>OX578136.1:61469601-62122347 GCA_951213105.1 Amaurobius ferox
AGTAAACAGGTGGTGAAGCCCCTGAATTCCGGGAGTCGGCGAGCATGAGCGAGTTTAAGAATTTGAAGCGAGATATGGAGGTTGCAGAGCTTCAGTAACCATCAGGCGGAGTTCAACGGGCGTAACACACCAGCGTAGTAAACGGGGAAAAAGAGATCGCGATGGGAGTTTCGGAGGATAGGAATTCTAACCTCTTAAATTCACTGCTAGTGGAGCTGCGACCTTTCTTAATCGATAGCTCTAGAACACTTTAATCGAAAGTTAAACGAATGAATAAGGATTTCGATTTTCACCCTCTATACACCTTTATAATCCATGTGTACGTAAAAGCTTAAAATTATGCATTTTGTTTAATGGAAATCATGCAAATGCATAGGTGCAAAAATATGTGTATGACCATTTTTGTGCTCCTGCATTTGCAAAATAGGTAATGGATCCAGAACAAATGGATCCAGAAATACCATAAGTAGTCATAAATAAATTCTATTTTTATGATAGCCCTTAGTTTAATGATAAATATCAATTCCAGGGGTATTTTCACTCTCACTCTTTAAATTTGTTACATTGGTGATATTATTGAACAGGGAAAAATTTTATTAACACTGGATAGTAGAAACTAGTGTTATGTGCTTTTCTTTTGGCCCTCTGATGCTATATTGGCTGCTTTACGTAAAGTTCTCGAATCGTTGTATAAGTGTCTTATTTTTACTTTCCCTACTATACATGGTAATGTATAGGGGAAGTTTTGAAGTCGTTCCGAAAATTATATCTAGAGTTTTTGAGAGATCTACACGTTTTGAGCAGTTTGAGACTTGAAAATACTTGAAAATACTAGATTTAGCTGATTAGATTTTAGCGTGACGCCTGCATGTATTTCTGCTTGTGTTTCTATGTATGTGTCTGTGTATCTGTCTGTCTGTGCAATGTATGTATCCACTCTAGTTGAAAAACTACTGGATCAAATTTCCCAAAATTTGATGGATAAGTCACTTGCGGGTGATCCTGGTTCAGATTAGATTTTGGTACGATGTGGAAAAAAACAACCTTCCTTTTTTGCAAAATGACCCGTAAAAATTGTATATATTCACTCTAGTCGAAAAACTAACTGTCCAAGTTTTACAAAATTTGTTAAATAAGTCATTTATATGTTATCCTGGTACTGATTAGATTTTGAAAAAAAAATCTGCCTTTAATGCCAGATGACCCGCAAAAATCATCACATTTTTAAATAAAAATTACAAATGCCTAAATTTGTCAATTATATGCCTATTTTATGAGTAATTTTTGACGACGGCAGAAATAAGATTAATCCCATAGCTCTAGGATGAATCGTTCTCGAGATATATCAGTTTTTTCTCATTTTGCTACGTCGGCTATGATAATGTTATTTTATGCAATGAAACTTAATTCAATGAATTACGAAAAGAGAAATGAGAAAATAAATTCATGTTTGTAAGAAAAGTCATGTGCTGCCCACATCAGATTTTTCTCTGTACATTATTGACGTTGACTCACATGTATTTATGCCAAACATATTTTAATATCTAAGACATCGCAACTAATATTTTTTATGAAGTATAGCATACACATCATCGTAAATCTCATTTATACTTATGGGTTATTCAGAATACAATTTTTCAGTACGTCTAGTCTGGAGTTGTCTACTGCTAATTTGCTCATTTAAGGGGACCAGAAAAAGAAAAATTTACTCAAAAAACGATTTTTATTTTATTGCTGCATTATATAGTGCAGAATGTCCTCTTTCCAGGTATATATCACCCTTCTAAATCGAAGAAGCGGAAGTTTGTGAATTAAAGATGTTTTCCAGAAGCACTTACCTGCTGACTCGACATATCAATATGTTTAAATCTGTTTTTCTCAAAATATCGATTTTTAAGGTTTTTGTACCTTTTTCTCATTACCTATGAAACTTGCAATTTTTGTGATATATATGTTATATAATTTTGCATATTTTAATGTAAGGATTTTGTGATTTGTTGAGAAATGAGTTTTTTAAACATTTAATTGTAATGAAAAGTGCAAGCTGAAAAGTGACCTTCAATTAAAGTTTTCTATGAAATTATAATTTCTGAATATAAAAAAATTGAGAAGTTAGAATGTATAAAACACATCACTCTAACTATTATAAAGATTTTATATACCTAACCCGTATAGTTTCTGTGAAAAAGGTACATACATGAAGATGGTGAATTTAACAAGGCGGAGATAGGGTATTCCCTATCTTAAAGCAGCATTGCCTCACTATGATGAATGAGATACTGACCTCGACTTGTATAGAAGACTCACGATCCATTAAACTGAGATGGTCGTCTTTCTCATTTAAAGTAGATACTTTTGTACAAATCTACAATGTTACAAGTCAGTACAAATCTATAAACTTAAAAATTTAGCACATTTTAAATCGCAGTACGATGAAACAAATATCTGTTCCGGACTTAATATTATATTTCTTATAATAAAAATATACAATCATAGCTAAATAAAAGGAGTAAAGCTAAATAAAATATATGTTATCTTCAAGATTAAGTATTGAAAATAATTTCGATTTATTCATAAATATTCATAGATAAACATATTTATACCCTGTATATAGATATTTACACCATCGTAAAACCGATTAGTTAAGTTTATCATTATGCATAATAATGCCATCATCATATTTAATTATAGAACATCCCACGAAGGTTGTATTTCAGCAAATTAATGAAAATTTCTCCAGGCACATTATTTAACTTATCATAAAGCACCTTTCAGAATATTCCACACCTTAAATTACTTTGCCAACATCCCCATAGGTACTGACTATGTCTTTTGCCAATCGGCATTTATTCTGTCATTCCACTGTCGTCTACCAGATATTTGTCCAGTAGTCTTTGAATTTTATAGACAGTGGTCAGACAGATTGTCAAAACTGATTTGTATGACATTAGTTCAGATTTATCAAAATATAGTCCTGTTTCTTTTAATGTTTGTTTCTCATTCTGAGGATCTAGTTTTGGCTGGAGAAATGTTTATTTTCAAAAATATAAAAAATATGGCGCGTGTACCAATAGAATTAGACGTTAAATTAATAACAAGCAGTTGATAGAGCCACATAAGCTATTTCTAGAGCACTAAAGAAGTTTAAGTATACAAAATGTACCAGATTCAGTCTATGTTAAGAAATTACAAAACGCCAAATATATTTATGTGACCATACAGATTGAAGGATTGTAAAAAAATACAGCAGTTACAAACTAAGAAACTTCTGAAAATAGATATAATCTAAATTTAGTAAATACCCATAAATTCTGACCAGCACTTCATAGCCAGTTCAATGGGTAGCCAATAAAGGTAAGACATTTCCCGTCAATAGAAAAAGCGTATATGGCACACGTAGCTTTTGGCCTTTCTTTCTCTTTTGCATTGAGACCGAAAATTTCACGTTCGGGGCCTTATTATCAGAGGATTAGTCGTAAAATGAATAGTGCTGGGGAGCCTTAAAAATTGCATCACAGTGACATAGAATACTAGTAGTAATTAAGTTAAGCTATTACATGATATTTATTATTATTATTATTATTATCATTATTATTAAATTATTATTACTTTGAATCTAACGCACGCAATATCGTAAAGTTGCACGTGACAGATGAGTCGCAAATCACATAGTGTGGTACTATTCGTGTTATTTTTCCTTATTATTTTGTGCTCTGTGTTGACAAACCGGAGGTAGTGCGGTAGCATGGTAGCGTGCGGTAGCGTCGCAAGTGTCTGATAATAATATAATTATTATCTTGTTGTTACATTACAAAGGAGTCCTTGTGTTACGTTAGGTATTGTTTAGATAGAAACATAACAAACCCAATGTTAAATAAACCAATATTAAAACTCAATATTTATTGCCATTTTGTGAGGCAGGGTGCCCACTGGTTACATAAAAAAGTACCTACGTGGTGCCCTGGTGCACTCTGCCACGACTACTTCATTGCTTATTACTTTAATTGCGGCTATAAATCGTAGGGTAATGTAAAGTTACAATTCTAGACCTCAGTGTACATTATTCAGACCTCAGTCATACTACATTATTTTGATTTAAGTCATCCATTGTACAACTAGTTTGCAGAATTAAGCTGCTCGGGGGACATCTATAAATATAAAAGAAAGTGTATATTCGTCTATTAGCGGCTTTGTAGAAAGTATAAGCGGGCAGCGGCGAATTCGATATATAGGTACCTCATGTCATGCGATGATCGACCTCGGAGTAATTTTTTTAAAATTTGAAATTATTTTGAGCAATTTATTTGAAGAGAAATTTTGAACATGTTTGAACGATTTTCACACAAATTGGTTCTATATCGATCCAAATATTATCATAATTTCGTTTGTAACATCATAGAAAATATATCTTTTCAATCAGTTTTAAATGTAATCCATAAGAAATCCATGATGTAATCCGTGCGACAAAATTCATTTTAAGATTCGTCCATCCACGAATTGAAGTTTTGCGCGATTCTAATCTTTTTCCTGAATACGGAGTGATATCTTTCCATTCGAATAAAAAATATTCTTCAACTCTATTCACTAAATTTTGAAAGTTAATTTAGGGGTACTTATCGCACGTGAATCGCATACTCAAGGTACGAAAATGGCATTTCTTTTACTCACACGATTGCATATGCGGGGGGAGGGGGAGATGTGATGGTGGTTACTGTGGGAATAGAAATCGCTTATTCAGGTGCCAATTATATTACAGTTTAGATTTAAAGACTATACGTTTCAGTATGACAAAATGAAGCATAAGCATGAGCAAGGGTAATGCCTGTTCGACAACCAACACCCTGGTCCTATATTTTATTAAATATTACCCTTCTCTCTAATTTTAGGCATTACATTATTCTGATCATATCTCAGGTTCTAATTATGCTAGAGTTCAAATTTAAAGAATATACTTCTAAAATTGAACTGACAAAGATAAGCTAATTGAGCTAACGGAATTCCGAAAAGTTGGAGTAGTGTACCCTGGTATGCGCCGCGGGAAATTTTGTATTTAGGAGCCAAAGCGTGTTGAGTTCGCGGAGCGTGTATATCTGGATTGCATACGCAATTTGTATTTGCCCCCTCATCGAGTGATACTATACTTCTTAGTTTGAGTTAACAAAGGACTTGTAACGGCCACACAGCCGACAAAGATATATTAAGGCGTTTAACTAGGACGTAACCGCCCCCGTAGTGGCGGGTACTTCGACACGTGGCTACGTGGTCCACGTAGTTCCCACTTCGACCACGTGGCTACGTGGTCGAAGGCGATTGCAAGGAATCTATTTCATTTTGCGAGCTTTTTAAAATGTGACCGGGCTGGGCGACGGATAATTGTAAAAAATGTCTTCGCAGCTCCAGAGTAAGACTACTTTTATTTGGCTGGCAAGAAGAGGCTCTGTTCTTTGAATGACTAATACGATTGATTTTTTTTAATATTTGGTACTTGATGTGAACCTAATACTAATGTATTTAGAGTCTAGAGTCATCTAGAGTCTTTAGTGAAGTTCAAAATTTATCAATTTAAAATCTTACTATGAAATCCTGAATCTGTTGTCTATGTAACAAATATAGCGAGCTTTTTAAAATGTGACCGGGCTGGGCGACGGATAATTGTAAAAAATGTCATCGCAGCTCCAGAGTAAGACTACTTTTATTTGGCTGGCAAGAAGAGGCTCTGTTCTTTGAATGACTAATACGATTGATTTTTTTTAATATTTGGTACTTGATGTGAATCTAATACTAATGTATTTAGAGTCTAGAGTCATCTAGAGTCTTTAGTGAAGTTCAAAATTTATCAATTTAAAATCTTACTATGAAATCCTGAATCTGTTGTCTATGTAACAAATATAGCGAGCTTTTTAAAATGTGACCGGGCTGGGCGACGGATAATTGTAAAAAATGTCTTCGCAGCTCCAGAGTAAGACTACTTTTATTTGGCTGGCAAGAAGAGGCTCTATTCTTTGAATGACTAATACGATTGATTTTTTTTTAATATTTGGTACTTGATGTGAATCTAATACTAATGTATTTAGAGTCTAGAGTCATCTAGAGTCTTTAGTGAAGTTCAAAATTTATCAATTTAAAATCTTACTATGAAATCCTGAATCTGTTGTCTATGTAATAAATATTTATTCTGGATTTCATAGAATAAACCCACAGGAAAACATATTAGTACACATTATATATTTATTTAAAGTATCGTAAACCAGATTAGTTAAACTTCTAATTATGGTTAATACAGTCGCCATCATCTTTAATTATGGTGCACCTCCATGAAAGCAGTAGCATTTTGGACAACAAATGGAATTTACTCGAGGCATTCAATTTAACTTTATCATAAAGCTCCTTTCAGACTATCGCGCACCTTAATAGACTTTGCCAACCGCCCGGAGGTCCGAACTATGTCTTTCACTTAGCGGCATTTATTCTGTCACAATGATTGTCAGAACTGATTTGGGTGGCATTAGTTTTCCTGTCCGGATTTATCAAAATATAGTAAAAGCACTCCTGGCTTCTTTAATGTTTGTTTTTATTTATAAGGGTGGTCACCATATTTCACTGAAGAAGTAAATATGTTCTTGACTTATATTAAACCGCATGATAAAAATTTAAATTCGATCTCTAACTCTTGAAAGATAGTTCGGGTTATGTTTATAGTTTTATGTTGTTGGAGTAAATTGTACTCCAACAGCATATTGCTTGGAGTAAACTGTACTCCAAGCAAATCTAATTTGACATCAGGTATATATAAGTAAAACTGTAAACTGCACTAGGCAATATAATTTATGTATTAATAATGCTAGTCATTAAAAATTAAAGTTTTGCAGCATGAAAATAGAGTTTAAGATTTAATTAATCGGTTTCTAAGATTAAGTTTAAAAGTATTTACATATTTTTCATATTTTAATAAAAACACTCTTAACTGGTATTCAAATGTATTTTGTCATTATGGTAATTATCTAGTAAATATAAAACTTTCAATACTTCCTTTCCAAGAAAGCTGGCATATGAAAATTAAATTACCACATTTGTTTCAAGGGCGTTTTATAGGCAATAAAGACAGTAGATTCTATTAATAATCCCTTTTCGGTAAGTGAATAATGATCGTATGAGGTAAAAGATGAGTAAGAAGGAATTCGTAGCTTCTACATTGTATTCAAGTTAGCCTTGTAGGAAGTGTAGGAATTATACCTTGGTACTAACTATTAAAACAAAAAATACATAAAGCAGATAATCCGATCCCATTTGATACTGTAGGATGAATAATTATTATATAAATCTAAGCATAAAATTAAAGATAAAAATCATAGATAAAAATGTCATTTGATCAAATAAAAACTATTCTATAAGACGTACAAGTATTAAAAAGCCAGAGCTCTTTCGGGCATCACCATACACTTCATCAGTGGCTATATGAAAAATTACCGTGGAAACAAGCTTATATATAGACCAAATCGGCAGACAAAATTTGCATAAATCAGCTAAGGAATAATGATAATTAAGTGATATTATTAAATAGCTATTAATGATTAAACAATTTCAAAATTATAATAAAAAGTATTATAAACGGGAGATTTAAAATTTAAACAAGTATTAAATACAAATACAAAAGAAAATACAATGAATAGAAGTTTGACACGCATAGAGTTGAGAACGAGTCGCCAAGTGTAACTTAAAATTTTCACAGGATCAAAATTACAAATGGAATCACAGAACATATAAATAAACTGGGATTCAAAAAGAAGAATATTACGAGGGTTATTGCAACGAATTAAAAGGGAAGTTTTTTCAAAAATGGTTTTCCCCTTTTAACTTCTGATAATGACTACAAGTTTTATATTGGCAGTATACTAAACGTATTGCTGGTATTCGCTTAGCTGAACATCCTCGTGATGTCAAAAATGTTAAACTGTCAGTGGCTCTTGCCTATTGTGTTGCTAATGATAACTTTCAACCCCTTTTTGAAAAAGTTTCATTTTAATTAAATTTTAAGTTATGCTTGGCGACTCGTTCTATGCGTCGAAAGCCCAGCCCGTCCGACTCATCCGAGGACATAGAGCAGCAAATTGGGCGGCCGGTCGATTGTACGCGTGTCAAACCTCTACACAGTTATCTATGACGTTTCATTTTAATGTAATTTATGCTTGGCTAAAATTTGGGCATATTTTATTGTATTTTCTTTTGTATTTAATACTTGTTTAAATTTTAAATCTCCCGTTTATAACACATTTTATTGTTATTTTGCAATTGATTAATCTTTAATAGCCTGTTTATATTATCATTATTCCTTAGCTGATTTATGCAAATTTGTCTGCCGAGCTGGTCTACATTTGAGCTTGTTTCCACGGTAATTTTTCATATAGCCATTGGTGAAGGCTATGGTGATGCCCTAAAGCGCTCTGACCTTTAAATATTTGTACGTCTTATAGGATGGTTTTTCTGCGATAAAATTACCATTTTATCTATGATTTATGTTTTTAATTTTATGCTTAAATATTGAAATAGACGTGATACCACTTTAATTATTGAAACTTATATACATCATTTTAGCCGAGAATCGAACCACCAATTTCTTGTTGACTGGTAAATTTTCCTATCAATTGAGACACAAATATTACATGTTCATTATATTTCAAGTGTATCTTACATTACTTTTCTTCCGTTTGAATCGAAACTGTATCTATACGATTTTCTCATCCTTCTGCTTTTTTTACAGGATTAAATACTAATCACAGTAATACACGTGATTCGCCAATCATTGCTATATATTAACCGCAGGTGACGTCACTGCCGGCGAATATACTTTCTGTCAATCATATTGGACGGAAAGATTAATTTGCCGTTTCATGATAGTTTTTTTGCTTGCTGTTCCATTTTGCTTTTAGGACGCCAATATAGATCTATAATCAAATCTCCTACACGTAACTTTTCAATATGTCCTACTCAAAGGTATATATCCATATTTTTTCTAGTGTCTTTTAACGATATCTTGACAGGATTTATCACCACATCGGTGGTTTTCTCAGTCCAATATAGTGACATAAATATCCAAGACGTTAAGTTATGACTTACATGCATATGATCAATAGTAATTTACTTGGAGGAAATTTCTAATTTCTGCATGACTAATAAATAAGTTTCCCATACGAAATTTCTAATTTCTGCATGACTAATAAATAAGTTTCCCATACGAATATAACCTACCGAGTTAAATTATGTGCAATCGTCTCTTATTCCAGCAGGTTTTGGAATCATGGATTTCCACTTACCGATGGGCACTTCATTCATTGATTTACGGAAGTAACCGAAATTGCTTCTGTTGATGAATTGGACAACACACACTACCCATTATATCTCAGATTGAATTGGATCGAATTATTTTGGCGCTATAATGTTTTTATGAACACGTAGGCAGCTTTTTTCGTGATCTTTAGCTTTAAGTAAATTTAAAGTACTGCTAATGTATGCATATTTAGTGCGCAGCTGCTTTAATCGGGAATCCTACATCCTTGCATCTGAAGGCAATAGCATGAACAGTTTGACTCAAGGTGGCTTTTGCAATTCTTAGAAATTTTCATGTGGATTGAATGTTAGTGTTTGCGACTGTAGACTATGTGTTAATTATTGGTTTCTTGTTTAGGAGATCTTGGTGTTAACAAACAAAAACTTGGTGTAACAAATAAAAAATATAATTTTTTTATCTTCAATAAAAATATTAAATTTTAACGGTCATGTGTCGGAAGATATATTGAGAATTAGTAGTTTCTGTCTGATATCGCATGAGTTCTACATTAATTTTCACGCTAATCGCTCTATCATTGCCCTGAAAACGCCATATGTGAACTATATATTATACTTAACAATCTTTGGTTTCTACAATGAGGAAAAAATTCATATGAAAATATAGCGATGTTTCATTATATTCTGAAAGTGATAGCAGATTAATTATAGTGAAGCTGATGATTCGGAATATGAGTAAACGTATATAAATGATAATAGAATTTAATTAATCATTATTTGTTGATATGTATTTCTACTTGTTATTTCTCCAAATCAAATAGACCTGGGTAAGCAGTTTCTTAAAGATGAATTTGAATTGTAAAGATTAAGAAATTTTTTAACGCATGGTCAAATCAGATATTGTATATATGAAAGGATCATAAAGCGCTTAAACTGATTTATTTTATCCCTATCTCAAATGCATTCTACTGGGAGACCTTCGTAGAATCCATAAAACCCTGTAAAATCCATAAAATCTGCACTCCCCGGCATCTCTATGCTTCGATGTAGCGCCAGTAAATCTTGTCGAGGAAGGAATTGAATGATATGACCCGAGAGACCACTTTAATTGGACATCGTGTGTCAGATACGATATCTCCTTGCACATCACTAAGTCAGAGGACCGAATAACATGTTGAACCAACTACCAGCAAATGAAAGAAGATAGGGCTATCACACCGCATTGAGTAGTTGTTACAAATGCCTTAACAGGAAAATAACATCCAGATACGGTTTAATAGAATTAGATGCTGTTGAATATTTATCCCATTATCTGGAACTTTTAAGGATAAATATAGAACTGCAATAAATGTGTTTCTCGTGGTACAAGATGTTGTTGTTATTGAGATCCAGACCGTCCGACCTACCTTAAAGGTGTAAGGTAACTGTTTGGACGGCCGGGAAGTGCCACCCAATTTAGACCGAAATCCAGTGAGGGAGGTATCCACAGGGGATGTACCCTCCTTCCCCTTCCACCAACCTCTCGGAAGGACTTACGGACCCACATGTTTAACGTGATCGTACTCCGCATGAACACGGCGGCAGTCGTGGCAGCGTGCAAAACGTGAACGTGCAACGTGCAACGTGCAACGTGCAAACGTGGTACGTGATGTGAAATAGAAAAACACTTTATTCATATCTGAAACTTTTTTCATTGTATTTTTTTTAATTAGCATTTACAGAAGCTGTTTCTATTAATTTTATTAATTTAAGATATGGTTTTGATTTGACAACAAATAGTGCGTATAAAGTACTCTTGATTTAACATCCTATAAATATACCGGGCAATGGGGGATAGTTCTGAAAATGCAGGATTAAATGCTTTTAATTAGGATTAGGACGGGTATTGCTGCTTACAGAAATGCAATGACATGTGAAAAATATCCAATAAAATGATTGAAAGTAGAATATAAAATCAATAATAGCAGAAATTCCAGCATTGACAATTTACCCAAGAGTATTACAAACCCACTAGTTGTTGTAAGAGCGTAACATATAGTTTAATGTTTCATGAATTCAAATAAAGTAATTTGAGATGGAAATCAATACTCAACAATGGAACAGACGATAAAAAATTGAGATCTGCTGTATTTCATATATATAGGCACATTTCGTTTTAAAATCGTAAAGAAAATATACCCAGAAAAATCAAATAAATGGTATTGCTGCACCAATATTTACCAGAATTTAAGTCGAAACCATTTGTATATCATATATATTTTTACAGAATTTCAAATCTCAGAGTTCAATGAATTTTTATTTTCCTTATATGCATAATGTATAAGGGAAGTATTGTGACGGGGTCGAAAATTCGAATTCTAGTTTTCGACGTTTCAAGCATCCCTGATCACGAATCAAACATTTTTGAAGTGATGTCTATGTGTGTGTGTGTGTGTGTGCGCGTCAGTGAGTCTGTGGAGACGATAACTGACGAACAAATGGACCGATTCGAACGAAATTTGGTACAAAATTCACAATCTGTAAACATTGGAAACCTATTGTTTTTATACGCAATCGAATGCTCAGAACCCCCCTTAATTTTCGCGTGAAATTTTGAAAAAATCCTCAAAAAATCAAAACCGCTAATAAAATTACGCAAATAGACATTTCTTATGTAATTTTTCATTAGAAAACGATTGACATAAATTTTAGAACGCTAACATGAACCGTTCTCGAGATATTGCACATTATCAAAAAATTATGTAAAATAAAAAAAAAAATTCTTATTGACAAACAAGTTCACTTTTCATATGTAATACCTTGCGATAAATTTGGTGACATGATTCTCGTGGATCTAGCTCGTTCCATTCATGAAAAAAGATACTTTGGGTAATACTTTTGTATTTGCACGCCAATAGTCATTTATCTGCTGTAAGAATAACTTACTTCTCCGTCCATAACGCTTGGCGAGATTTTGGCGACGAATTTGGCGGAATGTCACCAACTTGGCGACATTTTTAATTGTTGCCAAATTAACAAAAATCTCACCAAATGGATAAAAATAACGCTAAATCAATGAAAATGATGACTAATTGAAGAAAATTTAATATCTTGGAAAGAAAATAAATTCATTGTATTATATAAGGAAAGTCATGTGTTGCCCACATCAGATTTTTTGTAGAGTAACAAAGACATTGTTCTTTATAAACATAGATACATGCTGTCGATATCGTATTTATAAATGAAAAATATTTTTCATTGAAATAAGTTATTATTTGAATTCGTAGTGTATAACTAAACTATATTACTAAACACACGTAATCATGGTGAATACGTTATTCATATATGCACACACCTTAACTAATGGTTAACGTTTGGATGGTTTAATATTGTAATTGGCATTCTTCGTATTTATAAATATTATAATAATGAATTTCATGTCTTCCAACAACGAATACATTTTAAATAAACCATCAATTTATGGAACATAGTTTTATTTCATTAGTAATTTTTAAATTTCTCATAAAATCCACTCTCCTGGGGTCCTCTGATACAGCGAACAAATTCTGGCGAAGGAGGAATTGAATGATAGGACCAGAGAGACCATCCTAATTGGGCAGTTAGTCAGATAAGGTATTTCTTCGTACATCACTGACACGGAGGAACAAAGCACATGTTGACTTGCGACAAATGAGCAGAGCACACCGCAGTGTGTGTAAATGCTACAAGTATCTGGAAGGGAAAATAAATTCCTGGTAACGCTTTGAATGTATTTGGATGGTGTTCTGAAAGTGTGATAGGTCACATGGGTTTTGAAGATGTATAAATATAAAATAAATGCAATACTCTTCTGTCTTTTTTATATATAGGTCCTGAAAATTTTTTTGTTAGGATAAACTAGTACTTCAAAGGATAAATGTTATGTGTGTTTTCACTAGAATGAATTGAAAGGACATAGTCGTGTTCTAAATAAGCGCCCTTTGCGCAAATAGTACAAACACATGCTTATCCATGGTAAAACCATTACACCATGGTAAAACCATTACACCATGGACATATTATAACGGATGTTATACATATTATACATATTATAACGGAAAATCTAAATATTATTAATTATGATACACTGAGATCACGTATGTTACTGGGCACTAAATACCGTTTACCTACTAAATTTAGGCATGAATTAATTTTTAAAGAATTAATATTTGACTTAAATAAGTTTAGTTATAAAATCAGCTATAAATATCAAATTCCTGTAGAAGTCTTTAAACCCTGAAGAGTCATAGAGCAATGCTTAAATCACTATATAAATATTCAGAAAATTAATAAATCATATAAACTTAATTTAATTGAAAAGGATATTAGAGAAATTGAAAAATATTTTGTTATTACTTATGTCGATAAGGCTAGTAGTAACTACTCTATCATCTGCAAATAAATTATATCAGTACCCTCCAGTCATTCATTCTTAATAATTCTAATTATAATTTGCATAATACTAACATTAAAATCTTATCTAATAGAATCTCAGGTAAATATAAGCAAATTCATCTTAATAATAGTAGTAATAACATTCTATATCTAGTTTTGGTACCCAAGTTTCATAAATCCCCTATTGCTTTTCGAACTATTACTGTTGGGCATAATTCTTACCTTACTAATGTTGGTACATTATTACAAAAAATTTTAAATGAAATCTCTTTGTCAGATGACATCCCTAATAATAGTCACATAATAAAAAATAGTTTTGAATTAGTTAAAAAATTAAAAGCTCTTACTAATATTCATAGTATTTATACTTTTGATTTCAAAGACTTTTTTAATATTATTGATATAGATGATCTGTATTGAACTATTTAAGAATTTTTGAAAAATATAATATCAACCTAAAATATTCAAATTTTCTTTTTAAAAAATTATTTAATTTCACTCTCTACGAGAATTATATTCAACATGCTGGTACATTTTTAAGCAACAGTTTGGTATCCCTATACCACGAGGGGGGGGGCTCTTATTAGCTAATCTGTATTTATTCTTCTGGGAAAATAACAATAATCCAAGTTTGCATAATATGCACATGTTTAGATATTTAGATGACATATTATGTGTATCCCTTAATAATATCCCTATAGTATTTAACTTTTATCCTAATAATTTACAATTAAATGCAAGTAATAATGACTCTAATGTTGCAAACTTTTTAGATTTAAATTTAGAATTAAAAAAATGTAATATGGCTATAAACTTGTATATAGCCATATTACAAGTTTATAGCCACTTGTTTAGTAAGCTATAGACAAGATTTAAAATTTAATGCATCAAAAATTCAATATTTTGCCTCTTGTTTGCATACATCAGTTTTTAGAAATATTATAATAAACCAGGTTCTTAGAATCAATAAAATTTGTGATGAAAATTATAAATTAGCATTTATTGAAATTATTGAGTACAGCGACTAATAATGCATATCCTCCCAAATTCATTATTAAAATTATCAACTCTATCATTTTCCACTCGATAACATCCAAGACAACCTTCCCAATTATAGTGGTTAACAATAAAAAAAAATAATATAATTATTTATTAATTATATAAATAGATAAAAATGAAAAATAATAAAATAAGCTAAAAAAATTAGAAAAATAAAAAAAAAAATCTGAAAATAAGATACATTAATTTTAATTATATAACTCTGTAAATTTTGGTACTCTATTTATTAATATAACTGTGTAAATTTTGGTTGTAAAAGGATGATTTTTTTTTATTTTGCATGAAATTGTATGAGGATTTTCCTAAATATAACTGGTAGGACCGGTGTGTGTGTGTGTGTGGGGGGGGGGCGTATAAAAATTCATATTTCGTGTTTCTTATAGAAATACATTTATTGATTTAAACTGTTTCTAAGATAATAGATTTTAAAATTTAAAACATTTTCGCAATTGGAAGTATATCTTTGTGACTAACGATTGAGGAAATAGCCATTGGGCACCAATAGCAATGAAAACCCTTTATTTACAATATATATAAAAGAGGAAATTTTTATCACGTGATACAGCTCATGGAGGAATTATGTATTAAAGCTTTTAACCCAAATATTTTATATTTACTTGTTCTTCCTGAGCTTTTATAATATCTACACACAGCAATGAGGTAGGTCTGTTAATACTGCTTCATTTGTTGACAGTTGATTCAACACGTACTTTGCTTTCCAAGCTGAGCGATGTGCAAAGAGACACCTTATCTGACATCTGCTGTCCAATTAGGGTGGTCCCTCTGGTCGTATCGTTCAATTCATCAGTCTGCCAGGAATGGTGAGGCTGCTTAGAAGGATAAAGATGCCGAGTAGGATTGATTGGAGCATTTTATTGAATTGTAGAGATTGAAAAATAGAATATTTATGGAATGTTTCGCAACAAATGGAATATTACAGAAGATATAGATCATCGTCCAATTTATATGGAATTTTGCACGGCATATTTTGGATGGTATCTAACACATTTAGTTTTTCTTACTCTCCCTATATGCATAGGGGCAGAATTGTGACGGGGTCGAAAATTCGGATTCGAGTTTTTGATGGAATAGCACGCTTCAAGCATCCCTGAACTTGAATCAAAGTTTTTGAGGTGATGCTTGTATGTGTGTGTGTGTGTGTGTGTTGGTATCTGTGTGCGTATTTGTGTATGCATGTTAGTGTATATGTCCTTGAGAGACTGTGGATGCGATATTTCACGAATGAATGGCGCGTTTCAAACGAAATTTGGTACAAACTCTACAATCGGTGAATACGGGAACTCTATTGATTTTAAACGTAATCGAATGTTTAAAAATACTCCCCTCCCAATTTTCGAATGAAATTTTGAAAGAAAATCGTTAATAAAGTAAGAACTTGAAATAATGTTACATAAATGGCTATTTTAAAAAAATTTATTAGAACAAAATGTTACATAAAATTAAAGAATTATTAATTATTGTGAAATATATTTATTTTAATGTGTAATGTTATGTGATAATTTTATTAATATCATCCTATTGGATCGAGTTCGTTCCATTCGCGAGAGAAGACACTTTGTGTTATAATTTTGTATTTTGACACTCAACAATTTGCCAATAGTATTTATTTATATATAATAAACGCCCTTCTCTACATCTGTCTACAACTCTTGGCGTCAAATTTGTCGACTAATTAGGCGAATAATCGCCAACATGGTGATTCTTTTATAATGGTGTAAAATTACGGGTATATCGTCAAATTTAAAAAAATGACATTAAACCGATAAAAATGATGTTAAATCAATGAAAATGACACCAAATTCATGAATTAATTGTTAAAATATTTTAATATATGGACTATATTGCTAATTGCAGATACTATCAATATTAATAATTGACAAGCTAGAGTTGTGTGAAATATTGGTTAATTAGATACTAAGAAATAGTCTTGCATGTTGTCATGAAATACCCCAGATGTCCGATTCAACGTTATAAATGTTGTGGAGTGAATCTTATACGTCATATTTTCATTGAGAAAGAAGTAAATGCATTGCATTATGCAGGGCTCACATTTGCTGTGAGTATATTTGTGATGTATGCATACCCTGCTGGAGCAAAAGCTGCATCCACCATTGAAGCTGGTGAAGTGGCTGCTTCAGGCCCTAATTAAAAGAGGACCATATTTCTTAACACTACAGTGGCCAATCTCACTAGATCCGTGTGTTTACATAAAAGGAAAATCAGTGTTACCGTTCTAGGATGAAATGAATTTGTAACAGAAACCGATACTTTTGGTAAATTGTTGAGAATTCCGATAAGCCAAATAATGTTATATAAATGCATGTTTGCAGCAGTGCATTTAAGTTTATGTAATATTCTTTTGTTATTACATAAAGCATAATGAAAACCATTTAATCGTACGAGTTAATGGTTTAAGTGGTGAAGTTTAAAGTTTATCATTTGGTTATGTATTGCTTTATAAAAACGTGATTTGTGTCAGAAGTAAAAAAATAATAGAAAACAATATCTTGAAATTATTAATTTGAATATCTTTTTACTTGGTTTTACGACGAATTAAAATTCTAAATTATCTATATAATCATAATCTAACATCTTTGTATCTTTTTAGACCCTACTGAATGGCCCGAAGACCTAGGAGATTGAAATTTGCACATTTATAATATTGCGGGAATAAACTTAACGGGGTCTGATTTTATGTTTTCTCTCCGAGGACAAAGAAAAAAAGCACATTTTAAAAAGTATTTTCAGACCTTACAGAAGCGCACACGGTATACTAGAAGGTTGAAATTTTGTGCATAGTATTGACTATGGATAAAAACTCAACGGAATCGGGTTTTTGCTTTCCTTTTGCAGAGTGAGGTCTAAGAAATCGAGTGGTTTTGAAAAGTATTCTCAAACCCTCAATAAACCCCCAGTGAGTTAAAAGGCTGATACTTAGTACAATATTTTTAAAAAACTCTATTCTTGTGTTTTTTTTATCAAATGATTAGCCAATATACAAACTTTCCAGCCTTTATCAAATTTTAAAATAAGCGGTTCTCATTTATTTGCAAATCGAAAATTTTTGTGTGCGGTACTCCCCCTTAAATTAGCAAGTATTGGAAGTCTGAAATTGCACAATTTTTTCCTTTCAAACTGTCTAAACAAACACAAAATTTGAAGTCTCTATTCCATCGCGAAGCATGCTCTTTCTATCATTTCACATTTCGAACGTTTCTGTGTGGAGTACCTACCCTCTGAAATGAACATCTTTGAAAAACTACATTATTCTTAGTTTTTTATCAAGTGATTTGCCTTTATATCAAATACCAAGTCTCTATCACATTTTAGAAGGTACGTTTTTCATTTATTCAGAAAATCGATCATTTTGGTGTGCGGCACTCTCTAAAGCAGACAATATTAAAAATCTGAAATTGCACATCTTCTCCCATTCATACTATCTACCTGTACACCAAATTTTAAGTCTCTATCTCATTTCAAAGCGTCATTTTTTATTATTTCACTTTTCGAACGTTTTTCTGGGGAACACACCTTAAATGAACATTTTTGAAAAACTTTATTCTTCATGAGCTTTTTTATCAAATGATTAACCCATATACTAAATTTCAAGCCTCTATCAAAATTTTAAAGGAAGCATTGAGCATTTAGTCGGCAATATCGATACCCCGTAAATTGAAAATCTAAACTTGTTTCTTACTTTCAAATTATTTACCAATACATCAAATTTGAAATCTCTATCTCATAGCAAAGCATGTTTTAATATAATTTGACTTTTTAAACGTTCTAATGTGGAGCACACCCCTCTATAATTTTTTTTTGAAAAATTCGATTTTTGCAGGAGATTCTAACGAACGATTGACCCGTGCACCAGATTGCAAGTCCTAAAAAGTGTTACAGGCAGATTGACGGAGAGTTGGCAATTAGTTTCTTTTTTAATGAAATGGCCAGGCACTTGACTTCCATCATTCGCCTATACATCGGCCAGAAACGTGAACCATTTAGCCGTCCTAGGACATTGCTCCAGGTGCATCAGAGTGGGGCGGAACACACTCTGCGCCCAACAACACAACATCCGTGCCTTACGTGGGATTCGAACCCACAACGCGGCGGTCGAACGATCGCTTGGAAACGCTCGCCGTGACCGCTCGACCACCGCGTCGGCGTTGGCAATTAGTATATGTAGATAGGAAGATATATTTATAAAAAACTGATCTCAATAAAAATCAAAGGGATAATACCAATGGACTCCAACTTAAGAAATCCGCTGTTCCCCAGAGAACGAAAGATGTAATAAAGCGTATGTACTCTGTACCAAATTTCTTTTACTTCTCTAAGAACGCAGATAGGCGGTCAGACCCATATTTGCTAAGAGAAAGAGAACAACAAAGATGGATTGCAATTTTATTCTTACCTTTTTAAAATTTTATTTCGTTTGCCTTTCTTTATGTAGTGAGTGATTCTTCCAGTGTATTTTTGAAGATTTGTATGACATGCCAGTGTATCATAAAGGAGTTAATTAAAACATATTGGGAAAGAAACCGTTTCAAATGGAATTGTAAAATTCTTCTGGAATCTTTTAAAACATTTCTGGGAACAGAAATATTTCAAAAGATGAAAGAAAAATTATCGGAGACAGAATTTACTTCTCTTACACTTATAATAGGTATTTGATACAATACTTCTACGAAATGAGCTAATTATATTATACTTGTTCCCAATAACGAAAATTGCAATAAATCCCCACATCTCATGTATGTATATATTGAACAAAAATATTTTTGTGATGCCTGCAACCTATAAGCTAGTATTGCTTAATCTAACAATACTGTGGTGATTACAAAATAAACATTAAGCAGCAGTTTATTTCTTTTTCAGATATAATTCTATTTTGTGGATTAAACTATTACTCTTAATTAATAGTGATAGTGGATCGCATAGTCGTACATTTGCATCGCAGCCGCAATAACCCACCATTACCTCTTTGCACGAGTTCCTAAAATATATTCAGTAATTAAAACACTACACATTAAAATCCACATTTTTAACTTTTAAAATAAATATTATTTATTCACATATACTATTGTTATGATAGAATTACATTAATTTTAATAAACGCTTAACGAGGAGAAAAATAGTACCGTCTAAGACCAAATCTTATAATATTATTCCAAAATCAACAATTGACCTAATATATAAGCAGACTGACACATAACTCTGTTTTTGGGTATGTTGCTCAGCATGCTTGGAATATTTTCCCCTTTTTTTTCTGACATTCTCAATACTCAAAGTAACCATTACACTCGGATGGCTCGAAGATTGGTACAAGTACTGGTGCTGGTGTGTGCTGTCTGGATGATGGCACAGAGCTGTCTTATCCGCTTGGCTGTTATGCTATTGTTTTTCAGGCTGAGGTCTTTGCCATTCTTATGTGACGTAGAATTTGCTGTGACAGAAAGTATAAGAGCAACCAAATACTTATCTGTTCCGACAGTCTGGCTGCTCTCATGGCTCTTGGGAAGTCTACCATGACATCTTCCCTTGTCTGGGAGTGTTATAATGCACTCTGTGAAATTGCTAGCAATAATGAAGCCATTCTACTGGGTGCATGGACATTCGGGTATTCCAGGTAATGAGTTGGCTGATGAATTGGCTAGAAAAGGCTCAAGTACTCCTTTTGCTGTCCTTAAGCCGGCCTTGGGTATTCCCAATGATCTTACCAGAAGAATTGTTTATAACATCTTCAGGAAGCTTCAATGTAAGAACTGGCGTAACATTAAGGGTCAAAGGCAAGCGAAAATTCTCAACTGCAATTGTCCTAGTACACGTCAAAAGGAACTTTTCAAGCTCAGCAGAACTGGCAACAGGAGGGCTGTCGGGCTTCTTACTGGGCACTGCACCCTCAAGAGACACCTTAACATTATGGGCGTCACTAAAGATTCGCTTTGCAGGGGCTGCAAATACAGCGAAGAAACTGCTGCACACATTCTCTGAGAATGTGAGGTTTACTCTGCTCAAAGATTCGAACATATTGGTCGTCATGTGATTGAACCCTGGGAGCTGAATGACATCCCTGTCAAGTGCCAGTTAATCTTTGCGTCGGCTACTGGTCTCTTTTCATAGAGATTTGTTCTGTCAGGGGTAGTACAATAGACCTCCGGTCGATGTGCAGGGCTCTTTTTGAGCCCCCCGTGTCTCATTTCATTTCATTTCAACCATTACACTGCTTGAAATCACACCTCTTTTGAATAATCATTCCTGATGTATATCTCAACGCTTCTGCACCATCATTTTTATATATTTACGACTCTCATCACTCTTGGACAGTCATTACTAGAATATTTCAACTCTACTTCTTGAATATTCATTGAATTATCTCCTTGTTGCCACATCATTTTGCCTGAAATCGAGATACATTTTCCGTTCTCTCATTGGTTGTTCCTCAGTGCGATGTAACAACATTGCCTCAGTGGCTACTTGATTTTCTAATCAAACTTGGTTTAAGTCTGGACCGCAGGAGATCTTTGCCCCAACCACACTTGCAATTTGTGTGAAGTGAATTCCTTATGGTCATGACCCTCAGGGCGAAGACTGTCATAAAATGACGCCTACAAGTCTGCGCTTTGTTTCTTGGTAAATAGTCGTAAATATCAAAACTACAATTGCCTTCTGGTCTCACAAATACTATCAACAGTAGAACATATATTTACAACTCCAAATACTAGAAGCAAGACTTTCATCGTATCTTCTCAGGAACTATAGAGACTGACCAGCTCGATCTGCTTGCTCTCAATAGAAAAAGAATCTGATGTGGGCAACACATGACTTTCCTTATATAATGTAATGAATTTACTACTTTTACAGTAAAAAAATAGGTTTTTCTTATAGTAGATACTAATATTCTTTCCAAGACATTGAATTTTCGACAATTAGTCGCCATTTTCATTGATTTAACGTCATTTTTATCCATTTGGCGAGATTTTCGTTAATTTGGCAACATTTCAAAAGGACGCCAAGTTGGCGACATTTCCCCAAATTCGTCGCCAAAATATCGCCAAGTTTTATGGAAGAAGAAGTAAGTTATTCTTACAGCAGACAAATGACTATTGGCGTTGAAATACAAACGTATTACTCAAAGTATCTTTTTCCATGAATGGAACGAGCTAGATCCACGAGAATGAGCCAATTTATCGTATGGTGTTACATATGAAAAGTGAACATGTTTCTCAATAGGAAATAATTTTTTTTTTATTTTATATGACTTTTTGATAATTTTTTTGAAAAATGTGAAATATCTCAAGAACGGTTTGTGTTAGCGTTCTAAAATTTATGCCAATCGCTTTCTAATGAAAAATTACATAAGAAATGTCTATTTACGTAACTTTATTAGTGGTTTTCATTTTTTGCCGATTTTTTCAAAATTTTATTCAAAAATTTATGGGGCTTCTGAACATTCGATTGCGTATAAAAACAATAGGCTTCCAGTGTTTACGGATTGTGATTTTTGTACCAAATTTGGTTCGAATCGGTCCATTCATTCGTCCGTTATCGTCTCCACAGACTCACTGACACACACACACACACACACACACACACACAGACATCACTTCAAAAATGTTTGATTCGTGATCAGGGATGCTTGAAACGTGCTCTCCTGTCGAAAACTCGAATTCGAATTTTCGACCCCGTCACAATACTTTCCTTATACATTATGTATATAAGGAAAGTAATATACTTGGTAGAAAGGCTAAGATAGAAACTGAAATTGAAAACAATTATTTACACACACGAATGGAATTAATATTTAAATATAGACGTTTGTAATTATAAGCATTAGCCTATTATTAAATACGCATGTATGTATTTTTAGGTATTTTAATACGAGGACTGGAGTAGCGGTGAAAAATGGGTGGTTATCTTCTCTTTGAAATCCCGTTTTGGCACTGCAAACAATTATTATATTTTGTGAAAAGTTATCTGACCATCAGTATAGGATTAATACATTTAGTATCAGTCTATATATTAGAACGTTTAACAATAATAAATAATCATGAATTAAAATTATTTTTACACCCTTATGTTAAATATTCTTTCGCTTTTGAATATCCAACACTTTTGGTATTAACAAATACAATAATAGTGCATATCTTGCTCGTGAAAACTGTAACGACTTTGTATAAATAATCAATAAATGCAATTCTCTTCGGCGATATCTGAAACATCCATAAAATTTGCCTTTCCTGTGTCCGCATCCTTTAATACAATATTGTCCAACACTGGCAAGGGAGAAATTGAATGTTACTACCCGAGAGACTACCCTAATTGGACAACGCGTGTCAGATAAGGCATCTCCTTGCACATCACTGATACATGGGTAGAAAGTACATGTTGCATCAACTGGTAACAAATGGAACAGAATAGGCAGGGAACAATGTATTATCGAGGTGTTACAAATGCTTACAAAAGGAAATAGTATTCCCGATACTGTTTTAAATGAATTTGGATGGTGTCTTAAATATGTGATATGTTGCATGAGTTTTTAAGGTGTGATGATGAAGGCTATGTAATATTTGTTATGTGTCTCTTCAAGAGTTGTTATGGAGATAAAATTATGATAGATAATCATAACATTAAAGAATTTGAAGTGGTCATCACATGATTTTTCTACATAATACAAATACTTTATTTCTTTAATGCGAAATAATGATGGACAGGATCTCCAATATTTTTACTTTCCCTGCAATACATGGTAATGTATAGGGAAAGTATTGGAATCATGTCGAAAATCGCAACTCGAGTTTTCGACGGATCTACACGTTTCAAGACCTCTGGAATACGAAAAAACCATTTTTAACGTGACGTCTGTGTGTGTGTCTGTCTGTCTGTCTGTGCAGATTTTGTATCCACTCTAACTAAAAAACTAATGGACCGAATTTCATAAAATTTGGTAGGTAAGTCACTTGTGAGCGAGTCTGGTGCTGATTTGTTTTGGGTACGATTTGGAATAAAAGAACCCGCCTTTTTTTGCGAAATGGCCCGCAAAAGCTTGTATCCACTCTAGCTGAAAAACTACCGCCCCGAATTTCACAAAATTCGGTAGATGAGTCACTTGTGGGTTACTCTGGTGCTGATTAGATTTTGGTACGATTTGGAAATAAACTAACCTGCCTTTTTTTACAAAATGGCCCGCAAAAATCGTCAAAATCTAAACTAAACAACTAGGTATACTCAAATATATCCATTAAATGCTCGTTTAATACGTAATTTTTAACGATGAAAATAATAAGACCAACCCCATTACACTAGGTCTAGCCGTTTTCGAGATATTTTAGTTTCCATATTTTCTCTACGCCACCTTTGAAAATAAGTCCGGTTACCGAATGAGAACGAAAATTGAATTAAAAGTGAAATAAATTTAATTGAAATAGAGATAACGTTAATATAATTCTGCAGGGAAAGTCATGTGCTGCCCACATCAGATTTTTAACTTTGTAAAGTGCATTAGGATTGAACGCTTTTCTGGATGACATGTGAAGGTATTTTAAAGTACCCAATTAATTTATATGTCACAAAAATATAACTTGACAATCAGAAATATTGTTAAATATAATTATTCAATATACTCATAATTATGCAATATACTAATTATGCAATATGCGATATATACATATATCTTAATTATTAATTCATCAATTTGGCGTCCCTTTCTTAACTTTAGAGTCATATTTGTTATTTTAAACAGCCGTATTCTCACTACGCTTCCTACAAATAACAAGTAAACAACTTTTAAACAGCTAATCAAAGTGTGTGGCACTTGCATTCATTGTGATTTAAACGTGTTCCTGTATATTAAATATGTTTTTGCGATTTAAAAATGCTACTTTGATTTCACTGTTTTCAAGTATTCTAATTTTTTTTAATTTAATATTCAAATTCTGAAAACGTATATGCTCTTTTGCATTAGGATTCTCAAATAGGGAAATTACATTTTTATACTTTTAATTTCATAATTATTTGTTACATTAAGTTTTAATTTTAAACATTTTACAGATTGCATACTTTACATGGACGAGTCTATTCCAATACCGGCTTTTTGCCAGTACATATTAATCACTAGCATTATACCTGTTCTTCATATGGCATAATATAATGCAACTATTAAAATATTTAGAGGCTTTCCTTTTGAAACTTAAAATTAATTCTCACAGAAGAAAATAGGTGAGTTCTCCTGTGATGAGATAAGCAGATAGATCGAAGAACAGATAACAGTCTTATTTATATAGATAATAGCAGATATACCCGACGTTCCTCCTAATTTTAAATATGCTCAAATTTCTGTAGCATATTCTAATTGATATTGATATTCAAACCATTCAATTAAACTATTTTATTTAATTCTCCTAAATGTATTAGAATCTCTATTCTGGCTATACAAAGTTATCTCCGGAGACAGATCTGAAGAATAAAACATCTTGGTCTCGTTAGCAAGCAAATTTACAGAAAAAATGGAATTGGATTAATATATGCCAAAATGGAAGCGCAAAAAGTCCATCGGCAGATATACCCGTGTTATTTATATTCATTTATAAAATTTATTTTTGTATCCATTTTATAATTGTTTAAATCGAAAAAAATATTAATACAAATTTTCTGCCCTATAAATTTAATTTAATTGCGTTGTGAAGCAAATTGATATAACTTTCTTCAAATTTCTTCAAATTCTTTGCGAAAACTATATCGTCTGCATAATGTTATTTCAATGGAATGTTCGTTTTTAACACTTTACAACAAAGTTGAAAAGTGTTTATGACTTTGTTCATTCTGTCTGTCTGTCTGTCTGTCTGTCTGGCTGTCTGTCTGTCCGTTAGCACGATAACTGCCGTAAAAAAGACTTAATCAAAATGAAATTTTAGTATGTTGTTCAGACGGTCTGTAGAACCTATGGGAATATAAATGAATAATATCGCCCAATTAGTTTTGGATTGAACCCGGGCCGAAAAAATGAAATACATTGAGCCCTATGGGACCTAATTTTTCAAACATTTTTTAAGCGGATTTAAAATTCACAAATTGCTTCGAAAATTTTAGGGAATATTCAAATTGTTCCATAAAATATATAAAAAAAAAATCAGCGATATATATTCAGTAGTTTTTTAAATAAAAATTAAAATAATAATTACACCTCTTATATGAAACGATCACGTGACCCTGATATGAAACGATCACATGACCCACTTCAAAATGATATATGGCATCCATCTTGTTTCAAAATCGTGATTTTTTTAAGTTCTTTTTAATTCATATTGAGTGTTGTATCCGTCCTAAAACTACTTTATTTTTGTATAAATTCTGTGCATCAACATACTGAAACAAGGCAATGACAATATATTTCAGTTTAAATGCTCATCTAAATTTGACTATTTCTACAATTAAACCTATTTTTCACCTATGTAAAATGTAAACAGCAAAATATATAGAATGAGTTGTATTAGAATTCCTGTATTTTTTTAACCCAAAATAATTTAGTCCATGGAGTCTGCATGGCTGATATGAATGAAATATTAATTGATTTCATAAAGAGAAGGACGATTTTTTTCGATGAAATTTCAAGCATAGAGTTTAATTTTTTGTAGCTCCATGGTCTTAAACAAAATGTTTAAATAAAATAAATTATTATAGTATTGTGATGAATGAAATCCTGTTTTTATAGAGAGATCCAGGCGTGTTATTTTTTCTATGACGTCATTTGAATTAATTTCAGTTGTTTTCGATGAAGTTTTCAAATATAATAAATTATCGTAGTATTATGATAATTCTAAAACTATTACCGAGGAATGTATAACATTGATGTTTAAACCAGGCAATTTATGTTTCAATGCCGTCATTTGAATGAAGTTCATTTTTTCCGATGAAGGTTTAAGTTTTCAAGTATAATAAATTAATGCAGTATTGTGATAAGTTTCAAAATATTACCGAGGAATGTATTGCATTTTTGACTTGTTTAAATAAAATTGCATTGAAGTTGGAAAGTGTTTCATAATCAATGCTTTAAGCATGATTGATCTTTCTTGTTTATTAATATCCCGATAACCCTTGATTCTATAAATTTGAAACATAAACTACATTTTAAGTGTGACTATTCCACGGCTATATACAGAATTGCATGAAATTCGGTGCAGCCGTTTATACGTGATGAAGGGACAAACAAACAGACAGACATATTTTCAATCTTATTTATATAGATTGTGTTAAAAAATCTATATCCGTCTGTTTGCCCCACCATCACGGGAGAACGGCTGAACTGAATTTGATGAAATTTTGTAGGTAGCCTGAAAACAGCTCCACTTAAAATTTAGTTCTACGACCAGTGGTTCTCGAGATATTAGTAAAAAACGAAATTTTCGTTTGCGTTATCATCAGAAGAGAACGGCTGAACCGAATTTAATGAAATTTTGTGAATAGCCTTGAAATAGCCTCCCATAAATTTAGCCCATGTTTCGAGTATCTAAGACCAGGGATTGTCGAGATATTAGTGAAAAACGAAACTTTTCCCTAGGAGTTCCACTCTCTAACTCCCTGGTTTTTTTGAACGAAAGGTTGAAATTCGTTTGAAAATGAATTAAAATTTTATCTCTGAGTTTGGTGGGAGTTTTGTTTTGCGCTAATTAGTCACTATTTGAAAATATGAATTGTTTGAAACATGAATTTAAATAGAAAATCTATCTCCTAGGTTTATTTTTCACAAGCTTTTACTCAACAATGAAAATTATAAAGAAATCAAAATGGTTATTTGATTTCGCAGTTTATGAGGATGATTCTATCTTATATCATGTTGTTCAGAAACGTAATTAAATTTAATCTCTCTGTTAATTTTAATTATTATTTTTTCGATTTGAATAATAAATAAATGGATATAAAAATATATTTCAGAAAATAACGGTTTGATTTTTCTTTTAATTATATTAATTGCCGACTGCATGTATCATTTTCATTTATTTTGGCAAAGAGGTTTTAGGCTTTTATATTGTGTTTAGCTAATAAACTCATATATTGTGGTTATCCAATAAATTCATTTATCCGATTGTTGAAACAGAAAATGAGGTAGTAGAACGGGTATATCTTCTAATACAATCTTAGTGTTTTCATTTAGTATATACAAACGAGATCAGCATATTTTATTCTTCAGATCTGCAAATTCAGAGCTACGATTTTGGCGGAATATCGCTAACTTGACAGCTTTTCTTAAACTTTACCAAATTACCGGAAATGCCACCAAATTGATAAAAACGACGCAACTCAAAGAAATTAAATTTGTTTTTTCAGAAGAGAGTACTGAATGATGTTTTGTTAGCATTTGTGGGTCAGTCCATCCATCCTACTTAGTAACACATTTAGCGAACATTTTAATTATAACCAAATTGATAAAATGTTTGTAAATACATAAATATATCATTTTAGCACAATGAAATTTGCACATGAATGTGAATTTTAAGTTTCTTTATATTATGCACTCCTTACGAAGAACGGGTATGCTAACAGTTCAAACATAAAATTCGAAATATTTTGTGTCACAATCCGTATGCGTTATAAACTTATTCTATTCAGTGATATATGAATGTTCCACAAAATGTTCCAATCCATCCAAGAAAGCATCCCTGTTCCCATTTGCAGCGTCATCAAATCCTAGTAAAGGGAGGATTGAATGATACGCCCCTAGAGACACCCTAATTGGACAGCGTGTCTCAGGTAAGGTGCCTCCATGTACATAATTTAGCCTGAGATACGAAGTTCACAGGCTGCAGTTCTCGTCTCATTTGCTGCAACAAACTGCAACAAATGGGACAAAATACTTGGAGCATGCCTAGCTTTAGATGGTCAAATTGCATTTACGGGAAAATATAAAAGTTGGATGAGAGCAATGCCTGATATTTAGTACAGGCCAACATTTGATTTCTGTCTTTTGTTATGTATATATATTATGTTAAGCATTTATGTTATATCCTATTATATGCACAAAATAATCCCGTACTTAAAATTGCACCAAATGTACAGAATCTCAGTTAAAAATTAAAATCGTCGTTAAAAACACAAAATAAAATATATTGGTTGCGATATCAGTCCGTTTTGGGAGCAAAATACAGATTAAATCTCCAGAATATAAAGGAGAGCTTTCTTTTGCTGACCAGGTTTCTCCATCTTCATTCCACAAAAAAGGCGGCTGTACTTTGTATCCGAAACCAGATGACATTATTACTCATTTGTTTTATATTTTATGTCTATATATTTCATGTCGTTATATATATATATATATATATATATATATATATTATATATGTGTGTGTGTCCAAAAATTAAGCATAGTTGCTGTTTATGTGAAAATTTCTGGAAATTTCCATCGGAATGGAAGGAAAAGCCGTATACGGGTGTAATAGGGTTACAGAAGAAGAAAATAATGCACACTAAGGATAATACCGACATTTATTATCCAAAGAAAGGGGTTAAAATAAAAAGGGTCATAATACGAGTGTCAACCTCAGAAACAGAAACGATGTGTGGGAACCTCGGGTAGCTACGCATGCTGCACAATGATTTCCCATACTATCGATGAGGATTTGGATGAGTTGTGTGCACAAAGAGTTCCAAGCCTCACGGAGAGCAGTTTTCAATCCCGGAACGGAGCTTGGTGGGAGCATAGCGGAGGGCTGCAAGATAACTTCCGAACATATACCACGCATGCTCTATTGGATTCAGATCAGGAGAGTTGGCAGGCTACTGCATGTGCTGGATATCTTCAGTTTGAACGAAGCCGTCGACCAAGTCTGCACGGTGAGGAGTCGCGTTATAATCCATGATTATGAAATCAGGACCAACAGCACCTTAAAACAATCGAACGATAAGCTCTAGGACTTCGTCCCTGTATCTTGGATCGGTAACCGACCACGTGTCAAAGCGCATTCCACGTTCTCTCCAGATCGTGGTATGACGAGAATCAGTGTGGAAGCTAAACCTGGACTCGTTACTGAACATGCCAATACCCCAATGTTGTCCACTCCACTGCCAATGCTATGAACTCCAATGTAAACGCGTGCTTTTCTGTGCAGACGTCAAAGGGATGCAAACTGCTGGCCGTCTGGCACAGAGACCAACGTGCCTGAGTCTCCTGTAAACAGTTTGCCTCGAAACAGTGAGTTCTGTGGCGACTGTCAGGGCTGAACCCAGTTGTCTGGCAGAACTGTTCCTCTGACGTGGCTCAGTTATCACCAAATATCGGTCCTTTCGAGTAGTCGTTATCCTTGGCCGACTTGTTACTTGTCGTCGGGTAACATCTTCCGTGGTTTGGAACCTCTGCAACAGTCTGGAGATGACACACTGGTGCACATTCAGAATTCGAGACGATTTGGTTTGGGATCGACCGGATTCCAACATTCCAATAAAACATGTCCCTTCAAAAACATGTCAAGTTGGCATCTTTGTGCCACCTTTCGTCCTTTTTGATTGTTAGCAACGCTCCGTACCACAGCAATTGCGAAATTCTGCCTCAACTGGTCATGTCGCTCAATGCCGTTTTATACTCGTTCTGCTATGCGTCGGTGCTTTGCACATGTCAACGTCGACTGGACTGTTTTACATATGCACAATGATTTACCTTCGTCCCACGATTCTGCAGAACTGATTGGGAACCATTGTATCCATATTAACTCAGAATTTTTCGTATTTTACAAATTATGCTTAACTTTTGGATATGGGTGTATATTTGTAAATATATATATACATATTCCGAATAAATCTCAGATAAACACTGATTTTTTGTGAAATGAAAAATAAAAGGTTTTTCAAATCATTTTGTATAAACTCCAAACAAGTTTCAAACCAGCAAAAAATACTTTTAAGAGTCTTGATGTTGTTCCATTAAAATCATAAAAACCCAAATGCAATTTTAGCAATCACGTCATGCACATCCTGTTTCTCGTTTCATAGTATGTTACGTCATGCAATAAATACGTCATCCAGAAGTCTGCCTCTCCTAAATTTTATTACACCCCCCCATTACACAGTCTTAACTACAAAATAATTAAAGTGCGATAGTACACAGGCTTACAACTTGCACAAACATTTATTTCACCAGCTTTGTCGTCACAAATCCTACTTTTAATGTATTGCCACGAAATACGCCCAGCTACGAAGGTGAATCATTATACCTTAGAGGCTAATTAGACATTGTGTGCCAGGTGAGATATCACATCTCAAATTATTCAAGTCAGAAACAGAAAGCGAGCTTACGTACAACTTCGTACAAATGCTGTATCTGTTTACTGACACCAATTCAGAAAATTAATTATTCCGCAGTTTTGCAGGATATTTAGGTTTTGCTACAGAGTCCCTGTTAAGTATACAATGTGATACAACAATAATTATTCTATGTCCCTAGTAGACACATAATAGTGCATATCAAGCCAAACATTAAGAAAACTCCAAGGCCATGGGAATAATGGGAAGGGGTTAAAAATTCATGCTATGAAAACGCTAAAGTCGTTTCAGACAATAATTCAGGTGGCGCTGTGATAGGAAAAGGTCCACTGAATTATATACATTTCTATGGCGTAGGGCCAATATTGTATAAAAAACATTGATTTAAAATGTTAAGTTTGCAGAAATAAATTATCAGTGCAATGCAAATCTAAACGGAAGCTATAAACATTAATTAGAGTGTGGCTCAACTCGACTTTCTCATACCCAAATCCATTTAGAAAACCCAATTCAGAAAATTAATTATTGCAGAGTTTTGTAAGATATTTATGTTTTGCTACAGATTCCTTGTTAAGTATACAATGTGATACAACAATAATTATTCTATGTCCCTAGTAGACACATAATAGTGCATATCAAGCCAAACATTAAGAAAACTCCACGGCCATGGGGATAATGGGAAGGGGGTTAAAAATTCATGCTATGAAAACGCCAAAGTCGTTTCAGACAATAATTCAGGTGGCGCTCTGATAGGAAAAGGTCCACTGAATTATATACATTACTATGGCGTAGGGCCCATATTGTATAAAAATATTGATTTAAAATGTTAATTTTGCAGAAATAAATTATCAGTGCAATGCAAATTTTAACTGAAGCTATAAAAATTAATTAGAGTGTGGCTCAACTCGTCTTTCTCATACCCAAATCCATTTAGAAAACCCAATTCAGAAAATTCATTATTCCGGAGTTTTGCAAGATATTTATGTTTTGCTACTGATTCCTTGTTAAATATACAATGTGATACAACAATGATTATTCTATGTCCCTAGTAGACACATAATAGTGTATATCAAGTTAAACATTAAGAAATCTCCAAGGTCATGGGGATAATGGGAAGGGGTTAAAAATTCATGCTATGAAACGCCAAAGTCGTTTCAGACAATAATTCAGGTGGCGCTGTGGTAGGAAAAGGTTCACAGCATTATATACATTTCTATGGCGTAGGGCCCGTATTGTATAAAAAATATTGATTTAAAATGTTAATTTTGCAGAAATAAATTATCAGTGCAATGCAAATTAAAACTGAAACTATACAATTTAACGAGAATGTGGCTCAACTCAACCTCAAACATTTTTAATTAGTTTGTGTTTTTTTTTTCAAATGTTACAAATAAAATTTTGAAAAATCGGTATCGTTGATCCAAATTACGTTGATCAAAATGATTACAACGTGTTACACTTCAATTTAAAGGATCTTCTTTAGATTGATAACGTTGCGAAAACGCAAAAAGTGTCATATTAACTAATTTTGTGTATGATTTTTCACTTTTAAACCTTAATTTAGAAAGTTGAATCAAAGTTTTTAATTTCTTAATGAAGAGCGTTTAATTGTGTGGAGCCGAAACATGGAAATTAATAAAGGGCCAATGCAACAAGTTGAATGCCTGGCAAACTATATAACTGAGGAAAATTTTGGCCTTATGTTATTCCTAAAACCCAACTTTACAAGAGTACTGGACAGAAAGTAATAGAGATGGAAATAAAAACCGTAGATGGAAATGGACTGGATATGTCTTAAGAATGCCACAGCACAACATCTCGTCTGTAGCACTTATATGGGCGAGCAAGGGAAAACTATGTTGGGGTCGACTTAATTTAACTTGGAGGAGACAAATAGAACAAGAAAGAAATCTGATGAGGTACACGAGCTGGTCAGAAGCAAGGACTTCTGCACAGGATCGACTAGGGTGGTGACGCAAACTGAAGGTTTTGTGTGCCACTAGGCACCATGAGTGATGATGATGATGCATGGTTATTTCAAATTTTGTTCTATGCTTCCAAGTTAGAAAAACATATAATTTCGATTAGTTTTAGAATATCGAAAAATTATCTAGTTCTAGATTTTTCGATAACAAAGCCGGATGAAAAGTTTCGTGGAAAAGCATTAATACTTATGGCAACTATAGTGTACACAGGAAATCGAACACAGACATACAAACAGACAGACTGACTGACTAACATCACTCCAAAAATAGTCGAAACGTGTTCAGGTGGTCCTAAACCATATTTTGTCCTCTAAATCTCGAATTTGAAAATTTTCGTGAACACAATACTTTTTCTATACTATTTTACATGGTATAATATTCGTACTTATTTAAATTTATTTTTTCCTCCATATATTCAGTAACTTTTTATACAACTAAGAAAATGTATTTATTATTTACATTCATACTTAAGGGACATTAATTTCAAAATAATCAAAAATACATATATTAAGCACTATCTTTCTTTTTGTGTCAAATGAGAACAGATGAATTTTTATTTAGCATTAGCAACACCTAGATATAATTCTCAAAGTATTATGGTATTTTCAAGTTTTTAATTTAAAGAAGTTTTATCTCCTTCTCTCTAACTTCATTTACATAACAGCAGAATTGTGGGCTGAACTCGATCATACCAGTAACTTCTTTCTAGTAACTTTTTTTCTAATTTTACAAGAAAGTTTTTGAAATCGGTATCAGGGATCCAAATGATTAAAATTATAGCGTGTTACTCTTGTCTGTACAGGGCTTAAAATCTTTCGATTGATAACATACTTGACAATGGTCCTCGGGGGAGGGTAACTTCCCTCCCCCCAAGGGGCCTAATGACTTCCCGAACAAAATAATTGTATCATGGCTATTTTCACAACAATGATTGGAACTATTGTTATTTTCTCTTGATCACATTGAGCCATAAATAAACCCATAACTTAATAAACATGAATTCACGTCATTTAATTTAGATTGTACTTCTTATTTTCGAGCGAATGGGAAAAATATTTGTACTTCTAGTTTGGCTCCAATGGCATCTTCGCAAGCATCTTTCGCTTAACAATTACTGTAGTGAATCTATAACACTAAACAGAGATGTTTGTCTGTCTGTTTGCGCGTTGCATGTAGCAAAACCTCTAAACGGCTCATATCCAAGAAATTTGGTGCAGAATTACCTAGACTCCCAAAAAGAAACGAAAATTTTTTAATACTCGAATTATGAAGTTATGAATTGAATAGTGGAAATTCGGCATTGTCCCAAATATCAAAGTAGCGATCAATTTTGTTGGTACGGCCATCTATCGTATGTTGATAAAACTAAAACTATTTTTGGATTTTCTTTACATCTAAAATATTGTTAATGCAGTAAAACTAAAATAATTTCGCTAAGGGCAATATATAACACGGAACAATAGTGTCAAATGATTTAGAAGGCAATAAATGGTCTAGGCTTGGATACCAGGTCCCGGATTGGTCCAGTAGAAAGGGACATGATCGGCCCTTCTCACTTTCAGCCCATCATACACATTATCGATAAGAATAAGATTAAATCCAGCATTGCTGGCTCACCGGGATATGTTCATCGATTCCGTTTTGCTGATAGCACCATTTATAGTGAATTTATAGTGACGCCATTTATAGCTTATTTGAAGACCTCGTTGTTTGATTTTCCTGATTTTTCTGCATATTCTAGTGTAATTTTAATCCGATTTTTGCATTAAGTCCCGAACAACGCCAAATTTTTGCTGCTAGTTTTATATAAATTGCTTGATTTTTTTTCTAAAGATATTGAACCAATAGACTATCAAGCAGGCAGATAAACGCAACTGTGTCATGAAACAAATGTGTATTCGTGCTCAAATATCGTATAAATCTATACAATTTAGAGAAAATGGCTTTTGATGTAATGCCATTGTTCCGTTACATATCTAAAGATGTAAAATGCAAATTTTCTTTCTTTTTGGATTCTGCTATGATCTGTGATAAGGATTTTACACCCTTGTGCCGTAATTGTGTTTGAATTAAAGTATTGTTTGACTTCTATTTCAGAGAGAGTATTAATTATGTCATGTAAATGTCTTTTCGATTCATTTTCACTTTCATTGACGTTTGAGGGAAACAAGTTTTAAATTGCAAATTTGTTTATGTTCCAGAAAAGAAATAATAAAATAATTTATATTTACTTTTTGAGTCGAAAAGCTTTTCGACTTTTGGGGTTTTTGCGCACGCGCGGTCTTTGAATTGGAGGTGGAGTGCAGAGGATGATAGAATACGTGAATTCAGAGGTGGAGAGCAGAGGATGACGGAAGACAGAACGAAGGTAGCCTGAGGTAGCTCCATTTCGCCAGCCCCCCCACCTCGGAATTTCAAAATTTCAATGATGCCATTCGTTTGTACTACGTTTGTACCGGATTGTACCGTCAAAATTTTCGTTTGTACCACTTCCGGAACGGGGTTATTCCCATTTCAAAGTGGGGGGGCTGGCGAAACGGCAGCCCCCCCACCTCGGAATTTCAAAATTTCAATGATGCCATTCGTTTGTACTACGTTTGTACCGGATTGTACCGTCAAAATTTTCGTTTGTACCACTTCCGGAACGGGGTTATTCTCATTTCAAAGTGGGGGGGCTGGCGAAACGGCAGCCCCCCCACCTCGGAATTTCAAAATTTCGTCGATGCCATTCGTTTGTACTACGTTTGTACCGGTTTGTACCGTAAAAATTTTCGTTTGTACCACTTCCGGTACGGCGTAATTTTAATTTTAAAATGGGTGACCTTGAGCTCCGACAAACCCAACCTCGAAATTTCAAAATTTCGTCGATGCCATTCGTTTGTATTACGTTTGTACCGGTTTGTACCGTAAAAATTTTCGTTTGTACCACTTCCGGTACGGCGTAATTTTAATTTAAAAGTGGGTGACCTTGAGCTCCGGCAACCCCCCCCCACGTCGGAATTTCAAAATTTCGTCGATGCCATTCGTTTGTACTACGTTTGTACTGGTTTGTACCGTAAAAATTTTCGTTTGTACCACTTCCGGTACGGCATAATTTTCATTTAAATGTGGGTGACCTTGAGCTCCGGCAACCCCCCACTTCGAAATTTCAAAATTTCGTCGATGCCATTCGTTTGTATTACGTTTGTACCGGTTTGTACCGTAAAAATTTTCGTTTGTACCACTTCCGGTACGGCGTAATTTTTATTTAAAAGTGAGTGACCTTCAGCTCCAGCAAACCCCCACCTCGAAATTTCAAAATTTCGTCGATGCCGTTCGTTTGTACTACGTTTGTACCGGTTTGTACCGAAAAAATTTTCGTTTGTACCACTTCCGGTACGGCGTAATTTTTATTTAAAAATCGGTCACCTTGAGCTTCGGCAACCCCCCCACCTCGAAATTTCAAAATTTCGTCGATGCCATTCGTTTGTATTACGTTTGTACCGGTTTGTACCGTAAAAATTTTCGTTTGTACCACTTCCGGTACGGCGTAATTTTAATTTAAAAGTGGGTGACCTTGAGCTCCGGAAACCCCCCCAAGTCGGAATTTCAAAATTTCGTCGATGCCATTCGTTTGTACTACGTTTGTACCGGATTGTACCGTAAAAATTTTCGTTTGTACCACTTCCGGTACGGCGTAATTTTTATTTAAAAGTGGGTGACCTTGAGATCCGCCAACCCCCCAACTCGAAATTTCAAAATTTCGTCGATGCTATTCGTTAGTACTACGTTTGTACCGGTTTGTACCGTAAAAATTTTCGTTTGTACCACTTCCGGTACGGCGTAATTTTTATTTAAAAATCGGTCACCTTGAGCTTCGGCAACCCCCCCACCTCGAAATTTCAAAATTTCGTCGATGCCATTCGTTTGTACTACATTTGTACTGGTTTGTACCGTAAAAATTTTCGTTTGTACCACTTCCGGTACGGCATAATTTTCATTTAAATGTGGGTGACCTTGAGCTCCAGCAACCCCCCACTTCGAAATTTCAAAATTTCGTCGATGCCATTCGTTTGTATTATGTTTGTACCGGTTTGTACCGAAAAAATTTTCGTTTGTACCACTTCCGGTACGGCGTAATTTTTATTTAAAAGTGGGTCACCTTGAGTTTCGGCAAGTCCCCACCTCGAAATTTCAGAATTTAATTGATGATTCCATTCGTTTGTGGGACATTTGTACCGGATTGTACCAAAAAATGTTCGTTTGTACCACTTCCGGTACGGCGTTATTCTCATTTCAAAGTGAGAGGAGAGAAAGATCAGCCCCCTCCTAAGAATTTGAAAATTTCGTCAATGCCATTCGTTTGTACTACGTTTGTACCGGTTTGTACCGTAAAAATTTTCGTTTGTACCACTTCCGGTACGGCGTAATTTTTATTTAAAAATCGGTCACCTTGAGATTCGGCAACCCCCCACCTCGAAATTTCAAAATTTCGTCGATGCCATTCGTTTGTACTACATTTGTACTGGTTTGTACCGTAAAAATTTTCGTTTGTATCACTTCCGGTACGGCGTAATTTTTATTTAAAAGTGGATGACCTTGAGCTCCGGTAACTTCCCACCTCGAAATTTCAAAATTTCGTCGATGCCATTCGTTTATATTACGTTTGTACCGGTTTGTACCGTAAAAATTTTCGTTTGTACCACTTCCGGTACGGCGTAATTTTTATTTAAAAGTGGGTGACCTTCAGCTCCAGCAACACCCCACCTCGAAATTTCAAAATTTCGTCGATGCCGTTCGTTTGTACTACGTTTGTACCGGTTTGTACCGTAAAAATTTTCGTATGTACCACTTCCGGTACGGCGTAATTTTTAATTAAATGTCGGTCACCTTGAGCTTCGGCAATCCCCCACCTCGAAATTTCAGAATTTCGTTAATGCCATTCGTTTGTACTACGTTTGTACCGTAAAAATTTTCGTTTGTACCACTTCCGGTACGGCGTAATTTTTATTTAAAAGTCGGTTACCTTGAGCTTCGGCAAGCCCCCCACCTCGAAATTTCAGAATTTAGTTCATGATTGCATTCGTTTGTAGGACGTTTGTACCGGATTGTATCGTGAAAATTTTCGTTTGTACCATTTCCGGTACGGCGTAATTTTTATTTAAAAGTCTGTGACCTTGAGTATCGGCAACCCCCACCTCGAAATTTCAAAATTTCGTTGATTCCATTCGTTTGTACTATGTTTGTACTGGATTGTACCGTGAAAGTTTTCGTTTGTATCAATTCCGGTACGGCGTAATTTTTATTTAAAAGTGAGTGGCCTTGAGCATCGGTAATCCTCCCACCTCGGAATTTCAAAATTTCGTCGATGCCATGCGTTTGGACTACGTTTGAACCGGATAATTACCGGATATTATACCATAAAAATTTTCGTTTGTACCAATTCTTAAGCTTACATGCCGTACATCTAAGCTTACATGCTGTACATCTTAAGCTTACATGATATATCTTCTTAATGTTACAGTTTAATTTTCCATCATAGTCTTTTCTGTAAGGCAAGATGTCATTAGGTGATTATTAATGCCAATAAGATCTTGTACTTTGTAATTCAAATTCACCTGGATTCAAAATTATGCAAATCAATTAATCTGTCATTAAGAAATATCATATTGTTTTTATTAATCATACCATGTTTCTAGTGATATTCATATATCATATATATATTTGTACAATTACATAGGTAATAAAATTATTTTTATAGCTTTATAGAAAATATGCAAGACATTAAATTTGAGAAGGGGGACTATTTACTAATGGAATATTATAATTTTTGAAACTAGTTGTGTACATGGACACCACCACGTTCCAGTATAAAACTGACATTTCTGTGACAAACATGGGTGTTCAACAAGATAACTTCTTATTGTTTTATGTTTTGAACTCTTTTAATTGCTTTTAATTATTAATCTTAGTTTGTTATGAGTATTAATTAGTAATTTGGTCTATTTTTTCATTATTTCTGCATTTAAAATTAATCAGCAGTTTAGATTTTGAGGGAAATCCTTACGTTTCTGACAAGTGTTTTTAATTTAAAGGAATTCAAGGAAATATATTTCTATTAGGTATGAGATAAGTATGGTCATCCTGCTAGAGGAGTGTTGCCTTTTGCGGCAAATTTCAAAAGGAATCTGTTAGAAACTAAATTTTCTAATACATACTTTTGTCGCCTACTATTTATATCGATCTTTAGTTTCGAAGACATTTCGAGTGAAAGTATAGAGAATTAAAGAAATACTTGCTTGTACAGGTACTTTAATTTAAAAAAAAAAGTTCAAAATATTACGTTAGTATATTACTAATGCTACATTGTACAACACTATGCTGATAGAAGTTATAATATTATTATTTTATATTTTTTGTATACAATGAGATAATTCTTCAATAGCATGCAATCTAATTACTCAATGTTACATTTTCTGAAATTTCACAAGTACTAAATTGATACTCATTCGAGGATATGGGATTAGTCCACTGAAAGGTTGCGACGTCAGAGTGGCGGCCTTCCTTCTTTCTTGGCGGATTTTCTGTAAGCAGTAATTGCAATTCATATTTAAACTTTTTTCGGTGATACCCTGGTGTGCAATTGCTAATTGGCCTAATAATAAGAAAATTTGCAATGTTTGGTTTCATAGAATTGTCTAGCAAGCTGCTTGTGCAAATTAATTATCAGCTGGCTCAGAATGGATTAAAAAATCTGATGTGGGCAGAACATGACTTTTCCTACATAATGCAATGATTCTACTTCTTTCACGGCGAAACAATGGTGTACAAGGTCCACAGAACAATGTTTTTGGCATTAAAATAATACGACGTCAATTGAAATTAGGTGCTTTGGGCAAATTACTAGTCCAAACGAATGACCTTCTCATATTCACGTTTACTTAATTACAATATCATGAAATGACATCAACATTTGTTTAATATCAATTACATGAAATAAATTACTATTGGCGAATTCATAGGCGTCAAATTACTATCACTGTCAAAATGTATTTTTTCCAGTGAATGGAATGATCTAGATTTATATGAATAATGTTGCATAATATTGTATGTGGAAGGTGTTACTACACTGTTACTAAGTGTTATATGTGGCGATACTTTCTTCCCTTTTTTTAACACTTTACAACAAAGTTGAAAAGTGTTTATGACTTTGTTCATTCATTCTGTCTGTCTGTCTGTCTGTCTGTCCGTTAGCACGATAACTGCCGTAAAAATGACTTTATCAAAATGAAATTTTAGTATGTTGTTCAGACGGTCTGTAGGCCCTATGGGAATATAAATAAATAATATCACCCAATTAGTTTTTTATTGAACCCGGGTTGAAAAAATGAAATACATTGAACCCTATGGGACCTAATTTTTCAAACATTTTTTAAGTAAATTTAAAATTCACGAATTGCTTCGAAATTTTTAGGAAATATTCACATTATCCCATAGAATATATAAAAAAAATTCAGTAAAATATGTTAAGTAGTTTTTTAATTAAAAATTATTTAATATAGGGAAAAAAACAAATTCAATTAAATTCTGACTTTGGGATATCTTCCAGAAAGAAAAGAGAGATATATTATATAATAAATATCTTTCCATTTGTTTAAACGTAGTGATATGGGAGAGGCTTCACATTTTAAAATAAATTTTGTAGATAACAATTTTTCATTTTTTTTAAATTTTATATAACTCATGATATACTTATTGGATGGCATTTTTAATGCACTTTCATACGTCCTAGAGAGTTAAAATTTGGTACACAGCTTAAATTTGTTGAACATTTTATTCGACAAAAATTTAATGGATCTTTAAATATAGATCATACATTTTTTTCGAAATGGCCTGAAAATAATCCCCGTTCACTTCTATAAATCATTGTTGTAATATTGTTAAAAATTCTGATGTGGACAGCCCATGTCTTTCCCTGCAGACTCATATTCGTTCTCTTTATTTATTCAATAATAATTTGAGTTTATCTGCATAAAATAACAACCATAAGTATTTTAAATGACATTGAATTTACACGTTAAACTTAAATTTGGTTCTCATTTGATAGCTGGACTTATTGTCAAAGGTGGCGTAGCGAAAACGCGAAAAAACTAGAATATCTCAGGAACGGCTAGTCCTAGAGTAATGGGGTTAGTCTTATTCTTTTTGTTGTCAAAAATCACGTATAAAATAGGAATTTAATTGATATAATTGAACACACGTAGTCTTATATTTTTATATATAACGATTTTTGCGGGCCATTTCGCAAAATTAGCCAGTTCCTTTTTCCCGAATCGTAGTAGAATAACCTACAAATGATTTATATACAAAATTTTGTTAAATTTGGTATATAAATCACTTGTAGGTTATTGAAATATTATGCACCAAATTTTGTTAAATTTTTTCCATTAGTTTTTAGCTAGAGTGGATAAAGGCAATTTCTGCGGCCATTTCGCAAAGAAGGCAGATTCTTTTATTACGAATCGTACTATAATCTAATGAACATCAGGATTTCCCACAAAAAACATACCTACCAAATTGTATGAAAATCGGTCTATTAGTTTTTCAATTAGAGTGGATGTAATATCCACACAGACACACAGAAACATACACAGATACAACCTTACACACACAGACGTCTTCCTAAAAATAGTTTTTTCGTGTTCTAGAAGTCCCAAAACGTGTAGATCCTTTGAAAATTCGAGTTCCGATCTTCGGCACGATTCCAATACTTTGAGTACATACACATACACACATATATTATCTGTGTATTATCTGTGTACCTAAATTCCGTGCCTATGCAATTACAATAGTTGTGATTTTAAATGATCCCTAAAATTTTATTATTTCTTCAACGAAGCCTAATTTTAACATATGCAGAATGCAAATATCTCAAGCGATTGTAAGATGAATTACATAAGAATTGCTGAATTTTTTTCACACAAAATTATTTAGCTCTGGAGTCTGGAATACAAGTTATATGAATGAAATATTCATTGATTTTGCATAAAGAATCAGATGATTTATATTTCGATACAGTTTTAAATATTTAAGTGTAATAAATTACTGTAGTACTGTGTAATGTACTGTATAATGTAAAGGATATCACCACTGAATGTATCACATTTTAGAGATTTTTAAATGAAATTGCATTTCAGTTGGAAAGTGTTTCATAATCAATGCTTATGCATGATTGATCTTTCTTGTATTATTATGTATTTAGAGTATATGGCAATATTGTTCAGAAGAACTTTATAGGACTTTTATGTCATAAATTATAGTATATTATTTATTCCCATTATTATTTTTGTTCTATAATTTTGTTATATAATGTACATTTTGAAATTCTTCCTTATTAACACTTTATAGCATAGTTGAAAAGTGTTTATGACTTTGTTCCTTCTGTCTGTTCGTTCGCACGATAACTGCAGTAAAAATGACTTAATCAAAATGAAATTTTAGTATGTTGTTCAGACGGTCTGTGGGACCTATGGGAATATAAATGAATAATATCACCCAATTAGTTTTGCATTGAACCCGGGTTGAAAAAATGAAATACATTAAAAATGAAATACATAAAAGTATAATAAATTACTGTAGTACTGTGATAATGTAAAAGATATCACCACTAAATGTATCACATTTCAGAAATTTTTAAATGAAATTACATTTCAGTTGGAAAGTGTTTCATAATCAATGCTTATGCATGATTGATCTTTCTTGTTTAATTTAACATTATGTTTTGAATAAATTTACATGAAAAATGTGCAATATCTCGAAATGTCGTACGTGGTATGTCAATCGTTTTCTAAGTGGATATTATGTATGAAATAATTAAACATTTAACAGCATTCAGATTCTTAATTTGCTTTAATAATTTTTTCAAAAATTTATTCGAAACTTGTGTAGTATCTCGAGAATGGTTCATTCTAACATTCTAAAGTTTCTATCATTTGTCTATCAATTACGTCTGAAATGATTTTTTTTTTTTTTATCATTATTGAAAGTTCTGGTTAATGATTTTTTCAAGCTTTCGTTCAAAATATGGGGGAGGCGGGGGGGGGGGTCTTCCAAACTTTCGATTACATTTAAAATCAATTGGAATCCAGTATACACTGAGGTCAATAATCGTACCAAATTATATTCAAAACTCTTCATTCGCGTGTGAGATAACACCTCCGCCGACTCACAGGCACACACATACACTATGTACTGTCCCGATCATGAAGCCTTCAGTGGAAGCACTTTTGAGAACCAGAAGTGAAACACCGTACAGGCAGCCATCCCTATGATGTGGGTCTAGGGATGCCATTTCAGGACTGTCGAGCTATGGTTGCCAGATTTGGTGTTTTATTGGCGACATTTCGAATGTTCGAGAACCTTCTTAAAATGACGAGTATTCTACGAGATATGAGCCCCTTCTGGCAGTTTCTACTGAGAATATATAAAAAGAGTCATCGCTCAATTGGAGAGCAGTTGACGTGATACGAGCTACATTGAAATTATGAGATAAGTCATTGTTTTCAGGATAGCATCCGCTGTTTTGTGAAATTAACTGAGTATTTAATTGCTATTTTACTGTACCTAGCAGTTGTTTAGTAATCTTGTGAGATAGTTATCGAACCATTTGCTGTATCTTATTCCTGTTTATGTTGTGCTTATAAACGTGTTAGTTATCCAGAAATTTGGATTCTTTCTTGTATCCTGGACGCACACCCACGATTCCAGAGAATACGTCGTAACAGTATATTAGCGTGTATTCACACGTGCTAACACATACAGAAATGACTTCATAAACGTTCGGTTCTTGTTCTAGGATGCTTGAAACGTGTTCTTCCGTTGAAAACTTGCCCCAGTTAAATAAGTTCCCTATACTCTATAGGGAAACTAATATGCAGGACAGTAAAAGCAGTACTTCTGCAAAATAATTTCGCTAATTTTTATATAAATAAAATTAAATGAATGCAATTAAAATGATTTGCAACCAAATTCTCACATCCATGATAGCTAATTCCTACTTTACTTTTAAAACTATATTATACTCAATTGTGTTGGGTACATAACATTTTTTAATTAATCAATATTTTAAATACTTTATTTCCTGAAACCTATTTTAAATACTCACAAGTACCGAAATATATCTTCAAATTTTTCAATGTACATGTGCTACATATTCGTATTAGTATGTATAAGTGCTACTTTGTATAAGTGCAAATTGAGCTAAATATTTATATAAATGTCAATTGAGTTAAATATTTGTGAAAATGTAAATTAAACTAAATATTTATATAAATGTAAATTGAGTTGAATATTTGTATAAATATATGTTAAGCAAAATATATATATATATATATATATATATATATATATATATATATATATATATATATATATATATATATATATATATATATATATATATATATATATATATATATATATATTAATGGCCAGGCACTTGACTTTCGTCATTCGCCTTTCGTCAGCGGCCAGAACGTGAACCATTTAGCCGTCCTAAGACGTTGCCTCAGGCGCACCAGAGGGGGGGCGGAACACACTACGCCCGCAACACAAACATCCATGTTTTACGTGGGACTCGAACCCACAACGCGGCGGTCGAGCGATTGCTGTGGAAACACTCGCCTTGACCACTCGACCACTGCGTCGGCTTAAGCAAAATATTTGAATAATGTACCGAATAAATGTGCTGATTTGTAAAAATATATTTATTTGTATTTGTATGTTTTAATACATATATAAATTTTATTGTCATAAAAGCATGTTCTTTAATTATTTGATGCATATTGGAAATTCGGAACTGAGAAGGGGCGAAATGGAGTCTCCCACTTTGAAATGGGAACAACTATATATAGGAAACGGTATAAATGAAAATTTTAGCGGTACATTCCATGCAAATGAAGTACATGCGAACGACGTCACTGAAATATGAAAATTCCGAGGTCAAAGCTGCCATTTTTCCAGCCTCCACTTTGAAATGAATATTACGCCGTACCGGAAGTAGTACACACGAAAATTTTTGCGGTACAATCCGGTACAAACGTAGTACAAACCAATGGCATCGACGAAATTTTAAAATTACGAGGTGGGGGGTTGCCGATGCTCAAGGACACCCACATTTATATAAAAATTACGCTGTACCGGAAGTGGTACAAATGAAAATTTTTACGGTACCATTTGGTACAAACGTAGTACAAACCAATGGCATCGACGAAATTTTGAAATTCCTAGGTGAACGGGGCTGCCGTTTCTAAAGCAATCCCACTTTGAAATGAGAACAACACCGTACCGGAAGTGGTACAAACGAATATTTTTACGGTAGTACAATCCGGTACAAACGTAGTACAAACGAATGGCATTGACGAAATTTTCAAATTCTTAGGTGGGGGCTGATGTTTCTCCCCCCTCACTTTGAAATGAGAATAACGCCGTACCGGAAGTGGTACAAACGAACATTTTTTGGTACAATCCGGTACAAACGTCCCACAAATGAATGGAATCATCAACTAAATTCTGAAATTTCGAGGTGGGGGCTTGCCGAAACTCAAGGTGACCGACTTTTAAATAAAAATTACGCCGTACCGGAAGTGGTACAAGCGAAAATTTTTACGGTACAAACCAGTACAAACGTAGTACAAACGAATGGCATCGACGAAATTTTGAAATTCCGACGTGGGGGGGGGGGGGTTGCCGGAGCTCAAGGTCACCCACTTTTAAATTAAAATTACGCCGTACCGGAAGTGGTACAAACGAAAATTTTTACGGTACAAACCGGTACAAACGTAATACAAACGAATGGCATCGACGAAATTTTGAAATTTCGAGGTTGGGTTTGTCGGAGCTCAAGGTCACCCATTTTAAAATTAAAATTACGCCGTACCGGAAGTGGTACAAACGAAAATTTTTACGGTACAAACCGGTACAAACGTAGTACAAACGAATGGCATCGACGAAATTTTGAAATTCCGAGGTGGGGGGGCTGCCGTTTCGCCAGCCCCCCCACTTTGAAATGAGAATAACCCCGTTCCGGAAGTGGTACAAACGAAAATTTTGACGGTACAATCCGGTACAAACGTAGTACAAACGAATGGCATCATTGAAATTTTGAAATTCCGAGGTGGGGGGGCTGCCGTTTCGCCAGCCCCCCCACTTTGAAATGGGAATAACCCCGTTCCGGAAGTGGTACAAACGAAAATTTTGACGGTACAATCCGGTACAAACGTAGTACAAACGAATGGCATCATTGAAATTTTGAAATTCCGAGGTGGGGGGGCTGGCGAAATGGAGCCGCCTGAGGTGGGGTTCGCGGTTGGAGCACTGAATTTTGTTATGAAACGGATTGGAATCGAAAATATATGGATTGTAATTCTAAAAGTATAATGTAGTAAGAAAACTGAGTTGTTTTGGGCTAGTATAGCTCAGGCGAGGAAATGGCTTGTTCTGATGAGAAAATGTAGAGAAATCTTGTTTACAAGAACAGAGTTTTGTGAAAATGGTGGAACAGAAAGTTTTTCCTTTGTTCCGTTTTCGACGTTGTGTAATAGTGAGACAAGATTTACTTGAGCGAGCTTACGCTGTTCGAGAGTCGTTGGTCATTCTTCGAATGTGATGAATTTCACATTCTTTTTTCCAGAGGTTTCTGCGTAATGAAAGACTCTGCGTCATCGTATTTAGAGCCAGGATTGCAAGAACGTATGCCGTAGTTGTGTGCCGACCGCAAGTAAATTCTGATGTCGAGTTTTCCGGTTACACTCTTTGAGAACTATCCTTGGGAGTGACTGGTTATGCAGCTAGATTTTTCTTGTCTCATAATCCTGAATAGAATTGGTGCTATAAAGGTACGTCTTCCTTCTTGATTCATTGGAGTTGATATATGGAATTATTTAACTGCTCAAATTTAGGAATCAATCATGAAAGGCGAATGGTATAATTCTGAGATTATTAGAGTTTCAAATATATTCTATCAATATTGGCCTTTACAATGTTTGTGTTTTTGATTATTATACTGAAAGAATCACGCTAAGCTGTTTTCCCCAGGATGCCGTTTTTTGGTTGTATCCTACTGAGAACGTATCTACATTATTGCTTACAAAAATATGTTCTATTGTCGTTATTATCATTATATCACTATATTTTGTTCACTATTGTCATTCTTGACTTTGTAATCATTGGCTGTGATTTTATCATTGGCTTATTCTTCTTGCTTAATAAAACTATATTTGAAACTCTAATCTCGACTCTTGTCTGTGATCGACTGACTCAACTCTTGTCGGTTTCTCCAAACCGACACCACAGATCTGTAATGTATATCCTTGCTATAGAAGGCGATATTGATGCAGTATCGATATACCACCAAACAATGCATACCGAATCGCCGTATCAATTCATCTCATAAATCTGTGCACAACTAGTTCAAACTATTGTTATTTTACATTGTCTATATCACTTACTATTGTTTCATCAATTATATTTTTCATTTATAATAATGTTACAAAAATTTTAAATTTCGAATAATTCGAGCTTTATTTATGCAAATGATTAAAAATTCAATTTGGTTCTAGTTTTTTACACAGGTTTTAGAACGTACGGAGGTTTTAGAACGTACATATACTTTAACATCTTCTGTTCGAAAATTCCCAGAACAGCTATATTTCAATACTATGAAGGATATCTGGACAGGCAGTGCCTAACAAAACAACCCGCTCAGTTACTTTATTTTTATTCATCTACCGAACTTAATAAGTGCATAAAATATTTCGAATAGTACATAATTAACTGATAGTTGCTCTTGGTAGCGGATTGTTTAGGTAGCCATTGTTTCTTCAAATTCCCTTCATATTTCGCTATTAATATTGTGCAAAAGTAAAAAAAAATAATACATCATTCATCTTTATGAGCATTTTTTACATTTATTACAAGTACACGCAGCGCACAGACAATTAGCAATTACCCACACATTCTATATATGTTTCATTTATACACACATTCGTTTAAGCGCCGTAACAATGTTTGTCTCCATAACTCTAAGTAGTGCTGTTAAATAATTTGCCCGTAGAGAAATGCAATTTAAAGCGAAATGTTAATGTCTGTAAATTTGCTGGAATTTCTATTAAAGTTAGTTGAGCCTCAGAGACGATAAAATGAATGCAGGTTGGGGATATGGAAATGTATTAATTGGTAAAATTTAAACAATCAACCCTCATTTCTAAAGCGTTCGATATGCACTTAAATAAACGGAAAACCATATAACTAAAACCATTAATTAGTATTGAAAGACATGTTTTAATGAAAAATTTGCACCGATAAATAAAACTGTTTCGCATATATAAATTACAGTTATGAAATTTTGTATTTTCGTTCGTAGTAATGCAGTAAGTAATCTTTCGTAATAGAAGTAGCACGAATGTAATCGTGATGCTGGCTCAGAAAGGCCAGGGAGCCAAGAAAAATGCCTCCCGACTCAAGACGAAGTGAGTAATGCGGATGGTGATCGTCGAGAGCAGGGGCTTAAGAGTTAAGCAGGGTAAAATAGCTCAAGAGGCAAGTTACTAGAGTTGGTGAGCGTTATCAAATAAAGGGGTTAAGCCCCAAAGAGTAGAGCCTCAACGATTAATAAACGACAGCGAACAGGGTGAGGAGTAGCGGGGTTTGGCGAGAGCCAGCAAGCATAAGACATGCAGGTAGTGGTGTGCGCTAGCCGGGTTGAAAGAGTTAGCGAAGTGAGCTTCAGGAGTTGGTGAGCGCCAGTTAACAAGGGACGATCCCGAACGGGAGATTCACGCCTGCGTAACAGACGACGCGAAACTGATCGCGAAGCGAGTATCGGCGAGTCATGGGCTTGGCGAAAGTAGCGAGCACGGAGAGGACCCCTTTTTATATAACATATACATTTTGACAGTTTACTTCTTCAATCTGCGGGTAAATAAAGTTTATGCGTACCTGCTAAGATTGCACGCATGCGTAAGATGAACATATATAAGATAGCGAGTTGGGCAGGATTCACTTTTGGTCCAGTTTCCTTCTGTTTGGTTGGTCTTGTTCTTCCGTATTCGGGTGCCTTCGTATTAGCACGCAATGGGGACCAACCTTTGCTTTGTATTGGTACCGTGAGCGTTTGCCTAGGCTGGAAAAGCAGCTTTAAACGGGAAGGGGAGTCGCAATCCTCCCCAACCATTAAATGCAAAGCATTTGGTTATCCCAAGTTCCTTTAATTCTTCTTTTTCTTGGATTACATTCTGCTTCGGAGTATAAAGCGGCTTGGCGCCTTTTCCTGAGTAGTGCCTTTGATTTTTGTGGATATGCATAGGAATTCTATTTGAATTTGTTTACTGGCTTTTATATGATATATATATATATATATATATATATATATATATATATATATATGTATGTGTGTGTATATATATATATATATACACACAAAACATAACAATATATATATATACACACAAAGCAAACAATACATAAAAAAAAATTATATATAATTATTTATTAATTATATAAATAAATAAAAATGAAAAATAATAAATTAAGTCAAAAACATTAGAAAAATCGAAAAATAAGATGCATTAACATGAATGTTTTGAATTTTATTTTCGCAAAAAAAATGTAACTTTTGTCAGTATTGAAACTACAATTTGAGCGCCCTTATAATGGTGTATAGTAGCATTCTCGTTTATCCAGTTTTCCTATGAATTACTTGTTTAGTAAGAATTTTCATCCTTGATTCATATTCATATACTTGAATTGTATTTTTATTTTTTTATTTTTACATAATTCTTAATATTACATATTTCAAATATATATATATATATATATATATATATATATATATATATATTTATTTACAAGGTGTCCCAAAAACATTGTTCTCGGCTTTTATTCATTGAATATTGATCTTAGACATATATGATAAATTACAAAGTTGCGTAAAAAAGGTACAGAATTTCATGAAATCGATAAAAATTTTCAGGGGATTAAATTTGAAGAAATACAAAATTTGAATTTTTATACGGCCCCCATACAAAAACATTTCCAATAAGTAAAATGTTCCCCATACACTAATAAGGTGATGAACAAAATTTGAGTATTTTATCATGAAAAGTCCCTGAGATATGTTTAAACAAAGTTGGTGATGGATTAATCACAAATTAAAATGTAAATGTTTACAGCAAGAGTGCAAATGACGATAGCAGAAATGCATCACAGGCAAATAATATCTGCCTTTTATCTTTATATTTATTTACAATTTTTCAAAAATATGCTTCATGAGAAATACCTTAAAATTTTACTAATTACAGAATAAAACTCGGAAATGGCATAATCAAAATGAGCATTAAAACAGATTAGAAATGTATGCACATGCAAATATCTGCCTCTGATCGGTGCGTCACACTATCGCAACTGACGCATCATCAAATGAGAAAGTTGATTTTGCTGTAGCCATTGATCAACCGCCTCGTTTACGCAAGCGTAGTACGCGCAGCCCGGCAGTCTGAGCGACCCTTAAGTATTTCACATTTTTGCTACATTTTGAAAGTGTAGTTAGCCGGTACTGACAGTATGTCGCAATACAGCAACAAAGAACTTTTTAAAATCTTTATGTTGTACAGTTTATGCAATCACAATGCTAACGAAACTGCACGGGAATATCAGCGTATTTTTCCCAATACTCAACATCCTTCTGGGAGATTTATTTTCCGATTGGTGCAACGAGTCAGTAAAAATGGACTCGTACACCGTCTAGGTGGACTAGTTAGGCTCAGAATTCACTTAACTGATGTAGAAATTGATATTTTGGCTTACTTTTTGCGGTCATCCACATAGATTGTACCGCTGCTTCAGAAATGAACCTACCACGTGCAACAGTGTGGAGAATACTAAAACTGAATAAATGGCATCCGTTTAACATACATGGTGTGTAAGGACAGGAGACCACACATTATCAACATCGCCTAGATTTTTGTAATTGGGCTGTAAATCAGGAAGATGCAAATCCTTCTTTGCTGAAAAACGTAATTTTGACGGACGAATGCTGTTTTAAACAAGATGGATGTATAAATCTTCAAAATGAGCACTTCTGGTCTGACACGAATCCATTCGTGGTACGTGATATTCGTCATCAGAAGCAATTTTCTGTGAATGTATGGTGCAGTATTTTCAGAAACCATTTGCGTGGACCCATACTGTATGATGGTATGTTGACTGGTGACAGATATGTTAATGAGATTCTGAATGCGGTTATTCCTGATTTTATGGATGAACTGCCCTAACAGAACTTCCACATGTATGGTTTCAACAGGACGGATCTCCAGCTCATCATACTACAATTGTGAATCAGTGGTTAAATAACGAGTTTCCAGACTAGTGGATTGGCTTACATGGGTCAGCCAAATTTCCCCCTAGATCGCCTGTTTTAACGCTAATGGATTTTTATTTGTGCGGTCGTTTACCCTCATCTGTTTTTCTGTCACCTTCCTTAAATAAAGCAGAGTTGCTATAACGCTTTTAAGATGGTTGTCGCTACATCACCGAACAAGAACTTGATCGAGTGCATAGGCGAGTGTACAGATGGAGTGCACTGTGTTGTCATGCGAATGCAGCTCTGTATTGGTATGGATAGAATACATTTTGAACAAGCTTTGTAATCTTTGTGTAAACTTATTATTTCTACACAGTGTATATACTTTTCTACCAATGAATAGCAAATATATTAATTATATATGTAATCATTGTTTTCTTTCGTAATTTGTGTATGACCCCTGAAACGCGATCTACCGGCATAATTTGTCCCCTCTGAGAACCTATGTCGATGCACCGAAAAGTGGTTTAAGTCAGCATTTTTGTCCTTTCATATTTCTGGGACTTTTTATGATAAAATGCTGAAATTTTGTACATCACCTTATTTGTGTATGGGACATATTTTACTCATTGGAAATGATTTTGTACGGGGGTCGTATAAAAATTTAAATTTTGTATCTCTTAAAATTTAATTCTCTTGAAAATTTTAATCGATTTCATAGAATTTTGTACCTTTTTTTTACGCAACTTTGTAATTTATTATATATGTCTAAGATCAATATTTAAGGAATAAAAGCCGAGGTCAATGCTTTTGGGACACCCTGTATATATATATATATATATATATATATATATATATATATATCTTTTACAATAACAAGAATACACAAAATGTACTGTCTTTGCAATATCATGCAATTTTTATTTTCTTTACAGTTAATGAATTTATGACTTAAACTACGATTTCTCCCCGTTACCAATAATTAAAAAATCTGATGTGGGCAACACATGACTTTCCTTATATAATGTAATGAATTTACTACTTTTACAGTTAAATAAATGTTATTCTTATAGTAGATACTTATAATCTTTCCAAGATATTGAATTTTCTTCAATTAGTGGTCATTTTCATTGATTTAGCGTCATTTTTATCAATTTGGCAAGATTTTTGTTAATTTGGCAACAATTTAAAATGTCGCCAAGTTGGCGACATTTCGCCAAATTCGTCGACAAAATCTCGCCAAGCGTTATGGACGGAGAAATAAGTTATTCTTACAGCAGATAAATGACTATTGGCGTTCAAATACAAAAGTATTACTCAAAGTATTTTTTTTTTTCATGAATGGAACGAGCTAGATCCACGAGAATGATGTCACCAAATTTATCGCACGGTATTACATATGAAAAGTGAACATGTTTCTCAATAGGAAATATTTTTTATTTATTTTATATAACTTTTTGATAGTTTTTTTGAAAAATGTGCAATATATCAAGAACGGTTCATGTTAGCGTTCTAAAATTTATGTCAATCGTTTTCTAATGAAAAATTACATAAGAAATGTCTATTTGCGTAACTTTATTAGCGGTTTTGATTTTTTGACGATTTTTTCAAAATTTCACTCGAAAATTCAGGGGGGTTCTAAACATTCGATTGCGTATAAAAACAATAGGCTTCCAGTGTTTACGGATTGGGATTTTTGCACTAAATTTCGTTCGAATCGGTCCATTCGTTCGTTAGTTATCGTCTCCACAGTCTCACTGACACACACACACACACACACATACTTTCACACACACACACACACACACATACATCACTTCAAAAATGTTTGATTCGTGATCAGGCATGTTTGAAACGTGCTCTCCCGTCGAAAACTGGTATTCGAATTTTCTACCCCGTCACAATACTTTCCTTATACATTATGTATATAAGGAAAGTAACAATAGAGTAGAAATATTACCTCAGTATGCATAGCATATACGTGATCATTTTCTGAGAGTTTTTTAATATCGAACGTAGGCAGGCACAAGCCACGATGATGTTCCTATTGAAGACTCCATGCTGTTACTCAGTGATTATTGATATTGAAATATCACTGTGATAATCAGCTATTAAGAACCATTGAAGACACCCGCTGAAACTCAGCGATTATTGATATTGAAAAAGTATGATTAATCTGTTCTCTGCAGTTGGCGACATGCACATCAAATCACGCCTAAATTATGCATCAGACAACGGACCGCTCGGAGTGATAACCAACAAGAAAGATCAATCATGCTTAAAGCATTGATTATGAAACACTTTCCAACTTCAATGCAATTTTATTTAAAAAAGTCGAAAATGCAATATATTCCTCGGTAATATTTTAAAACTTATCACAATACTACATTGATTTATTATATTTGAAACCTTAAACCTTCATCGAAAAAAATTAACTTCATTCAAATGACGGCATTAAAGTATAAATTGCCTGGTTTAAACATCTCTATAATGTAATACATTCCTTGGTAATAATTTTAGAATTATCATAATACTACGATAATTTATTATATTTGAAAACTTCATCGAAAACAACTGAAATTCATTCAAATGACGTCATATAAAAATAACACGCCTGGCTCTCTCTATAAAAGCAACATTTCATTCATAAATAATTCCCCCATTCATGTCTTTCATCACAATACTATAATAATTTATTGTATTTAAAAATTAAGACCATTGAGCTACAAGTAAGTAAGCTCTATTCGTTAAACTTCATCGAAAAATATCGTCCTTCTCTTTCTAAAATCAATGAATATTTCATTCATATCAATTTGATTTTGTGTTAAAGACTCCGTGGACTATTTGATTTTGTGTTAAAGAATTACAGCGATTCTAATACAACTCATTCTACATATTTTGTTGTTTACATTTTACATAGGTGAAAAATAGGCTTAATAGTAGAAATAATCAAATTTAGATGAGCATTTAAACTGGAATATATTGTCATTGCGTTGTTTCCGTATGTAGATGCACAGAATTTAGGCAAAAATAAAGTAGTTTTAGGACGGATACAACACTCAATATGAATTAAAAAGAACTTTAAAAGTCACGATTTTAACACAAGATGTATGCCATATATCATTTTGAAGTGGGTCATGTGATCGTTTCATATCATGGACACGTGATCGCTTCATATAAGAGGTGTTATTATTATTTTAATTTTTATTTAAAAAACTACTGAATATATTTCCTTGAATTTTTTTTTATATATTTTACGGAACCATTTGAATATTGCCTAAAATTTTCGAAGCAATTTGTGAATTTTAAATCCGCTTAAAAAATACTTAAATAATTAGGTCCCATAGGGCTCAATGTATTCCATTTTTTCAATCCGGGTTCAATCCAAAACTAATTGGGTGATATTATTCATTTATATTCCCATAGGTCCTACAGACCGTCTGAACAACATACTAAAATTTCATTTTGATTAAGTCATTTTTACGGCAGTTATCGTGCTAACGGACAGACAGACAGACAGACAGACAGACAGACAGACAGACAGACAGAATGAACAAAGTCATAAACACTTTTCAACTTTGTTGTAAAGTGTTAAAAATATAACACCACGACGACGATAATGAATCAGCGTCTGATGATATTGATGGCTGAAAATTGAAAAAAAAAATTTCTTTTGCACACACATAACGATTGCAGACACAACTGTGTAATACAAAACCTTCGGGTAACGTTGACGGCCTGGATTGAAAAAATGTTAGAATACGCAAAACACAGTTCCACTTGTACAGAGAATAGGTACTTAACTTCTGTGAGCCCATGCAAACAGTTTTTTTTCACAAGGAAATTTTATTAGCGAGTTTGTGTTATTTACATCATCAACTACAATTTGCTATTTTCTCACTATGCAGATTTTAGTTTTCATGTGAGATATGAAATAAATTTCTGAAGCAAACGAATCATTCGCAATTTCAGTTCCACAGCTGTGTCCTCGGGGGTTATAATATTAAACACGAAAATATAATAGCCAGTTTATAACAGAAGCACAATGAAGTTACTGTTTACATATTAACAATTAATTATTATTTATAAGAATATATAATAGCATACATAAATCTTGATCATACTATATAATCTTGATTTTGATATGAAATGTAAGTTTTGTTCATTTTTATTTTGAAAGTTGTCTTAGAGAGTTGATGAACGCTGATTAAAAAACTGTTTTCATTTCTAATTATTACATAAAATTTACATTAATTAGCTGAGTAATAAAATTCTTCTCTTTTATATTCAATACAGAAGTATGTACCCTTGGCTGTATGCTTTTCCTACTGAAATGGCTTATTTATATTCCCTTACTAGTAGGGTAGGCTGCCTTAACAATTTTCAAGTGCATTTTCTGAAGTTACGTAAAACACTAAAAACATTGCAAAACAATCGATATTACATAATGCTTATTTAAATATTTATTATGAAGTCAGTGGAATGCATTTTGAACGCGAATATTAATCTCTCTAATTAATATTTAAGGCATTTTTTATAGAGAAAAATGAGAGATAAGGATTTTCTTGAAAGAGAAAATTAACAATAATTACTAATTAAGTAAGAAGAATAGTTGTTATTCTTAATTAACTGAACTTTTTTTTAAATTTTCTAACTTAAATTTAATTTAATTTTCATTGTAGTTAAAAAAATTCTGTCTCGACAAAGGTGTAATTAGTCTAGTAATAACGTAAATAACAGCTCTTACTACGCTGATCGCTAGTATTAATGTTTATATTAGGACTTAGTACAGCTTACACATGATAAAAGAGATAATTAAAACCTGATGAATGAATTCCATACTTAAAGCTGTAGATTCAGCTATAAAAGGATTAAATGGGAAATTTTTTTATAAGGAATAAGAAATAGGGAGTGACTAGACCAAATTTTGTCAGCTTAATTGAATATAACGGAGTTCAAACTCGGGTTAAACTGTTAACAACCATACAGTCATCTATCATACAACTTCAATAATGTAATAATAGTTTGGAATTGGCATACTTACCAACCTCTCCCCTTCGAAACGAACATAGAATCTTACGGCTAAGTTTAGTAAATACGAAAAGTACCGATCACAAGATCGACCAACCAATAGGAAAAGAGAGAGCCCAGATAAATTTGGCTCAAAGGATGTTAATTTTGAAGAGGTACCCTATCGGAGAAAAATCCAGACTTTAATGACCAAATGAAAAAGTAAGAATTATCAAAAGAAAGGATTGCTACGAAAATGAGAAAGTTTACAGCTTAAAGAGTGCTTGACAGAGTTAGACTCTCTCAAGTCTTAGGAAAGAGATAAAAATATAATAATAATTAGTGGGTTTCCAAATGGAGCACAGAAGTAATTTTGAAGTGGAAGTGCGCTAAATATTTTAACGGACCACGAATAATAAGTAAAATACCAGAAGTTGGATTTTAAAATTTCCAAGGAAACATCCTGTGCCTTTCCATTGGCCAGTTGATTTATTGCTCTCGTCGCTTTGAAGCTTATCGCATTTGATGAATACTATACATATTAAACTCTAAAACGTGATGGATTTGACCACGTGACTGCGCCTAGAAAGGTACGTAAGCTTGGTTTATGAATTCTCGCCCCTGAAGAAGAGGTAACTTATTAAGGAAGGTATAAATCAATACAGGGAGACCAGATGCTTACGCCTCCTTCCTTGCTCTTGTTTATCATTTAATGCAAGATCTATTATGTACTGTAAGATCTTCAGACACGAAGATGAGGGACAGTTTACACCAACCCTGGCAGCAACCTCAATATATTTGAGTTTGGGAGCCAATTACAATAGTCGTAATTCTAACACTTGATAAAACATTCGAAATCACTGGAGATTTGGTCAGGACATCCAAAATTCATAGTTTTACATTTCCATTTGCATCAGAGAAAGAAAGACTCGAAGCAGCTGCTCCAGTATCACGCTATGCAACGAAGCCCTCGGATGCTACTTTGAGTCTGTCTCTGATGCGAATGGAAATATGAAACTCCTAAATTAGTTAAGTCTATTTTTTCACTGTTGAAGGATCAACGTGGATATCTAACTTTACTCTATTTTGGCACTGTGAGTGGCATGCTACCCCAGGTTCCACTGCGAATTATTCATGTTGATGTGTACTCTCACCTCTCTTCGTTGTTGAGAGAACTGAAATATTCTATAGATTCATTTATATAATACAACTGAATTGACATTTAAAACAATAAATAAATACGTCAAATTATTATATATTCTATTTTAGCTGTCCTTCAATTTAAAAGTATAATTTCTGCAAGATGAACTACATGGCTTCTTTAACCAAAATGCACTTTATTCAATTTCTTTGAAAGAAAATAGTTCTTACTTGTGTACTGTAAAAAGTGGCTATAATTCGTTATTTGTAAAGTATTTTTTTCAAACTTTCAAACCGAAATGCTAAATAAAATTCTTATAAAACCCAAAACTAGAATAAGAGTTTGAAATTTAAACATTACTTATTTGAATATTTATTATGAAAGTAAGCAAATATGCATTTTGAGAAGAAAACAGGAATATTAATCTTACTAATGAATATTTACGGTCTTTCCAAGAAGAAAACTGACAGATAAGACCTTTGAAAGAGAAAATTAACATTAATTAGTAATTACGATAGAAGGAAATAGGATGTTTTTCTCCCTAATTTAATGCTTTATTTTTATGAAGTGTGCCTATTTAAGTTTAATTTATTTCTTTAAATAAAATTAAATCTGACAAAGGTATAATTAGTCTTGTAATTATATTAAATGCCGCTTTCCCATGATCGCTAGTAATTATTGATCATCTACATATTAAGGATCTGAGATTAGAATGTAAATTTGGAGATCATCTAATAAGAAATTAAAATATGTAAAATTAATTCTGTGTTTAAACTTTTAGAAGAGATTAAAAGAAGATAAAATTTGAATGAGTCTGGGGGGAAATAAGAAGTACAGGTTTTAAATGAACAAAAATGCAAAATAAACAGTCAAATTTTATAAAGTACCTGAAAGGAAATATGTTAGATGTATAGATCATAGGTATGTGCCATACGTGAATCGAACCTGGAATCTTCGACTAGGCAAATATTTCTTCATACATTGATTACTGGAATGACAGTATTTGCTTCTTTATTTAACGTGGACCTTACAAATACATTGTTTGAAGAAAACACAAGATTAAAACTATCAACCAGATTCGAAAGCAAAATGTGTTTTCTTAGTACAAGAAAAGAAAGTAATGAGTAATTCTGCTACTCGTTATAGATTGATGTGAATCATAACTGCATTCAATTATTACTTTCTTTATATACATAATGTATAAGGAAAGTATTGTGACGGGGTCGAAAATTCGAATTTGGGTTTTCGAGGGGAGAGCACGTTTCAAGCATCCCTGATCACGAATCAAACATTTTTGAAGTGATGTCTGTGTGTGTGTGTGTGTGGGAAAGTATGTGTGTGTGTGTGTCAGTGAGTCTGTGGAGACGATAACTGACGAATGAATAGACCGATTCGAACGAAATTTGGTACAAAAATCACAATCCTTAAACGCTGGAAGCCTATTGTTTTTATACGCAATCGAATGTTCAGAACTCCCCCCCCCCTAAATTTTCGAGTGAAATTTTGAAAAAATCGTCAAAAAATCAAAACTGCTAATAAAGTTATGCAAATAGATATTTCTTATGCAATTTTTCATTAAAAAACGATTGACATAAATTTTAGAATAAATTTTAGCTACCATGAACCGTTTTCGAGATATTGCACATTTTCCAAAAAAATTATCAAAAAGTTATATAAAATAAAATAAAAAAATATTTCCTATTGAGAAACATGTTCACTTTTCATATGTAATACCATGCGATAAATTTGGGGACATCATTCTCGTGGATCTAGCTCGTTCCATTCATGAAAAACGATACTTTGAGTAATACTTTTGTATTTTAACGCCAATAGTCATTTATCTGCTGTAAGAATGACTTATTTCTCCATCTATAACGCTTGGCGAGATTTTGGCGACGAATTTGGGGGAATGTCGTCAACTTGGCGACATTTTTAATTGTTGCCAAATTAACAAAAATCTCGCCAAATTGATAAAAATGACTCTAAATCAATGAAAATGACGACTAATTGAAGAAAATTCTATATCTTGGAAAGAATATAAGTATCTACTATAAGAATAACATTTTTTTTAACTGCAAAAGTAGTAAATTCATTGCATTATATAAGGAAAGTCATGTGTTGCCCACATCAGATTATTACTTTCCTTATATACATAATGTATAAGGAAAGTATTGTGACGGGGTCGAAAATTCGAATTCGAGTTTTCGACGGGAGAGCACGTTTCAAGCATCCCTGATCACGAATCAAACATTTTTGAAGTGATGTCTGTGTGTGTGTGTGTGTGTGTGTGTGTGTGTGTGTGTGTGTGTGTGTGTGTGTGTGAAAGTATGTGTGTATGTGTGTGTGTGTGTCAGTGAGTCTGTGGAGACGATAACTGACGAACGAATGGACCGATTCGAACCAAATTTGGTACAAAAATCACAATCCGTAAACACTGGAAGCCTATTGTTTTTATACGCAATCGAATGTTCAGAACCTCCCTAAATTTTCGAATGAAATTTTGAAAAAATCGTCAAAAAATTAAAACCACTAATAAAGTTACGCAAATAGACATTTCTTATGTAATTTTTCATTAGAAAACGATTGACATAAATTTTAGAACGCTAACGTGAACCGTTCTCGAGATATTGTACATTTTTTAAAAAAATTATCAAAAAGTCATATAAAATAATAAGAAAAATATTTCCTATTGAGAAACATGTTTACTTTTCATATGTAATACCATGCGATAAATTGAGTGTAATCCTTCTCGTGGATCTAGCTCGTTCCATTCTTGAAAAAATATACTTTGAATAATACTTTTGTATTTGAACGCCAATAGTCATTTATCTGCTTTAAGAAAAATTTATTTCTTAGTGCATAACGCTTGGCGAGATTTTGGCGACGAATTTGGCGGAATGTCGCCAACTTGGCGACTTTTTTGAAATGTTGCCAAATTAACGAAAATCTCGCCAAATGGATAAAAATGACGCTAAATCAATGAAAATGACGACTAATTGTCGAAAATTCAATATCTTGGAAAGAATATTAGTATCTACTACAAGAAAATCCTATTTTTTACTGTAAAAGTAGCAAATTCATTACATTATATAAGGAAAGTCATGTGTTGCCCACATCAGATTATTTTAAATGGGGAAAGGCTGCCGTGTGTTGTAAGTGACAATGATGCAAGGAAAGGTTTAGATATTTCTTGATTTTTTGAAGTTGAGTTCTTAATTATGCAATTTAGATAGATTAATAGAATGCAGCTGATTTTACCCGAATAAGGTCACAGGCGACGAAGTTATCGACAATGAAATATTTGGATGTAACGTTTGCAGACACTCCACATGAAGATAGTGAGGTCGGTGCAATCGGAAAGCATATTCTGACATATAACATAGACGCACAGATGTTGCAGATCTGAAATTTAAAATTTTTATATTGTTATACCAGTATTGTTTTATAATACTGTTGAAAGAGTATATATAATCAGAAGAAAATTCTATATTAAGTTCTGTATTGAGTTTGATATATGTTTTTATTAGTACCACATCAACAAATCGACTGAGCTATGGTGAGCTTATATACCAGGGGTGGGCAAGTTTTTCCATAAAAGGATCTATATGAAATATTTTTCATACATTGTTTAATGTTAGAGAACCACAGAAACTATTATTTTAAAGTTGGTCGACAGTCAAATCCCATTAGAGTCAAATCCCATTCGACAGTCCCCAATCGACAGTCAAATCCCATTCGACAATCCCCAATCGACAGTCAAATCCCATTAGAGTTGAAAAAAGCTTCCCCTGAGCATATACCCGACAGTCTGTAGCTCACAAGAAAATATTACCTCAAAACCCTTACTTACTCTTGATTTCCTGTGGGTTAAAGGGATAATGGACTGTGTCAAGCTGCCGCTAGATAATAAAGGGCAGGCAACAGCATAATTGGAAATGAAGACGTGCACATAAAGTGAATAACAGTTGACGAGCAGAATGTCAAGAGAAAGTAGCCAATCAAAGAAGATTACTAGCACGTTCTCGTCAAAATCACGAGGTCAAAGTGAGATGTCAGCGCGAGATGCTACCCCCGGATTTTTAGTGCTGTGAAAGATAGGAAAACTCCATCTACTCTTTAGGATATCGACGAGGCAGAGATAGAGGAGTAAAGTCATTCAAAACCCGTACGAAGGTCCTACCGGCTGAAATTCGATCTGTGTTAATTCTCCTTTGAAACAACTATTTTTAACGCTAAGCACTATGCATTGTTAAACAAAATAAAACTTGTTAAAAAGAAATTGCGTAATTATTTTTTACAGTGTTAGTTTCCTTGTTTTTGACAGGTTTAAATTTTAGCTTTGATATGAAGTTGGTTAAAATAGTCTTAGGTAAATCTGATGAATATTTCATAGCATTCTAGAAAATAATTTTATTTTATTAATATAGTTTCGTGCGTCAACTGTATTCAAGCTATTATATAATTTGATGGATTGCAGTACTGTTCTAGTTTCCCCTGCCTATTTAGTTTAAATATAGTTTAGTTTAAAAAACATAATCTAAATATTCTGGAGAAAAACTCATATAATTTCATAGTAACTTAATAGGACTCACGAAAGTATGTTCTTAACAGGCAAGAATTTTTATGCATGCACTTGTTTTAATACTCTTTCGATAGAATTTTACATATAAGATTTATTTCAAGTTAGAAATATATTTTCCTGAATTATTTTTTTCAGCTATCATGGGATGTTATAGATTGCAATATTATCTGCGTTTCTCTTGTATACTTATTTTTAAAATAATGTCTGAATATTCTGAAAATTAGTGTCTTAATATTCGAATAAATATTTGTTAGTTGAAGTGTACAATTTTCAAATAATATTTCCAGTCTCTGAATTTGAAACTTCTCATTCAAACAAAAATATTTCTACACATACGATAATTAAACTCTTTGGATCTGAATTTGCCCGTAAAGGCAAAATGTTGTATTATAAAGAACCATATGTATGCATTCCAATTGATAACGGTGTGTATTCCATAGGATTGCATTCCAGATAATAACGGCGTGTAATCCAAATGATAACGGCGTGTATTCAATAGGATTGCATTCCAAATGATAACGGTGTCTATTTCATAGGATTGCATTCCAGTTGATAACGGCGTGTATTCTAAATATTAACGGTGTGTATTTCCAAATGATAACGGTGTGTACTTCAAATGATAACGGTGCAAATTTCAAATGATAACGGTGTGTATTCTAAATGACAGATAACGGTATGCATTCCAATCTCATAATACACAGACACAAATTTTTACCTGTGTCAGTATATGTACTAGAGTGTCAAAATGTGGTAAAATAACTCTATAAATAGTGATGCAAGAGTTATAAATGTTACATGAATCCATTTTAAAAGATGCGCTAATCTATGGAAGGGATTGCAGGGGGGGAAGGGATTGGTGTTATATTTCGGAACTTGAGCAAAAATTATTTTCCTTAACTGTCATTTGAAATCATTATATTTAATTACAAAGTTGTTCTATAAAAATTACTCTGAAAGATCTACTTTTAAAATTGATTGTGATTATACTATTTTTAATAAAATAAAAATTACTCTAGTATACCCTACAGTACATAAAAAAATCCCCGTGTATGAAATAATTTCACCTTATTATACTGTCATTTTTACTTTATATACATAATGTATAAGGAAAGTATTGTGACGGAGTCGAAAATTCAAATTCGAGTTTTCGACGGGAGAGCACGTTTCAAGCATCCCTGATCGCGAATCGAACATTTTTGAAGTGATGTCTGATGAAGTGTGTGTGTGTGTCAGTGAGTCTATGGAGACGATAACTGACGAACGAATGGATCGATTCGAACGAAATTTGATACAAAATTTACAATCCGTAAACACTGGAAGCTTATTGTTTTTATACGCAATCGAATGTTCAGAATCCCCCTAAATTCTGGAGTGAAATTTTGAAAAATTCGTCAAAAAATCAAAACCTCTAATGAAGTTACGGAAATAGACATTTCTTATGTAATTTTTCATTAGAAAACGATTGACATAAATTTTAGAACGCTAATATGAACCGTTCTCGAGATATTGCACATTTTTTAAAAAAATTATCAAAAAGTCATATAAAATAAAAAAAAATATTTCCTATTGAGAAATATATTCACTTTTGATATGTAATAGCATGCGATAAATTTGGTGACATCATTGTCGTGGATCTAGCTCGTTCCATTCATGAAAAAAGATGCTTTGAGTAATACTTTTGAATTTGTACGTCAATAGTCATTTATCTGCTATAAGAATAACTTATTTCTCCTTCCATAACACTTGGCGAGATTTTGATGACGAATTTGGCGGAATGTCGACAACTTGGCGACATTTTAAATGTCGCCAAATTAACGAAAATCTCGCCAAATGGATAAAAATGACGATAAATCAATGAAAATGACGATTCATGGACGAAAATTCAGTATCTTGGAAGGAATATAGATATCTACTATAAAAGTAATCTATTTTTTTTTACTGTAAAAGTAATAAATTCATTGCATTATACAAGGAAAGTCATGTGCTGCCCACATCAGATTTTTGGTATCGTTTTTGTTTAATTTTTTTAAGAAATATTCAATTTATAGAAATTCTGCTTTAAATTCTGAATATTTCAGAGCCAAATCTCATGTCTTATATGAATGCTAGAATTTCTCTCTGCAAAGTATATATACTCAACTGATTAAAACTAAATTAGATTCGAAATTAGAAAGTTTCGTGCGTATAAAAGCAACGTTTCATGTACACATAGGTTTATGTACACATAAGTTATGTACACATAAGTTTATGTATACATAAGTTATGTGCACATAAGTTTATGTACACATAAGTTTCATGTACATAAGAATTGCACTTGTATCTTATGTGCATATGCATTTCCAAGTCCATTATCAATTTTGAAATTTTATCCGATTTACACCAGATTAAATATTCTATCACTGTAATATGAGTAATTCAAAAAAGGAAGAAAATATTCATACTAAAGAGTTTTACACTGCTCATTTAAGAGCAAATTGTAGTTCATATTGATTTCAAAGTACATCGGAGAGAATGTATACAAAAATCTGTGTTTCAAAGTCACTTGTTTGCTGTACGATTTTCACACATGGTATATTTACTAAGAAATAATATATTGGTTACTTTTATCTGAAAATGTCGGATAAAAGTGTTATTCAATTCACATGCAATATTTCCAGTACAACGTTCAAAATAGGAAAAAAATGGTAAAACATTTGAATGCTTCTGAAACCTAATGAGAGAAAAAAAATGTTAATTAGAACGTAAAACACATGTATTTCTTTTCTTTTTCTGTTGCGTATTATATCTTTACTGCATTTCAAATTGCAATTAAAGACATTAGTGTGTGAAGAAATACGTAATTAATTCTTTAATTATGATATACTTTTTCAACGTTGAAGTAAGAATGAAGAAAAATGTTTAGTTCCTTTCTTAGAAATGTGACTGATAGAAAAAATTGCACAACTTGTGTTCAAATACAGTTGAGGTAAGAAACTGTTTTGCTAATAAATTAAACCATCGGTAAAGCAAATAAGACTCATAAATAGTTTAATAATGTATTCGAAAGTTATTTAAAATGATCTACGAATAAAAGCAATTGAATTCTGTTAACCATTTTTTATCTATGCAATAATTGTGTGATGCTGTAATGTATATATTATTATTATTATTATATTACAATATAAATTTAGAGAATTACAATATAAATTTAGAGAACCAAACATAGTAAAAGTGATTAAAGTGACTCAACTAAGATGGCTCGGCCATATATATAGATATGGAGAGGATAACTTAGTCAAGAAAATAACTTTCCAGGGGCCAGAGGGAAAGAGAAGGAGAAGAAGGCCGTTGTTGCTGTTGAGACCCAGACCGTCCGACCTACCAGAAAGGTGTAAGGTAACTGTATGGACGACCGGGAAGTGCCACCCAATTTAGACCGGAACCCAGTGGGGGAGGCATCCACAGGGACCGTACCCTCCTTCCCCTACCACCAACCTCTCGGAAGGACTTACGGACCCACATGTTTAACGTGATCGTACTCCGCATGAACACGGCGGCATTTGTGGTAGCGTGCAAATCTAGCGCGCAAACCACGGGGATACCGCACCCGAGATGGCCAACAGCACGCGGTGTTCCGAGGTGGTCACCCACCAAGTACTAACCGCGCCCGATGCTGCTTGACTTCGGTGATCTAACGAGAACCGGTGTTTTCAGCACGGTACGGCCGTTGGCCCGAGAAGAAAGCCGTGTACAAGGTGACTGAACAATGAGGAGAAATGGCTGAGAAACGTTGGCGTCAATAGATGGAGGACAGTGGCGTCGGATAGGCCGAGATGGTGGAAACCGACTGAGACAGCCTTGGCTGACAATCGGCTGTAGTGCTTAAGAAGAAGAAGTAATGTATATATGTTTTATGCGACATTTATATATGTGCTATTGTGTATTCAGACATATATTTAACAAATATATAATGCCGGTACCTGGATGTCTCTAGAACGCAGATATTTTAGTTGCCCATATCTATGGCGGCGTCAACAATAAATTGCAATTCAAGGATAGCCATGTATGTGTTGAATAATCTAGCCAACCAGACCTATAAGGGCGGACCAAATCCATCTCCTACAGCGCTGTGGACGTAGAATGAAAGTGCTTGCCTAACTTAGCAAAAAATGCAAAATGTAGAGATATTATGAGTTAGCTGATGAAAGAACACAATAATGAACCAGATCTACACTGAACTGCAGAACATCTGCAAAACGAGCACCATTGACTGTAAGCAGCATTTGCAGATAGAATATCACTGATTCGCCACTGAATGTGAGAACTAGTCAAATTGACAAAATGGTAAAGTACCTATAAGATGTTTTATTAACGTAACAGAATTTATTTCATTTAATGGGATCACACAAATCTCCCTAAATTTACTAAATTGATTAAATATATTAATGATAATAGTAAATGATTTATTTGAATAAGCAGACCTTATACATAACTACATCCCCATTGATAAAAATATTTTTTCAGAAGAACTCAAAGGTAAAGTATTAAATGAGAAATGAAATGTGGGTTAGTCAGAAAAATCGGAATTTTACCTATAATTTTTATATGACACACACACATCACAATCTTAATATATCAAAATTATAACCATGTTCTAAAAATATTAAAATATCGAAATTATAACAGTTTTTATTCAAAAACTTGGCAGACGGTCCAAAATCCAATTATTTATCCTTCTATGTTTGTAGTTAACACATTTAGTTTTTGAGATATAAGCATTACAAACTTAAAAAAAAAGAAAATTCTCACTTTGTCAACTTGACAAGACGATTGCTCAAAGATTTTAAGAACTTTGTAAAAACAAATTATTGATTCCAAACAGGATTTCACATTGAACATTTTTGTCAAACAGAAGAGATTTTGAGTGAAAGAAAGGAAAGTGAAGCAAAACTCTGTGGGGAGAGAGCAAACCTAGTAGGGCGATATTCAGAGGACCCGTAACCTCCTTCCTCTACCACCATCCTCTTGGAAGGGCTTTCAGACCACCCACAAATTAAACGTGTCGTACATCGTGTGAACACTGGAACAGTTTGGGCAGAACTGGAAATCGAACTCGAATCATCCGAGTGCAATCCTTGCGCTCTAACTACTGGGATGTCCCACTCCTAAATCTGATTCAAATCAGGAGATTAGGTCATCAGTGTTTTTGCTCAATGTCTTCGTTTTCAAGAAATGCATCAACCAGGTGTCTTTGATATGTATGCCCATCACCATCCATAAAAAGAAAGTAAGTTCCACGTGCACACTCATATGGTTTTAAGACTTCATTTTGATATCTCTATGAAGACACAGATCCACTGTCGAGCAAATGAAGGGGAGTACGTCCATTCATCATTACGCCTACTCATACCATCAGATCTGAAACAACCGTATTGGTGATATTCCCTAAAGTTGGTGGCGAGATCTCAAGTTCCTGGAGCATTTAGAATCAATGTTAAATTGAACCTCGACTCGTTAATGAAGAGAACAAGAGTCCATTGCTGTTGACTCCAATTCTGGTGTTCTCTTCAATAATGTAGACGGGCCCTATAATGTTGTGAGGTCAGTGAAACACATATCATTGGTTTTATGGCATAAAAGTATTATTTCTTATTAAGTCTTCTGTATATATTTTCTCTTGATACAAAAGTTCCAGTGCCGGCTGCAAGCTATACACTCAGCTGCCTATCAGTTCCTGTAATTACGAACAGTTATCGACAGATGCAGATTTTGAGAAATAATTGTTATTCATATACGGTCTTGTACACGCTTTTTAACAACATCTCCAGAGTCTGGAAATTGTTTACAGAGGGCAGAAACTGTCGGCTGTGAAACTTTCAGCCATCGTGCCACTTCCATCAATATCTGCCCAGACTACAAACTGACGAAAGGTCGTCACCTCTTCCAAATGATACTCCAGAACCATCAAAATTGCTTTGAGTCGACAAACACCGAAATTAAATACTAAAACAATGTGCTAAAGTTCGCAGGGAAACACACGTCGTGCATAGCGATTGAGCCGCTTTTGGATGACGTAACGGCATTATTTGCATATCAAAAACAGTTTGATCCAATTGAAGTATGTTATTATAATTAGGTTTGCCTTTTGGACATTTTCGAGAAAAATTAACAAGATTGGTTGGATATTTTGTAAAATATCATAATTTTTATGCATGTAAAAATAATTTTGGATACCAGTGTATTTTAAGAGTGTTAGCCTCCCTGTCTCTGACAGGCTTAAACACCAGTTGTTTATAAGTGATAATTATAGTCACTCATCGATCATCAATTAATGAAGTTTATACTTGAATACCGCACGACCAGATAGATCCGCACTGAACCTGACAATATTTAATTTGACGCAAATATGTAGATTGCATATATGCTGCTGTAAATAGTAAGATTCTGGGGAAATTAGTAATTTTTGTGTTAATCAATTGTTAGCCGATCTGTTGGATTAAATCTGTTGAATTAAAGTTACACTGCTTAGATATATTTGTAAAGAATATTCATATAAAAAGTTTTCTTATTGCCAGAGCAGTTTAATGCTGCACTGTGCTGACTAGCTTCAATAGGGAAAAACCAGTCACTGCAACTAGTGGTTCCACTGAAAATGCCATTTCTAATCAATAGGTATTTTCAAAATGTCAGTCTATAATATTTTTTTATTTTATATATCTGAAAACATTAATATTATATTTCTGTATGGCGATTATTAAATTTTCAGAGACGTAGACCATTTACTTCCTATCTACTTTAGGCTTCGATGTACATTAACCCTACATTCTGAATATTATTATAGAGTGGATTAATGTGTCTTCCTTAACTTAGTAACCCATAACTTTGGAGAGCAGGTCACTTATCGGACATCACGTACAATTATGGTCAAGATTCGAAATCACATCCAGATGTTTCATAGAGAAATCAATGATAGAGTATGTAGGAAGATGTACTATCTGATCCATTTTCGCAATATGAATATGGTGTTTCATGTTGTATTGAATCACGGTTTCAGCAATTAGGTTATGATGCTATTAGTGATTACCATAATAGTATATAATGTGCTGCTATTGCTAATACTTGAAGTAAATAGAAAACTAATGATATAATATTTTGTGCTTATCTGGTGATATCTCTTTTATACTACTACATTCTTATAGTCAAGATGAATTGATGAAAAAAAGATCGATTGATGTTATACGTAAGATGGATTGAAGTAAAAGTGACAGGATTTAAATTTTGGCAGATGATTTCGTAAATTATTATTACTATATATTATATAGCTCACAATACACTACAGCAAACTATTTCCCTTCAATTCAATTCAAAATAATTTATTTGTCAAAGTTACATACACAAGTTTGAATCATTTATATGTCCATTTCCTAACCATGGAATTAGTTCAGTGATTCAATATTGAGGCTATTTAAAAGTGGAAATTAATTCCTGATTCAGATGCTAAGTCATTTTCTAATATTAGGGTACTATTTAGTTTAAGATTTAGAGATAGGTGAATAATCTGAGAGACCAATTTCAAATTGTCTATTTGCTCTTCTACGTATTAGTAGATCAAATTTCGTTTAAATATTTTAATTTGCAAAATATAATATGGTGATAAAAAAAAATCCTCCTTGTTTTATATATTTTAATGAATATATTCTGTGGTTTATATAAAGTTTATCATAGGGAGTCGTGATTGTTATTATAAAATTTCAACATAAGTGAGTCTGTTTAGTGGTTTTATTGCAGCACAGTAAAAATTATAAAAATCATTAAAAAAATTCCTATTTGTTTTATTAAAAATATTAAAAAGAGTTAGAGCTTGCATATACCTACAAATAATGTTAAAACCTTTCAAACAAATGTTAATTTTACTTTTCTACTTTATTCCTTTACGAATAGAGATATTGTAATAATTTTGGCGTAGTGCCATTATATAAATGTAACAAGACATCCTTCTTTACCAAAATGGGGAGATGGGGAATGTATCCGTAGAATGATAGTCTAGGCTTCTCTGGCGAGATCGGCCAAATGTAGTTTACACTCAATTCCTCCAGAGACAGTAGAATGACAGTCAAGTAGGCATTGTAGAGATATGACAAGACATCCTTCTTTACCAAAATGACGAGATGGGGAATGTCTTCGTAGAATGACAGACTAGGCTTCTCTGGCGGGATTGACCAAATGCAGTTAACACTCAATTCCTCCAGATACAGTAGAATGACAGTCAAGTAGGCATTGTAGAGATATGACAAGACATCCTTCTTTACCAAAATGGGGAGATGGGGAATGTCTTCGTAGAATGGCAGACTAGGCTTCTCTGGCGGGATTGACCAAATGTAGTTTGCACTCAATTCCGCCAGAGTCAGTAGAACGACAATCAAGCAGTCATTGTAAAAATGTGATAAGGTATCCTTCTTTACCAAAATGGGGAGAAGGATAATGCCTTCGTAGAATGACAGATTAGTCTGGCGGGAGCGAACAAATATAGTTTACACTCAATTCCGCTAGAGACAGTAGAACGACAGTCAAGCAGTCATTGTAGAAATATGAGCAAAACTTCTATCTATCCCTCCTTTCTAACATGAGTAGATAGAATATGCAATTATTGTGTTTATGCCAGTTGTTATTGTGTTTATGCATTTATTGACCAGTTTAACTCCCTTGTAATATGACATTTATAAAAATGCCGAAATTCTATTGCAGAAGCTCTGGAGGTTTCCAAATAACGACCATTGGAGAAACTACAACATTAAAGGATGTAGGAACTTGAAAACCCTAACATGGCTTTAACCAAGCCAGCTTTCAGATAGCAGAGGAACTTGATATTGTCTGAGAAGTGGAACCATTGGTTATCCCACACACATGATGTCATCTTTACTTCTGTGACATCAAGGTATACCTTGATTTGGATATAAAAATAGATAAAAAAGAAATTAATAACCTTCAGATTCAAGCAATTGCCCTCCAAATAATTGGGAATAGATACCTACTGAACAATGCATTCATGTATACAGAGATGGATCCACGCTGGAAAGAAGTGTTGGTGCTGGAGTCAGAATATATACTGAACATTTTGCATTTTATAAAGCAGTTGTTAGAGATACAACTAGTTTCGATGGTGAGGTGGAGTTTTAGAACATATATCAGCTTGTAAAAACAGTTTCACCAGGGTAGTTATTTTATCCGATTCTAAGGCTGCCTCACAAGTTATATAGAATTTGTGTCTCGAAGCAAATATATGACTGAAGATTGTTCTTAAATTCTTCGGCTGATTCCATCCTTACGTAGTGTGTCCCAGTTCACGGTGGTGTGGAAGGAAATGAAAGAACGAAGGAAGGTACCACTGTCCTTCAGACACAAAACTCATTAATAATATTTTATTCTGCCAAACTTCTAATTAAGTTGGAGTATGGAGAAAATATAAATTTGACACGTAAGATAGGTAAATCACACGCAGATAGGGAAAACGCATTGGAGTGTCTTGCTGAGTCAAAGTCTCAAATTTCATGTTTTCTTCGTGGTTTGTCTGTTGCTTTGTTTCGTTCCTTTATTGAACATGATTGCCTCAATGCTCATTTATTTAGAATTAGATCTAGAAATTTACCTAATTGCACTTTATGTTATTCTGGGCGATCAATGAATAGAGAACACATGTGCTGCACTTGATGGTTTTGATTGTATTGTTCAGATATATTAAAAAGCTAGAACGCTAATGGCTTGATTGTCAAACGCTTGCCATTTGGATCAGCTTTATATATGGATACATTATTTGAAAAGCTAGAAAAATATACAGTTTTTGGTAAATTTCATAATCAGATCTTGAATCAATAAAACTAATATTTCTATAGCATTACTTGCTATGGTAAACAATAATTCCTTAACCAATGCTGGTAGCATACAGTATACTGAAAAAATTGCCAATCAAAACCATGCTGTGTATCAGAATAATTAGTATTAAAACAGATAAGTTAAATGCAGCTATAGGCGGCAATAAGTAAGTTGCTATGAATTTTTTTAAAGACTTTTACGACATATTTAAAAAATATATTGGGCACTAAATTTGAGAAGATTCATATAATTGAATTTTGAAAATAATTGCGAATTAAGAAGAACTTAAAACTATGGAATATGGATGTATGAGGAAATTGAGTGGAGATTCACACTTCAGATATTTATGGAATTACATGTTGGGTAGATTTGCATTTATCACAGAAATTGAAATGAATGTTTTTCCGATATAATATCTATTAAAACAGAAGCAAAACTAAAATTATCCGAGTCAAGGAAAAACATTCATGGAAAGAAAATGATGTTTTCTTAATTATATAAACTTTTAGCATAAAAGGAAAGTAATAAATTATTGTTTTGTAGAAAGTGATAAGAAAGATGCAAGTGAAATGTGGAAATGTAACATTCTGTTATAAAGAAAACGTACTTGAAGTACAATGATTGCGTGATTAATTTATGAAATCATAAAAAAAAAACTAAGCAATATGTCGAAAAGAATTTCCCAAAAGAATGTGCGTCTGTAAGTTTACTTTTTGCACAGCTTCTAATTTACTTTTTATTTAAAACATTGCGAAAACATCAAGGGTTTTATGTATTTAAAATTAAAAATAAACATTGAATAATTTTTACCGTGTCATATATCACAGTACAAAATACTGACTTACGGAAAATTTCTGATTTTGAGATTTTGACGGTTAAGCAGGCTTTAAAAGCTCCCACACACATTTCTAACATTAAAAAATGTAAATTCGCGTTCAGTGTTAAAAATATTGTGTAGATCCATCATAATCCAAGTTGCATTTTTTACATCAGCACAATACTTATAATACATGATTCCTAGGGAAGTTCTTAAGTCCCCCAATAACTTTGTAAGGTATACACTTAAAATCAATCTATTGTAAAGTGACCACACTTGATCGAATGAAAGTGATTGCAGCGCCTCTAGTGGGTAACAGAGAAATACAGACTCGTCAATAGTGATGAAAGCATCCAATTACAAAAGTTGTAAAACATTGTCTAATTATTAGGAATTGACAATAAAATTGCTACAGAAGGCTATTATTTACAATACGGTCATTGCCAAATTACTGTCATATTCAGGAAAACTAAAATAAACAGCATTTTCTTGCTCAGGAATCTAATACTCAGTCTATTCAAAATGCCAAAGTACATTGACAACAGTGCACATTTGACTTAATGAAAGAACATTACTGCATAATTTGACAATGATTGCAAGAATCATCATGTAACAGACCATGTTGATGCGACTTTTTGATAGATATTTATTGCCTTCCATGTACGCGCTCCGTTCGTTCCCGGTGTTGTTTCTTATAAATTAGACAATACTCTACAACCTTTGTTGTTGTTGTTGAAGCCCAGACCGTCCGACCTACCAGAATCTACAACCTTTGTTAAGAACTTTGCTGCAGCAGTTTGTAATTGAACCACGGATCTTCGTACTGACCAGTCACCATTGCTACTGGAACGGAATTGTAAGTTCTTATCGTCGAAGCGGATTCTGCATTCTCCACCCTCTAATGTCATATTGACGTGCAACTGACAATTTGACTGACTTCCTCCTGATATTTTTATCCCAAGTTCACTTCTTGATTCTGTTTTTATCCTTCAGGGTAGTATCCTGCGTGGTCGTTTATTCCCTGCTTTGAAATCGGCGCTCAATATACCAGAGGTCACTGAATCCATATTAGCCATACTAGGGTCACTTTCAGACCTAAGACATCTTTGCGCTAACCCCACAGGGTTGATTTGCTCAGACGCAATTGTCTTTGTTGCGTCAACCAGGAATCGAACCACGGATCTTCCTACGGGCCAGCCGACGTTCTACCATTGAACTACGGGGACATAATTGCAAGTTTTATCGACAAAATGAATTTTGTATCTTGTTAATTGGCTTTTTTGATTTGTTGCCGAATTTATTGTGCTAATTTTTTAAATTTTTTAAATTTTTTAAATTCTTCTCTATGGATAATTCTATCCCTTCTATTCAGTTGTGCGTGGTTACTTACTATAGATAGACCTAATCTATACACTCATGGACCATTTCTTGCAAAGTTACTGTGGTCCTTAAATACTTGCCTAAAAACTCTATGTATTGAAACACGAGGAAGGTTACTATCGAATGTCTGCGGTAATGTAAAAATAAATACTTTAACCGGAAACAAAAGCCTTACCCTCTGAAAGTCAAAAGCAGTTATTGAGTAGCATATTTTAATTTTTATTAGAGCAAATATACGAGTATAAAATAACTAATTAATCATATTAATTTTATTATTATAGTAGTTATACATGTACAAATTAACTAATTATGAATTATTTTTGTTCAATTTTAATTTACTTTCACTCAAATGTTTTAAACATATATTTTGGAATATATCTATTGCATTTTCCACGTTTTGTTCCTCTGGTAATTCCAAAACCAACATATTCGTTTTTTATTTCGTACAGTTTGATGCTTATATAATTTTATACGAGTATTAAATAACTAATTAATCATATTCATTGTATTATTATAGTAGTTATACATGTACACATGAGCTAATTATGAATAATTTTTATTCAATTTTAATTTACTTCCACTTAAAGGTTTTAAACATATATTTTGTAACATATCTATTGCATTTTCCACTCATTGCCTGTTTGATAATTCCTGAAGCAACATATTTGTTTTATTTCCTGCAATTTGATACTTACTGGATTGGCGTGAGGGTCGTATGCGTGCAAGTAATATATTGTTCTATCCGTTATCTTACTGTCTGAGTAATTAGCAGGTCTCTCTAGAGAAATATAACTTGCGCTGAGTTGAATACTAATATGTTTAAAAGACAGAACTTTGAATATTTTTGATATGTGCCTTTTTGCTTATAGAGTTGTTTAGAGATGTAGATCATCATTTTTATACTAATAATTACAATGTTTATATGTGTAGTTAATATGCCAATATTATAATTCAAGATTATTACTAGAATATTTACAATTTGGATTACTTTTATTTAAAATTTGAATATTTATAGTTTAATAATTTACAATGTACGATTATTTTTAGAAAATAAGATACTTTGGTTTGAATTCGAAAACTTATCGTTCATCTTTATGATTATAATTCCAGGTGACAGAAAGAACAATTTTTTTAACTTATTCTGTAATCAACAATTAAAATGCACTTTGTACGAAGGATAAGGAAAACTTGAGCTACGTATATATGCAAAATTAAAATAATAATACAGCATACAGCCATTTCGAGGCTGCATTGGAGACCCTCCATCATTGCAAGAGAACCAACAAACCCAAAGTCTGAAATAGGAATGGTTGCAAAGGAAGATACAAAGGTGATTATACGAGTATATATCCATTCTTCATGCCAATTTCTGATTGGCGCTCTCTCAATCCAGATTTTGGGTATATAATCTCCTTTGCATCCATCCTTCATAGACTTTGTCCTAACAAGAAGCATAGAATACGCTCAAACTATTGATACCCTGGATAAATTCGACTCGGATCATCTACCGGTATTAGTGACATTCGATCTGAACACACCCCTTCCAGCCTCTCTGGGACAAGAGAGGGTGAACTGGAACGTATTCAAAAGAGCACTATTCGAGCCGCACTTAGCAGTACCCAACATTATGAGCACGGCGGATATTGACTCTGCCACGCATACACTCACAACAGAAATCAAGAGAGCTATTGCCTTTGCCACAACACATCGTGAGTCTCCAAAAATGCCCACACTTTCCCACCATGTCAAACAATTAGTCAAACAAAGGAATAGGGTGCGCAAGACATGGCAGGCTAACAGAGACCTTACTCTCAAAAGGGAGCTTAACAGTCTCACGTGTAAAGTCAGGGAAAATATTGTCGCAGAAAAGCAGTAACAGTATAAGGAGTTAAACGAATCCCTTAGTCCGGAAGACATATCGCTCTGGCAATTCGCTAAAAGACTCAGAAAACCTCAAATTAAACTCCCGCCACTAATAGATGGCGCTAAAATCGCGTACTCAGATGAAGAAAAAGCCGAGGCGCTTGCTAGGCATTACGGAAAGCAATCTGAATCTAACCACGATCTAATGTGTCAGGACACCCTAAAAATGGTTAGGCAAACACTGAACAATTTCAGGAACTCCCCGGTCACGGCTGAGATTAACCCAGCCACCCCGCATGAGATAATAGAAATTATCAAAAACCTTAAAAACCGTAAAAGCTCAGGGCACAACAATATCAGGAATATCGCGGTAAAAAACCTACCATTAAATATAATATTTTACTTGACCATCCTAATAAATAAAATACTAAAACTAAATTATTTCCCCAAAGATTGGAAGGGAGCGATAATTATACCTATCCATAAACCAGGTTCGGATGTCACACTTCCAGCCAACTACAGACCAATTAGCTAGCTACCGACACTTAGTAAAATTACTGAGAAAATAATTCTTAAGAGACTGAACACGCACCTTAGTGAGAATGACATTATCATTCCGGAGCAGTTTGGATTTCGGCCAAAACACTCCACCACTCATCAGTTGCTGAGAGTAGTAGAGTACATATCTTCTGGATTTAATAACAAGACACCCACAGCTGCAATTTTCCTGGATATACAAAAAGCTTTTGATAAAGTGTAGCACTGTGGATTAGCATGCAAATTGATCATTCTAAAAGTCCCTGACGCACTAGTCAAACTTTTAATCTCATACTTAAATAACAGACACTTTTAAGTCAGAATTAAAGATAGCTTATCTACACCCAAGCTCATAAAAAGCAGTGTACCGCAAGGATCCATCCTGGGCCCTACACTTTTTAACATATACCTGAATTACATCCCCAGGACTTCAAACACCGAGCTGGCGCTCTATGCAGGCGACAGTCAGATACTTGCAAAACACACTTGCCTCTCAGTAATGCACAGACAGTTTCAACAACACTTAGACATACTTCAAACATGGCTGGAAAAATGGCTAATAAAATTAAACCCCAATAAATGTCATTGGATCTACTTCTCTAGGACGCATAAGCCCCCGCCGCCTTTGTATATAAACAACCATGCACTACGTGCGGAAAAATCAACCAAATACCTAGGTGTAACGATAGACTCCCACCTAACCTGGAAATTGCTCGTAACATATATAATCAAAAAAGCGCATATGGCCACCGGAGCCCTATACCCAATGATAGGAAACGGAAATCTTAGTTATCAAAATAAGCTACTAATCTACAAATCGGTCATCCGCCCGGGAGTGCTGTATGCAGCACCCGTTTGGGGACATGCCTGTAAAAGTACCATAGACTCCTTAGAAACAAGACAAAATAAAATCCTTAGGTGTATCAGGAAAGCCCCTAGATATTTAAGAAACTCGGTGATTAGAAAAGACTTCAAAATAAAAACCGTGAGAGCCCAAATTAAAAAGCTAGCGCTTAAATTCTACAATAATTTGCCATCTGTTTGTTCCAAATGAACTATTATTCAATCTGCATGACTATGATCATCGCAAGGCTAAATCTCGTAAGAGACCCCGCGCTGTACTTAACATCGATAAATGGAATTAAAAACTCAAACAGCTGAAATTAAATAAAAATCGTTATCAATGTTTTCTTACAAAAATATTCTAAACCCTAAACTGCCAAATTGCCAGGTAACCCTTAGATCTGTATCAACCCCCCAAACTGCTTAAACTCTAAATGTGCAACAAACTGCCACACTAGGAGCTAGGTCAAATAATAAAAAGTAGTAAATAAAAATCTCGAACCTCCAACCACGGGTCAATGAATTAATGTCACAGTTTGATGATAAGAACCACATAATGAGATTGGAGATTAAAGGCGCTTCGCGTCTGGTGCTCTGTCCTGTACGATTTTCTCCTTTGCATCCATTCTTGTTTCGGACTTCGGCTTTATTGGTTCTCTTGCACTGACGAAGGGGATCCAAAGTATCCTCGAAATAGCTATTAACTGCATTATTATTTTATTTGTGCTTATATACGTTGTTCAAATTTTCCTTATTCTGTAATATTTTTCAATTGTCATAAAGAGTGAATTGCATGTTTATGAAGCAGTTATAGTGGTACTTAATTTAAACGATAAAAATATAATTTTAACAACATAAAACGCTTGTTTTGTCGGAAATGATTATTTTTAAAATTTCCCTTGGACTTTTGATAACAACCTCCTCTTTTAACTTGCATTACTTCACAATATATGTAAAAGGAAGGGTTGTGATTGAATCAAAAATCCGATTGTTCAGAGATCAGCACCTTTTGAGATTAACTGAATATGAATCATCCTTTTTTCAATAATGTTTGCATGTCTGTGAAACTCTCTCTGATACATTGAGATAATCGAATGAAATTAGGCAAGAATATTCCAATTTATCAGTGCCAGAGGAGAATTAATTTAAAGAATGGTTAGGACAGTATGAAAGTTGTATTTAAAAATTTTTCTGAAAGATAAAAAAATATATAGAAAAATAAATAAGTTAAAATTTCTTTAAAAAAAATTGTTATGAGTTCTTTGGAATTTAAAAGCGAATGGCTTCTTTTAAAGATTGCTAACATGCTGCTGTTCTCGGGAAATATATAAGATCACAAGAATCACGAGATTTTGATCTCTAAAATAAAAGAAAATTAAAATTATATGCAGTATATTACTTTTCTTATGTACATAATGTATAAGGAAAGTATTGTGAAGGGGTCGAAAATTCGAATTCAAGTTTTCGACGGGAGAGCACGTTTCAAGCATCCCTGATCAGAAATCAAACATTTTTGAAGTGATGTCTGTGTGTGTGTGTGAAAGTATGTGTGTGTGTGTGTGTGTCAGTGAGTCTGTGGAGACGATAACTGACCAACGAATGGACTGATTCGAACCAAATTTGGTGCAAAAATTACAATCCGTAAACACTGGAAACCTATTGTTTTTATACGCAATCGAATGTTCAGAACCTTCTTAAATTTTCGAATAAAATTTTGAAAAAATCGTCAAAAAATCAAAACCACTAATAAAGTTACGCAAATAGACATTTCTTATGTAATTTTTCATTAGAAAACGATTGGCATAAATTTTAGAACGCTAAAACAAACCATTTTTGAGATATTGTACATTTTTCAAAAAAATTATCAAAAAGTCATATAAAATAAAAAAAAAATATATTTCCTATTAAGAAATATGTTCACTTTTCATATGTAATACTATACGATAAATTGGGTGACATCATTCTCGTGGATCTAGCTCGTTCCATTCATGGAAAAAGATACTTTGAGTAATACTTTTGTATTTGAACGCCAATAGTTATTTGTCCGCTGTAAGAATAACTTATTTCTTCATCCATAACGCTTGGGGAGATTTTGGCGACGAATTTGGCGGACTGTCGCCAACTTGGCGACTTTTTGAAATGTTGCCAAATTAGCGAAAATCTCGCCAAATGGATAAAAATGAGGCTAAATCAAATGAAAATGACGACTCATTGTCGAAAATTCAATATCTTGGAAAGAATATTAGTATCTACTATAAGAAAAACCTATTTTTTTACTGTAAAAGTAGTAAATTCATTACATTATATAAGGAAAGTCATGTGTTGCCCACATAAGATTTTTAATAATATAAACACTTTGATTTATCTGTCTGTTTATATATCTATCTGTGGGTAACGCTGCTACAAAATGTTGCCAAATATGTTTCCATCACGGATAACTATTTTAGTTTAGATACTAATCCAGACTATCAGGATTTTCATAACCCTCCAAGTGAACACAAAATTTTTTTGATCACACATTGACATTCCACGTTCACTGCTGCTTGAATTCTGTGTTCATATAAAAAAACCGGAGTGTCCTTCTTAGCTAATTAAATTTTTGCCTGAACGCAGTTTGTTTCTTTTTTTCTTCAAAGAAATATTTCAAATGTAAATTATTGTTCTGTTAAACCTTTTTCCATTAGAGTGTACACATTGTCGAAAACAATAAATGTAGATATTTTCTCTTTTCAAATTATTTTCAATTTTCCTTCTTTTGTAATCTTAAGTTCACAATTATTTTTCCTTCCAAAGGCATAGGTAAAATTAAAAATAACTTATGTCTTTTTAAAGGGACGCCACGGGCGGCAGGGTTATATTCTTGTCATATATATTGAAATTTTGTAAGTACATATAATCAGAAATAAACGGACACCATTGGTTTGGAGCTGTCAAAATACGTTTTGAAATATTAAGAAAATTACTTTTTAACACGAAGCTGGATATCTTTAGACCAAATTCAATAAATAGATATAAATTTGCTGTGGTTATTTCAATGGATAAATGCTATAGATCCAATGATTTTCAAGGAGCTTGCCTAAGATAAAAAAAAGCCATCAATTTTCCAAACAATTTTTGCTTTGGAAATATAAAATAAATATATGAAATAAATATATTAAAATGTATGGTAATACCAGACGTTTTATATGTAATCCTGTTATGGAAAGATTATGGTATAATCCACAGAAAAACAAAATGCTTTCATGTTCGAGATATTGCACCTATCTTTATTAAAATGGAATAAATCATAAACTATGTTCAATGTTATCAAATGAGTGTGTGCGTCGGAAGTACGTTTAACTAGAAATAAAAGGACACCATTCTAGAACCGTTCTCGAGACATTGAAAGAGAGCATGGCATCTGTAGAAATAAACAACCAAACTAGTATATGAAAATTGGTATCTTTTTGGTTTGGTCTATTTTACTCGGTAAAGACAAAAGTATTTTTGATTTCCACAGCAATCTAATCTGTTTTATTGTTTAACCTCAAAAGCAAAATTCATTATTGAGTATCAAGCCTTGGAAACATGGAATTTTTATTATAGAAAAGTTGGAAAAAAACTGGTGAATTAAAGTCTTTATTTAATCACATTAACATGACACTAAAATCACATATAAGACGTTCATCATCAGTGGCAATTGTGGAAAAAGGAGAGATACATGAACTTTTAAACTCACTCAAAAACCGGGAACAAATTCTGCATACGAATGGTCAGATTACACAAGAAGAAAATTTTGAATGAAAAACATTTATTTATTTAAAACATTTAATTATTATTATAGCATACTCCTCTTTCGGCAATTTCCAGTAACTCTAGCCAATGGGAGCTTTGGTTTAAATGTGATTTTGACGTCCAATTAATGTGATCAAATAAATACATTTTTAAAAAAGGTTATTCTTTAAAATTTAATATTTCAGACGTGTCGCCATGCATTTTAGTACGGGAAATTATAATTAATTTTTTGAGTAAAACGGGTGTGATTTGTTGGAGATAGAATATTTTAAACACAACTTAAGGGAGGAGGGTGTTGTGCCAACTTCAAATTTTCGGACTGATCTGAAGATCGATTTTTATTCTTATTAAAAAAATAATACAATTTATATTATATAAAATATTTTTAGAAATTAAGATTACTTATAAAACTTATTTAGATATTTCTATTATAACAAAAGAGTAGAGTGAAATATTCTAACGAACTAGAGGTGACAATCTCAAGATCGATGACGGCGAAGAAAAAGAATATGTCAAAATGATTATCTGTGAGAAATTCCGGGACAACTTAAAAATTGAGAAAATCCTCGGGTGGGAAGGGGGCTGTTAAGTAGAAATTTATGGAATACGTAAGATCAATTTTTCGAAGGTATATATTTGGGTGGGGGTTAAAATTGTTATTTTAAACATGAGATTTGTTCGTACTTCGTACGCAAAACTGCTTGGCAACTTGAATAAGATTTATTTTAAAATACCGTCCAAAACACTTTTCAATTATCACTGAATGACACGAACATGTGATAATTAAAAATAACTTCATATAGGTAAATAACTTAGAAAATTTTACTCAATGAGTAATTTTTGCTATACATAATATTTTACGATTAATGCAAGTTAAACCCATTCAACGGATTCATGATATTATACTTTGAACTTCACAAATTACAACTGACGAAAAATCAATAAATCGAATTATTAGCACTTTTCTTCTGTATACACCAAAAAGTTTAAACATAACTTTTGAACCCTATATTTATTGCGAATTCCAATCTCTGCACTTCTGATAATTCAGAAAACAACATATATGTTTTATTCCATCTAATTTCATGTTTGCTGGATCAACGTATCCGAACAATTTATTTATTGTCCCATCTATTATCTCACTCGCTGTCTAATTAGCAGGTCTCTGAAGGGCAACATACTAAGAAGTTAAAAAGGCAGATAGATATTTGAAAATTGTTCATGTATAATTTTGCTGATAGGAGTATGTAAAGATGTAGGTGATAATTTCGGTAATTTATGGGTATATATATATATGTATAGTTTAATTATTTCACTTAGAACGACTAGTTAAGCACGTGTTAGACTTTAGTACTTTTCTTATGTACCATGATGTATAAGGAAAGTATTGTGACGGGGTCGAAAATTCTAATTTGAGTTTTCGACGGGAGAGTACGTTTAAAGCGTCCCTGATCACGAATCGAACATTTTTGAAGTGATGATGATGATGTGTGTGTGTGTGAAAGTATGTGTGTGTGTCAGTGAGGGTGGAGACGATACCTGACGAACAAATGGACTTATTAGAATGAAATTTGGTACAAAACTTACAATCCGTGAACACTGGGAGCCTATTGCTTTTATATGCAATCGAATGTTCAGAACCTCCCTAAATTTTCGAGTAAAATTTTGAAAAAATCATCAAAAAATCAAAAGATCTAATAAAGTTACGCAAATATGCATTTCTTATGTAACTTTTCCTAAGAAAACAATTGACATAAACTTTAGAACGCTAGCATAAACCGTTTTCGAGATATCGCACATTTTAAAAGTAAATTTATCAAAAAATCCCATAAATTAAAAAAATTATATTAACAGTTGAGAAACATGCTCACTTTTCATATGCAATCTCATGCGATAAATTTGTGACATCATTCTCGTGGATCTAGCTTGTTCCATTCATGAAAAAAGATACTTTGAGTAATACTTTTGTATTTGAACGCCAAGTCATTTATCTGCTGTAAGAATAATTTATTTTTCCGTCCATAACGCTTGGCGAGATTTTGGCTACGAATTTGGCAGAAGTCGCCAACTTGGCGACTTTTTGAAATATTGCCAAATTAACGAAAATCTCGTCAAATGGATAAAAATGACGCTAAATCAATAAAAATGATGACTAATTGTCGAAAATTCAATATCTTGGAAATAATATAAAAATCTACTATAATAATCTATTTTTTTTTACTGTAAAAGTAGTAAATTCATTGCATTATATAAGGAAAGTCTTGTGCTGCCCACATCAGATTTTTTTAGTTAGGGATTGTCTAAATGTGTGGGTTACAAACATGATTAATTTTGTTTTAAAACTTTATAACTTGAGCATTCTGGAATATGAAACAATCGTATTCAATGTTAAAAATAATCTGTGCATGGCAGTTTAGGACCCCATGGAACTCATTATTACACATAATATAGAACAACTACTTAAGTGTTGATGAAAATTGGAGTTCAGTTAATGATCATCTATATGTTTGGTTGGCAAACATTATTATTCTGTTATGGATTTATATATTTGATAATAGTAATTACCAAATATGTAACTTTGTAAGTTTAAAATGAGCAGCTTGCTCTGAAGTACTGTAGGGTACACATCCACTTAATACTTTATTCTAAGTAGCTGAATGGATAGAGCGTTGAATGATCAGCTGAAGATTAGCAATTAGAATCCCAGTTACGATATGAGTTCCTCACACGGTTATCCTAACAATTATGTGAAAGTAATGGTGCTATTACACGGAGCAATTTCTTCCAGCAATTTTTCAGCAACACCATGTATTTCAATGGGAAGAAATCTTGCCGCCGAATTGGCGCAATTCGTTCGTACTCGGCAATAAAAATTGGTCAATTTCTTAGCGGCGACCCAATCAGAGGACGATAAAATTGGACGTCTCTACGCTCAGCCTTTCCTCTTCTCATTTGCATTCAAGATGGCGATAGCGACTGTAATGCAACACGTCGAAGCAGCTCAATTACGTTAGAATCTGCAGATGGAAAAAATAATAGAACTTCCACCAAATTACAGACACCTGTGGGATATAAAATATCCAAATTATACGAAAAAACACACTAAAGAATGCTTCCTCAAATCGGCGGCACTAAACAGGGAGGGCCTGTTAGAAAGGAGGGGTTATAGTATCATTGCCGGGAGAAATTACTAAAGTCTGGTGATGTAAAAATAATAATAGAACTTTTACCAAATTACAGACACCTGTGACATATAAAAGATCCAAATTATAAGAAAAAAAACTCCACTTAATAATGCTTCTTGGAATGAACTCGGCGGTATTAGAGAGGGGCGTTTTAGAAAGGCCGGGCCTAAAGTATCATTGCCGGGAGGAATTTCTAAAGTCTGGAGATGGAGATATAATAATAGAACTTTTAACAAATTACAGACACCTTTAGGATATTAAAGATTCAAATTATACGAAAAGCACACCAAAGAATGCTTTCTGAAATGAAATTGGCGAGATTAGAAAGAAGGGACCTGCTAAAGAGGAGGAGCCTAAAGTATGATTGACTGGCGAAATTGTCGAAGTTCGGCAATAAAAATTGTCCGTGTAATAACACCACGGGCAATTTTTTGAAGGTAGGGGGAGTTATTCGGCTGCCAATCCTGTAAATGAGACGCATAGTTTGGAGTCCTCAAAAATATAGTTTCTATTTTACAAAGAACTCAATGATTTATAGTAGCAGCTGTGAATTCACAAGTGTTACAATTAAAAGAGCGTGTTTAAATAATAATTATTATATAAAAAACTAATACATCAGAAACAGAATTGTCAAGAGGTTGCACACATTTCAAATTTCAATTTTACACAAAATTTAGAGCAGGGTTAGCTTTGAAATGTGATACAGGATTAGTGGCTTTAAAAAAGCCGGACATTTTGAAACACTCGGAAAACTATTTTTCCGGTAAATTTGACAAAAAAATTATTTTTTGGAATTTGTGACTTTTTTGATTATTTAGAGTTGTTTGTAATATATTGGAAGTTTTGATTTTGAGCGTAAGATTTAAAGACCTTTTAAATGTTTGTTTATTATTCAAAAATGTCAAATTTAGTATAATTTATAAACTATTCAAACCGCTCTGTTACGGAATATCAACTAGCTACGAAACCCTCTTTAACAACTCCATATCAGAAAATATTTCAATGTTGCAACCGTCAAGAGCACTTCCAACTCCGGTTGCTTGGATGTAGAAGGGACACACATTATTTGCAGTTTGAAATCGGGGGAGTTACATGCAAAAGTTGTGTTAAACTTGACGCTGTTTAGGATGTGACAGGAAAATAGATTTTAAGTTGTCTGGTATTGATAACAGTTTTAGAGACTCGTCAAGCTTAAATTTGGAGAAATACGAACTGTAAATGTCATATCAGTTGAATACTGGTATGAAAGAATAGTAAAATAATCAACAAATTTTTAGAAAGAAGAATATTTTAAAAAGATAAAAAATTCGTTCAAACTGTTGTCTAAAATATGTTTAAAGTAAAATTACTTTATTAATAATAGCTTAAGTAGTTGATTAAAAGTATAAATTACTTTTAACGGTAAATTAGAGTCTTCCTCAGAATAAATTAATCAAAATAGAAAAGTAGAGGTAAATAGCAAAGGTAAATATATGTCAATAGAACAATGATCTCATACCTAAGGAGAATCTATAATTAAATAAATAAATCAAGATGGTATGAAACAGAGCGAAACTAACAGAAGAAGTTAGCAAAAATTCCTTTAAAATACTCATATTTGTTAACTAATTTTAGTATTTGAGCAAATCTTTGCACTCTTCAGCTTTTTGTTTCAGTTTTCTTCTTAACTACTTGGATTTCTCATTCTAATTATTATTTTTGGGGAGATTTTATTACTTCACAACACATAAATTATTCTGTCAGGTGGACATCACTCGTATTATGTTGACAGAAATCCCCAACTTTTCATGAAGTATCTGCTCTGAGATTCGGATTGCAAATTAGTCCCATCAAATTGTATTTTAGTAAGGTCTAGTATGAAGGTAAATGTGCGTTTATGCCAGTTAGAGGGTTAAAGTGCAAGTAACCACATTGATACTTTTTGCCTCCGAAACCGATTGATATCGTTACTAATGTGTTATATTCTGTGACGAATTTTTAGAACTTTAACAAACTTTTTAGTTTGCGGTTATTTCTGCATCAGTTTGAGTGATTTTATTTAAGCACTTAGATATATTTTGATTCAGCTTTTTTCATTTTCATATATATGATAGATTATCGGTGTAGTGGCGAGGTAGTTGCTTGTGCTTTCGAATCAGCGCTCTAAAGAGTTGAGATCAAAAATTGATGCAGAAGATGTGACAAGCTATTTCACATGCAGTATATAATATGTTTTCATAGCTTTTTACTTACTTAACTATACGTACGTTAAGTCATATTTGTTCAAAATCTATATCAATGACAAAATAATGCATGGGAAAGTATATTTTGTTAAGGTGTTTTTATTAACACTTTACAAGTTGAAAAGTGTTTATGACTTTGTTTATTCTGTCTGTCTGTCTGTCTATCCGTTAGCACGATAACTGCCGTAAAAATGACTTAATCAAAATGAAATTTTAGTACGTTGTTCAGACGGTCTGTAGGACCTATGGGAATATAAATGAATAATATCACCCAATTAGTTTTGGATTGAACCCGGGTTGAAAAAATGAAATACATTGATCCTATGGGACCTAATCTTTCAAACATTTTTTAGCAGCTTTAAAATCCACAAATTGCTTCGAAAATTTTAGGTAATATTCAAATTGTTCCATAAAATATATAAAAAAAAATCAGCGAAATATATTCAGTAGTTTTTTAAATAAAAATTAAAATAATAATAACACCTCTTATATGAAGCGATCACGTGACCATGGTATGAAAAGATCACGTGACCCACTTCAAAATGATATATGGCATCCATCTTGTCTCAAAATCGTGATTTTTAAAGTTCTTTTTAATTCATATTGAGTGTTGTATCCGTCCTAAAACTGCTTTATTTTTGCCTAAATTTTGTGCAACTACACACTGAAACAACACAATGACAATATATTTGAGTTTAAATGCTCATCCAAATTTGATTATTTCTACAACGAAGCCTATTTTTCACCTATGTAAAATGTAAACAGCAAAATATGTAGAATGAGTTGTATTAGAATTGCTGTATTTATTTAACACAAAACCATTTAGTTCATGGAGTCTGCATAGCTGATATGAATGAAATATTCATTGATTTTACAAAGAGTAGGCCGATTTTTTTCGATGAAGTTTTACGCATAGAGTTTAATTACTTCTAGCTCCATGGTCTTAATTTTTAAATAAAATAAATTTTATTGTATTGTGATGAATGACATGAATGGGAAATTATTTATGAATGAAATGCTGCTTTTATAGAGAGAGCCAGGCGTGTTATTTTTTCTATGACGTCATTTGAATGAATTTCAGCTGTTTTCGGTGAAGTTTTCAAATATAATAAATTATCGTAGTATTATGATAATTGTAAAATTATTACTGAGGAATGTATAACATTTTAGAGATGTTTAAACCAGGCAATTTATATTTGAATGCCGTCATTTGAATGAAGTTCATTTTTTTCGATGAAGGTTTAAGTTTTCAAATATAATAAATTAATGTAGTATTGTGATAAGTTTTAAAATATTACCGAGGAATGCATTGCATTTTAGACATGTTTAAATAAAATTGCATTGAAGTTGGAAAGTGATTCATAATCAATGCTTTAAGCATGATTGATCTCTCCTGTTTTTATTTTAAAATGCTCCAGTCCGATTGAGCCAAAATGGTTTTACTTGAATAAAGACTTGCAAAATAAAATTCTCATAAATTTCCTTAAGTTTATTCGTTGTCTTCAGTCTTATTTGTTTCGTTTACTATAGATAAGATATAAGAATATTGAACTATAAATCGAATATCGAAATATAAGAATACGATCCAAAATCCACTTATATATCCTTGTATGACTTTCATAGGGCAATACATGTGTTATGTTATCTTTTATCTGTTATAATAATTACTGTTCATAGCTAGTAGCCTGGCACTTTTAGTTTATTTCCGTTTTTAAAGTATTACATATGTAAAAATGGAAAATTTCCAATCTTCTTCCAACTTAGCAATACCGTTTAGCAGAACATGCTCGGGACGTCAAATCTGGTAAACTTTCTACGGCTCTTGCTCAATATGTGGTTAATGATAAATTTCTTCCCGTTTTTGAGAAAACTTTCCTTTTGGTTCATTGTAACAATCAACGTAGTATTCTTCTTTATGAATCCCTGTTTATTTATATTGACTGTAAATCCATTTGTAATATTGATCCTGTTCGAATTTTAAGTTATGCTGGGCGACTCATTCTCGACTCTATACAATTCACACCTCTTAAAAGTTATTTGTGACGTCATTCTCAGGAATATCATGCTTGACGTTTTTCTAAAATTTGTATTAGTTCTTTTCTTGTAATAATTTAAAATTCGTAAGCGTTTAAACTTTATTTGTAATTTCCATGTATATTTCTTGTATTATTTTTAGTAAGTTCATTTATCATTTTATATTTTATGCAAATTTGCTTTAAACTGGCCTCTATATATATAAACATTCTATGTTTTTACTATTCATGTAGCCACTGATGAAGGACGTATATACGTCCGAAAGCGCTCTGGCAGTTTTTAATATATATTTTGTACGTCTTTTAGGATGTGTTAAATAAAAGACCTTTCGTTTTTTAAAACGTTTTGTCCTTGATTTTATCTACTGAATGCAGACGTGATACCAATCTTGATTATTTGGAAATACCATTTCTTGAAAACTTTAGCAGTTCTATAAAAAACTATGTTTATCTAGAAATTGGATTTCTTACTAAATATATGTTGCTTACTAATTACATCTATATTTTATGGTTTAGAGGATATTTCGAGTAAGCAAAATAAAGTGAAACTTATTCGGATATAAACTTCAAAATGTTCCCTTAAAAAATAGTTCAAAATATTGAAATATCGACATTATTTTGGTGTACTCATAAATGATACTCTATTTCTGAAAAAACAAGCATAAATTGTTATTATTCTATCTATTAGGTTCAGAGATATAAGCTTAAAATGTTTTACATTTTTCGTAACGCTTCTATTTCAGCCGGATACTTTAACCGTAGACGTCACGTTAAATGAAAGCTAACAAATTGTTTAAAGAATTTTAATCGTTAGCTTTTCAAACCACTCTCCTACAAAATGTCAACTAACTACAAAGTCCTCTTTAACAATTCGATATCAGAAAATATTTCACTCTGCTCCCGATAATAAGCACTTCAAACTTTGGCAGCTTGGACGTAGAAGGGAAACGTGTTATTTGCAGTTTGACAGGAGGGATTCACAGGCAAAAGTTGTGTTAAACTTGACGTCATTTAGGAGGTGATAGGAAAATGGATTTCAGGTTGTCTGATATTGATATCAGTTTAGAGATTAGTGAAGCGTAGATTTGGAGAAATAATCCATTGCTGATGGCATCTGAGTTGACTATTGATATGGGAGAAAAGGGATTATTTTGCAATTTTGGAAACACAATTATTTCAGAAAAAATTTCTAGTAATACTTTTGAGAAGAAAAAGGTAATAGGAAGTATCCATAAAATTTCGTAATTTTTTGCAACAATAAACAAGCCAACAGCTGATATAGAAAAACTTAAACAATATCATAAACCATAAATTAATAAACAGTGCAGTATACAGTTGTTTCGAGATACATTGGATCAGTGCATGAAAGGCCAACAAACCCGAAGTCAAACGGACGAAATAAGCACGACTGGATATGGTCCCCTGTAATGTTATCCTATTTTGCTATTTTTGTTCCATTTTTACTTATTTCTTAGTTTTTGTGTTTCTTGTGTGCCGTTATGACTTGTTGTCGTTTTCTTGTCACTCATTTAATATTGTTTGGAATTGTATTATCCTATTGTTATATTTCTGTTGTATTTTGGTGCACTCCAATCATGTGTTTATTCTCTGTTTATGATCGGATGTGATATTCTTCATTTTGTTGTCTGATTGGCTCTCTCAGGTAGACTCTTAATTCTTGATTTGGATATATATATACTTCTCCATTTCTTCTATTTGTAACATTTTGGTCCTTATTTATTATTTCAGGTTTATAAGTCTGTCTTTCACTGGATAAGTAGATCCAATCTATCTATCTATCTTCGAAACTGTTGTCTTCTGGATTTATTGGCCAATTTGTGTTTTATTGCTTTGTTTCAGTTTTTCCTTATTCTTTGCATAGATCATTTCTATTTATTGATAAGACTACGGCTTTTTACTTCGTAAAAATTGAATGTGTCCAATACATTACTTTTGTTACAAATTAATAAATTTCGATATTCTGAGAAAACAATAAAAATAATAGAGTTTTGTAATCTAAAAGTTATATTCTAAAAATTATCATTTAAGTGTTCCCTCTACAACTATTAAAGTGAAAATAGTCACTATGATCTGTACTTTGATTTAGACTTTTGCATTCTAATATTTAGGATATAATGTCTTTGTATTTTAACGTTGTAGTCTCTGCCACGTTAGGCACGGAACTCCAGAGAGTTTCCCTTAAGTGTTGTCAACTATGGGTAGTACTGAATCAGAAGATGCAGTAATTTATTTTTGTAATCAAATTTATTTCTATCAGGAGTACATAAATAACTGTGTAATAGCCTGTACTGTAACAGACTTGTGGTAGTAGTTCATGCTCTATAGATCGATACAATTGAAACCAAGACTATAAGGGTGTTCTAGTCGTCCGGATTTATTTGACTCAGCCGACGATCCCTGATGACCTTCTCGAGGATGCGTTAATTATGATTTCAACTGCTACAAAAACGTGGCAGTCAAGTCCGTAGCTGCCAAGGATAGAGCAACCCGTACCACGCTCTCATCACTGGTACTGGAAAGATATGAAATATATTTAGATACCGATGGCTCGTGGCTGGTTTAGTCAGATGACCTTGTAATCGCAATTCACGAAACAACGCAACATGGCAAAAGCAGACATAGGTTTTAAAATTTGTCTATATCTGAGAAATTTATAAGAATATTAGGTCTTATATGCAATAATGTGATATATTTGACTAAAGTTTGTAAATATCGTAGATTCTCGTCTAAAGAGCATTTTTTTCTTAGTGACTTTAGAATCTTGTTTAAAGGGGGTCTTTCTCTTATCCATAAAGCGACTTAAATATGATTTTCAAACTACTGAAAAGCAAACAATCATAATTCCTAACGTTTAGGAAATTATTCATAGGCACAAATGTAAAAATGTAAAAAGCATATTTTTATATTAATTGCATAGTTTCTTGCCTGAATAAATAAAAGTATACGACTTGTACAGAGAAAAATATACAGAAATTACATAAAAATATTTCGCAGACCACTCAAATTGTGGCTGTAAACCCTAGGGTCAGTCGAGTGGCCTTGGTGTTCTACAAAAATATTGCTAGTAGTGTTAATACTACTCACAACATTTCATACTCGGTCAAACCAAGAGAATACCACGAAAAAACATTATATTACATACAGGTCAATTGCTTGGAACCAATGCAAATTGAGCGCTATTTATTGTCAATCCGAACAACTGTTGACTCCCTGACAGATGGCGATCTATCCGAGAACTCACCAAAAACCTCTGCGATATAAACACACCGTTTGGACTCAATTTCAGAACGCGATCAGCCCAAAAGCTATCCTTCTAAATAGAATCCGCACGCTTGTCAAGCCAGCAATGTAATTGGCCACTCACCCGAAGATCTGATAGATTATTACAATAAAATCATATATGAATGCAAATGGCGGAAATAATGATACATGGGTTAATGTGGCCTCACAATATGTATTTTAAGTAGTTGTCTACTTCAGTTTCGCATTGCCCCGTGTTTAATGAAGAGAAAAATATTGCTTATGGTAATATGCAATACATTTCACACATATCCCTCTGTCCCCTTCAAGAACAAAACGTGACGTGACTGTCAGTGAGCCGCTAGCTGGAACATACTAAATTAAAAATGCTCTTAGTTAAAATAAAAATGATGCGTTAACACATGACTACATGCAGATTAATAAAATTTGATATCGTTTAAAAACTAATAAAAATTAGTGTTTTTTAAAACTGAGTGTGACTGAAAATTAGTAGGATTTTTGTTGATACCAAGGAAAATGATTGTTCCAAATTTCATGTAATTCGTTTAATTTCATTTTAGAGATATAGTGTTTGTTCCCAGTGGGAAAATAAAATTCCAAGTAAAGTAACAAATGCTGTCTATGTATTTTTGTTTAAAGGTACATACAAAGCTAGTTTGATTATAGTAATTAAAATACTTACTTATGATTTTGTCTTTTAGATACAAAAGATGCAATACCTTAAGAAAGATGCTTATTATCGTTTTATAAATTATTGCATTTACATCGGAATAAAGAGTTTTATAGAAAATTGCTAATGTTGTAATAAAATTTTGCCTACTTATATTTTTATAATTCTTTCGATTTTAGAAAAAATATTCGAAAAATTGATCATTCCTACACCAAAGCTTGATAATATAGGTCTCCAGCATCTATTTATTAGAATACACGTACCAAATTTTGTTTGATTTGCTGATAATTTTTAAAGTTTCATAGGGAAAAATAAAATTTTCAATTTTTTTAGAATGCCGATGATAGCTTTTAAAGAATTACGTTTTATCATTTCTGGCATTTCAAAATAGTTTTCATAAATATATATTCGATATCAAAAATAGTAAATACAATTTTTTTTTATAATGCTTTCTATTTTTAAAGAAAAATTGCTCAATATCTCAAAAACAACACATGTTAACATTTTGTAAATGCTGTCATTCGTGTCAAAAAAGAGTATATATAAATTGATTATATTTAACATTTCTTATTTTTTATATGCTCTTCTCCATTTCTGATTCCTTTTTCCTGAAAAATTGAATATTCTACTCTTTTGACTATCTCAAAAATAAGTTGTTGTTGCTCACCCCTCTTGACTGACGGCAACATCAGGTCAAGTCCATGATCAAGACTTCAAAAGGTCCAGGACCGTTTCAGAACTGTAATACATCTGGCTTTTGTGGCAACCAATACATAACAAAGCATGAAAAGAAGTGTCTTGTGCTAAGTAACACTTCGGGCACAGGGGGTAATCCTTATGCCCTTATGACCTAAAACGCATTTTTGTGTACGCAGAAGATCGCTGTGGAATCTGGCCTGAGCTGTTTGGTCTTCTCAACTGTTCGACCTAATCAGACCAGCACCAGGTTGACTGCAAGCGTACCACTCATGCGAAGGAGCCGCTTTCCAAGAAGTGTTGATTTACAATTTGACTTAGGAAGCAAGTTAGTAAAAGAAAGTTCATCAATGTCTGGAGGTTCTTTAAGGCTATCCTTCTTAGTCAATCCATCCGCAATTTCGTTGCCATGAAACGTGCGACGGTACCCATTGGAAATATATCCTATGGGCACTTAAACTTTTCAATTTCGGGACAATACAATTGTATGGTCACCATGTCTCCACTACTCAGCCAGGGGGCGCGGTAGCTCAGTGTTTAGCGCAAGGGAATTGCACTCGGTAGGCCCGGGTTCAATTCCCGTCACTGCCCAAACTGCCGTCGTGTTCAAGCGGAGTACGATCACGTTAAACATGTGGGTCCGTAAGTCCGGAGGATGGTGGTAGGGGAAGGAGGGTACGGTCATTGTGGATGCCATCCCACTGGGTTCCGGTCTAAATTGGGTTGCACTTCCCAACCATCCAAATAGTTATCTTACACCTTTCTGGTAGGTCGGACGGTCTGGGTCTCAACAACCACTCAGACAGGTGCTGCAAAGAGCTGCGGCTATCACTTAATATCCAGATATGTTTATCTATTTCTGAAGACACACTGTAATTCAGAGCCTCATTTATAGCTATCAGTTCTGCTCGGAAAACAGATCAGTGCTTGGGGTTTTTCTTCATATATACTCCGCTACCAGATACAGCACCATCGCCCTTACTGCCATCAGGGTATATTTATAAGGCTTCATCGTGAATTTTACGAATGGTCTCCAGAGCAAGCTGTCGAAAATAAGTAAACCTATGATATTTATCGACTGAAATTAATCCTCCTAAATTTAACCATCTAACTACCATCAATGCTTTCAGTTCACTACTTCAAGATACAATAGTCCTCTCAAATTTAGTTGCGTATTTCCCTGTCCTACAAAGAAAATGACCCTTTTGTAAAGAACTTTTATTTATGAAAATGTGTCCTTTTGAGAATCACCGATCCCCACACTAATGGTCTATGTTGAGGGAAGAAGAATATTCTGCGGCCATCAGTGCTTGGGGTTTTTCTATGGGGACAGTCTGGTAGTTTATATGACAGACCGGAAGGGTCGGCTTCGCATTCGAAGGTTTAATTTGATGGACTCCATTTTTTCAAGATATGTCCTCTTTACAAACCCTCAAATACACACACACACACACACACACACATATATATATATATATATATATACAGAGAAAACAGTTAATACACACAGACATCATTTAAAAAAAACTGTTAATCTGCATTCAAGGTTGATTAAAATGTACAGATTCATTGAAATAGCCAGATTTCTGCTCCCTCCCCCCACCACAGTGCTATCTATGTATTGTAGTAAAAACAAAAATGCAACTATATCCATGCTAGATATTCAGAGTATCTGATTACAAAATTTGAACTAACTAGATATCCTCTTGAATGATCTGATGGCAGATAATGTTTCACGTTTGCACTCGATAATTGCACTTCACTCTTCATAAAGATGAGCGTAGGTGGGGACGAATTTATGTGTGGCTAGTAAGGAGAATTTAAAAGTCATCATAAGCATTATGTCACTTAGGGGATAAGGTAAAAATTGATTTTAACTTCAGGCAGAAGGTGGATGAGAATATAGAGTGCGGAATCAGACGGGATTCAGACAGGCATTAAGCTCTTCAGAGAGATGAACAGAATAGTTGAGAAAAGTAAGACGCTTGCATGAGCAGTGAGTCGCAGACAAAATGCGAACATATGCATGAAGTACTACATGCAGTTGGTGGTAGGGGAAGGAGGTTATGGACCCTGTGGATAGCTGCCCCGCTGGGTTCCGGTCTAAATTGGGTGGCACTTCCCGGCCGTCCAAGCAGATACCTTATACCTTCTTGGTAAGTTGGACGGTCTGGTTCGAAGAAGCAGACAGACAGATTGAGCAAAATAGTTGAGAGGAGTAAGATTCTCGGATGGACAGTGCTATAGAGGGATAGATGGAATAATTGAGAAAAGTAAGACGCTCGGATGAGCAGTGAGTCACATACCAGATGCGAATATATGCATTGAGTTCCTCACAGAGGCAGACAGAAGGTGCAACAGACGATATATGCGGATGTGCATTAAAGTTCTCAATAGTGCAGTCATTGTAGAATATGCGCCAAGTGTGGTGTTGTTGTTGAGACCCAAACCGTCCGGCCTACAGGAAAGGTGTAAGGTAACTGTTTGGACGGTCGGGAAGAGCCACACAATTTATACCGGAACTCAGTGGGGGAGGCATCCACAGGGACCGTACCCTCCTTTCCCTACCACCAACCTCTCGGAAGGACTTAAGGACCCACATGTTTAACGTGATCGTACTTCGCGTGAACACGGCGGCAGTTTTGGCAGTGGCGGGAATTGAACCCGGGCCCACCGAGTGCAATTTCCGCGCGCTAACCACTGGGCTACCGCGCCCGTATCAAGTGTTGTGGACGATATTCAGCCATAAATCATAAATTCATGAAAGGTTGTTCAACAACCAATGACCCACAAACGTCTAAAGACATCAAGGAGGTATGTGCTTATTAACATATATAAAAGGTCATAATCAGTTTTAGAATAATAGTTTACCTGGTCTCACATACCCAATATCCTCCTTAAATAAAAGAATAGTTATTGTATTTAAATTGTGAAGAAAATGCTCTTAATAAATAATGTTATTTTAAAGTTAAAATGGGTGCAGTTAATTGTGTAGTATTATATTAATATATTTTATTACAGGAACTCGCACAAAGATAATATGGTGGGTTTAATATGCAGCACAATGCAATATTTAAGACTTACTATGTACAGTCATGTTTTTTTAAGCTTAATTAAATAGTTTCTCAAATTTTAAATTCAACTTTATTTTTAAATGTGCACCACAACAATAATTAATGGTATGTTACTTGAATTCCTAAACCTGGGCGACTACTAAAATAAGTCGCTAACGAATTTTATGAATTAACCTCAGTAGTAAAGTCAATATCTATTATTCATCTAAAATATATTTATATTAAGTTATGTTCCAAAAAATATGCTTGCTGTATATTAAGAAATTTATTTAAGTGTTCTGCTCAAATAATAGCATGTTTACTAATATCTGACATATACGGGGGGGGGGGCGTTAAATCTTTCTAGATCGACTCCTCTCAAGTCAAATTGGACTGATTCCTAAGAGTAGATTCATTAGCTTTCTAATATAAAATGAAGTACGAAATGTGTGTTTGATAGCAATGAAGTTTTACAGTCTGACTTGTTATGATCTTTTTCCAAAATAAGGTCCATTAGATGTTTCTCTTTCTGTGGTTATATCCCAGAAAAAACTTAAAATCCTAAATTACTCGTACATTATGAAATGTATTCAACTGATTTCTTAATGCAGTTTTACTAACCTTCTAATATGAAGCTGAAAATATGTGTTTGATAATATTGAAGTTTTATAGTCGTTACTATTAATGATTTGATTTTCGATAAAATGGCTGTCTTCTTTTCGATCGAATGAATCAAATCTCAAAGTGATAGATATCTGCATTCACTGATTTCGATAATCCATAAAATTTTCTCAATGAATTCGACATATATCGCCCTCATAGGATCTCACATACACGTCCTTACATAGCTATTATCTGAAAAATGCGCGATTTTTTTTAATGTTTAAAACGTGCAAACAATTAAACATTTCTACTTCTCAACCTCGTCACATCTTCATATTTATCTAATATATATGTAGAGTGGTAAAATTTTACACAGAGCTTACAAAAATTTCGCTTTTAGTGACGTCACTATGATACTTTTCTTATAAGTTGTACCGATGTTTCTATACGCATTTCAATTTGTAATTGCCCTCAAAATCAGAAACACAAATGGATTTGACAGGAAAAAGAAATAAAAATTAAAAACTGTTTTGAGGATATATTATACTGAATGACACTGTTAGCTATTTAAACCATCCTTTTATAAAATTTCAAATAAATACAAAAGCTTTTTCAGCAATTCATTGGCAGAAAATATTTCATGCAAGCACTTGAAAATAACACTTCCCGATTTTGAAGCTTGAACGTAGACGAGTCGCGTATAACGATGTAGGAGGTTTGGAAGTTGTCAAAAACTTAAAATAATTTAGGCGATGGCAAAGGTAAAGATATTTAAAGTCCTACAATATTGACATTCGTTTTAAAGATTAACAACCTTAATTTTAGAGAAATATAATTTGATAGCATTTTATTACTTTCATTATATACATAATGTATAAGGAAAGTATTGTGACGGGGTCGAAAATTCGAATTCGAGTTTTCGACGGGAGAGCACGTTTCAAGCACCCATGATCACGAATCGAACATGTTTGAAGTGATGTCTGTTTGTGTGTGTGTGAAAGTATGTGTGTGTACGTGTGTGTGTGTGTGTGTGAAAGTATGTGTGTGTCTGTGTGTGTGTGTGTGTGTGTGAAAGTATGTGTGTGTCTGTGTGTGTCAGCGAGTCTGTGGAGACGATAACTGACGAACGAATGGACCGATTCGAACGAAATTTGGTACAAAAGTCAAAATCCGTAAACACTGGAAGTCTATTGTTTCTATCCGAAATCGAATGTCCAGAACCCCCTAAATTTTTGCGTGAAATTTTGAAATAATCGTCAAAAAATCAAAACCGCTAATAAAGTTAAGCAAATAGACATTTCTTATGTAATTTTTCATTAGAAAACGATTAACTTAAATTTTAGAACGCTAACATGAACCTTTCTCAATATTGCACATTTTTCAAAAAAATTATCAAAAAGTTATATAAAATAAAAAAAAATATTTCCTATTGAGAAACATGTTCACCTTTCATATGTAATACCCATGCGATGAATTTGGTGACATCATTTTCGTGACTCTAGCTCGTTCCATTCATGAAAAAAGATACTTTGAGTAATACTTTTGTATTTGAACACCAATAGTCATTTATCTGCTGTAAGAATAACTTATTTCTTCGTCCATAACGCTTGGCGATGTTTTAGCGACGAATTTGGTGGAATGTCGTCAACTTGGCGACTTTTTAAATGTTGCTAAATTAACGAAAAACTCGCCAAATGGATAAAAAGGACACTAAATCAATGATGACTCATTGATGATGAAGACATGGAAAATGACGACTCATTGACAAAAATTCAATATCTTGGAAAGAATATAAATAACAACTATAAAAATAATCTATTTTTACTTTCCTTATATACATAATGTATAAGGAAAGTATTGTGACGGGGTCGAAAATTCGAATTCGAGTTTTCGACGGGAGAGCACGTTTCAAGCATCCCTGATCACGAATCAAACATTTTTGGAGTGATGTCTGTGTGTGTGTGTGTGTGTGTGTGTGTGTGTGTGTGAAAGTATGTGTGTATGTGTGTGTGTCAGTGAGTCTGTGGAGACGATAACTGACGAACGAATGGACCGATTCGAATCAAATTTGGTACAAAAATCACAATCCATAAACACTGGAAGCCTATTGTTTTTATACGTAATCGAATGTTCAGAACCTCCCTAAATTTTCGAATGAAATATTGAAAAAATCGTCAAAAAATCAAAACCGCTAATAAAGTTACGCAAATAGACATTTCTTATGTAATTTTTCATTAGAAAACGATTGGCATAAATTTTAGAAGGCTAACATGAACCGTTCTCGAGATATTGTACATTTTTCAAAAAAATTATGAAAAAGTCACATAAAAAAAAATTCCTATTGAGAAACATGTTCACTTTTCATATGTAATACCATGCGATAAATTGAGTGACATCATTCTCGTGGATCTAGCTCGTTCCATTCATGAAAAAATATACTTTGAATAATACTTTTGTATTTGAACGCCAATAGTCATTTATCTGCTGTAAGAATAACTTTTTTCTTAGTGCATAACTCTTGGCGAGATTTTGGCGACGAATTTGGCGAAATGTCGCCAACTTGGTGACTTTTTGAAATGTTGCCAAATTAACGTAAATCTCGTCAAATGGATAAAAATGACGCTAAATCAATGAAAATGACAACTAATTGTCGAAAATTCAATATCTTGGAAAGAATATTAGTATCTACTATAAGAAAAACCTATTTTTTTACTGTAAAAGTAGTAAATTCATTACATTATATAAGGAAAGTCATGTGTTGCCCACATCAGATTATTTTTAATGTTGTTGAATGAATTTCATATTTACATTAGTACAAAAGTGAAAATTAAGGCGAAATACGCAGAGCTGTATCAATGTTTATTGTTCTGCGTTCTTAAAATTAAATCGTTTAAATGGCGTAATATCTCGTTCATGTAATCAATGAAGCGCTCTATTTTATGGTATTTTATTTGAACTATGCAGAATACTACGAAATTTTTTTCAAGTTTATTAATATGCGTATATTCACCAAGGCTTAAAGAAAGAAAAGGAAAAATATAAAGTGATGTTTCAAAGATAAGAACAATATGAAAAGTGCTCAAAGGTATCAAAAAAGGTGTGTTACAAAAAAGGTGTGTTTGTAGTATGGGCGCCCATAGAACTTTTCCAGGAGGGGGCAAACTCAAGGTTATTTGTGAGAAAATGTTCTGCTTTCATGTTGACCGTATTTAGCTTGATGTCCACCTTTGTGACTTTGAACGTTCAAGGAGGGGCAAGTGCCCCACTGGCCCTTCCTTGTGGACGCTTTCGGTTCGTAGTAATTTTTAATTACATACCAGTGAATAATGTATTATTTTATGAGAGTTTTATGCTAAATGCTACTAAATACTAAATAATACTAATACTGCTAAATACTAAACTACTAAGCACTACTAATAGTGCCTAAATACTAAATATTAATTTTCAAGATTTGAAAATTAATATTAAGTATTTAGCAGATAATAATGTGTGTACTAATTCCGCCATGGTGAAGGAGCGCCTACACACCACGTCCACAAGACCCCACCCCCAGAGCAGATAATAATAATTATAAATAAATTAAAATCCTAATTTAATACATGGTTGTGTTTAAACACATGCAACAGTTTTATATCCAAAATTTCAACTAAACGACAAATGACATTTATAAATATTGGCTACAACTAGCGTTAATACCGATTCGTTAATGTAAACTTGAACTAAAACACATGGCATCATGAAAGGAGTAACTCTAAAAAATAGCTGTTTACATTATTTTAAATAAACTTAAATATCAATTCTATGTAATTATAATACATTATACATACCAAAACATAACGCATTGCATTGGAAAAAAAGCAAAAATAATACTAATTTTAACAAATGACTTATCATATTCCAAGAACGTTACTATAAGAATAAAATAACATTTAAAATTTTTTAAACCTAATTGTTTCATTTTAGATCCTAGAATTTAGCTATACGAATCCGGAGGATTTTACGGAGAGTTAAAATGTTTGTTCCTCAAAGATGATGATTTACTGATTTTTAAGTATTTAAAAATTCTTTTAAAATGGACTGTTTTCGTTAAATATCAACACGGATTTATTAAAATTTGTTTGTTTGACTCAATTCAAGCTGTTTTATGCTCGCCTTAAAAAAATCTGATGTGGGCAGCACATGACTTTTCTTATATAATGTAATGAATTTACTACTTTTACAGTAAAAACAAATAGGTTATTCTTATAGTAGATATTTATATTCTTTCTAAGACATTGAATTTTCGTCAATTAGTCGTCATTTTCATTGATTTAGAGTCATTTTTATTCATTTGGCAAGATTTTCGTTTGTTTGGTAACATTTAAGAAAGTCGCCAAGTTGGCGACATTTCGCCAAATTCGTCGCTAAAATTTCGCCAAGCGCTATGGACGGAGAAATAAGTTATTCTTATAGCAGATAAATGAATATTGGCATTCAAATACAAAAGTTTTACTTAAAGTATCTTTTCTCGTGAATGGAACGAGCTAGATCCACGAGAATGATGTCACCAAATTTATCGCATGATATTACATATGGAAAGTGGAAAAGTGAATATGTTTCTCAACAGTTAATATTAATTTATGGGATTTTTGATAAATTACTTGAAAAATGTGCAATATCTCGAGAACGGAACATGCTACTATTCTAAAGTTGTGTGTGTGTGTGTGAAAGTATGTGTGTGTGTGTGTGTGTGTGTGTGTCAGTGGGTCTGTGGAGACGATAACTGACGAACGAATGGACCGATTTGAACCAAATTTGGTACAAAAATCACAATGCGTAAACACTGGAAGCCTATTGTTTTTATACGCAACCGAATGCTCAGAACCCCCCTAAATTTTCGAATGAAATTTTGAAAAAATCGTCAAAAAATCAAAACCACTAATAAAGTTACGCAAATAAACATTTCTTATGTAATTTTTTATTAGAAAACGATTGACATAAATTTTAGAACGCTAACATGAGCCGTTTTTGAGATATTGTACATTTAAAAAAAAAATATCAAAAAGTCATATAAAATAAAAAAAAAAATGTCTATTGATAAACATGTTCATTTTTCATATGTAATACCATGCGATAAATTGGGTGACATCATTCTCGTGGATCTAGCTCGTTCCATTCATGAAAAAAGATACTCTGAGTAACACTTTTGTATTTGGACGCCAATAGTCATTTATCGGCTGTAAGAATAACTTATTTCTTAGTGCATAACGCTTGGTAAGATTTTGGCGATGAATTTGGCGGAATGTCGCCAACTTGGCGACTTTTGAAATGTCGCCAAATAAACGAAAATCTCGCCAAATGGATAAAATTGACGCTAAATCAATGAAAATGACGACTAATTGTCGAAAATTCAATGTCTTGGAAAGAATATTCGTATCTACTGTAAGAAAAACCTATTTTTTTACTGTAAAAGTAGTAAATTCATTACATTATATAAGGAAAGTCATGTGTTGCCCACATCAGATTTTTTTTACTGTAAAAGTAGTAAATTCATTGCATTATATATGGAAAGTCATATGCTGCCCACATCAGATTTTTTATATTATGGTGAAAAAGAAATGCTGGTTTTATAATATATAATGGAACCTACTAATTACTCATTGTTTGAACGGGATGCGCTGCCGTTTAGTCATAAATGGTTTAACTGTAGATCTTCCAAAATAACAAAGACCTCTGCTAAGAGTCAATCAACGGACTGTATTCTTTAAATCAAAACGAATCTCCATTGATAAGCTCTGAGTTGACTGTATAACTCAACAATGTTGGAGTCAATGTTGGAGTCATCCAACTCATTGACTCCAACATATCTTAGTGCTGAGTTATGGAGGTATTATTTCTTAGTTTTTACATATGGTCCGGGATAAACATATTTGAAAAAATAATGGTATTTTTTAGAGTCATGTAAAAAATAAGTTATTCAAGTCAATGAATCACTTACAAGATTGGTGTTAAAATTATTGCTTTCATAAGTACAGACTGTTAAAATTTTTATATAGAATGTTTGTTCAGGAAGAATAATGTTATCAAAATAAAATATGAAATTTCTTAAAACTGTATTATAATAATACAAACTTCAAAGAAGTGAAAAACTTCACAATTTACCAATTTATTTTCAATTTATTTGATAAATTAATATTGATAAGAGACTAACATTTAATGTACGTTACTCTGCAATTTAAACAGACCTATTATAAAATTTAAATAACTACGACATTCTATTTAACGATTTTGTGTCAGAAATATTTCAGCCAATCACCCGAAGCATTACACTTTACGCTTCGGGAACTCACATATACGAAAGTGATATTTGCAGCTTGATAGGAAGGATTCAAAAGTTGTAATAAGCTTGCATCATTTAGGAGATCTTAAGAAAATGAATTTTAAATTATGTGATATGGATATGCGTGTTAAAGTTTAATCAGGCGTAAAATTAGAGCTATATAAAATGTGTGTATCTCATATGCATGTAACTTAAGGAAAGTAAAAGTTGAAGATCCAGACCGTCCGACTCATCCGAGGACTTGAGCAACAAGATGGACGGCCGGTAGGAAAGTAAAAGTGTTATTACTTTCCTTATATACATAATGTATAAGGAAAGTATTGTGACGGAGTCGGAAATTCGAATTCGAGTTTTCGACGGGAGAGCACATTTCAAGCATCCTTTATCACGAATCACACATTTTTTTGAGGTGATGTCTGTGTGTGAGTGTGAGTGTGTGTCAGTGAGTCTGTGGAGACGATATCTCACGAACGAATGAAGCGATTCGAATGAAATTTGGTACAAAAATCACGATTCATGAATACTGGAAGCCTATTGTGTTAAAACGTTATCGAATGTTCAAAACCCCTAAATTTTGGAGTGAAATTTTGAAAAAATCATCAAAAAATCAAAACCTTCAATAAAGTTAAGCAAATATACATTTATTATGTAATTTTTTCTTAGAAAACGATTGACATAAACTTTAGAATGCTAGCATGAATCGTTCTCGATATATTGTACATTTTTAAATAGATTTATCAAAAATCTCATAAATTAAAAAAAAATATAATAACTGTTGAGAAACATGTTCACTTTTCATATGTACTATCATGCGATGAATTTGGTGACATCATTCTCGCAGATCTAGCTCGTTCCATTCAAGAGAAAATATACTTTGAGTAATACTTTTGTATTTGAACACTAATAGTCATTTATCTGTTATAAGAATAACTTATTTCTTTGCCCATAATGCTTGGCGAGATGTTACCGAAGAATTAGGCGGAATGTCACCAACTTGGCGACTTTTATAAATGTTGCCAAATTAGCGAAAATCTCGCCACATGGATAAAAATGACGCTAAATCAATGAAAATGACGACTAATTGACGAAAATTCAATATCTTGGGAAGAATATATGTATCTACTATAAAAAAAAAAACAATTTTTTTACTGTAAAAGTAGTAAATTCATTGCATTATATAGGGAAAGTGATGTGTTGCCCACATCAGATTTTTTACTTATAGCATTGGATAGAGTGGAAGCTATGAGACTAATAAGTCAAAAATTCGTATCTGTGTTTGATTATGCGACTGATTCAGGCATTATGATCGTCTCAAAACTAATTCGCTTTCATTGTTTTAGAGGTGACAAATGTGTATGATTGGATATATGGGTGTTTGCTTGTACATGCATTTAGACTGAGTGATCAAAATATTATGACCACATAGTTAGTACTTCTACTGCCCATAAAATGTAATGTGTAGCAAACTGTACACTGAAAGACAATCTGAAATTAGTCTCTGATTAAAAATTATTTGTAATTTGACTAATTGTTTTTGAGTTGATTTATTTAGATACAGGGCTCAGAAGTATTTCTTTAACCATTCATCGACATTACATTTGTAATAATTATATACATAAAACACATACAAACAACTGCTGCCAATTATCCATACAATGTGCTAATATGAACCCATTGGAAGGTTTTGACACCAGCTTCATTTTACCAAAACAACACAAACATTTGTTTCCCTAGGTGGAATTCAAACCCACGTTTCACAGAATGTACGAGATGCAAGCCGAGCGTCCTAACTCAGAGCCACTAGGGAGGCATTTTCTCCTTTTGAATTCGTCTGGCATTGTAAAAAATCTGACGTGGGCAGCAGATGAATTTCTTTATATAATACAATGAATTTACTACTTTACAGCAAAAAAAAATAGGTTATTCTTATAGCAGATACTTATATTCTTTCCAAGATATTGAATTTTTGTCAATTAGTCGTCATTTTCATTGATTTAGCGTCAGTTTTATCCATTTGGCGAGATTTTCGTTAATTTGGCAACATTAAAAAAAGTCACCGAGCTGGCGACAATCCGTCAAATTCGTCGCCAAAATCTTGGTAAGCGTTATGGACGGAGAAATAAGTTTTTCTTATAGCAGATAAATGACTATTGGCGTTCAAATGCAAAAGTATTACTCAAAATATCTTTTCTCATGGATGGAACGAGATAGATTCACGATAATGATGTCACCAAATTTATCGTATACGCCAAATTTATTACATATGAAAAGTGAACAACAATTAATATTTTTTTTTAATTTATAGAATTTTTTATTAAATTTATTTTAAAAATGGGCAATATCTCGAGAACGGTTCACGCTCGTGTTCTAAAGTTTATGTCAATCGTTTTCTAAGAAAACATTACTTAAGAAATGTTTATTTGCGTAACTTTATAAAAAATTTTGATTTTTTAATAATTTTTTCAAAATTTCACTCAAAAATTTAGGGGCGTTCTGAACATTCGATTGTTTTAAAAAGCAATAAGTTTCTAGTATTCAAGGATTGTAATTTTTGTACCAAATTTCATTCGAATCGCTCCATTCGTACATGAGATATCGTCTCCATAGACTCACTGACCACACACACACAAACACACACACACACACACACGCGCACACACATCACCTCAAAAATGTTCGATTCATGATCAGGGATGCTTGAAACGTGCTCTCCCGTCGAAAACTCGAATTCGAATTTTCGACCCCGTCTCAATACTTTTCTTATACATTATACTATGTATATAAGGAAAGTAAAAATAGTTGTGATAGTAACAATGATGGAACAAGCCAGATTCATTCCTTAAATGCTTTCAATCATATTAGAGGTCGAAATAATTATTTGTGAAATTTGCTAGGGGATTTACACACCTATTTTCTGCTGCATACAGCACATCACAACTGTAAGATATTCTGTAAAGGAAATTTTACTACGAATGCTTATGTAATCTCTCCCTTTCTCTGTCTCTTAATAATGTCTGACTACCTTAGGGCAGGTTTTGCTCCACCTAAAATGTAGTAGGGCACAGACTGGGGCACATCACTCAAGTCCTAGTTGGCTAGAGAGAACCATGCACTACTAAATTCTTGTTGTTATAGCATTAATAGCAGGATATAAAAATTGGTATTTCTAACGACAAACAGGCACCAGCATTGTATACTGGCTGGGCGCACATCACTCACAGCACAGCTTCACACATTATTCCTGTATTAGCGTCCATACATTACATTTATATCTTTTTATGGTATCACAAAACTTTGATATTTGAACTAAAAAATCGGTTTGTCTTAAATTAGGACATAATTTATGATATTTCGTACTTTTTAAATAGTGACTATTTCTGGCTAATTTCCATCATGCATATATATATATATATATATATATATATACACACATATATATATATACATATACATATATATATATACATATACATATATATATATAAATACATATACATACATATACATACATATATATATATACATATATATATATACATATATATATATACATATATATATATATATATATATATGTATATATATATATATATATATATATATATATATATATATATATATATATATATATATATATATATATATATATATATATATATATATATATATATATATATATATATATATATATATATATAGTTTTATTGTTGTATTGTACATATTACTATATTTTACACACCAATATTATTTTATAAATAAAACTTTTATATAGAACTTTTTTAATTATTAAATCCCAATAGAAAATTAGGTTTATTTCATCTATTACTTTCACGGGATACTTTCAATTTCTTTAAAGGCACACAAAAGAAGCGAATATATCCATTGAATATAACAGCAAATGCTGCACATCACATCAAAGTAAGTTCAGTTTCACACTGCTTGTAAAACAACCTACCACGGAAAAGGAAAGAAAATCTTATATTCAATTTATTTTACGGAAATCGCACTCCGAATTCGGCAGATTTAAATAATCGTATTTCGTGCTTATATACTCTTGGTGCACTATCTAGTTTTATTTTAAAGTTTATTTGTTTTCTATTTCTAGTTTCTGCTCACATGCAGATAGTTTCAGTTGTAGATATTTCAGCTTCAGTGGCGTTTCTTGTCTTATGATTATTTTCCAAAGTTTAAGATTATTTAAGTAGAAGCGTATGGGATAAGTTTGAGATCATAGATAAATTCAGGTATTGAAGGAATTTTTTTTCAATTTTTTCCAAAAATAGGCTTCTTTTCAGTTATCAACCTAATACTATATGGAATGTTAATCCAAATGTTATTTGAAGATTTTTTCCATTGTTGTAATATTTGCTATTTGTATGTTTGTATTAATTTATCAGCAGGGTAAAAGGATATTAATGCTTGAAATATATGTTTATGTAAAAGGATGTTAATGTTTAAAATAGATGTTCATATTCTACTTTGTACTTTTATTATTCTTAGTCTTCTTTGTATCTATTAAATTTTATCTTTCTTTGTACTTCTTTGTATCTATGTACTTCTTAAAATTACGTTTCTCATCTACATGTAACAATATATGCACACTTCCAGGAGATAGAGATCAACTAAACATTTAAACCCTTCTTTACTAAGGGTCTCTACTCTCCAAAGAAATGTGAAAAAAAAGAAGAAACTTTAATTTAGCTATTATAAATTTGTTTTATTAAAATTGCAGTGAATTATACCACAAATGTGTGAATATTTTCCATACGTTTAAATTAACCAAACTAATGCAGTAAAAACCCGTGATATTTGTTGAATGTGTCAATTTGCATGTTTAGAAATATTTCATTAAGCAAGCTTAAAATATATGGTGTTTCATTTGCAACAAAACGTTCTGTATACTAAAATGGCGTCGTAATTTTGAAAGTTTGTGGGCATAGACTTGGTCATAGCATCCTCCGTGCAGCTTGAGCAAATTATTTACTATCTAATGGCGATTTTACATTTTGACCATTTCAATAGTTGTTTTAGTCAGGTTCGAACTATAAACAACATTTAAACCACAAAGATTAATTGTGGTAGTTGTTAATAATAGATGTACTATTCGTTTGGGAAAAAAAAGACAGCTGAATTGGAGAGGGATTTTCAATATTGTTGAAAAACAATTGTGTTTAACTGCAGTAAATAAGCAAATGTGTGTTCATAAATTTCTGAATTCTTTGAGAAAATTGGAAAAACACACCGACTAGTAGGAGGACACATGCATATAACCATTATATGGTTAGGAATATGCTATTATAGGTATGGTTATAGAAAGTATCAATCCGACGAAATTTAAACCGCCTCTAATAAATTTATTGTCCTTCATACGTACTACAAATTACGTACTACAAATTTCAGAGAATTTAATAAAAAATTTTAATTGGTTTTCAAAAGGTAAAACGATCTTAGAGGTAAATAAAGAAAATTTCGTTAAAAATAGCAGCAAAAGAAGAACAAGAAAGATCAATCATGCTTAAAGCATTGATTATGAAACACTTTCCAACTTCAATGCAATTTTATTTAAACAAGTCTAAAATGCAATACATTCGTCGGTAATATTTTGAAACTTATCACAATACTGCATTAATTTATTATATTTGAAAACTTAAACCTTCATCGAAAAAAATGAACTTCATTCAAATGACAGCATTGAAATATAAATTGCCTGGTTTAAACATCTCTAAAATGTTATACATTCCTCGGTAAAAGTTTTAGAATTATCATAATACTACGATAATTTATTATATTTGAAAACTTCATCGAAAATAACTGAAATTAATTCAAATGACGTCATAGAAAAAATAACACGCCTGGATCTCTCTATAAAAACAGGATTTCATTCATAACTTTCTCCCATTCATTTCATTCATCACAATACTATAATAATTTATTTTATTTAAACATTTTGTTTAAGACCATGGAGCTACAAAAAATTAAACTCTATGCTTGAAACTTCATCGAAAAAAATCGTCCTTCTCTTTATGAAATCAATTAATATTTCATTCATATCAGCCATGCAGACTCCATGGACTAAATTATTTTGTGTTAAAAAAATACAGGAATTCTAATACAACTCATTCGATATATTTTGCTGTTTACATTTTACATAGGTGAAAAATAGGCTTAGTTGTAGAAATAATCAAATTTAGATGAGCATTTAAACTCAAATATATTGTCATTGCGTTGTTTCAGTATGTAGATGCACAGAATTTAAGCAAAAATAAAGTAGTTTTAGGACGGATACAACACTCAATATGAATTAAAAAGAACTTAAAAAAATCACGATTTTGAAACAAGATGGATGCCATATATCATTTTGAAGTGGGTCATGTGATCGTTTCATATAAGAGGTGTAATTATTATCTTAATTTTTATTTTAAAAACTACTGAATATATTTCGCTGAATTTTTTTTTATATGTTTTATGGAACAATTTAAATATTACCTAAAATTTTTGAAGCAATTTGTGAATTTTAAATCCATTTAAAAATGTTTGAAAAATTAGGTCCCATAGGGCTCAATGTCTTTCATTTTTTCGACCCGGGTTCAATCCAAAATTAATTGGGTGATATTATTCATTTATATTCCCATAGGTTCTACAGACCGTCTGAACAACATACTAAAATTTCATTTTGATTAAGTCATTTTTACGGCAGTTATCGTGCTAACGGACAGACAGACAGACAGAATGAACAAAGTCATAAACACTTTTCAACTTTGTTGTAAAGTGTTAAAAACACTATCGACAGGTTCGAAAGCAAAAACACTCTTCTTTGTCACGGCACACAAGAAGAAAAACAGTATCTACCAATTTCGAAAGCAAAAATAGTCTTTTTTGTCACGGCACACAAGAAGCGCAGCCTCCAGTAGTCAGAGATAAATCTGATCTGAGACTGACATAAGAACAGCAAATATGGCAGAATCAGGGGAAATAATGTCAGTCATTTATTTAACTGGTAATCGCGAAAACTTTATTAGGATCGCAAAAATTTGAATAAATACATATTTTGCCAGTTGCTTCGTTTGAAAATTTGAATTTAGGTTGATTGTGATATTATTTTTTATATTTTCTCCAATGATGTACTATAGATAGGTTCTTAATTTTTTTTAAAATGTATTTTGTACTTTGTGGTATTTAAAAAAAATGTATTTTGCACTAAAAATAAATTTGTTAATAATCGTTATCAGGAATATTTTATTTAAATTAAATACTATTATATTTGTTAATGTTATATATTTTAACATATTATATTTGTTAGTAATGTGATATCTCATAATACTGTTTCCTAGAAAATGAAAACCTTTTTTTTATTGGGAAGAGGGCCATCAGTCAAAGCCACATGTTACAGTCTCTGTAATTTTCAATTGTGAACGGAGAGTTATGAGGTCAAAATTATTAAGAACCACTGTTCTAAGTTACTGGGAGGGAGGGTCTGGACTGGAGGGTCGCGAAAGACACAGATGCATTAGACAATGGCTATATTTATTATTTACTTATTTCAGATAAAAGTATCTATAAATCGCATACATGCTTATTATGTGCATCACCCGGTTGATTGCATCTCATGCTTGTTATGTGCTGATCACCAGGTTGAATGCATCCCATGCTTATTATATGCTTATCCCCAGGTTAATTGCTCCCTATGCTTATTATGTGCTCATCACCAGGTTGAATGCATCCCATGATTTATTTGTGCTCATCACCAGGTTGATTGATTTCCATGCTTATTATGTGCTCACCACCAAGTCAATCTCAGTAACGACAGGAAGCATAACTGGCTATATGCCTTAATTTTGCTAACCATTCGAGACCACTAAATTCAGTCGTGACAATCGAAATCCTAAATGAGAATACGCGTAAAATTGGTCCGGGATGCTGTGATCTGAAGCAAGAGCACAATCCTTACTTTGAAAATGCCCTCTTGAGGCGGATTCTATGACAATAAGATTAACATGATTAACATGTATTTAATGTTTTCTATATGTGATGAAAGCAAACATGAATTTTATCTTATTTTTCGCACTTCAACCCGAAGTGCCATGTTATACATAAGATGAATTTTAATAAAATGTTAGTAGTGCAGATTGAGAAAAATTAAAGGAGAGTAAATAAATAATGTATAAACATGGGTATAAGAATGAAGTCAAGAAACATGAATAAAATTCGTCGGATTCAAATAATTGCATTTCTGAAATCTGGTGCCTTTAATCTGGTGATTTCTTTTTCAATCTTATCTTTGAATACTAGTTTTTACTGAGATACGAAGAAGTGTCTTCTGAAGTAGAAAGTTTCAACATTTCATTGTCATTCCTTGACATTTTTTTCCTATCGTTTTAGATTTAAGTGAAGCCATGCTTTTAAAGTAAGTGATTTTACAGTATTTCTTTGTAGCTCTTAAAGTCTGACGAAGAGAGAAAGCTTTTGCTCCATTGTTTTATAGATAAATATTTAAACAATCATGCGGTATTATAAAATGGTATATTTTGAATGATAACCAAGAATATACTTAATATTAAATAACAGAAAGGTTATAATAAGTGAAATAAATGAAAGAATTGTAATTGTAACTCTACATATATATTTTGTAGTTGTCATTAAATTGAATTATATATATATATATATATATATGTATGTATGTGTGTATATATATATATATATGTATGTATGTATGTGTGTATATATATATATATATATATATATATATATATATATCTTTCTTCTCATTATTTGAAAATGTAGATCGAGAATGGATTTTTATAGAAAAGTAGATCGAGGAGGGATTTTTAAATTAAGTGATTTTACAGTATTTCTTTGTAACTCTTAAAGTCTGACGAAGAGAGAAAGCTTTTGTCCAGTGATGGATCTTTACTGAAAATGCAAATCGTTAAAATTAATAGTTAGCTCCTGCATTAAAATATTAGAGCTTCTAATTAAATGTGTTTTTATTTACAAGCATTAAAGTACAAATTTTCTACACTGCCGAAATTACCTATCACAGTCATTACCAAATTGTACACAGTATTGTAATCAGTATTGTAATTACAATTAATATAACATAAAATAATTAAACATTTTATTTGTATGGGAGACATTTTCATTTTTAAAAGCATAATTGTTTATTGGTAGTAGTGAAATATTTCTTTCCAGTCGCAAATAAAAAATATTTTTTCCATAACTTATATTCCATTTCAGAAAAATGCATCAGTAATCATATGTGACAGTTAACAACAACAATATATTAGATTAAGCACAAGTAGACGTGCGTTGAATAAACTAAATTAATTTAACCTATATGCCATAAACTAGAGATATAAATTTTACAATTTATTTGAGGCGTAACATTAATCATTAAAGTTTACATTAGTAAACGTGTAATATTTAATCTTTTCCCTTTTCCGTTCCACACAATCATCCCAAAAGATCTCCATATTTCATATCGCGGGCAGTTGGATGTGGAAATTTCACACCATATCAAATAATTGCGCTTTACACTTCTATGGTAAATTTAACATATGTTGTTTGTAATTTAAAAGATTGTGATGGCAGATAATGATGTTTACCGGCAAACCGGAAAACATATTTGATAGGGAGATGATGATTTCCTACTTGTTTAATTAAATTAAATTTGTTCAATTGTTAAACTTGCGAATTGTAATTGGTGACGTGTACAGTTTGGATTTCACAACTTGACCAATGAACAAAATACTGGATTTTTTTTGTTGCACTCGTTTCCTTGACTATCGGACAATGTGGTAAGCAGTGGATATATATGTGTGGTACTGGTTAATATGAATTTGATTATAGCACTTGAATATACCAATCATCAGGTAATTAGTGGTTTATTTATCGGCCAAGCTGTGGACATTTTTAGAGCAACAGAATAGTTTATAAAACTCTCTTATTTTCTTTTAGGTAACACAAAGCTTTTATAGCTAAGAATCCTTGTAATAAGAGTATCCTTGTGTAGCAAAAACATATATTCTATTTGTGGTACCTAGGACACACATGGTGATATGATAATCTGTGATGCGAGTTACGAGATCACCAGTAGTTTGTAAAGTATATTAATAGATATGAAGCAAACTCGCTGCATTCTACAGGGTAACTGGCATTCCTTTTTTATAAGGGCATCTGGATATATATTTTTAGTGTAGAAAATAAAACATCAAAATTGAATATATAAATAAAAATTTAATTTCACTACTAATGGCAAAAATTAAGCATAAAAATACGTTCTCTAGTTAAACATTCACCATCTCAGTGTTAGTGATCATTAACAAAATTGTAAATGAGTAGATAATAATTTTAATCCTCTGAAACTTAAATTGTCGCTCAGTAAATCAGGATTTTGATATTTTCGGAACCATATTTGATCTTTTCTAGCAATTAATCGGCGACTTATCATAATCTGAGCATTTTTAGATTCATTTAAGCTTGCTTAAGTATAATTTATTTAAGCATAACTTAAAGAGTATAACTTCTGAAAATAAAAGTATAATTTAATTTTATTTTCAGAATGATACATATTTAAGACTGATTGAGTAACCAATAATGCTAAAAATAAGAATAGTAAGCCGTAACGTTTAAAGTGAAAATTCAATACTGACATTTTTAAAGTGACTTGGCGTGATCGACGGGCTGACAATAAACCAGTTGATTGTGATGTAAATTATAATTGCAATATAACTGGTTAAATATTATTTTAAAGTTGGCATCCAAATTTAGAATGCAGTACAAGTGCTTTAATTTCACTATCTTTTCAGAACCCATAAAGATTCTGTCGATTTTCATGAAACTCATTGCATGTGTATTTACTTGTATCATGCTTTCGAAAGTAACGTAATTTCTGTAATATAGTTATTTTAAGTCAGCTCTCAATCAATGGCAACTCATGCAAAAACTATTTTTTAAATTCCGTCAAACAAAATTTGTTAAAATATTTAAAACATTGAGCTAGTATTTACTGGAATAATCGTCTTCACTTACAATGTAAATAATATTGCGACAAGCCCTTAAATACCATTCAGCAATTTCATTTCGACCTATATTCATCCAATTTCATATTTTTTGTAAACTTGTTCACAAATAGGACCAGAATATATTTTTCAGATATTACTGTGAGTATAATTTTGTACAGTGAGAACAGAGATTCTGTGCAACTTTTAAAGAGAATTGAATATTTTTAGAAACTTTTGAAGAATAATGTAATTTAGAATACTATAGGAATTTAATTCACGAGCAGCGTTGGGTATGTCTGCTAGTTTCTCTTCTTTCTGCGGTCTGTAGTTCATTGGTGTTTTTAAAGTATTTCGATCAAATATTATGTAATTTTAGATGTTTAAGTAGCTTTGATCCTTCATTTCAGTCTTAAGATTTCTGAAATCGGCAATTTCCCTATTTCTTTTAAGGTACTTATAGTTATATTCAATGAGGAAGTGTTTAAAATTCTTCTACTAATCTGTTTCTTTCCTTCTGGGTTTTTTTCTTTATATTTTTTTTCCATTTTTCGTTAGGGAACAATTTCTTTTTTGGACCACGTGATGCAAATATTTATTGGCAGATGTCTTCCTGTCTTTGCTCTTGTGGTTGTTTTTTTTACTTTCCTTATATACATAATGTATAAGGAAAGTATTGTGACGGGGTCGAAAATTCGAAATCGAGTTTTCGACGGGAGAGCACGTTTCAAGCATCCCTGTTTACGAATCAAACATTTTTGAGGTGATGTCTGTGTGTGTGTGTGAAAGTATGTGTGTGTGTGTGTGAAAGTATGTGTGTGTGTGTGTGTGTCAGTGAGTCTGTGGAGACGATAACTGACGAACGAATGGACTGATTCGAACCAAATTTGGTACAAAAATCACAATCTGTAAACACTGGAAGCCTATTGTTTTTATACGCAATCGAATGTTCAGAAACCCCTAAATTTTCGAATAAAATTTTGAAAACATCGTCAAAAAATCAAAACCACTAATAAAGTTACGCAAGTTGACATTTCTTATGTAATTTTTCATTAGAAAACGATTGACATAAATTTTAGAATGCTAATATGAACCGTTCTCGAGATATTGCCCATTTTTCAAAAAAATTATAAAAAAGTCATATCGAATGAAAAAAAATATTTCCTATTGAGAAACATGTTCACTTTTCATATGTAATACCATGCGATAAATTGGGTGACATCATTCTCGTGGATCTAGCTCGCTCCATTCATAAAAAAAGATACTTTGAGTAATACTTTTGTATTTAAACGCCAATAGTCATTTATCTGCTGTAAGAACAACTTATTTCTTCGTCCATAACGCTTGGCGAGATTTTGGCGACGAATTTGGCGGAATGTCGCCAACTTGGCGACTTTTTAAAATGTTGCCAAATTAACGAAAATCTCGCCAAATGGATAAAAATGACGCTAAATCAATGAAAATGACGACTAATTGTCGAAAATTCAATATCTTGGAGAGAATATTAGTATCTACTATAAGAAAATCCTATTTATTTTACTGTAAAAGTAGTAAATTCATTACATTATATAAGGAAAGTCCTGTGTTGCCCACATCAGATTTTTTTTTATCTCAAAGGCGGTTGATTTTGCCTTTTAAATCGTTTACATCTTTTTAATAACTATTCTTGCTTTTAACCATGAAATACTTTAATTTCTGATTATTTTATGTAATAGTTTGAGTTAATTTCTATATTAAGTAATGTATGTGATTTGCGCACAATCAATAATGAACTAGTTTACAACCCAAAATGTAGACCAAATCAAGATAAATGAGTATACGAACGTATCGGAAATCTACTGAATTTCTTCTTTTAGTGCAAAGAATCTGAATATGAACGCCCATTAAAAAAACTACATAATAAAGAAAATATTATTAAAAACTCCAATAATCTAGTTAATGATTTGTCAATGACTCTATATTTCTCCGAGGTATGGAATTACCACGTCTAATTTTTGTTTCTTCATACTATTTTCCTTTTATTAACACTTTACAACATAGTTCAAAAGTGTTTATGGCATTGTTCATTCTGTCTGTCTGTCTGTCCGTTAGCACGATAAATGCCGTAAAAATGACTTTATCAAAATGGAATTTCAGTACGTTGTTCAGACTGCCTGTGGGACCTATGGGAATATAAATGAATAATATCACCCAATTAGTTCTGGATTGAACCCAGGTTGAAGAAATGAAATACATTGAACACTAAGGGACATTGAGTCCTATGGGACCTAATCTTTCAAACATTTTTTAAGCGGATTTAAAATTCACAAATTGCTTCGAAAGTTTTAGGAAATATTTAAATTATCCCATAAAATATGTAAAAAAATTTCAGAAAAATATATTCAGTAGTTTTTTAAATAAAAATTTAAATAATAATTACACCTTTTACATGAAGAGATCACGTGACCATTATAAGAAGAGATCACGTGACCCACCGCAAAATAATATATGTCATCCATCTTGTGTCAAAATGGTGATTTGTAAAGTTCTTTTTAATTCATATTGAGTGTTGTATCCGTCCTAAAACCGCTTTATTTTTGCTTAAATTCTGTGCACCTACATACTGAAACAACGCAATTATAATATAGTTCAGTTTAAATGATCCTCCAACATTGATTATTTCTGCAACGAAGCCTAATTTTCACTTATGGAGAATGTAAATACCAAAAGATGTGGAATGAGTTGTATAAGAATTGCTGCATTTCTTTCACGCAAAATTATTTAGCTCCTGGAGTGTGCAATATAGCAGATATGAATGAAACATTCATTGACGCAGAGAAGCAAATGATTTTTCGATGAAGTTTTAAGCATAGAGATAAATTTTTTGTGCCTCCATGGTTTTAAGCTTGTAAATAAAATAAGTTATTATAGTATTGTGATGAATGAAAGGAATGGAAAAAGTTTATGAATGAAATGCTGCTTTTATAGAGAGAGCCAGACGTGTTATATTTCGATGTCGTCATTTGAATAAATTTCATTTGTTTTCGATGAAGTTTTCAAATATAATAAATTATTGCAGTATTATGATAATTTAAAAAATATTACCCAGGAATGTATCCATTTTAGAGATATTTAAACAAGGCATTTTATATTTCAATGACGTTATTAAAATGAAGTTCATTTTTTTCGATGAAGTTTTAAGTTTCCAAATATAATAAATTAATGTAGTATTTTGATGATTTTAAAAATATTCCCGAGGAATGTATCGCTTTTTAGAGGTGTTTAAATAAAATCGCATTGAAGTTGGAAATTGTTTCATAATCAATGCTTTATGCATGATTGATCTTTCTTATTTTTCTTGTTGGCGTTCTATGTTCATATATCCTTGGCTTATTTTCTTTTCTTGCCACTAGGTGGCACCACCACATTAAGATGTCATTTAGCCATTTCGTTCTTGAACTTATTTGGCCATTCAAGTCCGGACTGGAAACGGAAATTCAGTTGATTTCCGAAACATAAAAATGATTATTTATCTTGATTTGCCCTGCAATTTACGTTGTAAGCTATTTCGTTATTAGTTTCTATATTATTTCACTTTAAAATCAGGTAAGTATTTCTTAAGATATTAATGTGTATTTGTAGAATTTATGTGACGTATAGGATGTCTGTTGAAAGGAGTGCAATATGATTTGTGAAGAACAACTGTAATGGATTCAATGAATTATTTGCTATATGTATTTACTTCGAAATTAACATATTCTAGTCTCTGCTAAGTAATGACAGATATATTTTATTAAGTTAAATTAAATATGAACTGGAAAATGTATTGATATATTCTTCTCTTTCACGCTTAATCTATTCCATTTCGTTTCTATATATTTTTTGTATGAAACAAAAATAATGCACCTTTAACAGAAAACAGCGGATGAGAAATCTTTTGACTGAAGCAGATAAAAATAACGTTAGTTTCTCATCTTCAGAATACAAATCTTAGAATTTTATCTTACAGCTCCAAGAGCTTCACTGTAATGCAGATAAAATTTTAAAAGCGCATATTTTGGCGTTTGAGACATGAAAACCGTTGTGGCATTTTATTGTGCAGAAATCTTATGTTTATGTGATGCCGTTTGTCAATTTTCTTCTGAGATTTCGTTTTCTGTGGAACAAAGGATGTCACTGTACGTAAATTCCGGAAAGGATATTCTTTGTGTGTTCTTTTTGCTTGATAGCTCCCAAGAAAGCACATTTTGATTTTATAAAAGAGATTTGGACAGAAAGATATGAGTGTTTGCTTTTTGCATGTTACTTTTTGATGTTTACGGGAACCGTTTCTCTTGTCTGATAAAATTATTTATTCAAAGCGATTATTAATATTTTGCAGTATATTTTTGGCTATCTCTTTTATTGATAAAATATTTAAATAGTAGCTTATAGTATTGATTAAGTGCGTGTGCAAATATGTGGCGGAAAGAAGTTTAAACCTAGATCTTCATTCAAAAACTATTCAGGAAATAAATGAAGATAGCTTAACATTGTGATTTACTTTCTTACTTATGTGCCTGTGAAATTATGCGGAAGAAATAAGTTGAAATCACTAAAATGTCTCGCTTTCCAGATGTTATTTTTAAACGTATCTCAATTTAGTGGCTTGCTCTCTCATTTAAGTGCGCACGTAAATATATGGCAGGAAAAAGTGAATATATGGTACGCAATTTAAACCTAGATCTTCCAGCAAATATTATCCAGAAGCCGCCTATACAGACCAAGAACTATTAACCTATTTTTTACGTATCATGTCAACCAAATACGCGGATAATTAGAGATTATTAGGTGTTGTAAATGAGAGTCAGTAGTGTAATATTTTTAAACACTTCTCAATTTAGTTGCTTATTCCGCTCTCATTTAAGTGCACACGCAAATATATGGCAGGAAGAAGTGAATATATGGTAGGCAATTTAAACCTAGATCTTCCAGCAAATATTATCCAGAAGCCACCTATACAGACCAAGAACTATTAACCTATTTTTTACGCATCATGTCAACCAAATACATGGATAATTAGAGATTATTAGGTGTTGTAAATGAGAGTCAGTAGTGTAAGTAGGCGTCGAGTGGGGAAGTCAACACTCCCGCCCCCCCCCCCAAAGGTGAAACAATGGTATTAGTTACCCTTAAGCAAGTTCTCCATATTAGGAAACAAAATTTAGCAATGTGATCAACCTTTAAAGAAACTTTGACTAGGCCACGATTAAAATTTTTTTTAAATTATTAGCTATCAAAGCTATAATCATTGCAAACGTCTCCTATCGATGAGTTTTGTAACTATGAAGTTAACGGTAGTTTTAGAAATATTTTACGAGTCAGCATTATAGAGAACTTAATTTTCTATTAATAAAATGCTCACAACTATAAAACTTACTGCAGCGTATGTACAAATTAGGCAATCAATTTCAGTTTTCTTGTATCATATTGATAGTCATTTTTATTAATATGTGAATGGTAATTTTTGAAAAATATTTTTGATATATGTAGCAAGTGAATGATGTAGCAACTTTCAACTGCATATAAACTCTCACGTCTGTTTACATCCAGTGAGAACGAATATACAGATGATCTATTTCATATACTGGAGGACAAAATGTGAGTTAAAAAAAGTTTATATTATTATGGAAGTTAGACGGTGAAAATGTTATAACATGTTTACTTATGTTACATTGGAATGTCCAATAAAATATTTTCATTTGCAACTCTGTAATATTTCACAATATGCCAATTGTTACTATCTGGGATAACATAGAAATATAGGTTGCCGATATAAGATCCAAACTTTCATAAATGTTTGAAGAGTTTATAAATTTCATTAAAAAATGTATGTATGCCCGGATAGAACAATCCATCCTCGCCTGGGTTGTTCTATACATAATATATAGCGAATGGTATGTAAAGTATGAATGGAATCAATGTTAAAGTATAAATGAAATTAATGTTAAAGTATGAATGGAATTAATGTTAATGTTCTTTAATCAGGATAATCTCATTTAGGGGAGTTCAATGCGCTCAAAATGTTTAGGCAGATATTTCATCGCAATGGGTTAACAGACTGGATATGCAGCAGAAAAGAATGCTCTATTTTATCGACCAAGACCGTGTATGTAAGGTATCTGTTTGGACCTAAAGATGTAAGTTATCTGTTTAGACGGTAGGAAAGTGCTACCCAATTTAGATTGGATACCAGTGGGGACGGCATCCTCAAGGGTCGTATCTTCCTTCCCTTACTACCAACCTCTCGGAAGGACATATGGACCAGCATATTTACGTGCCGGTACTCCGCGTGAACACGGGGATAGTTTTGGACAGATTCCGGAATCGAACTCGGGCTGTTCGAGTTCATTCCTCGCTTGCCAACTACTGTTCCATCTCAGCAATGCTTACCGTATTTTACTATGCTACTAATAGACTATTATCATGCTACGAACAAACTGATATCTCGCTTCTTTTGCGAAGGACATAGTGATACGACATCTGTATTCTGAACTTCGTGCGGTTATACAGCAAACATATTTAAAAAGAAAGTTGGACCTAAATTTGCTTCAGAATGGAAGGTCGGTTAATGAGTCAAACATCAAATTTCAGTTATTTAAAAATGTACCACATTAGTTCATTTAAGTAATTGCCTGTAACATGTCGAGTCTTCTCGTGAAGCGTGGGCTAATTTTCTTGTCGCATGTAAACTACAATTTAACCAGGCATCAGATTACTGATAATAATTTTCTGAAAACTGTATAAAAAATAATCACTCCATGGACATGAGTAAAATATGTTTTAGGCAATCATATACTTCTAGTATCACTATTTCGTAATCACAATTTGGGGATAATTATCTGGGTGATAAGTCATCTTGTACACCCGGCATTGCTGTTTTCTGGATATAGAAGAAGTTGGCATAAGATGAGGAAGTAATATAGCTATTCAATCTATAAAGTATAAATAAGATAAAAAGAGTTGAGAGAAAATTTGGAATACCTGATTTTGGCAATTTTACGTCTGTTGGATTTAATTAATTGTCAAATAAAATTTTTAGTGCATGGGGATAAGATCATGTGATTGTACTATTCCTTCATGTGGATCTTATATTATGCAATGGTTTTCGAATTCTAGAAAAAAAATTCGAGCTATCAGTTTCCCTTTATTTGTGTTACCAATTCTTCAAATTGTTGCACACGCTTTCGAACGAAACAACAAAATTAGACTATTTAGACAAATTTGGAACAAATTATGTATTGTTACGAATGCGTAATATATTTCATGACATGTTGCCTCCCTATAAGGAGAAAACACATTCACAGTAAAATATTGCTATTATCTGAAGGTAGAGTTGCTTGACCTTGGAGGCATTTTCTTGACTAAGATGACAGATTTACAAAATATTGTTAACTTGGCGACTTTTCGAAGCCGCTGGATCTGTTTAGATTTATCCATTAATTTTGAAGATACGACATCTTTCTTGCAACTTAAGGGAGCCATCTTTCATTTGGCAGTACAAATCAAATTGAATTGTGAGGTACATCAGTGTTTTGAGTAAAGTTTCGGTTGTTTTGCTGTTTTATGAGTTAGTTGAGCATTTAATTGCTATTTTATGGCATCTAACAGTTGTTTCGTGATCGTGTAAAACAGCTTTAATGTTATTAACTATATATGGTTTTTGTTCACGTTTATTGGTACTTTTAAGTATAAGCGTTAGTTCTCCAGAAATTCAGACGCACTTTTGTATCCTGGGATTACGTCCGTGATTTGAGAGGATGCGTCATAACAATCTACGGTGCGTCTCACACATTTAACGACATTTGATATTTGTGAATAAAATATAAAAATAAAAGGCACATAAGGTATGATTTGTATTGCTATATAAAACATTTAAGTTACCAATTCGTACATCATTAATATTAAATATGGAATTCTGTTCTGAAAATATATACATTATGAAATAAAGCGCATGCCACTTAAATATGAAGGAAACGATATAATCCGATTTTGACATATTCTCAGATTAGAGGAATGGCGTGGAGGTTTTATTATACTACATTTTTCGTTTTGTATAATTTACTGCATGCGGATATTTTTTACTTTCCAACAATTTGTCGAGCTATGTAAAATTTGGACTACGTAGGAATTTATTTTCTCGAAAGACGACAGGTCATTGGTGAAAGTCATGCTGCTTAAAAAAATTCTATAAGAGCATATGCTTTGTACTTGTTGAAATGTTTCCAAATTGGTATTACTGCGACATCTGCAGTTGCTGTAGAATGGTTGGCTGTATGGTAAAGACACGAATTTTGAATCACGAATTACAATTATCTGTTTCCGAAACAATTTTCATTTATTTGTGCTTCAAACACCCCTTTTAACAGTTAAGGAAATCATATTTCACGTTTTAAGATTTTTTTTGTACTTTATGTCATAATTGCGGCATGGTATTATGGTAAGTAAGACACGAATTTATGAGATGAATGTTGCCTACTTAATTTATTCCTGATTTCCTGGATTTAATTGCCATTTTCAACAGCTTTGTTGTTTTAACTACTACAGGACATATCAAGCTGCAAATATGAGACAGAAAATACCAGGAAAATAAATAAATAGGAAAAATTTTCTTGTTCTGAATTCCAAACAACAATCTTTGAAGCCCTTCCAGCATGTCCACTTTCGAACAATGACATTCTTTCAATGTAGTTTTAATCCAAGCATTTGGACTAGCAAACACAGGAAAAATGAAAGCTTCTGTGTGAATTTTATCCCATCGAAAGTGGCAGGATGTTTTGGCGCAGAGTTTAAGATTGCCGCTTTGGGTCCGACTATTGGCAGTAATTCTTTTGTATATTGATTGTGTTAATCGCTAACAACTGTTAATAGTTGGACCAGTAACAACTGTTAATAGTAACAACTGTTAATAGTTGGACCAGTAACAACTGTTAATAGTAACAACTGTTAATAGTTGGACCAGTGTCTGCAGTCTCAATATGTCTTTTTTCCGTGAACATCGTTATATGAAAGCTTAAAAGACATTTCTATTAAGAAGCAGTTATTACACTGAGCAGTAATGATGATTACTAAAATGTAAAATTAATATGAATATAGAAAGTATATAATAATTATTACTTACTTAGTTAGTATGTAAATTATGGTATTTAAGACTTAAATCAGCGATTTCATTGTTTTACTAGTCATTTTCGCATTTCCATTGTTATAATAAACTGCTGCTGTAAAATGAGGGAATTTGAGAATAAAATAATCTTACGTTATATTACCGACTTTTTGAACATATGAAATTAAATGCTTTATAATAAAAACACTCTAAAATATTTTTGCTTATATCACTGAAAATAATTTAAAACTATGATTCTGATAAGATAAAATTCTATCGATCGCATTTGTTCCTCTATGATAGTGCTCACATTGTAAATGCCAACATCTGTGAATCATTTTAGCTCATTTTAAGGTGGAATAGACGGGTCCTGCAGTGGCAGGAAGAACATTTTCTAAACTGCTCCTTCCATGATTGTATCTGCAGTACGAGGGCGATTCTGTCGCTTGATCACTTTTGATCGGTTCTGCGTACATATTTTTTTCACTAAAATAAGAATAAAAAAATGTCTTTTTCCAGGGAATCTATAAAGTATATATTATTTTCATATTACTCATGCTTTTACATGGTGAATACTCTTCTTCGAGACGCTTTATCTTTATATAAAAAGGAAAGGCGCGTGGAGCTTTAACTGAAACATTTTCCACTTTCAAGGATTATGTCAAGTCGTTGAAAGAGTTGTCACTGAAGAGACTTACTGAGCCGCCTCCACGATAAAAGATTTGACTTCACTTAGGGTGAATAAATTGAGTGCCAGTTTCACAATGGCAACAGTTTTTTCTGGATGCTCGATGGCACAGAGAAAACTACATTGAACAGAAAATGAAATGAATCATTTTTAAATCATTCATTATAGAGATGGGAGACAAAATAATACGAACACCTGTGAAGTAAGAGAAAATCTTTATTAATAGGGGGGTGGACCACCCTTAGACTGAAGTACACATTGTATGCGATGTGGGATAGGTGCATGGAGGTCATGCACAATATTTAAGGGAATATAAAGCCATTCCTCCTGCAGAGCAGATTCTAAATCCGGAAGTGTGTTTGGAGACGGAACTCGAACACGAAGTTTGAACTCCAAATATCCCCACAAATGTTCAGTAATGTTCAAGTCAGGAGACTGAGGGGGTCAGCTGAGATATCCTACTTTATCGTCATGATCTTCGAACCATGCTTTAACACACCGCTCAGTATGGCGTCTTGAAAAACTGGTCGCTCTCCAGGGAGTAAATTCTGGACAAAAGGATAGACATGATCCCCCAGAATGCTCCGATAGTGATCAGCTTTGACCTTCCCATACAGAGTAACAGGTGGTCCAAGGCCGTGCCAAGATATCACGCTCCATACTAAAAGGGGACCACTTCCATGCTTTATAGTAGGTAAGAGGCAGCCAGGAGTAAACGCTTCTCTGGGTTTTCTCCAGACATAAACACGCGCGGTGGTCTGAAATAGTGTGAATGCTGATTCATCAGACCAGATGACTTGTTGTCACTGCTGTGGGGCCCAGTTTCTGTGAACACTGCACCATTGGCTTCGCTTGAAAGCATTACGTGATGTCATCAACGGTTTACGAATTGTTACTCTGCCATAAATATTCGCAGCAAGGACATGAGTGTTCGCACCTTTTGACAGTTTTGGTTGAAATAGGGTCCTGGAGATGACTGTTCATCTCGGATGTTATCTTTGATAATGATTGCGTGTGCTTTTGGGCCACTATACGCTTCAACACTCGTCTATCCTTATCATTAGGCTTTGTCTTTCGCCCACTGTTGTGCTTTGAAGATGCTACCTTAGCGTATTTCATGTACGCTGTTCTATTGGCTGATACAGTGCTTTTTGCACGCCCTAAAAGGTTTGCTGTTTCCGTCATCGAGGCTCCAGCTAAACGCGCTCCAATAATCATGCCTCTTTGGAACTTTGTCAGGTCTGATATCGCAGCGTGTCTCAGAGAGTATGATAGAGACATGTAACACCTATGACTGCTGCTGAGAGAATGATATATTCCCCTTCACGGCCACTAGGTGGTAGACTTCTGTTCTAGGTGGCGCGACTGTACTGTAGGTGTGAAACGCAGCATGCTTTTTCATAGGTGTTGATATTATTTTGTACCTTATCTGTAGATAGATTTACACAAATTATCAATCAAAAACTAGGAAGAGACTAAAATAGTTCCCTTATCTTTAGTAACGAAGTATTCTAACCCGAAAACATACCAATAGCTTTATAGATACCAAGGTAGAAAATATAATATGTAGAATGAAAATAAGACAATCGCGGGACATGAACACATTTTTCTTGCGACAAGGAATGCTATGTGTGAACTGCAGAAAAAATGGCGTGTGGAAAAATCTGCCAACGCCTACAAACAGTAAATAGTCATAATAAGCAAATGAATGTGATGCGGTTGAATATAGTGGAATTACTTTTGTTAGGAAAGATACTCCCATTGCTGATACCATTAGACGGGTTTCTTCAGCATGGAATAATCTATACTTAGAATTGTAGAAATAAGCTTGCTTAAGCTAAAATTTTTGCGAACTTAAATGGGAACTGACAACCAGCCCTTTCCCAAGGCCAGCACAACATTCGTTTAAAATTTCGCTCAGGCCACACAAGCTGCAAGAGTAAACTTTGAAATATAAAACCCGACTATAAATGGAGGTACCAAAAATTTTGAAGACACTCCTATTACAGATACCAATATCCATGGAGGGTTTTACGCTTATTGTACGTGGACGGCTTAAAATTCGAATGATGCGATTCGAAAATATTTGGTACAATAATTACAATGAGTGAAAACTGGAATCCTATTGATTTTCAACTCGATCAAATTTTCGAAATGAACAATTGTGAAGTAATTTTTGAGAAAATAATTAAAAATCAAGAATTTTAATAAAATTAATTAAATAATCTTGTCTTACGTAATGTATTATTAGAAATCGAATTGCACCGATTTTAGAACGCCAGCATGAACCATTATCGAGATATAGCAAAATTTCAGATAAATTTATTGGAAAAGCTACATACAATTAAATAAGTAACGATTATCCTTAAATAGGTTGATCTTGATAGGCTGGCCTTGGTATCCTTAAATAGGTTAGATTTAAATAGGTTAGCATTAAATAGGTTGACCGTTGGCTTGGTGAAATATTGACAAATTAGAAACTATTTGAAAAAATGCCACCAAAGGAAGTTTGATTAAAGAAATTGTAGCCAAAATTGATGAATATTCAATATTTTCTAAGGATTAAAATTGTTTAATATGGAATATATTGATTAGCGGATGCTAGCAATATTTCTAATTAAGTTAGGTTTGTACTAAACATAAGTTAATTTGATACTTCGAAACAGTTGTATACACTGTCATCCAGAAAAACGCCAAATGTTAATGTACAAGTATATTCATTGCATTATGTAGTGAGAATCCTGTGCTGCCCACATCAGATTTTTGAAGAATGGAAAGTTTCTTTTTATAAAGACACTGTAAAAAAAGTAACCAAGATCGGTAAGAACTCTCAGGATGAGAGTATATAAAAAGCTCAAATCTAACGGATTTTCCTGCAAATTACTAAAAGAAAATTGACTTTAAATATTGCTAAAGATTGTTTAATGATTATTTATTTGAGGTAGACAAAGCAAGTCAGCCATTAAGTAAATGCCTGTCTGATAGGAATACATGTTTAGCACATTAGCTAGTTTCTTGCTTCTAATGTAGATATAAACTATTCCATGCTGACGGATATATTTTACCTGTGGGATGCTGTTATCTGCAATGGAAGTTGGATCCCAAGTTTATGAATGCTACTTATTGGCAAGTTTAGTGAGTATAAAGTTTAAACTGATATTACATATGAAGAATATTTAAATTATTTATTTCGAAAAAATAAAAACTACGACAGTAAGATGGTGAGAGGGCGCGGTAGCCATCTGGTTAGCGCGCGGAGGTTGCACTCGGTAGTCCCGAGTTCAATTCCCGCCGCTGCCCAAACTGCCGCCGTGTTCACGCGGAGTACGATCACGTTAAACATGTGGGTCCGTAAGTCCTTCCGAGAGGTTGGTGGTAGGGGAAGGAGGGTACGGTCCCTGTGGATGCCTCCCCCACTGGGTTCCGGTCTAAATTGGGTGGCACTTCCCGCCCGTCCAAACAGATACCTTACACCTTTCTGGTAGGTCGGACGGTCTGGGTCGAAGACGAAGTAAGATGGTGAAATTAAATATATCGCCCAATTGAACCTTTGCGTATTTCAATTTTTTTCTTTTTAAAGACTGTATAAAATATATTTCCAGTTACTAATGCATAGCAATATTGATTGTGAACAGATTTATTGGAAACGATTTACAATATTCAAGAAAAGGGTACGTGGCGACTTAACTGAAACGTTTCAAACTTCTAAAAGTGACGTCAAGGAGCTAAAAAAGTTGCCACTCGAAAGGATTATTGGGGCATCTAGAAGATAAAGGTTTTCCATGCTCACTTAGAGCGGGTAAATTGAGTGCAGAGCGGGCAACATCGAAGTTTTTAGAGATTCTGGACTCTCCCTCGACATGATGATATGTGAAAAAAAATCCATTTAAATCGTTGTTTCCTGACTTTTCAGAATCAACCATCAATAATGAAATTATGGTGTGGAAAATAAATGGCTTCCGATGTAGAAAAAAAATGCTCACAAGTAAGTTTTCGCTTCATATTTTAAGAAAACTTAACAAATTGAAAATATTTTCTTTTCGCCATAAACGAAAGCACACGACTTTCTTGATATAATGCAATGAAGTTACTTCTTTAATAGTGAAAAAATAATGAAAAGATCCATGGCTTATATCTGCATCAATATGGCGAAGCATCAGTTTGCGTATTTGGTAGTTTTAGGAAGAATAAATCTGATTTCCCTTCAAAAACCCCATGTTACACGAGAATTTCAGTTAGATAAAAGTGATTGATCATTTTCTAGCGAATTTTTAGCATATTATAATTATAAGATATTTTATTATTTTATATTTATAAGATATTTTTTTCATTATAAGTTTTCATATTTAATATATAATATTGTTTAAGGACATTGTTGACTAGTGATTTTCAACTAAGTTTATGCTTCTGATTTCTCCTCCATTTTCAGTGCACTTTTTCATACACGGGAGAATGTAGAACGTTTCCCGAGGGGGGTGGGGATAACCTCAAGAATAAAATCTACAACATCGTCTAACTTGATGGTCGCCTTTATTATCTTGAATATTCAAAGGGGACGGAGCATCCTCTCCTATGAGCGACTTCATATGTAATGACATCGATCCTTCATGTTTAATGAAACGGTTGAAAAATTCCATCCTATTTAGAAATAGGGAAACATTTAAAATGTTATATTTTGTTCTTATTTATTTTACATCGCTAACCTATTTTAAAATATTGCAAATTTCATTCACTCCTATCATTTTACTGTCAAATTATTTTATTTTACTCACCCAGGAAATAAAGCTTACTGCAAGTGCGAATTCCAATATAAATTTCACTAATAATAAGAAAACCTTTTCCACGTTTAAATCCCCTTCCCTCAGCCTCCCCAGTCAAAGATATCAGGCTACGCTACTGCTAAATGCTACAATCTTCAGGCCGACATATAGGCGAATCATTGCGTATTAAGTACCTGGCCATTTCTAATAAATAAACAAATACACGGGTATAATCTTCTGCAAAAATATAAGTAGTATGGGTATATCTTCTAATGCACTAGAATATTAGTAGTACGGGTATATATTTTAATACTATTTTAGCTCTTTTTTTTTGCCATATATTGAACTGATTCAATTTTATATTTTCTGTAAATTTGTTTAGAAATGAGATCAGAATGTTCTATTCTTCAGATCTATCTGCGAAGATAATTCTGATTCAATTTCATATTTTCTGTAAATTTATTTATAAACGGAAACAACCTGTTTCATTCTTCAGATCGGCTTGCGAAGATAATTTTGTATAGCGAGAATAGATATTTTTAATTTGCTTTTTAAGAGCATTAATTTAAATATTCTAATAGAATGTTTTGAATAACAATGTCATTTAGAATACTGTAGGAATTTGCACATGATTGTGAATTTTAAGTTTATAATGTATATTCAGTATGAAGAACGGGTATAGTGCTGATAGTTTGATAAAATTAAGCTTTTATAAATGCAAATGAAATAGTATGCAATGGGGAAATTGTAAGTATCTGGGAAAGAAATGATAGTTTCTATTTCATTAAACTGATTATATAGTAAAAAATATACAACTTTGTATTTCTGCTAGTATTATTATAAATATGCATGGTGATGCCTAAGTCTTAATTAAGCTAAACGCTGGAGAAAACACAGCTATAGCTATAGAAGTTAGATATTGATATAGTAAAAAAACCATGCGCTATCAGATGAGAGTTACAGCAGTGCACCTAGTGACGAAATATGTAACTTAGGACTCCTTACGGAGAGAAAACTAAATTAGAAACTTGTAGAGCATTTAACTAGTAAGGAATGACAAGTGGTACAAAAGGATGGCGTAATTAGATGGCTGCAAAAACTAACTTTTCAGAAGCCGATTATTGTCATCGTCGCTGCAAAAATCTAGCAAAAAACCTCATACTACACGCAGAAATTTCCATGTGATTAAGAGTTATTAACAACCGATGTTGCATTAAATATTAATAATGTACACAATTTCCTTCATGGCTAAATATCACAAATTTTGTGGGCTTTCTTTGTAAATTTTGCAACCTTTTAATTACACCATTGCATTTGTACCATATGTCAGTTTTAACTAATTCGTGGATGCTTTACAAGTGTTTCTAATTTAATTTTCTGCCATATCTCTCACAGTTTCCAAGGTGATTTCACAATTCCATTTATGTACATACAAACATACATATATATGTGATCATGTTTCATTAGTGAAGTTGTTTTTAACATTTAATGAAATATATTTAAAAGGTAAAATTATTTTCTGTGACAGCAGTTTAGATTTTTTTTGTAGCTTAGAATAAAACATAACATTTGTAAAGATCTCAGTGAACCAGCTGGGGATCAAAAAGAGGCTGGCCAATGAACTTCGAATCTTCGAACTGACCAACCCTAACTGTTGAGTTACTGAGACAAGATTCGAACTTCTCCTCGAAGAGGACCTTATAATCCCACCCTCTAAAGTCAGATCGACTTTTCAAGCTCTTTAAAATATCTGTTCCCTATAACTGATGCTATGTAGGTTGTTTCAAAAATGCGATACTTACGACTAAATACATCTTAAACGATCGATCGTACACCATTCGCTTCAATTTTGGAAATACTTTAATTACGATTGCCTATCATTGTATGCAAATTTTGATGGTGTGACAATTTTTAGTACAAAATGTAACTTTTTATTGTAACCCCTAGAAAAAATTCCAAATTATAAGAAAACTTTTCATATCCCATTAGTCAAACAAAAGAAGTTTTTTGTCATACGACCAAAATTATCCGATTTATCATTAATTAAAGTTTTCCATGGATAATTGGGGATTGCTTAACACTTTTGCTAAAGGTAGGTACGTTTTTGAATGAAAATTTTATCTAATGAAATTCAATTGTCGCACAACCTCTGAAATCAAAGTTTTTGCCTTTTTATTTGTTTGAGTCAAAATGGCTTATGTCCTGTCACATGGAAAATATGTACTGCCAATTTTGCATGTTAGAAAATCTGGTTTTTATGTCAAAAGGTATTTAAGTGAATGGGGCACAAATTGCTAATTAGAACTTTTTTAGACGTCCCGTAAAAATAGTAAATTTTATGTATTCTTACCAAAACGGAGCATGTGACCAAAACTGTCGTAGACTTCATAATTGATTATATGTAAGTATATTTAATTTGAAGCATTTCTTAAATTAGAACTATGGGTTTCAGACTAATTGCTTAAGTGATATTTAATCATGCAATATTTTTTAAACACCTTGTATATGTTAGAAAAGTAATACGTAGTGTTATTAATTTAATTAATGCGATTAATTCATAGAGATATTTATCTACAAAAATCGCCCCGTCTTAGCAACGTTTTGAAAAGAATTAAAATGTTTACTTTGCCATTCACAATAAAAGTATCACAAGAAAAAAATCACTCCAAATGAATACATACATATCTTCTCTAAAATAATAAATATGAAAGTAAAGTTAATGCACTTTTATTTAACTTCACTGCAAAAGAAAATGAAATAGAACAGTAAGAACTTTTATAAATCGCAGTAATTTGGTTTTGTCTTATTTAAGGATAAGAAAGTTCTTTCTAGAAGCTGTATGAAATACGTTTCCAATTACTAATGTATTACAGTTATGAAAAGATTTCTCTGAAACGTTTTAACTTTTTATAAAAGGAGAGGGATGGGATTTTCACTAAAACATTTCACACTTGCAGGGATTATGTCAAGGCGCTGAAAAAGTTGTCACAAAAAAGGATTATAGAGACATCTCAGAGATAAAGATTTTCTCCGCGCACTTAGTGTGGATGACTTGAGTGTAGAGAAGACAGCGGCAAAAAGTTTTTGGAGAAGCTGAATGTACAATGACAGAATAAAAAAACAGTGGACGGGAAAACAAATAATTTTTATCTACCTAAATTATGTTAACGATGGAGAAATTTCATCGGTTATCTTTAATGAGTTTAGATTGGAATTCATGATATTTTAAAAGTCAATATTCAACTTTTCATTTAATGAAATTACATATTTTGGCGTGTAAATCTTCGCTTGAACTTTTTGCACATTCATATTTTACAATGTTTTGTTCTGATTATATCATAACCATTATTAGGATGAAATAAATGTGTCTGTTCAGTATATTTTGTACCTCAGGAATTATTTTAAAATATTTTATTAAAAGACTTTAGATGTTTCTTGTCTCTAGTTGGCAAAATCTTAGTGACACCGATGAATGCATTTGGCTTATTTGTGGTAATATAAAATATTTTGATACCTCTAACATCCATGCCACATTTCAAATTATCAAATTCCTTCATATATTAAGTGCTACTAATATTGTTCCAGGAATTAACATAGTTTTTCGTGCAAAACAATATGAATATGTTAACATTAAAATAGTTTGAATTTTAATCATGTGGAATAACTAAAAAATCTATCTAGTTCCAGGTCTTCAGTTTCACATATTTTATCAGCACATAAAATTTCAGAATGGTATGTACATTTTCTCTTGAGTATTGTATGCACACGTTACACTAGATGTTATACAAGACACTTTTAACAGACTTGGAAGGGACGAAAAAGGAAGAAAATGGAGACACTCTTAGTAGTGGTGTGAAGTAATTCTTTTTGTAGAAACTCTTAGTAATAGTATGAAATAATTTTTTTCAGAGAAACTCTTAGTAGCAGTGTGAAGTAGTCGTTGGTGAGTATTAATAAGAAGCATTCAAAATTTTATTTTTACTTTCCTTATATACGTAATGAATAAAGAAAGTATTGTGACGGGGTCGAAAATTCGAATTCGAGTTTTCGACGGGAGAGGACGTTTCAAGCACCCCTGATCACGAATCAAACATTTTAGAGGTGATGTCTGTTTGTGTGTATGTGTGTGTGTGTGTGTGTGTGTGTGTGCAAGTACGTGTGTGTGTGTAAGTATGTGTGTGTGTAAGTATGTGTGTGTGTGTGTAAGTATGTGTGTGTGTGTGTAAGTATGTGTGTGTGTGTGTGTGTGTGTGTAAGTATGTGTGTGTGTGTGTGTGTGTGTGTGTGTGTGTGTGTCAGTGAGTCTGTGGAGACGATATCTCACGAACGAATGGACCGATTCAAACGAAATTTGGTACAAACATTGCAATCCATGAATACAGGAAGCCTACTGCTTTTATAAGCAATCGAATGTCAAAACTCTCCTAAATTTTCGAGTGAAATTTTGAAAATATCATTAAGAAATCAAAACCTTTAATAAGGTTACGCAAATAGACATTTCTTATGTATTTTTTTCTTAGAAAACGATTAACATAAACTTTAGAACGCTAGCACGAACCGTTCTCGTGATATTGTGCATTTTACAAATAAATTTATCAAAATATCCCATAAATTAAAAAAATATTAACTGTTGAGAAACATGTTCACTTTTCATATGTAACACCATGCGATAAATTTGGAGACATCATTCTCGTGGATCTAGCTCGTTCTATTCATGAGAAAAGATACTTTGAGTAATACTTTTGTATTTAAACGCCAATAATCATTTATCTGATATAAGAATAACTTATTTTTTCGTCAATAACGCTTGATGATTTTGGCGACGAATTTGGCGAAATGTCTCAAACTTGGCGACTTTGTAAAATGTTGCCGAATTAATGAAAATCTCGCCAAATGGATAAAAATGACGCTAAATTAATGAAAATGACGTCTAATTGACGAAAATTCAATATCTTGGAAAGAATATAAGTATCTACTATTGGAATAACTTATTTTTACTTTCCTTATATACATAATATATAAGGAATGTTTTGTGACGGGGTCAAAAATTCGAATTCGAGTTTTCGACGGGAGAGTACGTTTCAAGCATCCATGATCACGAATCAAACATTTTTGAAGTGATGTCTGTGTGCGTGACTGTTGGTGAACAAATGATAAATTGTGATCATTTACTTGTAGTTCATTTCATATCGTTCAACTGTGAAATACAGAAGATCAGTTCAGATATTTTCAACAAGAATCAGTAGTATCTCTTGGAGAACATCATATGAAATGTGTACAGTCATGTGATCTCCTAAACTTGCAAAACTTGAACGCTGAATAATGCTCGTTGGCTAACAACTTCAAACATGATGCTAAGGTTTCATAATCTACAAAGTCATCATTTGCTTTGAAAATATTGGTGTATTATAAACCGTTTATGCTCCTACCTTGCTCAGGATTAAATGCCATTCTTCTATAACTGATGAAACAAGGAATTTATGGGATTTTTTCCACTCAATGAGATATTTTCTAGAAAATTATAGATTCAGTATATTCAGTAGAAGTTATAGGCTCCGTGTTTGGAAGAAATTATTTCCTTGGATTTCCCGAAAATATTCCCTATAAAAGTTATCGGAAAATGGCAACTTATTAGACAATTTGGAATTTAAAGGGTCATAAAAGCATGTTAATATGTAATAAGTACGGTTATTTGTAGCTCCTGGCTCCTCACATATATTTACATATATTTCAGAACACAGACTATATGGATTTTATTAACAGGTCTGACTATAATATTACATATCTTTTTATTATCCAGTGAAACTCGTTACGGAAGCATCTATTTGTCTAAAAATAAGAAGCATGGATTTGCTTGAGCAGCCAATATTTCCCGATGCTAACATTTGACAATGAGCGTGATTTTAAGCCGTTGAAGAAGTTTTCAAGTCTTCCTTATAAATAATCAACCATTTTATGCATAGTTACACGTTTTTTATGTTATCACAAAAAAGTAGCACGCATAGTAAGGAAGTTAGGTGGTTATGGGTTGTGCCGCACTCAATGTATAGGCACCTTCACATGGTGAGTTCTTAGTTAGGATGTTGGTATCATCGGATGGATTGTGATAAATATTCAAGGTAGTTAATAAATAACCTAATATAATTTTAAACTGATTAATTTTGGATATCTAAATCTCGGTATGAAAACAGGTTTAAATAAGGACATTTTTATATCTTATTACTTTTTATACAAAAGTAGTGGTAAGAAAGAAAATAAATATTGAAATGAAATGTTATGTAGTCATGAAACATATAACATGTTCCAAAAACCGCAATTTAAATACATAAAAATATTTTAAAATATATGTAATTCTGATGATTTTTCCTATAGTTGGAGCTTTTTACAAGAAAATAAGATATAAAATTGAAAAATTTAAAATTTTGCACATTTTTATTAGTACTAACTTGCAACTTTACTATCCTACCACTAAGAGTTTTAGATCACCAAAACGTGTGCGTGCGCAAATACACATACAGACGCACACACACGTATCTTTTCATCCCCTCCCCCCAAAAAATTAAACATGTAAAAAAGAATATTAACAAATTACCAAAACAGTAATTATGCAGTACGCGAAGGATTGATTTTAGCCCCTGCGTTTCCATTCTCTAAAATCGTTCGGCAAAAGTTCAGATGAAATCTTGACTCTGGAAATGTTACTAATTAATTTTCATTGTAACTGTAACCGTAATTTTTTTTACTTATATACAATAAAATGTTCAAAACAAAATATGTATGTGCTCTTTGAAACATTTTTGTTATTTTAAATATATTTCCTATTGTTTAGATCAAATATTTGCTGAGGACATACGCTTGCATACATAGTAATTCAATATGTTGAAAATTTTTGTTAGTGAGTCCCTTAAAAAAGCAAATTTTAAAGAAATTCAACAAACATAATCTTTAACAATTGACACTGAATGTGCTGATCATTTTAAAAACGTGTCGCAGTAAATATCCTTAGCAATTTCTTCCTCACGCATTTCCTCTACCCCTTCCATTGATATTTCTAAAAAAAAAGGAAAACCCACAAAAAACTAATGACACGTTATAAATAAAAACTATAATAACAGTTTTCAGAATTAACATTCGCCATTTTTTCCCATTCGGAGATAAAATCGGTGGAATTAATGCCCTGGAGGTCAAGGTGAAGCATTGGCTCGGAAAGTTGAAGAACAATCTGCCACAAACCAAGATGTGGCCCACCTCCTATTCGTGTTCGATCAGGCGTGAAAACGCTTTCACTTTCTTTTATTTCCTTTTGCTTTGAAGTTTCTCTTGTAACTCGTTTTGACTTACTTCTGACTTATTTCTTGGAACCTGCTTTGACTTACACTGTTCTTACTTACAGAATCAGTCAGGATAAACGTTCTTTTAACACTATAAAATGTGTTTAACATGTAAGGCGTATCTTATAATAAAGCGTACATGCTAAAGGTATGAGATAAGTAACACAGGACATTCCCTGCAAACTAAAATATTACTTATTTATTCCATTATTTAACTGTAACAGTAAAGGAACAGAAGATGCCTGTCTGTTAATTCGCATGTTTGTTTATGTGTTCATACGTGTCGTCTCTAGCGGGAAATTTAATTAATGTACGATCATAAAATTTGGTACGGAGGTTCTTCAAGACTCCGGGAAGGTGTACTTCGGCATTATTTCTTTAAAATCCGAATTAGTTTTTTAGTTATTTTATGTTTTAGCGTTATTTTCACACATATGAGTTCGTTAGCGACCGAACATATTATCGCAGATTTTCTATTTTAACACCATTTGAAAAATCGAAAATTTTTATTTAAAACAAATTTTTAAACGGACTATATATGCTGTGACTACTGGCGTAGTTTTTATTAGAGATTTGCATCCCAAATCCCGAGCAATGTCGGGTACATTTTCTAGAATGTTTGGGGGTTGTTCGGCATTTAAGATGTAAATCTCTGATAAAAACTACACCGGAGCTCATAGTGAATTCCCGAAAACCAAAGAACGTTTTAACAATATGCTCGCATATAACAAAATTAAAATAGAAAACTGTAGTGTGGGTGCACACACGGCTACGCCACAAAACAATATTTTTAAAAAGGACTATATTTTAACATGCATTTGCATGTTCTATTTCATTATATATAATATGTATTTTAAGAAATAGTTCATGCAAGGTGCAAACTTAAAATACATATTGCATTTTCCCTTCAGTACATATTTCATGCAAATGATAAATAATGTGATTGTGTCTATTACATGACTGTGGGATTCTGATGGATGTATCGAGCGTCCATGAACATAAAGTAATTCTTTAATAACGTTTGCATGTAAAATTGCATTATCCACTTCAATGATCAGAAATTTTCAATTTTGTCCCAGTAAATCGTTTGGGAGAGCGTTGGATGACCAGTACGTAGGCCCGCGGTTCGGGCTTTGGCTAGGGCAGCAATGTTCCTGACAATAGCATCAAAACAAGTTAACCGTGCAGGCTTCTGCAGTGATGTTTGGATCTTAAAGTGGCACTAATATGCTTAGTACGGATGTAGTAGATTCTTATTGGTCGCCGATTCAAATCAAAAGATCAACGATCGCGCATTATATGTACTTGGATAAAAGAAGTATCAGGAGGCTTACCAGATGTAAAAATAGCAGGAGGTGTTCAGTCAGATTGTCAAGTTGTACTCAAATTTGACATTAGGGGGGGGGGGGTAAAATGCAGAGTCTATTTAAATGATAAAAGCTTGCAATTCCGCCCCAGTAGCTCAATTGGGAGAGCATTGGTTGACCAGCATGAAGAACTGTGGTTCGAGTTCGTCTAGGACAGCAATGTTGCCTGCAGACACAATTCTGGGGCAGTGTTGTGTCTATTTGTGCTGTCAGTCAGACTGTGATTACTATATTTTTAGAACAAAAATAGCTATTCAAATGAAATTTTGTACGATTATTTTAACCGTTCAAGTTATGACACGCATTGTTATCTTGGTCTGGGCTTTCGACGCATTGTTATCTAAGATCTTATCAAGGCCAGAAAAAAGTCCTCAACATACATGTTTTTTTTATGACCCAAAACAAAAAGTTATATTATAAAAGTTTTAAGGATATAGCTATTTTATTTAGTAACAAGTTGTTAAGCATTATTATGTCGAGACATTGCACTCACAAGTCTGAACAAATAGTAAAAATATAAAGCATTCTCATTATTATCAAAATAGATTCATAACTATTTTTAATAAAAATAGATTGACATCATAGCCTGATATCTATAGTGAACCATTCTAAATTTGATAGAAAAATTACTTTCCCTGTTAGGATCATAAGATCTCTCGAAAGACTTCAGAGAGTCTTATGAAATTTGGTATTCTAATGTCAAGAGAAAGTAGCAAAATTCGAGTTACATAAATTCTAACCTGAGGTAAAAATAACAGGACGTGGTCAGTCTGATTGTCAGTGGCCCGCAAATCTGACATTAGAGGGTCGAGAATACAGAGTCCACTTCGACGATAAGAGATTGCAATTTCGTCCCAGTAGCTCAACTGTGGAGCGACGACTGGTCAGTTCGGAGATCCAGAGTTCGATTCCCGGATGGGGGAGTAAGACTCTTTACAATCTGAATATATGAGCTTTATAATCAGAATATATGAGATTTCTGAGCTGGTAAGAGTAATTAAAATAACACGTTATATTCTATATAGCTTTAAACCATGGCAGATAAATAAGTGAATTTATTAAACTTTCTGTAGTAGATTGCGTAGTTTTATGAGGGATACATACATAAATATATAATTGTCACTTAAGGGTAGGTGATAAGTTGAAATCTCGAAAAAAAAGTCTTTAGATTTGGGTATAAAAAATTTCTACATATTCCGCTTAATCCAATAATACCATATAAGTTTATTCATTTATATATTTTCCCCTTGAAGCTTTCGATCATTGTGATGTTGTTTGTTATAAATGTGAATTGATGTTGTTTGTTGATTTGGGTATAAAAAATTTCTACATATTCCGCTTAATCCAATAATACCCTACAAGTTTATTCATTTATATATTTTCCTCTTGAAGCTTTCGATCCTTATGTTGTTGTTTGTTTATAGACAAAATATTTTATCGCGTGTAGTAATTAATTCTAGTTTAGAGCCAAAAGTGTTTTGATTTCATTTCTTTTCCTTTTAATAAAACAATTATTTTATAAACAATTCTAATGATTAGGAAAACTAACTATTATTTGTACTCAGTGGACATTGACTGTAACCATCTGTTTTGTTTATCTGTTTTGAAAGGTTTCATCTTTTATGAAAACAATGCCTGATGCATTTTACTTCCTGTTCGAGTGAAATATGTGTATTATTATTATTTTTATGCGACATAAATATAGATATAAAAATCATTTAATAGGGTATGCTAATATTTTTCTCTTAAAACTATTAACTCTATTGGTATTGTTTACACGAATAAGTAAATTTTATTACATGTAGCGATTGATTTTAGTTTGCATTCTATTGTTCGGCTTTAGCATAATAAATTATTTTATGAGTGATTCTATGGCTTAGGAAAAATAACTAGTACTTCTACTCAGTGGACTTAATAAGCCATAATTTATTATTATAAAATAACTTAACCTTTTTATTGCATTTTTCCTTTTTATTGCATTTTTCTTCTTTTTATTGCAATTTCCTCTTTTGCATTTTTCTCAAAACACATATTTTCAGGTCAGAAGCAGGAAATTGGCATAAATATATTTTGATGTGATTAACATTTATGCTTGGGATTTTCTGGCGGAAATCACTCATTTTCTGGCGGGAGTATTATGCGTCGTACCTAATAACTAAAAATCTAATGTGGGCAGCACATGACTTTCCCTGCAGACTTATATACACGTTCTCCTTATTTTAATTAAATTTAATTAAATTTTAATTCAATTTCCGTTCTCCTTTGGTAACTGGACTCATTTTCAAAGGTGGCGTAGAGAAAAAACGAAAAAAATAAAATATCTCGAGAACGGCTAATCCTAATGTAATGGGGTTGGTCTTATTCTTTTCTTCGTTAAAAATTAGGTATTAAACAAGCATTTAGTGGATATATTTTAGCATGCGCAGATTTTTATTATAGATTTTGTCGATTTTTGCTGGCCAATTTGCAAAAAAAGGCAGGTTAATTTTTTCCGAATCCTACCAAAATCTAATCAGCACCAGGGTGATTCACGAGCGACGTATCTACTGAATTCTGTGAAATTCGGTCCATTAGGTTTTGAGATAGAGTGGATACAAGCTTTGGCGGGCCATTTCGCAAAAAGGCGGGTTCTTTTATCCCGAATCGTACCCAAAACTAAGCAGCACCAGATTCGCCCACAAGTGAAAACCTACCAAATATCATGAAATTCGGTCTATTATTTAGTTAGAGTGGATACAAAATCTGCAAAGACAGACAGACACACAGACAGACAGATACACAGACAGACAGACACACACACTGACGTCACGCTAAAAATAGTTTTTTCGTATTCTAGAGGTCTCGAAACGTGTAGATCCGTCGAAAACTCGAGTTGCGATTTTCGGCATTATTTCAATACTTTCCCTATACATTACCATGTATTACAGGGAAAGTAAAAATGTACATATATTTTTTTGTGTTTTGCCCGAAGTAGGGTTCAGATTATAAAAAAAAAAAAAATTGAATTCAATATTTTGGACTGTTTTGTCGAAATAACTTAAAGTATCAGTTTGAAAGGGTGTTTTTAACACTTTACAACAAAGTTGAAAAGTGTTTATGACTTTGTTCATTCTGTCTGTCTGTCTGTCTGTCTGTCTGTCTGTCTGTCCGTTAGCACGATAACTGCCGTAAAAATGACTTTATCAAAATGAAATTTTAGTATGTTGTTCAGACGGTCTGTAGGACCTATGGGAATATAAATAAATAATACCACCCAATTAGTTTTTTATTGAACCCGGGTTGAAAAAATGAAATACATTGAACCCTATGGGACCTAATTTTTCAAACATTTTTTAAGTAAATTTAAAATTCACGAATTGCTTCGAAATTTTTAGAAAATATTCACATTATCCTATAGAATATATAAAAAAAAATTCAGTAAAATATGTTAAGTAGTTTTTTAATTAAAAATTATTTAATATAGGAAAAAAAACAAATTCAATTAAATTCTGACTTTGGGATAACTTCCAGAAAGAAAAGAAAGATATATTATATAATAAATATCTCTCCATTTGTTTAAACGTTTTGCATATGGGAGTGGCTTCACATTTTAAAATAAATTTGGTAGATAACAATTTTTCATTTTTTTAAATTTTATATAACTCTTCATGATAAATTTATTTGATGGCATTTTTAATGCACTTTCCTACGTCCTAGAGAGTTAAAATTTGGTACACAGCTTAAATTTGTTGAACATTTTATTCGACAAAAATTTGATGGATCTTTAAATATAGATCATACATTTTTTTCGAAATGGCCTGAAAATAATCCCCATTCACTTCTATAAATCATTGTTGTAATATTGTTAAAAATTCTGATGTGGACAGCACATATCTTTCCCTGCAGACTCATATTCGTTCTCTTTATTTATTTTTTCTATGACGTCATTTGAATTAATTTCAGTTGTTTTCGAAGTTTTTAAATATAATAAATTATCGTAGTATTATGATAGTTTTAAAAATATTACCGTGGAATGTATCGCTTTTCAGATATATTTAAACCAGGCAATTTTTATTTCAATGCCGTCATTTGAATGAAGTTCATGTTTTTCAATGAAGGTTTAATTTTTCAAATATAATAAATTAATGTAGTACTATGATAAGTTTTAAAATATTACCGAGGAATGTATTGCATTTTCGACTGTTTTAAATAAAATTGCATTGAAGTTGGAAAGTGTTTCATAATCAATGCTTTAAGCATGATTGATCTTTCTTGTTTCATTTTTATCATTGTCACTTGAAATATCTTAGAAATTACAAAATATAGATATAAGTAGTAAACGATAAAAATATGTATTAGGAAATTTAGTTTCTAAATCTATGTTACCTTTAAAAAAAGCTCTTATAGTTCTTGAATAATCGTCTTCCAAGTAGAAAGTTGAAATTTTTTCGATTTTCAAGTCCGCAATGCTATTGTATTGTAAGTTTGTAGTCTCAAAACTAAACGTGTTAGCTATGGATAATAAGCAAGAATATAACTCTTTGAAAGTTCTACAAATGTATATAATTGGATTTTGGATCAAGCTCTTAATTTTGGAGTACAGTGGTTATAATTTCGATATTTTAGTGTTTTCTCCTGATTTTTCCAATGTTAGAGAAAGCTGTAATATTTAACATGTGATGAATGTTGCAGCTCGATCTGATTACTTACTCCTTGGTGAGATATCGGTGCACAAGCTAGAGATATATTTTTATTTTGTCTAAGAAAATTAGAATGTTAAATGAACTTGAGGATTCTGAAGATTTTTAATAATTGATGAAGTTTGAACACAATAGATAGAAATACACGTATTCAAGTAAGCAATTATGTGCCTCTAGTCATGTTTATGGATTAACTTCAATATAAAATCTCTTCAGATATATTGTAAAATTTTAATTTACATTAAAGGCAAGTTGATTTGCATTTTAGATGCAGCTTCGAGTTAATTTTTAGAAAACTTTCTACTGATGAGTTTGCGGCCGTCCTTTTGGTTGCTCAAGTCCTTGAATGAGTCGGACGGCTTGGGTTTTCAACTGATGAGTATGGTATGAGTAGTGTAACGAGCAATTGCATTTTACGCAATACATAATGATTAATATAAGTTTCACTTGTTTTTATAAATTGTTCTTGCACTATAATATATATAATGTTGAAGATAGTAAACAAGAAATTGCTTTAATGCCATAATTTCAAGTCAAATACACTAGAATCGTTCAAGTTTTTCAGCGATATCGCTTCCATAAATAAATACTTTACAACTAACAAACATTCTCTTTAAATACAGCCTTTTTTATCAGATATGTAACATCCGCGAATTTAAGACATCAACTACAGATCTATGTATGCTTCTCAGGCCTTTCATCTACTTTTTCGGACGTCTAATATTAGCAGCAGTTTACTCTTAATAGAACTCATGGGGGCAATAAGAGAACTCTCTTAGCCCCTTCACGGCTTTAAAAGAAGTAAAGTTCAGGATGAATCTGACTTATCAATGTGATCTTAAATAACACATTTTTATACAATTTAAATTCACAACGAGAAGGAACCCTAGTAGCATTTAGTAGTGGTTCAATATTGGGCCAATATCTTATATCTTGGCATTACATTGGAAATATTTCAAACGTAATCTTACTATTAGGCAAATATTGGGGGTTACATTGGCCTCTAATATTGGCACATATTTTTATTGCAATATTACGCCAATATTGGTGTTACATTGGAAACATTGGCTTTATATTGTTCTAATTTAAGGCAATTATTAAATTCAGCCGATATTGGGCTAATTTTTCATATTGGCTCAATATTGAGCCAATAATAAGCCAATATTGGGCTATTTTTCATATTGGTTCAATATAGGAGCTAATAATAAGCCAATATTGGGCTAATTTTTCATATTGGTTCAATATTGGAGCCAATAATAAGCCAATATTGGGCTAATTTTTCATATTGGTTCAATATTGGAGCCAATAATAAGCCAATATTGGGCTAATTTTTTATATTGGTTCAATATTGGAACCAACAATAAGCTAATATTGGGCTAATTTTTCATATTGGTTCAATATAGGAGCTAATAATAAGCCAATATTGGACCAATAATGGATTGCTCTACTAGTGAATGATGTAACTGCATGTATTGCTTTCAAATTGTGAAACTAGACACGAGTTTCAATAGAATTCGAATAATAAGCTTCTACTTGTATAAAGTGTGCCAAGAAAAGTTACGGATCGGTCCAATAACTCGATATGTATTATAGTTATCTTATAATTTTATGCAAGTGTAAAGGAGGCCACTATAGTGGTACACAATGAGGCAACTGTAGGGGATCTGTCGGACTGTTTTAGGGATGTGCGTGGGCTCTCATTTTACAGACAGGATAAGTATCAATTACAAAGTGTGAGAGCATTGCAACATTCGTACTAAGCATATTTTTACCACAGCAAAAGCTGAAAAATAAATTTCTAAATAACGATTTTAAATGACAATTTTATTAATATTTATGTGACATTGTATAGAGATACATGAAAACACACGGAAATATCTTATTACACTTGTGCAAGTATGCAATGTTGTTAAAGGCGAACGTTTTGTATATTGTGTTTAATAAAGTTATTTTTATTTTGCTGCCTATTCTAAATGCTCAATTTTTGGGAGAGGAGAGGCGGAATTTAGATTGTATACACTGGTGTTTAGAGTTATTTTACATCTTCCGTGGGGGTACAAAAATGCCAAGTGATATTTTTGCACCACTCAATAGAACTATGTATTTGAATTTTTTTCCAAGCAGTATTTAGTAGGGGGGTGACAGCTCAGTGATTAAAATCCTTAGTAAACCACCTTACATCCGCTAGAATTTGCTGCTGAATACATATATGTCACTTTTCATTTAGGATCTATCTGTATAGTCCATATTGGGAAACATATTTTCAAATAAAGTGACAATGGATGGACCGGAAATGAAAAATGAAACGAAAGCGAAAATCCCTAGTGAAGCCCACAAACTTCTTGAGAATTTAATGTAAGGGTTCGATGCGGTTTCTAGGGTTCGAAAATCCTTAGTGAAGCCCACAAACTTCTTGAGAATTTAATGTTGAATCCTAATCATGCATTATTTAATCTGTATCATAGCAAATCTGGAGAAATCAATACTTTAAAAAGGTTTTAAGTAAAAGCAATAGTATGGAAAAAGTTTTGGCACCAACAATCACATTTATATAACTTTCAAAACTTCATATAAAGTTAATATTTTGTAATCCATTTTGACCATACATTATCACTATCATTTATCTCTCATGCACAACCTCCATTGTCTTTTGTAACTACATTGCACAGAGTTCGTTTTTCAATTTCTTTACGGTCATTTATCTTTCAATTTTATTTTTTATTCCAACCTCAAAAGACAATACTTGATGTATCATTTATTTGTTCGAATTTATATGTTCGGATTGTGTTCTTTGAAGACATGGAGAAGTTTTAAGATCATTGGAAAGCATTTGAATCTTTCGATGCGAGAGCAAATATTTGGTATCTTGAAACGTGTACAGGAAATTGAATCATTTCCATGTAATCTCCATTGTTGTCTTAGTGTAATCTCTATGTTCTCATGTTAAGTATGGTGATTTGCTTTTAGACATATGGGTAATTGTTCTATACAGTTTTCTCTGCGCAGTTGTAGATTTTTTTACTTTTTAATTGTTAAAGTATGCTTTATAATCCCTTGTTTAACTAACCAAGGAAATATAATATACATCTCTAGAGCATATATGGTAAAATAAAAGGTAACATACTTAAAAAAAATTCAAATATTAATATGAAGGAGATCTCACAAAACAAATATAGTTAGTAATATAAGTTTTAAAATATATTTTAGGGGAATATTGAAAATTCTTAGAAATTCTTAAAAATTCTTATCATCAAATTATTTAAGAAATAGAAGTATGGATTCAAATCTCATAAGATTTGACATACTGTGTATAAATTTTTAAATTATGTAAACTGCGAATAATTTCGGATACATATCGTCTCACAAAACATAATAGTCGACCGAGGGGGCATAAAATATGGTAAAAACAATAATATAAGAATAGTAATATTGAATTTTGCAGCAAAAATATATCTATATAGTGAATGCTTTTCAGATGAATTTAGAAAATATTGTTTATTTAATTTTCATAATCGGGTTTAAAATTCATTGCACAGTCTTTTGGCAAACTGGCTCTCGTGCATTTTAATACCAATCAACTGGACCGTGTTAAGCACCACATCCAAATTATATGTTTTGGTCCGAAGCTAGCTTTTGGCCTAAATTTATAGCATCGCACTACAACACTTATGTCTACAGTACTACAACACTACAACTCAAACGGGCCCATCTTGTTATTGTTATTAAATTAAAAAGGATATAGAAGGAGAATTAAAAATTTTAAGGATTGATTCGGCTGAAAGTTAGTCGTAACATTCTTGCAGATGCTAAACAGTTTTGCAAATACGGGTTTTGCAAATATTCAAAGCAAAATACAGAAATTTTTAATAAATATCACGTGAAGTGAAACTTGGAACATTTATTATTAGAGTAGAGAAAATCGGACCTAATCCAGGTCTTGAAATGGTATTCGTCCTATAGCTTCAATTTCTTCAGAAATATCCTTCTGATAAAGAAAGCGATAGCCCGACACGAAGAATCAGTAAATCCCTTCTTTTACTCTGATATCTACCTACGAATTCTGGAAATAAACTACATGTCCGCGCTTTTAAATCTTTCTTTCTACTTAGTAACTAACACGTCTCAAAATATTGGCGCATATCACACTTAATAGAACACAAGGGAACAATAAGAGCACTTCTAGCGGTTGCTGAACATATTTTAAAATATAAGCGTTCAGGATGTATATGTCTTATCGGATTAATTTCAATCATTTGCAGTAGGATAACTAAATAACTGTCGGAATATTCTCTCAAATATGTTAAATTTGTTCTCTTCAGCTTTGTCAAGCGTCGAGGACTCGCTTCGATATAAAATAATAAATTGGAAAATATTTCTTATGCAAGTGTAGCTTGGTTTTAAGACTGATTTGATGCGAATTGAGTAGTCTTTTTCGCCCAAGGAGGGAGCATCTGTTTGCTCTCATAAATTTGTTGGCAACTTCCGCTATAAGATTATTAGCACTAGTAATAAAAGTACCCTTGATATTTAAAATATGCTTTCATAAGCTACTGTTTATTTATATAGAGCTTTTATAATGTTGTGCTTTTCTTATATGCAGTTCTGCTTTCATTATTGGTTGAGTTCTATTTTCTAAGCAAATAGCCTCCTTGACTACCCGTTTAAATGTAACTATTTTCCTATTATGGTGCACAGGCATCATAATAGGTCTTCTACAAAAGTCATGACTTGCAACGACTTTCTGAAAATGATGTTCTTCTCAATGCCAGAGTCTTTAAGATTTTTTTCCTGTGCGATGGTGTTGTTGTTGAGACCCAGACCGTCCGACCAACCAGGGAGGTGCAAAGTAACTGTTTGGACGGCTGGGGTGTGCCACCCAATTTAGACCGGAACCCAGTGGGCGAGGCATCCACAGGGAACGTACCCTCCTTCCCCTACCACTTACCTCTCGGAAGGACTTACAGACCCACATGTTTAACGTGATCGTACTCCGCATGAACACGGCGGCAGTTGTGGCAGCGTGTAAATCCAGTGCGCAAACCACCGGGCTACCGCGCCCGAAATCTGCCAACAGCACGGTAGGGCCGTTGGTTCCTGTGCGATGTGGATGAGCACTCGCGTTAGGGCATCTCTTTGTATCAGAATTCCTTTTGGAAGAGAAAATGCAGATAATTCTTTAAGTTTTACATTGGCACTGAATTTTTTTAAAGTTACTTTCGTTAGGTTGATTAGTTTTAGGAGAATTCCAAGTTCTTCCATTGCCTTGAACAGTTTATCTCTTCTAGTACTGTCGTATGCAGCGTTAAAGTCTATAAAAAGTAAAAAAGTATTGATTTTATATTCTTTAGTATTTTTTTAATTTGTTTTATTAGAAAAAGAACAAAAATAATTGCAAATATGATTACAAAAGAGATGATATATCATCAAATCCAACTTATAAAATAAATGCAATTGCTTCAGCTGTACAAAGAGTGTCAGTTATAAAATATATTTGGACGATAAATTAGTGCCAAGTTCATAAGGAAAAATATACATAATTATTAAGTTAGGAGGAAAAATCTGATGTGGGCAGCACATGACTTTCCCTGCAGACTTAAATTCATATTTCCTTTATTTCTTAAGGAATTCACTAGATTGAGTTTAATTGCACCAAATAACACTAAATTTGCATTTTTAATTCAATTTTTGTTTTTATTTGGTAACTGGGCATTTTTCTGAAAACGTCGTAACAAAAATACAAGAAATCTCAAATATCTTGAGAACGGGTAGTCCAAAAGTATAATGGAGTGTGTTATATTCTTTTCCTCGTTAAAACTTGAGTATAAAACAAGAATTTAATCCATACATTTGAGCATACGTAGTTTTTTTATTTCGAATTTGGCGTGTTTTGCGGGCTATTTCGTAAAAAAAAAACAGGTTGTTCCTTTCCGAATTGTATCAAAATCTAATTAGCACCAGAGTATTCCACAAAAAACTTATCTACCTAATTTTGCGAAGTTTGGTCAATTAGTATTTTAGCTAGGGTGGATACATGAAAATTTTGCGGGACATTTCGTAAAAAAAGGCGAGTTGTTCTATCCTAATCGTACCAAAAATCTATTCAACACTAGAGTATCTGGTCAATTAGTATTTTAGCTAGGATGGATACATAATATTTTTGTGGGCCATTTTGTAAAAAAGGCAGGTTGTTCTTTTCCTAATCATACCAAAATCTAATCAGCACCAAAGTATCCTACAAGTAACTTATCTACCAAATTCTGTGAAATTTTTTTAATTAGTATTTTAGCTAGAGTGGATACATGACATTTTTACGGGCCATTCCACAAAAAAGAGGATTTTGTTTTTACTAATCCTACCAAAAATTAATTAGCACCAGAAGCTCACTCAAGTGACTTATCTACCAAATTTTATGAAATTCGGTCCATTAGTTTTTAGTTAGAGTGGATACATACATTGTACAGACAGACAGACACACAGACACACACACACAGACGTCACCCTAAAAATAGTTTTTTCGTATTCTAGACGTCTCGAAATGTGTCGATCCGTTGAAAACTCGAGTTGTGATTTTCGGTACGATTCCAATACTTTCCTTATACATTACCATGTATTGCAGGGAAAGTAAAAATATACAAATGAAAGTTATTTCACATATTTTGTCATAAACTTTCAAAATTTGCTATATAATGAGATATTGAGCCACAAAAAATTGCTGTTTAAATTGTATTATTACAAGTTACTTAAATTCATGTTCATTGCAACAAAAACATTATAGCATTAATGAAGTAAATTTGACAAATCTATAACAAATAACAACTTATGTTACATAACTTCTTCCCTCTATTCTTGTCTACTTATAACATTAGTTAAACTTTGCAACTTACGTATTTTGATCTGGATCATTTTTAGAGATCGAAATATTTTATATAGCTCAAGAACATGGCTATATTTCTCCAAAATTTATTTTAAATAAGATTAAATATTTTTTTATTGTAGTAGGTACTCGTATTTAAATTTTAAAATACTACAGATAAACGTTTAAATACTACAGATAAACGGCTTATGGGAAAAACTGATAACAAACACTGGTGTTCCAAGTATCTGCTTTAAAAGGTTGCCATTCATAGGGAAATATTCTAAATTAATAAAAATATCATATGAATGTTACTTGCGGTTAGTTTCAAAAGTAAGTTCTTCATATTTGACGACAAAGGTTATTTCATAATTCTAAAAATCTGATGTGGGCAACACATGACTTTCCTTATATAATGTAATGAAGTTACTACTTTTACAGTAAAAAAATAGGTTTATGTTATAGTAGATACTAATATTATTTCCAAGACATTGAATTTTCGACAATTAGTCGTCATTTTCATTGATTTATCGTCATTTTTATCGATTTCGCGAGATTTTCGTTAATTTGGCAACATTTCAAAAAGTCGCCAAGTTGGCGACATTCCGCCAAATTCGTCGCCGAAATCTCACCAAGCGTTATGCACTAAGAAATAAGTTATTCTTACAGCAGATAAATGACTATTGGCGTTCAAATACAAAAGTATTACTCAGAGTATCTTTTTCATGAATGGAACGAGCTAGAACCACGAGAATGATGTCACCCAATTTATCGCATGGTATTACATATGAAAAGTGAACATGTTTATCAATAGGAATTTTTTTTTTTTTATATGACTTTTTGATATTTTTTTTGAAAATGTACAATATCTCGAGAACGGTTCGTGTTGGCGTTCTAAAATTTATGTCAATTGTTTTCTAATGAAAAATTACATAAGAAATGTGTATTTGCGTAACTTTATTAGTGGTTTTGATTTTTTGACGATTTTTTCAAAATTTCATTCGAAAATTTAGGGGGGTTCTGAACATTCGATTGCGTATAAAAACAATAGGCTTCCAGTGTTTACGGATTTGTGATTTTTGTACCAAATTTGGTTCAAATCGGTCCATTTGTTCGTCAGTTATCGTCTCCACAGACCCACTGATACACACACACACACACATACTTTAACACACACACACACACACACACAGACATCACTTCAAAAATGTTTGATTCGTGATCAGGGATGCTTGAAACGTGCTCTCCCGTCGAAAACATGAATTCGAGTTTTCGACCCCGTCACAATACTTTCCTTATACATTATGTATATAAGGAAAGTACAAAGTTCAAAACTTCATCTTTATTAGTTATGGCTTATATTGTGCATCGTTGGGGATTCTTAGTTACTTTTCATAAATATCCACATAACTTTATGGCTATTTGACTATTGCGACTATTTTACTTTAACTCTGTGACTACTTGTGATTATTGCGACTATTTGACATTGTGACTATTTCAACATGACAATTCTGATACTCTCAGAAATAACCTATATTCCTTAACAGTAAAGAGTAGTTTAATTTTTCATTTGCACACAAAATTAACATCATGAAAGAAATGTCTGACCAAGAATCTCTTGGTCTGTTATCGGCACTTTATTGGTCAAATATCAGCATTTTAATTAAGGTTAACTGCAATGCATTTTCAAATAGAACACATTCGGATTAATTTCAATACAAATAAGTTTTTATTGTAAGGCAGAATCCAAAAATGAAATTCCAAATAAATTACACTGTTGCAGAAGTTATAATAAAATTGCATTATATGATAATACACTCACTAGAAAATATTACAGATTATATTTTTATATTGTTAAGTTATATTCCTATTTATTTTAGGATTAGTAAATTTTATATTATTATTAGATATGGGACGATATTTTTTGTATTTCTTGTAGGCAATTTATATCTCTCAGCTCGTATACAGACCAGTCCTTGGAACTGCGTGACGTGGGTTTGCCCATGCGTGCAATTGCCATGCGTGATGGGCACGCCATGAGTGCCATCCATTGATGTGTGACACGATGGATGCAGGAACATCAGAGAACACGCCGAAGGGGGAGTGGATCGAATAGGCGTACGACAGAGCGCACACACCGGAAGATTCGCCCAACGGCTCGTGTAGACCCGTTCGCAACGACAAGGGACATCCGAAACAGCTTGCCACCATCAAAGGTTGCATTTTCTTGCACCCAAACCATTCGCAGCAGGTTGCATTAAGTACATTTCCGCGCACAGCGGCCAGTCACTGGGGTGCCATTAAGCTCTCAACACAGGGATGCACGTCTGGAATGGTGTCGCCGTCATTGCAAGTGGACGAATGAAATGCATCGGGTATTGTTTACGAATGAATCTTGCTTCTGCCTGTGGATGAATGGCAGCCGTGGACTGGTGTGGCGGCTTCCCGGGGAACGTCACTTGCCAGGCCATATGACCGAGTATCAAACCGGCCACACGCCGGACCCACATCGGGCATAATGGTTTGAGGCGGTATCATATTCGATCAACGGAAAGCTCTGGTACACATTACAGGTACTTTGACATCGGACCGGTACGTCACACAAGTTGTGATGTCTGTGATTCGGCCTCTGGTGTAGGCCGTCCCCGGCTCGTTGTTCCAGCAAATCAATGCCATACATCAAGGTGAACTCTCAACAGCCTGAACGGAATTCACATCCTTTCTTGGCTGGTAGTTTCGCCGGATCTCTCTCCCATTGAACACATGTGGGCCCTCATCAGACATCAGATTCCCCGGTGACCACTGGTATATACCGTAGACGAATTGCGTGCCTCAGTGGACGATGTCTTGCCAAGGATTACCTCAAGTAACCCTTAATATCCTCATCGATAGAATGTCTCGCGTTTTAGCTGCCCCTGGGGGCCATATTATTGAATAAACAGGTTTATTTTGCATACCATTGTTTGTTCATATAATCATTTGCATATGACTCTCTCTTCTACCTGTAATGTGATTTGTATATGGCTACGTGCATTCATTCATGGTGTTGCAATTTCACTTTTGACGAGTTTATTATATAAATGAGCTTTTTAGAAATCCGAGACCATTTTTATTTGCTTAACAGTACATCGCTAATGCTTTTTTATTGAATTTGAAGTACAAAATAATCATTCAAAATGCTTATCATACCTCTAATATACAGGGTGTCCCATAAACATTGACCTCGGCTTTTATCATTAAATATTGATCTTAGACATATATAATAAATTGCAAATTTGCTTAATAAAAGGTACAGAATTTTATGAAATCGATAAAAATATTTAGAGTATTAAATTTGAAGAAATAAAAAATTGAATTTTTATACGGCCCCCGTACAAAAGCATAAAATGTGTCCCATACACTAATAAGGTGATGTACAAAATTTCAGCATTTTATTATAAAAAGTCCCAGATATGTTTAAACAAAGTTGGTGAGGGATTAATCACAAATTAGAATGTAAATGTTGACAGCAAGAGTGCAAATGACGCAACGCAGAATTGCATCATAGGCAAATAATATCTGCCTCTTATCTTTAATGGATCTTTGTCATGGATAGAAAACATTTTGAACAAGCTTTGTAATCTCTGTGTAAAGTTATTATTTCTACACAGTGTAGATACTTTTGTAAATGTTTTTGTACGGGGACAGTATAAAAATTTAAATTTTGTATTTCCTCAAATTTAATCCCCTAAAAATTTTAATCGATTTCATAAAATTATGTACCCTTTTTTACGCAACTTTGTAATTTATTATATATATTTAAGATCAATATTTAAGAAATAAAAGACAATGTCAAAGTTTTGGGACACCCTGTATATTTGATATTTGAAAATCACTCCGTAATACTCTGCATTTGTTATAGCTCAATGCATTTTATTTATCTTTTCTATAACTGCAATTTCAAGATCATTTCATTTGAGTTGCTCTCTATCTGCAAGTTTATCGGATTGCTTCTCGATTTCACTGTTGAAATCTAAATTTGTACCTTTCTGTTTTTTCTTTTCTTTTATGAGCTATTCAATGTAATTGTGTCTTCACAGTTGTACCTTTGTGCCTTTCAGTTGTACCTTTTTTTCATATAAATATTCAATTTACGTGTCTTATTCTTTTTTTATTATTTATTGTAATTTCCTATTTCAAGTTTTAAAAATTGTGTTAAGGAATCTGAGGTAAGACTTCTTCAATGTCTGAGCATCATCATTTGAATGAGCTGGCAGTTTAATTAGTGAAACAAACATCCTCATCTCAAACTTTTATGATAAAATTAAATGATATGTGGCACAGTATATCAGTAAGCTGAATTGTTTTATTTTGTTATTTTAATCAATGAATTTAAACGGTACTTACCAACACAATTAAAATATATTCTGAAAAAGGATAATTCTTTTCTTCCATGGTTGACTCGAATTATGTAGAAATTTTTTTTCTAATAATTAAACATATATTTGTTTTTAAATTTGAAATAGTAACAGTTTTTTAAAGAAATTATCCTTTTATTAGATACCAAAGGTAATTTTTAGTTCAAATTACTTGTGAAGCGCAAAATATCGATGCATACATGCATAGATGAGTAGTATTAATTTTCTTAGTGTCAATGTATGTAACTATAATAATTTTTTTTTTCTATTTTTTACTTCCCTCTGTAGAATATCTTTTCATAAAATAAAATCCGTGTACAGACACGTCTCCTCCGTAAATCTTGACTGTTTTATCAGTTTTCTGGCCTTCACGAATTCTATATATTAAGAACATATCTAGTACTTTTATATGTCGTCCCATATTGCTTCCATGCACGTCTCGAAATATTAGTTGCCGTCCCATCTTAATAGAACTCATGGGAGTAATAACAGAATTCTTTTAGCTGCAGCACAGATTTACGAAAAAAAAGTTAAGGATGTATTTGCCTTATCAGTGTCACGAAAATAGCTGATTTTTATCGTGCTGAGTATAATATAGGAGTACAATATAATATATGTGGCTTATTTAAGCTTTATTTTCAAAACTTTTAAATTGATTATTTACTAAATTTACTACTATTTATTGTCTTAACTATGTATTTTATTTCATTAAATACGTAAATAAAACCAATTACTATATTCCTGAAATTCAAAACACATTGCCAAATATGTAATTAAAGAAACAGTAACTTGAAAAGTATATATATATCCTCAAAAACGTATCCTCAAGGCAGCTGTATGTTTCGTTTATTTTAATTTGTGTTCAATGACATTTGCTCCTTATCCGTTGTAGAGGTGAGTTTTCTGTATTTTAATTTAATGGAAAAGACATTGAAAATTTTACCATTTTAGCAATTTTTCTCTAAGTGGCGCAACCTCTAAAATAATCCCACGTACACTAAAATGTGACGGCGTATCTAGGATTTTCTTGAAATACCGCATTTTCCTTGCAAAAATTCTTACGTATAATAATGAAAGAAGATGTTTGCTTGTTTGTTCGTCTGTGTCGTCTGCGGCGGGGAATTTAAGCGACATACGTTCATGAAATTTGGTGTACCTTGGTAACACCTCTTCGAGATTTTTGAAAATTTAAATTAATTATTTAGTTATTAAATATCAAACTCCATTTTGAGCAATTTTCACGCATATCGATTCATTAGTTATCGAAAATATTATTGCAGAGTTTTCATCTTCACGCCATCGAAAACCAAGAATACATGATTTTTCGTGAATTTTAAAAAACATATTAATAAAAACATATTTTTTAAAGCATTCATATATGGTAAAATTGCACGCTTCATCGTTCATTGTACCTTCAATTGTTCTTTTGTGGAAAGGCGCAAAATTTGCATAGGGGACCGTTTTCACATTTAAATGTGCACCATCTCCGAAATTTTCAATGGCAACTCCTGATTGTGACGCCTTAAACAAATTCTAGATTCACAAATTAGTCCAAATACAAATTTTCGCACAGTTATTTTCTTTACATCCAGAGATATTCAATATTCCGAAACGTGCAATTTTAAGGTGTCAGCTCCATATTGAAAATCGCAGTTTGAAGGGCGCAATTTCAATGATTGATCACAACTGTTCTAATAAAGTGGATCATTTGCTATTTCACTGAAAGGCTTTACTGTTTTATTTTGATATCTTATCCCGTGTTGAGAACTCAAAACTTTAATAATTTTTCGATTTTAGCAGTGTGTAATATTTAAAACAACATCTGGTAAATTATTACGGTAGTATTGTAAGTCAATTTTCTATATCGCAATATATAAATCAGAGACGCTTTAATCACGCGAACAATATATATTCCTTTAAAAATTCACAAAAACTCGTCTATTAATCGTATGAATTCCGTTGAAAATTTATTTGAAAGATACTTTATTGATCTTTTGGATGTTATTAAGATGGAGGTTATTGGAAAATATGTTTGATTGCTAAAGAATCAATTCGTGTGAAAATATCTCAACATTGTGCTAAAACATAAAACAGGTCAAAAACTAATTTGAATTTTACAAAAGTTTCGCTGGAGCGTATCGTCCAAGATCCTGAAGTATATGTATTTTAATCTAATAATAATTAATTAATATAGTTTAATAAAATATAATAAAATAATAAAATAATAATTAATATTAATAAATAATAATGAATTTAATATATTTAATTTATTTAATATATACTATTAATTTATTTAATAAAAATATTTTAATTTATTTAATATTTAAAATATATTTAATTATTAAATTAATATTAATAAATAATAATAAATAATAAAATAATAATTAAAATAAAATATTAATAATTAATTATTATTTTAATTTTATTTAAATAATTATTTTAAAATACATACATAATAATAACATACATATATTTTTTTTTTAAATCGAAAAATTATTAAAATTTTGAGTTCTCAAACACGGGATAAGATATCAAAATAAAACAGTGAAGCCTTTCAGTGAAATAGCAAATGATCCACTTTATTAGAACAGTTGTGGTCAATCATTGAAATCGCGCCCTTCAAACTGAGATTTTCATGTCCGTACGATGTTTAGATTTTCCGCTACAGATGACACAGACAGACATGCAAACAAACACACAGACACCTTCTTTCATTTTTATAAATGATTAAAATATGAAAAATTTTGAGAAAATGGACAATGATGAAAATAGTAATGGAAATCTGTTTCGAATTAGTTATTAACATTGATCGCTGTAAAATATTTGTCTTGTCTGTTTAGGTTTAAATAAATAAATCATCTAATATATTAGATGATATATACAGAAATATAAATTTACGTACATATCAATATTATATGTTTAAATATCACATTCATTTAAGACTAAATAAATTATCTTACATTTATGATACTAGGTGTGGTCGAGATCTTTACCAAATATCTAGAAAACTTTCATAACATTTTATGGAGCACAAACATATTATTTTTATACCATAATAAAACAGGTATCAGTATAAATGCAAGTACCCATTTTATGCGTGTCATCTGAGATCAATATTTTATTCATAAGAAAATATAATGCAGCAGGTTGCCACGTATGGAATCATATAGAGTACAAAATTTGAGTGGTATATTTTCCATTGATTTAATAGGCTTGATACATTTTTTCATTCCATTTCAAAAAGTATATCATCTTATTGAAATGCATAACTTTATTTATTTAAATAAGTGCTTTTATTTCATTGTTTTACTACTGATATTATAGTTTTCTCAATTATTGTTTCTTTATGAATGTTTCCCGTATTGGTTCTGTGTCCTTATCTTACATAATAAAAGAATATGCGCCCGTGTGAGAGTGTGCCGTTTGTAGTGTGAAATCTAAGATATATATATATATATATATATATATATATATATATATATATATATATATATATCTTTGGACGATATTTCGACCATGTGGCTGTATCATTGAGCGAAACACATTTGGAATCTCTGTGGATGTGAAGATCTTTGAAAAGCTGGATCTACGGAGGTTCTATCCAATTTCTTATTTTCAGAATGCATCTTTTCTCTTATTTTTATTTTTGTCATTTTAATATTTTTAGCCTCCAGACTTTGATCATCCTTTGATGTTTGAACTTGATTTGTAGGTATCGCTCTTGAAGGTAGATAAATTCATGTGTATTATTGATGTTTTAAAATTAAGATAATTTTCAACACTTTACAACAAATTTGAAAAGTGTTTATGACTTTGTTCATTCTGTCTGTCTGTCTGTCTGTCTGACCGTTAGCACGATAACTGCCGTAAAAATGACTTAATCAAAATAAAATTTTAGTATGTTGTTCAGACGGTCTGTAGGACCTATGGGAATATAAATGAATAATATCACCCAATTAGTTTTGGATTGAACCCGGGTTGAAAAAATGAAATACATTGAGCCCTATAGAGCCTAATTTTTCAAACATTTTTGAAGCGGATTTAAAATTCACAAATTGCTTCGAAAAATTTATGTAATATTCAAATTGCTCCATAAAATATATAAAAAAAAATTCAGCGAAATATATTCAGTAGTTTTTTAAATAAAAATTAAAATAATAATTACACCTCTTATATGAAACGATCACGTGACCATGATATGAAACGATCACATGACCCACTTCAAAATGATACATGGCATCCATCTTGTTTCAAAATCGTGATTCTTTTAAGTTCATTTTAATTCATATTGAGTGTTGTATGCGTCCTAAAACTACTTTATTTTTGCTTAAAAATTAAAAAATTAAAATATATAAAAATTATAAAAATTATAAAAATTAATAACACCTCTTATATGAAGCGATCACGCGACCATGATATGAAAAGATCACGTGACCCACTTCAAAATGATGTATGGCATCCATCTTGTTTCAAAATCGTGACTTTTAAAGTTTTTTTTAATTCATATTGAGTGTTGTTTCCGTCCTAAAACCACTTTATTTTTGGTTAAATTCTGTGCATCTACATACTGAAACAACGCAATTACAATAAATTTTAGTTTAAATGCTCATCTAAATTTGATTATTTCTACAACGAAGCCTATTTTTCACCTATGTAAAATGTAAACAGCAAAATATGTAGAATGAGTTGTATTACAATTGCTGTATTTCTTTAACACAAAATCATTTAATTCATGGAGTCTGCATAGCTGATATGAATGAAATATTTATTGATTTTAAAAGAGAAGGATGATTTTTTTCGATGAAGTTTTACGCATTAATTACTTGTAGCTCCATGGTCTTAATTTTTAAATAAAATAAATTATTATAGTATTGTGATGAATGACATGAATGGGAAATTATTTATGAATAAAATGCTGCTTTTATAGAGAGAGCCAGGCGTGTTATTTTTTCTATGACGTCATTTGGATGAATTTCAGTTGTTTTCGATGAAGTTTCCAAATATAATGAATAGTCGTAGTATTATGATAATTTTAAAATTATTACCGAGGAATGTATCATATTTTAAAGATGTTTAAACCAGGTAATTTATATTTTAATGCCGTCATTTGAATGAAGTCCATTTTTTTCGATGAATGTTTAAGTTTTAAAATATAATAAATTAATGTAGTATTGTGATAAGTTTTAAAATATTACCGACGAATGTAGTGCATTTTAGACATGTTTAAATAAAATTGCATTGAAGTTGGAAAGTGTTTCATAATCAATGCTTTAAGCATGATTGATCTTTCTTGTTTATTATTATTATTATTATTATTATTATTATTATTATTATTATAAGTGTATATATATATATATATATATATATATATATATATATATATATATATATATATATATATATATATAAATAAAAATTGAAAGATTTTAATCGAAAATTATGCATAAACTACTGTATGTACAAAAACACCCATCTCTTGCATATCTGTTACAAATGGATAACTATAGACCAAGACTATGAATAAAGATAGAAGGTAACATATCACTACAATGGAAAGGGGGATTAGAAGAATATTAGGATACAAAATTCCCAAGTTAAAGTATATAAATATAAATAAAAATAAAAAGAAAACACGGCAAACATAAGAAAAGGCAATAATAATTAGCTCAAGATAAAAGATAAAGAACAATCAATTGAAACTACACAAAAAATGGCGGTTAGTTCGAAATTGCATTCTCGTCAGGACAGCCATACAATTCGAATTAAAACCGATAGAATAGCCAGTTTCTGACAATGGCGATAGTATTTAACTATAGACACCATTGGAAGTGTCTACTGGCTAGTCGAAGGAAAAAATAAATCAATTGAATTACAAATCAGAAAAATAATACCTCCTCGAACTGAAATATGAACTCACAAGCATTGTTACCAAGTGTAAGTTGAACAAGCGACTGAGCATTTCACCTCACTTCGTCAATGCGAGTGGGCACCGGAATGAATACATGTGAACGATACATAATATGTATGGAGACTTTCAAAAAAAGTAATCAGTATAGGACTCAGGACAAATGGAGAATAGTCATTCGAAAATAGTAAACAGTATTAGACTCAGGCCAAGTGGTAAGTTAGGTGATAAGAATGGGTGAATTCTCAAAATTGAGTTATCCAATCAAAGATAAATATTGCATGTGCAAAATTATTACGTGGTATATTTGAAATTATTAATAATATTATTTACAAATACTTCCGGATATTGGTACTTCCGGATCAGAAAGTCGATGTATTCGAAATAGCTGGTTTAAAATGATGTTTCTAAACAATTGAATAGAATTACAAGACTAAGTCATTCATATATATATATATATATATATATATATATATATATATATATATATATATATATATATATATATATATATATATATATATATATATATATTTATATATATATATATATATGAATGTGAGATATTTGGGACGTGGGGTTGTATGTTTGAAATGTCATCAAAGAAGTTGAAACAGACATCCAGACAGACAACCATGACGAATCCAATAAAATATTTTAAAAAGATTAAATTGAATATCTGGTTAAAATTGATTGCAAAATCGCAAACGTGAAAATGTGTAAAACACAATATTTTAAAAAATCTTTGCAAATTTCACTGCACTAGTTAAAATTCACTAAAAAGTAAGAAAATGATTTTAGCTGTCACAACATTCTTGGTGTTATGAAGTTAAAAGTAAAACCGTGGTGCGCCCATAAAAGAATTGCATTTGGAAATAACCAAAATTTTAAGGAACTATAGAAGTGATAACATAGAAATGGCATACATAAGAATGACGGAACCGATTGTTAAATAGAAATTGTTAAATGAAAATTTAAATTAATTGAATGTATTCATTCTTATATGCCTCATTTCTATATCATCATTTGTATTGTTACTTAAAATTCTGCCAATGTTCAATAAGAATTCTTTTATAGGATGGTTTTGTTTTTAGTCGCATATGACTAAGAATGTTGTGATAGCTAAAACTTATTTTTTACTTTTTAGTACATTTTACAAAAACAGTGTAACTTAAGAATATTTTCTATAATATTTTATACTATATTTGGCTATAAAGTATATTTATGTTAGCTTTTATAGTATGTTTTTCGCTATATAAATAAGCAGAATGCATAAAATTACTCCTCTTGACAGACAAATTGCTTCTTAAAAAATATATATATCTATATATGGATATGTAAATGAAAAATTTGCGAACGAAATATCATATATAGAAACTTTTTTTTTACATTTAGATGCTAGTTATAATTTTAATGGACTTAAGTAACAATGAATATGAATGAAGTGACAGTCTGTGTTGAATTATCTGTATCTTCAGTATACCAGAATGTATGTAGACAACTTTGTTGTTCATCGTGGTCCACTGTGTGTTGAACAACTTCTAGGTTTTCTCAAAGGTCATATAAAGTGAAGATTTTGTTAGTGACATTCACATGTCACCACCAGGTATAATAAAAATTAATTTTTCGTTAACCATCATAGGCATAAAGAAATCTTATCGACAAATACAAAAACAAAATTAGAACTGAACTAAAAAGGAATTTTTGATCATGTCTTTCGATTCATAATCAATGTCTCCCCTGTACTGTAAAACCCAAGTATCAACTCTGTTGCAATGCACGAAAATAGATCTTCAAGATGACACAAGAAAAATATTCGCTCTTTTTTATCTCCGTTTCTTTTCCTCGATAGATGATAAATTATAGCTTTTATTGCCACTCAAGATCCATAAACACGAGCAGGTTCTACATCAAAGAACTTTTTCGATGGAGTGGGGTGTGGCAGTTAAACTTTTGTAAGACAGAAAGATCTTTCTTTTGCCTGTAATTAAGTTACAAACTGATAAAACGCGATGCACTTGTGGGGATTCGAAGGTTTTATACACTACAATCATCGATTTCTCACTTTATATTTTATATTTTGCTCATAATAACTTAAGATGCTATCGAATGTAATGTGTATAACAACTGTTAGGGGTACTAATTCAGGAAAAATATAGATTCTTATATTAAACTTTATCATGATGTAAAATGCACAGTAAATACAGTGGCGATAAAAAACACTGCATTACCTAGAACTAACCAGTATTTTCTAAATAAATGCTTTATATAGAGCAACTAATCCAAATGTAGCATATTATTTTCAGTCTACGGACCCTTATATAAACAAATTTATCCTCGGAGCCATTATTATAGGGCATTACTCCCCGTCAGCTTGATTATTGTTTACATATTTTTTTAATTATAGGAAAATTTTTGTTATTAAATATTTAATAAAATAATAATATTACATATATCGCTTTCTTATTAAATATGTAATAAAATATAAATTTCACATTATTATCATTAATTTGGACTATATCATGCATAGATATTACTAAATGAATAATGTTTGTGCAGTAGTGCATACCCTCCTCTTCAATGTATTCATAAATATTAAACACTTTAAATGTGTTACTGTCCTTTTTCTGCATCAAATGTCATGCGTGGTGCAATGGGTGAGCACTGCTGAAAATATTAATAAAACAAACATACGTTGTGATAGTAATGTCTTTCCTTTTTCAGAGCAACAAGCCTAGACCAGATCGCCCAATTGGGCGCAGATTATACCGGTCATTTAGAAAATAGCTAAATGACAAAACTCAGCATAGTGGCGCCATGTAATAGTAAACGAAATGAAAGTTAAACTAGTAAAAATGGAAAATAAAGGAATTATTAGCATAAGAAGCAAAGAAGAAAACATTAATAAAATGCAGCATTAAATAATTCAGCGTGTAGGAGAAGAGCAACAAAAATTAGGCATGGTTATGAAAAACCTCGGAGAAATAGGAGGCTGATGACAAATTGGACTGCCGTATATTGGTTAAACTAAATGTGCCTTAAAATACTACTTGAGAAAACAGTAAAACCGTGTCAAACACCAAAAAATCAATGCGCATTTTATCGCTAATCATTCTCTGATTTGATTTTATTGCTTATTCATTTAACTACTTTTGAGATTTCTTCTGAATCCATTATTCAAGAGTGTTCTTCAGTTTTTGATTTGGATTTCTTTGACATTTTTCTTATCAATAAAAATTCCAGTAATCCGGTTATGATTTTCCAATGACATTCTTTTTCTCTGAGGTATGAAGTGACGATGTCTAATTTTTGTTTCTCTGTTTAACTCTTTTCCTGCACTGGAAATAGTTCACTTACTCTGCATTTTAATTTTATTTTTTTATTTACTTTACATGATAATGGCTCCTTAATTTCTGCTTTTCTTTTTGTCCCGTTATATATCGCTTTCGTCACTCTAGGTGACTCCTATATAGAGTTTTGCCGTTTCGCCATTTTCTATTTAACCAGCTTAGTCTGCGCATTTGGACATTTTGATTTAATCTTGTTGCGCTACAATAAAATCTTGTTGTGCTACAGAAGGAAATTCGTTTATTTGTCAGTCTTTATGATCCCATTTATTCCATCGGGCACTGTATTATAGATAGACGTTACACTAAGGGACTTTGCGCTCATTACTATAGACTTTACACTCATGGATATTTTTTTTATAAAACTATTGGGGTGCTTAAGGACTTTAATGGAAATACTGCATGAACATACTCAAAAGTTATTTCCTGCATCAAGATTTTGTTTTACATTTCCCGAACATTAAAAATATATAAAGAAATTGAGAATGTCCTTTATATAAACTCATTTCACTTCAAGAAATATCAAGATGAAAACATATTTTACGTGTATAAAAACAAAATTTAAAGTGCATTAAAATTTGTCTTTTGATCAACATTTTGGTTTATGATCTGTATTTCTGTGAGCCATCAAAATTGACACTCATTTCTGTTGGTATGCGCAAAAAACAAGCTGTACTATGACATAGGACATGTACTCCCACCACTTACCCTCGTTTTTCTTCACGATAGATTACGAATTATAGCTTTTATTGCCACTCAAGATACAAAAATGCGAGCAGGTCCTTACGTTAAAGGACTTTCTATTCAAAAAATAAGAACTGCACTAAAATGTACTTTTTTACAACATCTTTCGTTTTGCGATTTATGGTTTACTTATGTTATGGGGACCAACTATTACTTCTGTTGTTATGCGCAAAAACTAGATCTCACACATTTTATGAAAATAATTATTTTCATTCTCGTTTTTTTATCACGTTAAAACATCGTTGAAACGTTTTAATGACTTTGCTCATTCTGTCTGTCTGTCTGTCCGTTAGCACGATAACTGCCGTAAAAATGACTTTATCAAAACGAAATTTTAGTATGTTGTTCAGACTGTCTGTGGAACTTATGGGGATATCAATGAATAATATCACACAATTAGTTTTGGATTGAACCCGGGTTGAAAAAATGAAATACATTGAACCCTACGGGACCTAATTTTTCAAACATGTTTTAAGCGAATTTAAAATTCGCAAATTGCTTCGGAAGTTTTAGGATATATTCAAATTATCCCATAAACATATAAAAAAATTTCAGCAAAATATATTCGGTAGTTCTTTAAATAAAAATTAAAATAATAATCACCCCCATATCATATGAAGAGATCACGTGATCCACTTCAAAATAAAATATGGCAACCATCTTTTACCCCAGAGTAAAAATCGTGATTTTTAAAGTTCTTTTTAATTTATATATAATGCTGTATCCGTCCTGAAACTGCTTTATTTTTGCTTAATTTCTGTGCATCTATATTATGAAACAGTGCAATTACAATACATTTGAGTTTAAATGATTAATGCCATCCATCTTGTGTCAAAATCGTGATTTTTAAAGTTCTTTTTAATTTATATTTAGTGTTGCATCTGTCCTGAAACCGATTTATTTTTTATTTTTTTGTGCATCTATACTGTGCATCTATACTTATATTCTGTGCATCTATATTTTTTATGTGCATCTACAATGGAGTTACAATATTTTTGGGTCTAAATTATCATCAAACTTTTGATTATTTCTTCAACGAAGCCTGATTTTGACGTATGGAGGATGTAAACACATCAATATGTAAGATGAGTTGTATAAGAATTGCTGAATTTCTTTAACGCAAAATTATTTAGCTCTGCAGTCTAAAATATAGTTGTAATGAATGAAACATTCATTAGTTTTACATAAGAAGCAGACGATTCTATTGTATTTTAAGCATGAAGTTAAACAAAGCTTTTACTCCTATGGTTTTAAGTTTTTAAGTAAAATAAATTATTGTAGTATTGTGATAATTTTAAAAATATCGCCACTGAATGAAAGGAATGGAAAAAATTTATGAATGAAATATTCACTGCTTTTATATAGAGAGCCAGGCGATTTATATTTCGATGACGTTATTTGAATAAAGTTCATTTGTTTTTGATGAAGTTTTCAAATATAATAAATTGTAGTATTGCGATAATTTTAAAAATATCACCGCTAAATGTATCGCATTTTAGATATGTTTAAAAAAACTTTCATTGCAGTTGGAAAGTGGTTCATGCATGATTGATGTTTCTTTATGCATGCTTTCTTTATGTTGCTTTATGCATGATTGATCTTTCTTGCTTTATTTGCGATAGATGATAAATTATAGCTTTTATTACTGCTCCAGATCCATAAATACGAGCAAGTCCTTAAATTAAGGGACTTTCTCAGTAGAGTGGTGCGGAGTGAAAAAACTTGTCTTTCTTCTATAATTAAGTTGCAAATTCACATAAGGTGATGGACTTCAGGAAATAAAAGAAAAATAATTCTTTACATTTATGGATTTTTAGTATTATATTTTTGTTCTTGTCCGTATTTTTACTTTTCCAACACTATGTATTATATGTATAGGGAAAGTATTGCGTTGAGGTCATAAACAAAACCACATTTTCAATGATGCTTCTCTAATAAATTGAGATAATAAGTGAAATGCGATATACAAATTTTAATCTAGTATCTTATCTATATATCCTTATCTATCTATCATATCTATATATCTCATTTATATATCTTCTCTGTATATCTATAATCTAGCCTATCGATTGAGTTAAACAGACCAAGTAAATACCACAAATGTTTCGAATATTTCTTTTAAATCGAGGACACGTTATAAAAACATTCGTACTTTATTAAATGTTATGAACATTTATACTTAGCATATGATAATTTGTTAAAAAACAAATGTTATTTTTTGTAACACAGTCATTTTTTATATACGTCATTTTTGAGATATTTTATATTTTGGCACTAAAATGGAAAAAAAAAACTCATAAAATATAAAATAAACTTAACGGTTTAAAATTTACCAGCAATTTTAAACCGAAATAAGTAAAAAAAATTTGATGTGGGCAGCACATGACTTTCCTTATATAATGCAATGAATTTACTACTTTTACAGTAAAAAAAATAGATTATTTTTATGGAAGTTATTTATATTCTTTCCAAGATATTGCATTTTCGTCAATGAGTCGTTATTTTCCGTGTCGTCATCATCAATGAGTCGTCATTGATTAAGCGCCATTTTTATACATTTGGCGAGTTTGTCGCTAATTTAGCAACATTTAAAAAAATCCCCAAGTAGGCGACATTCCACGAAATTCGTCGCCATAATCTCGCCAAGTGTTATGGACAAAGAAGTAGGTTATTCTTACAGCAGATAAATGACTATTGACGTCCAAATACAAAAGTATTACTCAAAGTATCTTTTTTCATGAATGGAACGAGCTAGATCCACGAGAATGATGTCACCAAATTTATCGCATGGTATTACATATGAAAAGTGAACATGTTTCTCAATAGGAAATATTTTTTTTTCATTTTATATGACTTTTTGATAATTTTTTTGAAAAATGTGGAATATCTCGAGAATGGTTCATGTTAGCGTTCTAAAATTTATGTCAATCGTTTTCTAATGAAAAATTACATAAAAAATGTCTATTTGCGTAACTTTATTAGTGGTTTTGATTTTTTGACGATTTTTTCAAAATTTCATTCGAAAATTTAGGGGTGTTCTGAACATTCGATTGCGCATAAAAACAATAGGCTTCCAGTGTTTACGGATTGTGATTTTTGTACCATATTTCGTTCGAATCGGTTCATTCCTTCGTCAGTTATCGTCTCCACAGACTCACTGATACACACACACACACAGACACACGCACACACGCACACACACACACACACACACACACACACTCACACACACACACACACACACACACAGACAGACATCACTTCAAAAATGTTTGATTCATGATCAGGGATGCTTGAAACGTGCTCTCCCGTCGCAAACTCGAATTCGAATTTTCGACCCCGTCACAATACTTTCCTTATACATTATGTATGTAAGGAGTGTAATTAATATTTATAAGTTACTCTAGATTATCTCGAGATATTTAAAATTATATTGTTTTCCACGTCCATCGTTCTATCTACAATCGTCTTATTAATTAGCGAGGAGCGGAAGTCAGAAAAATATCTTCAACTTTTTTGTACATTATTTTTAAAAATAGGCATAAATATTAAGACATTTAAGTTAAAATGCATTTAAAAATTATCATTTTATATGTAATTTTTGTTTATGAGTGAAACACATAATTTGAAAAAAGGAAAACTTGCATCATTTTTGAGACCTTGTTTGTTTTTGATTTTGAATGCTTGCCATTACTTTTATGGAAATGAAATTAAAAATCACATTATATACACTATTTCCCTAAAGAGTCAGATAATTCAGATAAAATATTCCAAAATCCAATAAATTTGGCATAAATATAGCTCTCGGTCGGGCAAGCAAATAATTAAGGATTGTCCCGCATTGAACATTTAGGCTGTTCCTAGGTTGTAAGTTCATTTGATTTGTGCATTCTGCAACCCACAGAGCTGCCAGACACTTGATATGAATATTTTGGTTACTATCAACGTTGGTTACTATCAACGTACCTTCAACTGCTACTTTTCTGATGCATTCAAACATACTACGTTCATCTGCGCGACTTTGATTAGAGTTGCGCCATGAGATCTCGGTAAGCAATGTTGGTCGTGTAGACGAATATCCATTCATCTGGGACATACTGATGACTCCGTGTGATGCTGGTGGCAGCCGTAGTTACGTAAAGATGTTTATACATACTGGAAACACGATTCATACAGTATGTTGTGGAGTTGTGCCCGAGAATCATGCACGGCTTCCAAATGGTATCATATAGTTTTAGTGAAGCATCAGTTTGGGCAGATGATCTTATTTTCATATGTTGGCGGACCAGATAGCGATTGCGTTCTGATTGCATTGTGCAGTAGCACAATGCGATTTCCTGATTTAATGGCATAGGGGTCTTCGATAACTGGGTCCTCTTAGTTGGGTACAAGACGTTCACAGCAGAACAATACCTACAGAAAACATTGCGACCCATCGTTTTGCCTTTTAAGCCATATCTACAAGGGGCCATTTACCACCAAGGTAATGTCAATCCACACACGGATCGCCTATCTCAGGACTACCTCCGTGGTGTGTTAAAAACCCTTCTTTGGATAGACTTTTCCACAATGGAAAACATTTGGTACATGCTGGAACCTATAAATTATGTCTATCGAAGATCTTAAAAATGGCGATAATTTTTCATTTTTAAATTATAAAACGAATAGCACTAATATTAGAGCATCGGTAGAAAACATTCTTAAGGTTCTGCACGTTATTCTGTTTTCAAAAATAAATTTAGATAAGTCATATGAAACTCACTTTTAGAAAATGCTGTTAAACGAGTAATATTTTTATATGAAGCCTTAGGCAATAAATCAATTGTTGTGTTGGACATGAAACTAGAGTGCTCTATTTCCGGGTTTCAAACTGATTTTAACAGTGCCAAGTGATAACATCAACAAAGTGGTCAAAAGGGCTAAATATTATGGAACATAAATAAAGACGATGTTGCCTTTCTTTTTCAATATACCAAAATAAAAATCAATCAGCTTCCGAGGCATAAATAAGCCTCTTTCTTCAGGATAAAAACAGATCAGTCACCGCAATACAGCAAGAAAAGTTTCTACCTCAAGAGAGTTCCACATGTTATTCGAAAGGAATGGTGCTTTCATCCAGAAAAGATAGCTGAAAGGAAAAAAAAATATATTTCATTACCAGACTAAATTGACCATCCAAGTGAGTAACCATCCATAGTTTTACTTTCATACTTATTTTTCTTGATGAAACAATTGCACTTCGTGGAACACGTGGAACCCTCAGGGGCGCAAAAACTTATCTTGTTTTCACTGAGTTGAATGTGATATCTTTTTATCCCGAAAAAGAGGCTATTTTTTTCGACAAACGAGTTGATACCTATTATCAAATAATTACTTTGATAACGAAATTTTGTCTTTAAATTTAATTTTTGCAGCAATTAGAATGCAATTTCTGATAACTGCATATATAGTTTTTATACAGATTTCTAAAAATATTACTTTAGTGCTAGATTTATTCCAATTTTCACAAGGTACATTTCAAAATTCCCAAATAAAGAAATTGATCATTCTCTACATACAAAATTCATTTCACCCTAATCACCATAACGGAAATAAAAGAGCATTTCGAAATAAGAAATGGCATAAAAAGAAAATTAGAACGGCAATAAAATGGGCTTTTTGATCACGTCTTTCGGTTTATGATCTATAGTTCTCCTATGATATCAAAACCAACTATCACTTCTGTTGTCATGCGCAAAAACTAGATCTTATAGATGACATAGAAAAAATAGTTCCTCTTTTTATCTCAGTTTTTCTTTACGATAGATGATAAATTATAGCTTTTATTACCACTCCAGATCCATAAATACCAGCAAGTTCTTATATTAAAGGGCTTTCTCAGTGTAGTGGGGGTGGGGTAGTAAAACTTTTCTAAGACAGAAATACTTGTCTTTTTCCTGTAATTAAGTTACAAACTGACAAAACGTGGCGCACTTGAGGGAATACAAAATTCTATACAACAGATTAATCGATTTCTGATCTTATATAGTTGTTTCGTTTGTCACATTTTCTTGATTTTGACAGTTTTATCTTCCAAATTTTAGATACAGCTGTTAGCAGTGCGTCTTTCATAGATACATGCAGGATTTCTTTGTTTTGGTGTTTGCTGTAATAATGATTTTAATGATAAACAATAATGACATGTTTTTGTATGTATTTGTAATAAATCAATATGACGTTAGATATTTTTCCATTTTACAAATTAATGATGCATTTTCTGTGAATGTAGAAGAAAACAACATAATTCTACTACATAATATGTTGTTGTACTAGCTTAGAGTTATTTTGCTAGGTCGCTTGTATTTTGTCATTTCTATAACATGTATCAAATGTGCGAATTTGATTCACACCAAGTTTAAAATTTCATTAAAATATAGAAAATTCCAAATGCGTTTGCTAACGTACTTATTCTAAAAAATATCAATTTGCACCATATATACAAAATAAAGTAATATGACATGGACAGCACATACTTTTTTCTATATAATGCAATGAATGTACTTCTGTGAAAAAATTATGTATAAGATCCAAGTCAGAATGTTTTTAACGTTGAATTATACATTTGGCGCTTTTCTAGATAACATGTAAAACCATTTTGTAGTACTCAATTAACTTATATTTCGCGCGACTATAAACAAACAATTATCAATATTAATAGCACCTCAATAAGCGATATAGTCCACATATTAAAATATTTTAACATTTAATTAATCAATTTGACGTTATTTGCATTAATTTAGAGTCAGTTTTGTAATTTTGACGATATTTTCATCAATGGAGGTGAAATATCGCCAAATGCATCACCAAGTAACTAACTTAACATTTATCTGTATTGATAACATTCGTGATAAGAAATGTAGATAGTCTTTATACGGAAATATTTCGATAATAAATTCATCAATTTCAGTGTCATTTTCGGTAATTTAGCGTTATTTTGCCAATATTAACGATATTATATTATTTTACCAGACCCGTAAATAGGCCTTTTTTGACCTAGAAAGATGAATTCTGGCACAATTATAGTATCGGCTACTGGACCAAACCTAACGGAACTAAATTTTTGATTTTGCTCCCAGAGTATACAAAAAGAAGAGGCGGGGTGTGAAATTTCTTAGAACACTCCTTAAGTCTTCACCGGGACATAAAAAGAACTAACAAGACAGACCATGGGTCAGAACCTAACTGCGTCAATTTCTAAATGAGGAAACCAAATTGGACGCTAAACATAATACATTGTTAAACAAAATAAAACTTAATGAAAAACAATTGCAACCTAATTTTTGAAGAGTGTTACCCTGCCTTTGGCCGGCCTGACATTCCATTACATTAATAAACCTGATACTTCCATTACATATTTATAAAGAGCTTTAAAGAAAATACTTTTGACTAGACAAAATAAATCCAGTATCTCATGAAATCAAGAAACAGATTCAATTTATGAAATTTTGAAGTGCAATTCTCCTTTTTTCTCTGTCTAAAAATTACATTAAAAATGCATTTTATTTTAGAGATATATTGTACACAGTAATAAATCTTATTTAACTGTAAGATCTATGGAGCTGAGTAGTAGAATATTCATAATAATTCACAGTTCTCTGTCATATCCTATCCAGATTACTTCCTCCGATTACTTCAACATATATTACATGATACCGAATGTAAGACAGGATAGTTCATTATTCTTCATTAGATTGTCTCAAATAGTATGGTTGATAATGAATATACGGGCATCATTTAAATTAAGCTTATATTACTCTGTTTCGCCTTTAATTTATGTGCATATGAGAACACAAATACTGGAGAATACTATTTGATTAATTTTATAAACGACTTGCGTCTCAGCGGGGAATCAAAACACTGATATTTTACTAGCTAAATGACGATCGATATATTGAGCAACTGAAACTATTATACTTCCTTTTAGATTATAATTGTTCCCGCGTAGGATTGTACTTAATTCAAAGTAAATTTACATGACTTCTAAGTGTTACTATGAATCTTAATTTTATGGGAAAAATTATATTCTGGAACGTATCAGGTCGCAAGTATCTAGTTCAGAGGTCTGCAACTACTATAATTAGTTTAAAATCTTGCTAATTGCCACATATCTGCTTCGATTTATGGTGAGAGCCTCTACTATACGAATCCTCATTCATCATATTAACAGTAAACCCATATAAATATATTTTGTAGAGTTCTAAGTCTTTTAAGTAGCCCTATTCAGTATAAATAAGGTACAGATGAATTTAACATAATTTCAATTATTACGAACTCAAAATATTAATTTTTTGTAATTAACATAGTTTTTAAAAAGTTAATTACATGAAAGACATGGATTAACTTGAAAACAATTTATGTTCAACCTTCAGAATAGTTTATAACAGAAATAAAATGAGAGTAATTAATAATGCGCAAGGACATATGCATTTTTATTGAGAGAATATTGAAAACAAAATCAGTATACGATATATTAGTTAAATTTTAAATTTAAGATAAAAACCGATGAAATTATTAAAATATTCATGGCCTTTACTGAAATAAATTTGATGCTAAAGCATAGTGTAAAAAGCATAATAAACATATTTAATGTGATGCTTGACAGTCCATGTTAGTATATGTGCTATTTGAAAGACTGTTGTTGTAGCCAACCTAGAGTTGTATCAACACTACTCGATAATTTTATACCAATGTTCTTCAATTTTAAACAGTTAGTTACAAAATATTAATAACCACGATCAAGAATATCCAACTATGGGGGCTTAGTCTTAGTGTATTGAAACAGACGTAGCTTAGAATATTGAACTTTAGGCCCGATAAGGTTCAAAATCCAATGAATTAAAATATACCACAAAAGACAATGTCACACTGAATTTGGACTTTCTAGCTGCTCAAATTTTTGAGTTATTCTAAAAAATAAGTACATTCTTATGTCGGGCCAAAACGGGCTAGCTCGATGATTTTCAGAATCAAAGGAAATTTATTGCAACACGGAAGACAACAACATACCAAGTTCCATGTTACTGTTATGAATGAAACCTGATTAGTTAGAGCCTTAGAGATTTGGATCGCACTGACAAAAACAAACGCTAGATCAATTTAAACAAGAAAGATCAATCATGCTTAAAGCATTGATTATGAAACACTTTCCAACTTCAATGCAATTTTATTTAAACAAGTCAAAAATGCAATACATTCCTCGGTAATATTTTGAAACTTACCACAATACTGCATTAATTTATTATATTTGAAAACTTATATCATCGAAAGAAATGAACATCGAAAAAAATGAACTTCATAAAAAAAAATGAACTTCATTCAAATGACGGCATTGAAATATAAATTGCCTGGTTTAAACATCTCTAAAATGTTATACATTCCTCGGTAATAGTTTTAGAATTATCATAATACTACGATAATTTCTTATATGTGAAAACTTCATCGAAAACAACTGAAATTAATTCAAATGGCGTCATAGAAAAAATAACACGCCTGGATCTCTCTATAAAAACAGGGTTTCATTCATAACTTTCTCCCATTCATTTCATTCATCACAATACTATAATAATTTATTTTATTTAAACATTTTGTTTAAGACCATGGAGCTACAAAAAATTAAACTCTATGCTTGAAACTTCATCGAAAAAAATCGTCCTTCTCTTTATGAAATCAATTAATATTTCATTCATATCAGCCATGCAGACTCCATGGACTAAATTATTTTGTGTTAAAAAAATACAGGAATTCTAATACAACTCATTCTATATATTTTGCTGTTTACATTTCACATAGGTGAAAAATAGGCTTAGTTGTAGAAATAATCACAAATTTAGATGAGCATTTAAACTCAAATATATTGTCATTGCGTTGTTTCAGTATGTAGATGCACAGAATTTAAGCAAAAATAAAGTAGTTTTAGGACGGATACAACACTCAATATGAATTAAAAAGAACTAAAAAAAATCACGATTTTGAAACAAGATGGATGCCATATATCATTTTGAAGTGGGTCATGTGATCGTTTCATATCATGGTCACGTGATCGTTTCATATAAGAGGTGTAATTAATATTTTAATTTTTATTTAAAAAACTACTGAATAGATTTCGCTGAATTTTTTTATATATATTTTATGGAACAATTTGAATATTACCTAAAATTTTCGAAGCAATTTGTGAAATTTAAATCCGCTTAAAAAATGTTTGAAAAATTAGGTACCATAGGGCTCAATGTATTTCATTTTTTCGACCCGGGTTCAATCCAAAACTAATTGGGTGATATTATTCATTTATATTCCCATAGGTTCTACAGACCGTCTGAACAACATACTAAAATTTCAATTTGATTAAGTCATTTTTACGGCAGTTATCGTGCTAACGGCAGACAGACAGACAGACAGAATGAACAAAGTCATAAACACTTTTCAACTTTGTTGTAAAGTGTTAATAAAGGGTTGTAAAAATATATTGTCACAAAAAATAGTTATTTTAGCAATTGCTAGGCAAGTGCTGTTCTGGGACGGTTATTTCATTATTAAAATATAAAATAGATATCTAAATATTGGAAAACAAATCACTATGCTTAACGTGAGAAGATAGAGGATGCAATAAAACAACAATCGAGATGACATGGACATGATTCAATTTCCTTTACATGGGTCAAGATCCCAAATATTTACTCCTATATCAAAATAAGTGTGTCTTATCTACTGATCTTAAAACTTCTCCATGTCTTCCAAGAACACTGTCCTAACACATAAATTCAAACAAAAGAATGGTACATCATTGACTTTTGGGGTCGGAATAAAAAACAGAATTCCAAGAAAAATGACCATAAAGGAAAAAAAAACGAATTCAGTGCTATATAGTCACAAAAGCCGCAGGGAATAGTGTATGAGAAATAAATGATGGTGATATAGTATGGTCAAAATGGGCTATAAAATATTAAATGTATGTGAAGTTTTAAAATTTATATAAATGTGATGGTTTTGACTACTTTGCGCTATAAATATAATAGAACTGTGGCCTTAAAAATTACTATCAAATTCTAGGGGTCCGTTCCCCTCACTATGTACACCAACGCCTTTTTTCAATCAGTATACACATTAAAATATGAATGTAATAAATTTACCTTTTATTACATTCAGTGGCGTAACTACATGAATGACGTTACAAGGAAACCAAACAAAAACATACATGAGTTTTAAACTGCATATTTTCTACGTAATTTAAAGGGAATGTCCATTTCATGTGTTATATAGAGCAATTCAACATAAATAAATATAAATAAAGATATTCGAATCACATATAACACTTAAGAACGTTTTTATTGAGCATGACTATTTGTTAACATTACCAAATTAACATTTAACCACAGGATAAACAGTATACATACATAAAGGTAAAATTGGTAATTAGTTTAATCTAACCTCAAATTCATGATCTAGGTTATTGTTTTCAATTTTAATCTTTATAGCTCTGGATTATGAAGCAATTGAAATGAAGTTCTTACATGGTTGAAAGGAAAGTGTCAGCGGTCAACATAAATTGTGGTCAATCTGGCGATCCAAGTTTAGTTCATGTTTAACTTTTTATTAGGTTGAAACAGACCACGTGTTGCAAACATGAAAATTTGAAATACTATACCAAAATATTTAAGGCACAGTCAGATATTAGATACCTAAAAATTGTTTACTCTTAGATACATACATTTATAAACGGTAGTACACGGAATAGATGATTGCATCGTTTGAAATTTAAAATGGCATTAATTTTAAATACTTCATAGCCTAGATTTTAAGTACTGCAGTCCTGCGTTATATACAGCATTTGACTTATCATCGTTGGATTAAATAAAGTGTAAATAGCTTTTATACCATTTTCCTTCGAAAGCTTTGGTCGTCTGTAACCATTGAGAGAACTGTCTTTACAGTTAATTGGTGGATACTCGACCGGCGATAATTTTATTTGATTGCATTCAAATACATATTTTCAAGACACTTAATCGTAACAAGAGATCATTGGTCTTTTCGTCCCAGTCGTTCGTCATCGAATTTACTCATGACACTGTATATTTTCCTTAGCAAAACTTTTTGAGAGATGGGGTTTCTATGACCCTCTCTCATCCTTGGCCATCAGTTACTAGCTGTAAGTGCTTTTGGGTGGCTGAACTACTTGCTCTTTATTTCGTCTATGCTGGAGTTTATCGCATCTAGATATATTGAGTAACGCAACTGGCATGCAATAATCATTTTCCCTAAATCACAAATGTTGAGTCGTACCATCATATAACTATCCAATATTGTTTATATTTCAGTTCTAGTTTGTTTGTACCTTTTTATAGCTAGAGGCTTGGTTGTAGTCTACTGTATGATAAATTTAATAGGCTAAATGCCAATTTTTCGGCTGTTTCATTTTCAAGAATAAATACATATTTAAAGATTTAGTAATTTGTTAGCAAGATAAAATATTGCATCGGATACACTAGAGAGGACTTGATGAGACTATGGAACTTATTTCGAATCTGGAATATGTTATTGGTTTTAAGAAAGTTATTTATGCAAGCGAAGTGATGTAGTGATCCGAATAACTAACTATAGGGACAAGGGTTTCAGGTTCAAATTCGTTTCGTAAGATTAAATTTTATCATCAACTAACGCTCCTGATTTACAGGGTTATTGGAGGTAGAGCAAATGTGTAAAATTCTTTAAAAATCGTAGCCTCTACTTTTCCATTTTTACTTACAAATAATTAAGCTATTGATATGAAAGAAGTAGCAAAATTCAGCTAGAATCATTAGCGATGTAGTTTTATGGAAAAACATTCTAATGAGTTGTGTCGTAAGTCATGCACCCCTTGACTTCTTGTTGTTACTAATGACCTCCTGTTTCGGCGGAGCCGATTCAGGACCAGTGACGCAGGAAGCAGGAAAGAACGAATAAAGACACAAGACGAAGGAACAAAGTTTATTACAAGAACGCATCACTGACGAAGGTCGGAGGGGGTGCAGCTTCACATTTAGACGAGGACCCAGAAGGCGGAAGACTGACTTTATCCTCGAGAAACATCCATCCCTAATTCGGGATTCGAACCCGAGCCCACAAGACAGCAGCCGAAGACGCTATCCACTTCACCACCTTGGCGGCACCCCATGACTTAATTACCATAAATACAAAATATTTTTACTGTTGTAAAAATATGTGCACCTTCTCAGATATGTGAATTAGATTAGTTCACTCTTACCCTTCCTTATATAGCATCCGCCTTTCTGTAACTACCTAGATTGAATATCTCCAGCCTGACTGTTTAGGAGATCTTCATTTTAAAGAAATCATCTCTTTGGCACCAAAATGGCTGCTTTAGAATGACCCAGAGCTTGAATAAAGATTCACGCGGCTTCTCCAACAGTCACTTTCAATCTGTCTTGTCATCAAAGCGTAACGGGAGGGAAAATCTTTTTCCTCTTTTTCTGATGACAGTGAATTACAAATGTGAGTTTACCTTGAATCGTTCGATTTGTGTTTAAAAAGAATCCGGAATTTACACTTCTGATTGAGAGACGGTAGCATCTTAGAGCAGAAGAGACATGGAATGGGTTAACTTTAGAGATTGATTTTTAATGTGCTCTTTGAAAATGTATTCTATAAAACTGATAGGGAGTAAAAGTAATAGCGTCGATATGTCAAATTAATATCGCACATAAAAGAATCGAGGTATTAAGTAAAGTAAGAGATAACTTTAAACTTTACAGCACAGCTTCTGCTTTGAAGCAAGTGACTGGATATTCCAATAAATAATATGTCAATATATTTAAATAAAACGCCTTATCCATAATCATCCTCAAACCCGTTTTTGTTTCTGAAAAATGAGAAGTATATAGTTAAAATTCTTCTTTCCCATTAATTTCCATTGCCAATATTTATTTTTATATATAAAATTCTTACATATAATTTGTGAGACCAGAAATAGATCTCACATTTGATGAGACAGTTTTATGTGAATATTTATTGTGGCCAAAACGGCGAACAATACTTTTAGTGTATCTGGCACCGAGTTTATCACCCCGTGAACCTAAAGGTCAGAAGACCATAAATTTAGGGGGCCATGACAGAGGGGCTGAGCTGGGCCTTACGAGATGTGGAATGGTTCCATTGGTTAAAGGAGTAAGCAATAAAAAAAAAGAGGACTGTTATGTCAAACTCAATGAGGCAAATGGAAGAAAAGGGGGATTTACCCCCCCCCCCCCCCAACGAGGGAACCACAGTATGTGACCCGAGAATCAAGCAAAAAAGAAATTATGAAGATTTGACTTAAGAAGGATGTGAGCAGATTTGTACAATTTGTGCACATATAGCTTGTGCAATATGACTTAAAGACTTGTGCAAATGTTCCAAAAATACTGGCTAGATCTATATAAGGTGGAGTGCAATCTGATGTACGAGAAGGAGCCACACACCAATGAGTCATGGCGGTGCAAATAGCTGATGCAAGCATTTGATATATGATCAAAGTCAGAGACAGATTTGAAGGTATGTGCTCATTAACAATCACAGGTCATAGACACATGATAGTAATTTTAATAGTACTGGTCACATATGTCCCCTCTGCCGCAATAATTAATGAGAATAATTGTTGTAAGCATATAAATAATAATATGAAAAATTGGTGTAATTAAATAATTTACATTTGATGTTAATAAATGTTTTATTGTTAAAGTTTAAATGGTGCAGTCAATAAGTATTATAATAATTAATTATTCCCTTACAGGACTCACACGAAAGGTAAATAATTGGAGGGTTTTATATAGCGGCACAAGTAGCAATGTGCGATTAAATAATAAGCCATGTCAACCTTAATGAATTTAATATTTAAAAGTTTAAATTTAGCTTATTTTATTTTTCGTTTGCCACACCACACAATTTAAGGGGGAACCGTTGCACAAAAATTTAAGATTTAATATCAAAAAATGGATTTTTTTTTTATTACAAAAATGCATACTCTTAAAAACCACGTCTTAAAATTCTTGATTTCTATCTTGAACCAAATTGCTTTTTAGTGATTTTATAAAGTGCTATTTCATAATTCTCGTAAAAAAATTTAAACTTTATTTGCCTCTTTCTCAGAAATAAAAATTTCACATTTATTGTTTTATTATAACTGTTAAGGATTTTTTTTCAATTTACAATATTCATAAATATTTTAATATATTTATAATGTCTATGAAAGTATGCATGTTTCTTTTCTAAATTGTAACATTATAATTTTGAAAAATATTAATTTATCTGAAAAATACGTATGTTTCAACAAAATATTTATATGATAAACATATATTTATTATGAATTTATTGGAAAACAATATTAAAAATAGGAATGCGTACTTTTATAGCCCTAGTCATAATGATTCACAAAACATAAAAAGTAAATTTGTATCATAATTAATTTTGATGTTTTAGCATATTATAAATATAGCATTTTTAAGGTATTTGTTTAATTTTTCAAATTCTCACAAATTTAGAAAACATATATGTATTTTTTTTTCTATAATGTTCCTTACAACAAGGTAACTTATAAATATCAAAACAAATATTTTATCTGTTTAGTGATTTCTAAAAAAATATAATCTTGCGTAACGCCTCTTTAAATACCAAAACCGGAAAATTGTCTTTATCACTGTCTACAAACTTTAATCGAATCATTTGATCACTTTTATACTGACTGAATATTAAATTTTGGTATGTCTCCCAAAATAAAGTCAATCAAATCATTCTGGTAGAAATAAATCATCCGAAATAAAAATCGACTTTGTATAGTCTTTACCACGAGCCTTTTGGAGGTATTGCATGTTTTCACGATGGTCAATATATCCCTCTAACAAATTGACCAATTGAAGTAATATGTGGTACTAACATTTCAATCACTGTGGTTCAGAAACCTATTGATTTTCTAAGAGCTCGGACTAGAGGAAAAATTTCAAGTTGTCATTTCTTTTCAAAGACTGAAAAGAAATTATAAAAACATGATTATGTTAAAAATATGGCAAGAATGACAATTTAATATGACATTTTTTTATTTTTTTATGACTTAATTTATATGTGACGTTTTTAACCCAAAATTACAACATAATAATTTTTGTGTACATATTTGAATAGTGTTCTTGTTGTTTTTGAGATATGAAAAGTTTTAATTTTCCAAAGGACAAACGATACCTAGAATTATTCAAGCGAATTTTTTAAAATTTGGTATGCTTATCTAAATCAGTAACGATAAAATTATCTTAATCAGTAACAATAACTTACATACGATATCTGAAATGTGTTTATTATTTATTAAAAGTGACATTCTACATCCACAGGCTCTTTAAAAATGTTTCATATGATTCTAATTAATCAATAATCATAATAATTTATCAATAGGAACATGTATATATATGTGTATATATTGTATATATATATATATATATATATATATATATATATATATATATATATATATATATATATATATATATATATATATATATATATATATATATATATATATATATATATATATATATATATATATATATATATATATATATATATATAGTATATATATAACCAATTTTATGTACATTACTTTTGAACAATATTTGTAGTCAAATGTTGTTCATGTTTGATAATTATTTATTGTGTTGTTAAATTAGTAATCAATATGTGAAAATTATTGTTTATATTCATTAACCATTGGGTTGTTTCTTAGCCCACTTACTGTTTGCCCGATCCGCTGTAATAGAATTTTATTAGTTTGGATGTAATTAATTTGCATGCTTTAATTTAACATATTTATTATTTATACTGAAATTTTATCCTTTAATGCACTCATTGCTTATTAAACTGGACCTTAAGTAATTTTGAGACGTGGTGTCATACAGTTAGTTATTATTAATTTTTTAATATATTAATTTTTTCATCATAATATTCATTCTGAAAATGGGTACATTATCACATATCATTGCTGCCATGCTCACTTTTCTTCTCCATATTGTTTCTCATGATCAATGTAGTTACACCCACTCTAACGGCACTAGGTTGCCTTGAGCTTAAAAATCACAATAATCCGCCAGAAAGTGGCATTTCCCAAAGTCAGGAAGACACTCTTAGTTCAGTTAACAGTAACCATTGGACCCTTTTTGCACTTATTACGCGCTTATCAGTATAGAATAACCGCTAAATGCAACCGCTAAATGCAATAGCAAGTAAAACTTGCTATTTGCTGCAATTTTGAGAACTTCTTTGGGAACTGACAGTTTCAGTACTTCCAGGTAGTTGGTATAAAATTCGAATGCAATTTATATCCGGCTACACGAAGCTGCAAAGTACAAATTCGAGAAAGTGGAGATACATTATTTTTTAAATCAGATGTTCATTAAATTCTTTGTAGGTATTCAACTTAAAAATTTAGATAGAAAATACAGTGTTTAAGAGGACAACGCATGATTGAAATTACCGTAAAACCGTGCAATAAAAATGAAGTCTTTATGGAGACTAATGTAGAAATATGTGTGTGAAGAATTTATATCCAATCCAATAGTCTACATTTAATAAAGTTTGATAAAAAAAATGCAAAGTAAAACCTCTTATACTCAAATTTCTTTTGATTTTTGCTGCTATTTTGCTACTGAGATGAAATTATGTAAAAGTTCAATTTCTGACTTTCATAAAAATTAGCAAGTTCACTTAGACAGATGAGCTTCACGACCCGTGAAAATAATCTTCTTGATAAAGTTAAGAAATTCTTCGTCATGCGTAAAATATTTTTTGTGGATGCTGCTCATTTTAAGGTATTGGAATTCAGCAATGAGTTATTCTTGACTACGCTGAATTATTCATGTATGGGAGCGGAGTTTTTTGAAATGGATCTTTTATTTGCAATTTTTCACTTTCGGTTCAGTGAAATGGGGCGGCAAATGAAGCTACTGTCAGGAAAAGTTATTAATTTAAGGAATTCTTAATAATCACTTTAAGTAGATTTCTTATCCTATGCTACATATCAAAAGATGCGTGGCGTACAAGAGAAATTTTTAGAGTTAATGTCTTAAATAGTTTGAGTTTCAGATAACTTAAATATATTGGTTTAAAGAGTGTTATGATAGAAAAATTGATTCACTTCAAATTAATCAAATGACCAACAAGTTAGTATTTATGCTACTGTAGCGTATTCAATGCAATATGCGACAATCTATACATTAAGAGAGCATTTAACTTGGTTCTTAATTCATACTAAATGTAATTTAACAATTGGTCTTCTGTTGGATAAAGAACTCAGATCGTTCATCTCGTAGCAGTTGACGATCCTGCGCCTTTTTAGCTTATGTTCTACTCTGTAAACTCTAATAGCTACATTACATGAGCAATTCACACAAATGCTGACGTTTTGCTAATGCTCATTTTATTGCTTCGAGCACCCACAATCGTGAGAAGTTTAGTCTGTCAAAATTAGTCCTTTATCCTTCATTTATTGAGTAATTTATTTTGTTTGCCTGTGGATGCATAGACCTTACACTTTTTGTGATGGTTCAGTGATCTAACGTCAGCAAGATCTTCAGGATAGTAATTTTGCATAAAATGGACGAGTGACTAAAATAATGTAGCTGCAGTGTGCTTAAGAATGGCTAAAGAAATAAAAGTGAAACAACATCTTACTAAATAAAAGGCAAGACTTTCAAAGTTGTGGATTACGTTTTGAACCTCATTCATTCTCTCTTCTTTCCCTCTACCCCGTCTTTAGTCTTTTACACTCACTAAGACAGGCAAGAAAGAACGCGTGGCTCCAGTTCCGCTCTTCTCTGCTGCATTGTTGTTTCCTATCCATTGGCTCTCTCCTATCTTTCGTGTGAGCTGGTGCTGAGTAAGGCAAGGAAGAACATCACTGTGCTGTTCTTTTAAACCTCGCCTATGCCGTGTCAAAAAAGTAATATACTCCTTTCATGAGATGAACAGATTGAAGCGCTAAACGCAGAATACTTCTAAAGTCCTCACAGTCTTATATCAATGAGATTTATAGCAAGTAATACATAATTGTTTAACGTGTCAAATGTGATTTTGCCTTTTCAGACCCTTCAGAAGCTCCCATAAACATAGAAGACTGAATCTTTACACACATATAGTGTCCCGATGCTCAAGTCCTTGTTGACGAGCCGGACGGTCTGGGTCTTCAACACATATAGTGTCCCGGCAGTCCAAATGAATGCTCTATGTCTTCCTGCGACTCACACTTTTTCAGTCTTCAACACATATAGTATCTTGTCAACAGTCCTACCGTGCTGAAAACACTTCTCGTTAGATCACCGAAGTCAAGCAGCATCGGGTGCGGTTAGTACTTGGGTGGGTGACCACCTGGGAACACCGCGTGCTGTTGGCACATTTCGGGCGCAGTAGCCCGGTGGTTTGCACGCTGCCACAACTGCCGCCGTGTTCATTTCCCGGCCGTTCAAATGGTTATCTTATACCTTTCTGCTAGGTTGGACGGTCTGGGTGTCAACAACAACACATATAGTATCGACTAACGTACGTGATCTAACGGAAGCCAGTTTTCGATTTACCTCCCCAAAGGTGGAGAAAATGCGTGAGGTGTAGTCTAAATTATTTTCGGAAACTTTTCCTTTAAAAACCTTAATGATGACCTAAAAAGATTTAATCTTTGCATATTTACAGTTTAGAACCTAACGTAGCCAGATTTCAGATTCCCTCCCCACGGTCGGAGATTAAGGATTTTTTAATGATTTTCCAGACACTTAAGCAGCCTTCCGGTAGCTTAGGAGTCTGAAATTGTACTAATGGCTGCGGCACGTCATATTTTCAAATCAATTTAAATAATAAATGAATGACAAATCTTTAGATTTTAACGTCATTTTATTAAACATCTATCAGCCGTACATATAATTTAAAAGTCAGGGCTCTTTCTAGTATCATCATACCCTTTCTCAGTGGAGTTAAATAAAAAAATCTTATGTGGGCAACACATGACTTTCCTTATATAATGCAATGAATTTACTACTTTTACAGTAAAAAAAATAGGTTTTCCTTATAGTAGGTACTAATATTCTTTCCAAGATATTGAATTTTCGACAATTAGTCATCATTTTCAGTGATTTAGCATCATTTTTATTCATTTGGCGAGATTTTCGTTAATTTGGCAGCATTTCAAAATGTCGCCAAGTTGGCGACATTCCGCCAAACTCGTTACCAAAATCTTGCCAAGCGTTATGGACGAAGAAATAAGTTATTCTTACAGCAGATAAATTACTATTGGTGTTCAAATACAAAAGTAATACTCAAAGTATCTTTTTTCATGAATGGAACGAACTACATCCACGAGAATGATGTCACCCAATTTATCGCATGGTATTACATATGAAAAGTGAATATGTTTCTCAATAGGAATTTTTTTTTATATGATTTGTTGATATATTTTTTTTTAAATATGCAATATCTCTATAACGGTGCATGTTAGCGTTCTAAAATTTATGTCAATCGTTTTCTAATGAAAAATTAAATAAGAAATGTCTGTTTGCGTAACTTCATTAGAGGTTTTTGATTTTTTGGCGAGATTTTCGTTAATTTGGCAGCATTTCAAAATGTCGCCAAGTTGGCGACATTCCTCCAAACTCGTTACCAAAATCTCGCCAAGCATTATGGACGAAGAAATAAGTTATTCTTACAGCAGATAAATGACTATTGGCGTTCAAATACAAAAGTATTACTCAAAGTATCTTTTTTCATGAATGTTACGAGCTAGATCTACGAGAATGATGTCATCCAATTTATCGCATGATATTACATATGAAAAGTGAACATGTTTCTCAATATGAAATTTTTTTTTTCTATTTTATATGACTTTTTGATAATTTTTTTGAAAAATGTGCAATATCTCAAGAATGGTACATGTTAGCGTTCTAAAATTTATGTCAAGCGTTTTCTAATGAAAAATTACATAAGAAATGTCTATTTGCGTAACTTTATTAGTGGTTTTGATTTTTTGACGATTTTTTCAAAATTTTATTCGAAAATTTAGGGGGGTTCTGATCATTCGATTACGTATAAAAACAATAGGCTTCCAGTGTTTATGGATTGTGATTTTTGTACCAAATTTGGTTTGAATCGGTCCATTTGTTCGTCAGTTATCGTCTCCACAGACTCACTGACACACACACACTCACACACACACACACACGCACACACACACACACACACACACACTTTCGCACACACACACATACTTTCACACACACACACAGACACACACACACAGACATCACATTAAAAATGTTCGATTCGTGATCAGGAATGCTTGAAACGTGCTCCTCCGTCGAAAACTCGAATTCGAATTTTCGATCCCGTCACAATACTTTCCTTATACATTATGTATATAAGGAAAGTAAAAATCATGCCAACATGCTTAAATACTATTCACTACCGGCAAGTTGAATTTGCATATTACAAAATTGGCATCACTACTAAACACGTTTAATATACCCACACAAAATCTCCAGAAAGTGATTTAAAAATTGCAAAATTATAAATACAAGAAAGACAAATTAAACACAAAATTTCAATCCCTTTTAGAAAATTATTTTCTTTCGATCAGCTATAATAATCCCCGGTTTATTTTACTTTATGAATCCCTCTTTATTTATCTATATCGCACTTCTATCTGTAATTTTGACCCTGACCATGTTTCGAGCAACCCTGGCGACTCGTTCTCGATTCCATGCAAGTCAAATCTTTACAAAGTTACTTCTAAAATTTAAAGTTTTTAAAATTCTTTACTTGTGTATATATGTGCTTAAAATGGATTATGATTTTTTGTCTTTCTTGTATTTATAATTTTGTAAGTTTTAAATCTGTTTCTGGTGATTTTGTGCGGATGTATTAAACGTGTTTAGTAGTGATGCCAATTTTGTATTTTGCAAATTCAACTTGCCAGTAGTGGAGAGTATTTAATCATGTTGGCATGATTTTTTATTTAAAGACACGGAGGAAGGGTATGATGATACCCGAAAGCGCTCTGGGTTTTAAAATTATATGCACGGCTGATGGATGCTTTAATAAAATGACGTTTAAAATCTAATGATTTGTCATTCATTTATTATTTAAATTGGTCTGAATTTTTGTTCACTTATAGTATCGAGCATTGGACCGAACCGAAATGATTTTTGATTGTTCTGTCGGAATGAACAAAATGGGGAGTGTGTTTAAAGTTTGTCAGAATACTCTTGAATGCCCCACTAGAGACATGACTGAAACATGACCACAGGACAGACTATAACTGGGCCGGTTTTCAATCAGATAACTATTTTACGCCCTAATCGCCCTATATTGTCTCACTATATAAAAGAAAAAAATCTAATGTGGGCAACACATGACTTTCCTTATATAATGTAATGAATTTACTACTTTTACAGTAAAAAAATGCGTTTTTCTTATAGTATATGCTAATATTTTTTCCAAGATATTGAATTTTCGACGTCATACATCATCCAACATATTTTTGTCGTCATTTTCATTGATTTAGGGTCATTTTTATCCATTTGGCGAGATTTCCGTTAATTTGGCAACATTTCAAAAAGTAGCCAAGTTGGCGACATTCCGCCAAATTCGTCGCCAAAATCTCGCCAAGCGTTATGCACTAAGAAATAAGTTATTCTTACAGCAGATAAATGCTCTATTGGCGTTCAAATACAAAAGCATTACTCAAAGTATCTTTTTTCATGAATGGAACGAGCTAGATCCACGAGAATGATATCACCCAATTTATCGCATGGTATTACATATGAAAAGTGAACATGTTTCTCAATAGGAAATATTTTTATTTTTATTTTATATGACATTTTGATAATTTTTTTGAAAAATGTACAATATCTCAAGAACGGTTCATGTTAGCGTTCTAAAAATTATGTCAATCGTTTTCTAATGAAAAATTACATAAGAAATGTCTACTTGTGTAACTTTATTAGTGGTTTTGATTTTTTGACGATTTTTTCAAAATTTCATTCGAAAATTTAGGGGGGTTCTGAACAGTCGATTGCGAACAAAACCAATAGACTTCCAGTGTTTACGGATTGTGATTTTTGTACCAAATATGGTTCAAATCGGTCCATTTGTTCGTCAGTTATCGTCTCCACAGTCTCACTGACATACATACACACACACACACACATACTTTCACACACACACACACACACACACACACAGATATCACTTCAAAAATGTATGATTCATGATCAGGGATGCTTGAAACGTGCTCTCCCGTCGAAAACTCGAACTCGAATTTTCGACCCCGTCGCAGTACTTTCCTTATACATTATGTATATAAGGAAAGTAACAAGCGACATCACCGTTGCCGCTGTAGATTTCTCCATTATCGAGTTTCTCTGCTTCGTACTGCAAAAACTATACTTACAAAATTATATAACTTGGTATACTTATATAAAATATTTGGGAAAGGCGTTGAAATAAACCGTACCCCGATTTAAATTTTAATTTAAGAAATATTTAATGTCAAAGACAAAATACTTTAGCTGCAAGTTCATGTCCTGGATAGACTAACAATAGCAATACCACGAATTTTTGCAGTCATGTACCTACATAGATAATTTTTTGCAGGGTGATGGCGATTTCTTTTTATTTCGATGCAGTTTATGGATTATTCCAATTTTTATGCACTTCTGAAGTGAAAAATGTTCTTCGTAATCGACGCGTGTACAGCGTTTCTCTTTGTCGTACAGCAAAAGTGTAGCATACAAATATATGAAATTTGGTACATTTGTAGAGATGATAAGGCAAGGGAACACGCTGAAACACTTGTTCGGTTTAAACTTTAGTTTGGATGGAAACAGCTCGAACTCGGCGAGCGCATGCAAGTACTAGGGGAAGATTTGTACGTCCGCCGAGATTTTCCGTCTCCTATCTCAAAAATTGTAGCATACAAAAATATGAAATTCGGTACATTTATAGAGAAATAATAGGGGAATACGATGAAAAAAACGTTTTTCGATTTAAACGTGAGTTTATCGTGAAATATCTCTCGATGCAAAGCTCTGCTAGCGCCAGCAAGTAGACGTCTCGACTCGCGAAGCGAGTTGCTGAGGCTGGCGAGGCGTAGTTAACAGGGACATCAGCCTCTAGTTAATTAAAATAAAATGTAGCAAAAAAGTTGCAGGTGAAGTAAATTTTTTTGTCTATGCTAGACTTTAAATGAAAATACATCATATAAATGTTTGAACTGTGGCGATATGTTCTCTCCATTTTCGTCACCGAGTGTCACCAGGTACAGAATAAGCAAGAAGCGGCTTTTCAATTAGCATTGTATGATTTTGGTAACCACATACAGTCTCCTGATAGTGGATCTGACTTTTAAATGAATTCCGATAGGGATTTGCACATAATTTTAACACTGGTGATACTATGCTGGCAGTTTGGGAACCATAAATCACGGAACCAGTAGTCACAAATCCCAGACATTCTCGATTGGAGGGAGTTTCGAAACTGTTGAAGGATATCTACCCTTTGGAGGCACACTCGACACAAGTGTGCTATGTGTATCTTCGGCATAAAAATAATATGCCTCTTTCTAATTCGGCTACTTCGTTGCCACTTAATTTTATATCCCAATACACTCGTACACTGTAGTTAACGACATAGGCCAATATCTATAAGAAATCATACTCTGTGAATTTCAGATTCTTATTTTCCCTGCAATACATCGTAATGTATAAGGAGAGTATTGGAATCATGTCGAAAATCGCAACTCGAGTTTTCGACGGATCTATGCATTTCGAGACTTCTAGAATATGAAAAAACTATTTTCAGTGTGACGTCTGTGTGTGTTTCTGTCTGTGTGTCTGTCGGTGTGTTTGTGAAGATATTGAATCCACTCTAACTAAAAAACTAATGCACCGAATTTCATAAAATTTGATATGTAAGCCACTTGTGGGCGAATTTGGTGCTGATTAGTTTTGGGTACGATTCAGGATAAAAGAACCCGCCTTTTTTGCGAAATGGCCCGCAAAAGCTTAGATTCTTACTTTCCCTGCAATACTTGGTAATGTATAGGGAAAGTATTGGAATCATGTCGAAAATCGCAATTCGAGTTTTCGACGGATCTATGCATTTCGAGACTTCTAGAATATGAAAAAACTATTTTTAGTGTGACGTCTGTGTTTGTGTCTGACTGTGTGTCTGTCGGTGTGTTTATGAAGATTTTGTATCCACTCTAACTAAAAAATCTGATGTGGGCAGCACATGACTTCCCCTGCAGACTTATATTCACGTTCTCTTTATTTTAATTACATTTAATTCACTTTTAATTCAATTTTCGTTCTCATTTGATAACTGGACTTATTTTCAAAGGTGGCGTAGAGAAAATACGAAAAAACTAATATATCTCGAGAACGGCTAGTCCTAGTGTAATGGGGTTGATCTTATTCTTTTCTTCGTTAAAAATTACGTATTTAACAAGCATTTCATGGATATATTTGAGCATACGTAGTTTTTTATTTTAGATTTTGGCGATTTTTGCGGGCCATTTGCACAAAAAGGCAGGTTATTTTTTTCCGAATCATACCAAAATTTAATCAGCACCAGGGTGTCTCACAAGTAATTTACCTACCAAATTTTGTGGAATTCGGTCCATTACTTTTTCAACTAGAGTGGATACAAACTTTTGGGGGCCATTTCGCAAAAAAAGGCGGATGTCTTTATCCCGAATCGTACCCAAAACTAATCAGCACCAGATTAGCCCAGAAGTGACTTATCTACCAAATTTTGTGAAATTCGGTCAATTACTTTTTTAGTTAGAGTGGATACAAATTCTGCACAGACAGACACACAGACAGACAGACAGACACACACACAGACGTCACGCTAAAAATAGTTTTTCGTATTCTAGAGATCTCGAAACGTGTAGATCCGTCGAAAACTCGAGTTGCGATTTTCGGCATGATTCCAATACTTTCCCTATACATTACAATGTATTGCAGGGAAAGTAAAAACTAATGCACCGAATTTCATAAAATTTGGTAGGTTAGTCACTTGTGGGCGAATTTGGTGCTGATTAGTTTTGGGTACGATTCGGGATAAAAGAACCCGCCTTTTTTGCGAAATGGCCTGCAAAAGCCCGAATCCACTCTAACTAAAAAACTAATGGACTGAATTTCACAAAATTCGGTAGATATGTAGCTTGTGGGTCACCCTGGGGATAATTAGATTTAGGTACGATTCTGAAAAAAGCAACCTGCCTTTTTTTCCAAAATGGCTAAAAAAATCGCCAAAATCTAAATTGAAAAACTACGTATGCTCAAATATATCCATTAAATGATTATTTTATACGTAATTTTTAACGCAGAAAGGAATAAGACCAATCCCATTACACTGAGACTAGCCGTTCTTGAGATATTTTAATTTTTTATATTTTCTCTAAGACACTTCTAAAAATAATTCCAGTTCCCAAATGAGAACGAAAATTGAATTAAAAGTGAATTAAATGTAGTTAAAATGAAGAGAACGTGGATTTAAGTCTGTAGGAAACGTCATGTGTTTCCCACATCAGATTTTTATCTAGAGGTTTATCTAGCACTTTGCAAATTGTGCTATCCGGGCTTGAGAAGGCGTGTAACTTCAATTTACTATAATTTTGCAACCAATAGTCCACGACTTCAAAGAATCCACATTTTTACCTTAAACACTTCGCCGTCATTTCATTTTCATTTCCGAACTTCAAAACAAATACAAAAATCTGATCGTGGGCAGCACATGACTTTCCCTGCAGACTCAAATACATATTTTCTTTATTTTTTTAATAATTCATTAGATTGAGTTGAATTGCACAGAATATTACTAAATTTGCTTCTTTAATTCAATATTTGTTTTTATTTGGTAATTGGACATTTTTTCGAAAGCGGCGTAACAAAAATGAAAGAAATCTCAAGTATCTTGAGAACGGTTAGTCCAAAAGTAATGGAGATGGTTATATTCTTTTCCTCGTCAAAAATTGTGTATAAAACAAGAATTTAATGGATACATTTGAGCATACGTAGATTTATTAGATTTTGGCGATTTTTGAAGTCCGTTCGGTGAAAAAGGCAGGTTGTTCTTTTTCGAATCGTACCAAAATCTAATCAGCACCAAAGCATCCCACAAGTAGCATATCTACCAAATTTTGTGAAATTTGTTCGATTAGTATTTAAGCTAGAGTGAATACATGAGTTTTTTACGAGCCATTTCGCAAAAAAAAGTCAGATTCTGTTTAGTCCAATGATACCAAAAACTAATCAGCACCAGGGTCATACCCAAGTGATTTAGCTATCAAATTTTATGAAATTCGGTCCATTAGTTTTTAAGTTAGAGTGGGTACATACATTGCACAGACAGACAGACAGACAGACAGACAGACAGACATACAGACGTCACACTAAAAATAGATTTTTCGTATTCTAGAGGTTTCAAAACGTGTAGATTCGTCGAAAACTGGAGTTGCGATTTTCGGCATAATTCCAATACTTTCCCTATGCATTGCCATGTATTGCAGGGAAAGTAAAAATTATCCCGTATAAAATGTATCTCAAAAATTGAAAGAAAGGTAGAAAGAAGAAAAAAATGGACTAAGGTACTTGTAAAACATTCGTTTTATCCGTAACTTTTATAGCTAAGCAAATGAAACCAATCCCATCATTCTAGAGAAAACCATTTTAAGGATATTTCTGTTCTCATAAATTTTGTAATTTCTTAGACTCTGTTTAAACTCTATGACTCTGTTTCTATGAATGTGCCATTTCGCCAAATAAAATGTGAAACCATCCTAAAATTGAAAATTTAGATAACATCAAATAAGTATGAGTTTCAGACATATACAATAAAAATCAAGTTAAAGTATAAAGAAAGAAAAAAAAAATTTGTTTCTAAAATAAGTCATTTCCTGCCTACATCAGATTTTAAATTAGAAACACTAATAGTTTCTCTTTGTACATTATATCTTTCGAGTGATGAAACATGAGGAAAACTATTTTAAGCGATTATTAAGCAGCAGTAGCTTTAAATTAATAGATTTTTCTGACAGTAGCTTCATTTAACGTCACACAGCACTAACCCAAGACGGGAAAGATCAAATAAAATATATATTTCAAAAACGGCGATCTCTATGAATAATTCAACGTAGTAAAGGGAAATTCATTGAAAATTTTCAATATCTTGGGATTAGCTTCCATCCAGAAAAAGAAGGAAAAATCAGCATTATATAGGCGAAAAAATATTGTAACTTATGCAGAGCAGAATTTTTCGGATCATATATTTTGACTTTTGTGGTACATTTTAATTGCATAGGGAAAACATAGTAATTAGATCAAGGATGTAAAATATACATTTCTATTCATTTACACATCCTCAAAGCACAAGAAATCAATTTTAGCTTGACATATCCACAATAGCTGTCTAAGAAGCTGTCCTTAGCAGGGAGGGAGGACGAAGAACAAGTGAAAGAGGAAGATGAGAGATTGGAATTGAGGAAATAAGAGTGGTAGCAAGGGAAAGAAACAGGGAATTATAATAACTGAATATTTCATTCACACACTTTTATTCCATTCCTTTCATTCAGCGGTGATATTTTTAAAATTATCACAATACTATGATCATTTATTTTACTTAAAAACTTAAAGCCATGAAGGTGAAAGTACTGTCTAACTCCATGATTAAAACTTCACCGAAAAAGGCAATGTTGCTTTTCTATGCAAAATCAATGCATGTTTCATTCATATCACTTATATTCCAGACTCCATAGCTAAATAATTTTGAGTTAAAAAAATTCGACAGTTCTTGTACAACTCATCTTTACAATCACTTATTTACATACGGCATCCATTAAAATTCGACTTCGTTGTAGAAATAGTCAAAATTTGATGATCATTTGAACTCAGCAATATGTAATTGCTTTGGAGTAGAATATAGATGCACAGAAATTACGAAAAATAAAGCGGTTTTAGGACGGATGCAGCATTAATATAAATTAAAAGAACTTTAAAAATCACGATTTTGACTGGGAAATATGATGGATGTCATATTTTGAAGTGGGTCACGTGATATCTTCATATAATATGGGTGCCATTATTATTTTAAATTTTATTTAAAAAATTACCGAACATATTTTGCTGATTTTTTTTACATATTTTAAGAGATAATTTGAATATTTCCTAAAACTTTCGAAGCAATTTGTGAATTTCAAAATTGCTTAAATGTTTGAAAAATTATGTCCCATAGAGTTTAATGTATTTCATTTTTTCAACTCGGGTTCAATCCAAACCTTATTGGGTGATATTATTCATTTACTTTACCATATGTTCTACAGAGCGTCTCAACAACATACTAAAATTTCTTTTCAAAAAATTCATTTTTACGGCAGTTATCGTTGGAACGGACAAACAGACAGACAGACAGAATGAGTAAAGTCATAAACGCTTTTCAACTTTATTGTAACGTGTTAAAAATTACTAATGACAAAGGAAACAGTTATTTCCATTACGCTAAAACATATAATTCTGAAGATAGTTTTGTTTTTCTTTTTAACTCTTTGTAAGTTTGAGGTTTTTAAAAGCTAATCTAGTCGAATAAAAACCTAATTAATTTAGTTACGGCATATTTTATGCTATTATAAATAAGAATTAGTTACATATATTGCATATAATACAGGAAATACGCTAGGTTTTAAAAATCATAAAACATTTCATTGATGTTTCCTCTCTCTCTCTCTCTCTCTCTCTCTCTCTTTGTATGTTTCACATAAAATATCATAACATTTAAGTACACAGTAGACTACACTAAGGAAACACTTATAAGCTCGCTTAACCAATTATAAATTTATGCTTCAAACAGGAAAAATTTTTTTTTAACTACACTCCTTACGGATGATTAATATCTTAAGGAAAATATCGTTACTGTAACTGCTATTTAACAATAAAAAGTGCGTATTTTAACAAAAGCAGAACGTCAATTATTGTCCCTGTCGCTTGCAATAATCTTTCATGCCTGACTAGATACGCTATAGAAAAAATTATCTTGTTTAAAGAAAGTGTCTTTTGTTTTTACCTAAATGCTCAGCTGTTGAGACAGAAAAATGGAGATTAATAAATAACACTTTGAATCGAAATATTTTATGGTAGTACATTAGGTATTAATATTTCAGAATATTATATGTTCCATTTTTTGACAGAAATATTTTTTTTTTTTTTTTTTAAATGGCCAGTCACTTGACTTTCGTCATTCGCCTGAAATAAATTATTATAATCAAAATAATATGAAGTAATGTTCATTTATAAAAAATATTGTTTTATATATTTATTAAAGAAAATAAATTCCCAAATAGTCAGCCCGGTTGATTATGGATCAGTTTTTGAACAATTCTTCATTTGCAGGTGTTTAAAAAATTGTTTTTTGCAAAATTTGTGGTGAGAAAATAAGTTTAGGAAATTAGATTCTCAGAATGACTGACGTCCAAATAATAGCGGCTAGAATTTTCCTAGATCCTTACGAGTTATGATCGATATTCATCGACCGTCTAATTTAAACCATCCATAGCTGTCTATCGGCGAATTCAAGTCATCGCCATCATGTCGTCTTGCCTTGTGTTAGAAATTGGTGTTCTGAAGAGGGTCCTAGACCAAAGACTTTAAACATTAATATGATGGGTCTCGTGGTATAACAAATAAAAAAACATGAGACGAACGTACAAGTCAGGATTTACAAGTCCATGTAAAATATAAAGAAAGAAAAAGCGTCTACTTAAAATGAAAAGAGAAAAATAATTGTCCCAGTTAATCGCTGAATACAGCGTTAGCTAACCAGCAGGAGATAAGTGATTTCACTCTCAGCTAAGATATGCAATCTTTACAAACTTTAAAACAGTGATGCTACCGCGATGTGGAAATTATTTTGAAATATGCAAAATATGTTTGTTTTAAAGGAATTACAGACGTTCTAAAATATGAAGGAACTACGGTAATAGAAGAAATTGCGTTGTTATTTCAATGTATTTGCCATGAAAGCCTAAAGATTTATTAATTTCGTCAGTTCATTTTCGATAAATATGAAACTATCCGATTGGATTTATAATTGAGATAACATTTTTAACTAGGAGCAGATTTATTCTGCTATCGATGCGCTTCCTGGAAAAATGTTTCAATGGCATTTTACCAGGTGCACTGTAAGAATTGTTGCCGTTACTTTGATAAGAATTTAAATTGGTTAAAAATGTTTCAAATAAGTTCCTTGAAATAATCCCTATATGAACTGGAAAATATTACAATAATACAAACTTATGAAATTATATTTAATATTTTTAATTACATATTTTACAATTGTATGATAAAGAAGTGTCTCATTCTAACCGTTTCTGCAGTTTACTTCAGATTTTTAAATCTTATTCGATTATTAAATCTAATCTGATTTATTAATTTTAAGGAATGTTTTTATAAATTTGCACATATTTTTGATGGAAGCATGTTTTATAACGCTCCTTTCCTAATCAGATAACAAATGAAAATATTTTACACAACTAAAAATATTTTCAATCAATAATTGGACATTATTAAAAAATCAATGTGTAAGAAAGTTAAAAATTTTATCCAATAATTTTAATATGTAGTTACAAGATAGCATTTTATCGCATATGATCTTACTAGTGATACAATTACAGTTTTCGAATAGAAATATATGTTTTTTTTTTAAATAAAACATTTTAAGATGTTCACATCCAACAGTTAAGAGGATAGCTAGCTTAACAAACGGAGTGGTGAATCTGAACTTCTTGGTTTTTAACACTTTCCAACATAGTTGAAAAGTATTTATGACATTGTTCATTCTACCCATCTTTCTGTCTGCCCGTTTACACGATAACTACCGTAAAAATGACTTTATCAAAATGGAATTTTAGTATGTTGTTGAGGTGGTCTGCGGGATATATGGAAAAGTAAAAGAATAATATCAACCAATTAGTTTTGGATTGAATCCGGGTTGAAGAAGTGAAATACATTGAACCCTATGGAATATAATTCTTTATACATTTTTTAAGCAGATTTAAAATTCACAAAGTGTTTAAAAAATTTTAGAAGTTACTTAAATTATACCATAAAATATATGAAAAAAATCAGCAAAACATGAATGGTAGTTTTTTAAATAACAATTAAAATAATAATTACACCCATATTATATGAAGAGATCACGTGACCCCTTTTAAATGAAATATGGCTTCCATCTTTTTTAACACTTTACAACAAAGTTGAAAAGTGTTTATGACTTTGTTCATTCTGTCTGTCTGTCTGTCTGTCTGTCTGTCTGTCTGTCTGTCTGTCTGTCTGTCTGTCTGTCCGTTAGCACGATAACTGCCGTAAAAATGAGTTTATCAAAATGAAATTTTAGTATGTTGTTCAGACGGTCTGTAGGACCTATGGGAATATAAATAAATAATATCACCCAATTAGTTTTTTATTGAACCCGGGTTGAAAAAATGAAATACATTGAACCCTATGGGACCTAATTTTTCAAACATTTTTTAAGTAAATTTAAAATTCACGAATTGCTTCGAAATTTTTAGGAAATATTCACATTATCCCATAGAATATATAAAAAAAAATTCAGTAAAATATGTTAAGTAGTTTTTTAATTAAAAAAATTATTTAATATAGGGAAAAAAACAAATTCAATTAAATTCTGACTTTGGGATATCTTCCAGAAAGAAAAGAGAGAGATATTATATAATAAATATCTCTCCATTTGTTAAAACGTTTTGCATATGGGAGTGGCTTCATATTTTAAAATAATTTGGTAGATAACAATTTTTCATTTTTTTTAAATTTTATATAACTCTTCATGATAAATTTAATTGATGGCATTTTAAATGCACTTTCCTACGTCCTAGAGAGTTAAAATTTGGTACACAGCTTAAATTTGTAGAACATTTTATTCTACAGCAATTTGGTGGATCTTTAAATATAGATCATACATTTTTTTCCAAATGACCCGCAATTAATCCCCGTTCACTTTTATAAATCATTGTAATATTGTTAAAAATTCTGATGTGGACAGCACATGTCTTTCCCTGCAGACTCATATTCGTTCTCTTTATTTATTCAATGATAATTTTAGTTTATCTGCACAACATAAGTATTTTAAATGACATTGAATTTACACGTTAAACTTAAATTTGGTTCTCATTTGATAACTGGACTTATTGTCAAAGGTGGCGTAGCGAAAACGCGAAAAAACTAGAATATCTCAAGAACGGCTAGTCCTAGAGTAATGGGGTTAGTCTTATTCTTTTTGTTGTCAAAAATCACATATAAAATAGGAATTTAATTGATATAATTGAGCACACGTAGTCTTTTATTTTTATATATAACGATTTTTGCTGGCCATTTCGCAAAAATAGCCCGTTCCTTTCTCCCGAATCGTAGTAGAATAACCTACAAATGATTTATATACCAAATTTTGTTAAATTTGGTATATAAATCACTTGTAGGTTATTGAAATATTATACTCCAAATTTTGTTAAATTTGGTCCATTAGTTTTTAGCTAGAGTGGATAAAGGCAATTTCTGCGGCCATTTCGCAAAGAAGGCAGATTCTTTTATTACGAATCGTACTATAATCTAATGAACATCAGGATTTCCCACAAAAAACATACCTACCAAATTGTATGAAATTCGGTCCATTAGTTTTTCAATTAGAGTGGATGTAATATCCACACAGACACACAGAAACATACACAGATACACCCTTACACACACAGACGTCTTCCTAAAAGTAGTTTTTTCGTGTTCTAGAAGTCCCAAAACGTGTAGATACTTTGAAAATTCGAGTTCCGATCTTCGGCACGATTCCAATACTTTGAATACATACACATACACATATATATTATCTGTGTATTATCTGTGTATCTAAATTCCGTGCCTATGCAATTACAATAGTTGTGATTTTAAATGATCCCTAAACTTTTATTATTTCTTCAAGGAAGCCTAATTTTAACATATGCAGAATGCAAATATCTCAAGCGATTGTAAGATGAATTACATAAGAATTGCTGAATTTTTTTCACACAAAATTATTTAGCTCTGGAGTCTGGAATACAAGTTATATGAATGAAATATTCATTGATTTTGCATAAAGAATCAGATGATTTATATTTCGATACAGTTTTAAATATTTAAGTATAATAAATTACTGTAGTACTGTGATAATGTAAAAGATATTACCACTGAATGAATCACATTTTAGAAATTTTTAAATGAAATTACATTTCAGTTGGAAAGTGTTTCATAATCAATGCTTATGCATGATTGATCTTTCTTGTTTCCTAGTGTAAAAATCAAGATTTTTAAAGTTATTTTAAACTTATATTTGGTGTTGCATTCGTTTTGAAACCGCTTTATTTTTGCGTATTTTCTGTGCATCTATATCTTGTGCCAACGCAATTACAATATTCTTGAGTTTAAATGATCATCAAACTTTGATTACTTCTACATCAAAGCGCAATTTTAATGGATACAGAATGTAAACAAGTGATTATAAGATGAGTTGTATAAGAATTGCTGAATTTTTAATGCAAAATTAATTACCTCTGGGGTCTGAAATAAAAGTGATATGAATGAAATATTCATTGCTTTTACATAGAGAGTCAGAAGATTTATATTTCAGTGACGTCATTTGAATAAGTTTATTTTTTTCCATGTTAAGTTTTCAAATATAATAAATTATTGTAGTACTGTGATAATTTAAAATATATCAACGCTGAATGTATCGCACTTTAGAGATTTTTAATTAAAATTGCATTTCAGTTGGAAAGTGTTTCATAATCAATGCTTTATGCACGATTGATCTTCTTTATATAAAAATAGTTTAACATTGATTCATGAAAACAACAAAAAATATTTATATTTTATTATTTACATTACACCAGATAAAAACTAAATTTGCATAACTTAACAAACAATACGCATCACGGAAGATATAAAAGAATACCGTATTAAATTTAATCAGAAGCATTCCAAGTCTAGCCATAGAAAATTACAAACAATAATTCGAAGGGAAAAAAAAACTTTTCATAAGACAACATGCTTTAAAATAGCGAGCAAAATATGAACAAAATCCTATGAAAGAACGCGAATGTACGAAGCGAAAAAAAAAGTCTTTCTCAAAACTTTTTGAACCCTCGGGTGTTTTCAGAACTGCTCTTTGATTGAAAATAACCGCTCGAGGAACTTAACATCAAGAAAGAAAGAACACAAACAGACGTTGAATAGGATGATTAACAAGATATCGTCAGCGAAAAGGAAATAATTCTGAAGAACTTTAAACAGCCGTGGGAGTTAGGAACTGAGGAAACATAAAATTGTTGATATTGGAGGCGTTGGTTGATGCCGAATCGTGAATTTTACACAGTGAGTGATTTTCCTGGATGCATTTCCAAATCGAAGGTGTTTGACCGTTTTAATGAGCGGTCAGCGTTATGGTTCGAAGAAGACTGAATATTACAAATGTTTTAGAAGTTGCCTTTAGATAATCTTTGATAAATTAGAATTATTCAACTAAACGTTGAATTAAAGTTCGTTTGGAATGGGTTATTTTGGTGCTATCAACGATAGTTTTTACTCAGTTTTCTTATGACTCAAAATGAAGAAATTAATTTTTCAATTTAATAAAAGAAATATACTTTCATAAAAATGAAGAATAAAATTTGATGTGGGCAACACATGACTTTCCTTATATAATGTAATGAATTTACTACTTTTACAGTAAAAAAATAGGTTTTTCTTATAGTGGATACTTATATTCTTTCCAAGATTTGAATTTTCGACAATCAGTCATCATTTTCATTGATTTAGCGCCATTTTAATCCATTTGGCGAGATTTTCGTTAATTTGGCATCATTTCAAAAAGTCGCCAAGTTGACGACATTCCGCCAAATTCGTCACCGAAATCTCGCCAAGCGTTATGGACAAAGGGATAAGTTATTCTTACAGCAGATAAATGACTATTAGCGTTCAAATACAAAAGTATTACTCAAAGTATCTTTTTTCATGAATGGAACGAGCTAGATCCATGAGAATGATGTCACCCAATTTATCGCATGGTATTACATATGAAAAGTGAACATGTTTCTCAATAGGAAATATTTTTTTTTTATTTTATATGACTTTTTGATAATTTTATTGAAAAATGTGCAATATCTCAAGAACGGTTCATATTAGCATTGTAAAATTTATGTCAATCGTTTACTAATGAAAAATTACATAAGAAATGTCAATTTGCGTAACTTTATTAGCGGTTTTGATTTTTTGACGATTTTTTCATAATTTCACTCGAAAATTTAGGGGGGTTCTGAACATTCGATTGCATATAAAAACAATTGGCTTCCAGTGTTTATGGATTGTGATTTTTGTACCAAATTTCGTTCAAATCGGTCCATTCGTTCGTCAGTTATCGTCTCCACAGGCTCACTGACACACACGCACACACACATACTTTCACACTCACATACATGCTTTCACACACACGCACATACTTTCACACACACACACACACACATACACACACACACACACACACACAGACATCACTTCAAAAATGTTTGATTCGTGATCAGGGATGCTTGAAACGTGCTCTCTCGTCGAAAACTCGAATTCGAATTTTCAACCCCGTCACAATACTTTCCTTATACATTATGTATATAAGGAAAGTAAAAAGCAATTAGAGACTCAACATTTTCTCTATTTAGTAGTTGTTTTGGGGTAATCTGTGATAACTTAAAACTATTCAACCAAACGTTGAATTATATTTAGATTGGAATCGGCTGTTTTGTTAGCTCTCAACGATAGCTTTTACTATGTTATGAGTAAAATTGAAGAATTTAATAAATAAATTACATTTTTGTGGTATTAAGTACAAAAAGGAATTTAGCGACTCAAAACTTCCTATTTGCTTTTGGATAATCTTTGTGCTAGTAGTTTCTGTAGTAGTTGCTTTTGCACGTAGTTGCTTTTAGATGATCTTTGATAACTTTAAATTATTCGATCAAAAACGTTGAATTATTGTTTGTGTTGATGATCTTTGATAACTTTAAATTATTCGATCAAAAACGTTGAATTATTGTTTGGTTAGAGTCAATTATTTGGTGCCATCAAAAATGGATCTTGGGGTATTTCAGTTTTTTAGAAAAAGCACTTTTCATAGAGTTTAAAAAAAATAATTCCGCTATTCAAAATTTTCCAACACGTTGTACTTTGTAGATTTAGTGTCAGAATACTGTAGCAGTTACTGGCTCACTCTATACCGGGTGGTCAGAATTAAAACACTCCTACTCTGAGCTCTCTATAGATCGAACTACTCAGTGCGAAGGCTCCAAAATTGTTGAACATACTATTCAAGACATGGGAAAGGGATTACATGAAAAAAAATAGTTCCAGAAACACCGATAGGTGGCGCTGTACAACAGAAAATATGCTGAAAAGACACAAAAGACACATTTGTAATACATTTTATTCGAACGTACCAAACATTCATATCACAAGGATCTTATCGATGCAGGGAATGCTGCTTGTAACGTTATCCATTGATTGTTCAACAATAGTGGTGGTAACATCGTCAACGACATCTGAACGGGTCGATTTGCGTCCTCGACCCGGCTGAACTCCAAGATGTCCAGTTTTCTCGAATCGAGCGATCATTCTCCTGAGAGCTTGTGGAAGTAATGGTCCTTTGCGGAAATTCTTAAGTTGACGAAACTAGCTCTCGAAGTGCAGCTGCAGCATGTCCTTTGTTTTCATAAAACAGCTTCACAAGCAAAACGCGTTCTGGCAGTGTGACAGCCATCGCTGATAAGAATGAAAATTTCCCAGTTTTATCCCCTTTTATGCCCAGAACATAGTAGCTGCAAACCAAGGGTTTATGAAATTTTTGTGCTTACAGTGCGAAATTGCAGTTACAATGACAGTTTAAGTTTCTTCACTTTTTTATCTTCTTTTTTTCATATCAGCAAAAAAGATTAAAAAGGAAAAATTCCATATCGCATGTGTTTGTTTTTTTGTAATTATTTTGTGTCTTTTCAGCATATTTTCTGTTGTACAGCGCCACCTATCGGTGTTTCTGGAACTAATTTTTTTTTCGTTTAATCCCTTTCCCCATGTCTTGAATAGTAGGTTCAGAGCCTTTACACTGAGTAGTTCGATGTATAGAGAGCTCAAAGTAGGGGTGTTTTAATTCTGACCACCCGGTAATGCAAATTTTGTAAAATGTATTTGTATTGTGAGTTTAATATACACAAATTAGAAAATTTCAGAAAAATAGTTTGCGTATCAGTTATCACGAGATACATACTAAGTTAATCAATCAGAGACAAAATAACACATTTTAGACCCTGAGGCGTTCTTTAAATAACGAAATCTAAAATATGACACATCTCGCATATCACATAAAAAAGTAGTTGCATATTTAAGGAGTTATCTTATGACATGCATCTGCGCAAATGTTTTTGCCTCGCACAATATTTTACTTTGACCTCTTTTATTAACTAACGCAGTTTATACAACGTTAAACTACAAATCACCTACAAAATTCTTTTACAATCAGTTGGGAGAAAGAGGGGAAGGAAAGATCGTTTACGGAAATTCCTTAAATGATCTGGTGCAACTGGTAGTTTAACAGTATGTAATCCACGAGGCTTAGGTTCAATTCATTATTCCGGCAGATAAATTTTTGAGATAAAAAAGTTTAATGTGCAAGGTGATTATGTTCAATGTATCATTGCATAGAGCATTCTACAAACTAAATTTTCAGTCGAACTTCTATTAAACTTAGCAGGAAACTACAATACTGAAGTACATCTGACAATGTGAGTATATATGTATGCCTGTCCCGCAATTCAAAATCTGCACGTATAAAGTTGTGTGTTTTTTTCAAAGCAAGGCAATAAGGGCATGTGTATAAATTTTTCAAAAATTAAGAACAATATAATATTTTTTTAATTATGTACAAAATAAGGCCTCAAATTAATAAGAATTTGGCCTATATGATTGAACTGTTTGCAACAATGAATAAATTTTGTATTTTTTCTAAATCACGAATAATAATGCTCACCGCATAAAATTGTCCTTAGAAAGAACGTTAGTGCAATGCGGCCCAAATGTGGCCCTTGACAGGAGGTGTATTATCGTTGAATGTACTAGGGATATTGATATTGCATGTAGAGTGGTTACCGTTATTGCACTTCAGGTAAGAGGATTGCAAGAACCAATGTTGGTTTGGTTCTCTTGTTAGCTATAGCTGCTAAATGCGTCTGCTATACCTTGCTTCCAAACGTGAAAGGAACCAATGTTGGTTTGGTTCTCTTGTTAGCTATAGCTGCTAAATGCGTCTGCCAAACCTTGCTTCCAAACGCGAAAGGAACCAATGTTGGTTTGGTTCTCTTGTTAGCTATAGCTGCTAAATGCGTTTGCTAAACCTTGCTTCCAAACGCGAAAGGAACCAATGTTGGTTTGGTTTTCTTGTTAGCTATAGCTGCTAAATGCGTCTGCTAAACCTTGCTTCCAAACGCGAAAGGAACCAATGTTGGTTTGGTTCTCTTGTTAGCTATAGCTGCTAAAATGCGTCTGCTAAACCTTGCTTCCAAACTATACATCTGTACGTCACAATAACCTGCGTTCTAAAATACACTTTATTCTATTCATTTATCATGCAGATGGATGACAAAAACCAATTTTTGTAATTTTGTAATCATTAATCAAATTTTGAAAACGAGAATTTTTTTCAAAGAAAGATGACATTTTTTAAGCTTATAACTTTCAGTAAATGTTACTATTCACTCTTACATAAAATATGCACATTAAATAGCTATTTTTATAAGCAAGGTTAGATGTAATGTCATCGATTTTCGATGCTATTGATTGTTATTAATATTGATATGTTATTGATATATATCGATAATTATATCGATTATTGGCATGTCATTGATTTTCGAAAAAAATGAAAGGCGCTACTTTGGTCCAAATATCCCGAAAATCAATAGACCTTTCTCATTCATTCATTGAAGTATTCGTATCAAATATCATTTGACTGATAGACAGTCATCCTCAAAAAATGGTTATTTCAAAACATGTAGATATGCCAAAATCGAAAAGTCGATTTTTATCCTCATTACAATTATTTTCCTTTACAGATATAATGTATTATATGAAATTAAAAGTAAAATTTTCAATTTGTTTTAAATGTGAATTGCTAACCAAAGTGCTAACGGCAGTGGTTCCAGTTTGATGGAGACGTATCGGTTTTGTGTGGACAACAAATTTCTTCGTGGGTGTAGTTTGTCTGACGTTTTAACAAAACAATTCAAAATACTAAAATCTCGAAATTATAACCAATATATTTCAAAAACTACGAATCTGATCTAAAAGCTAGATAAACCTAAATTGTACCTTCATTAACAATTAGTTATTAGGGCTCCTAAGGACATTTTAAAGAACTATGTATATTGTTTCTTCCCTGATATATAACATATACCATAATGCTTTACTATATTTTACTTAACTGTTTTATATATAGCTTCCTTGAATTACCATATCAAATTATTTCATGCAATATCCAGTGAAGCAAGATTGACTATTTTATATTAAAATATTAATTTAATTTGAAATTGTTTTACTTCCATTTTTACATAAAACATTTTATATGTTCACTTACCTGCAGTGAAAGTTGATGTTTGGGATTAACTAGAATTTTATAAAAGCACAAAATTTTAACTTACAATATACAAGTTTATGAAGAATCCGATATTGCTAAACATATTTTTTTCGAACGTTACATGTGGCTCTTGATAACAAAAGGTATGTTAGATCATCTCTTTAATGTATCAAAAATTTGGGTTCGGTAGATCAGATCTTGCGCTTCTTCTGGGAGGGGGAGGGGGCAAAGTAGTCGAATTTTTGGCTAATCGTATTCGACATTTTCTCTAAACCCGTGCCCTTTCTCATATCCATGAGTAGTTGTAGATTGTTGTTGTTCTGTGACTTGTTTTATGATGCACCCTACCGCCTGTATGTGGTAGGAGATAATATTAAAAGTTCATCCGTTATCAGAAACTCCTTATTTCTGTATGTCTTGATATTCGGACACTGTAATGAATGGGTTATAGATGGACCATAATGACTGCTTTTTATAGTCAATAACTTGGTCAGATGCACCTGGTTACGAATGTACGTAACAAATTGCGTGGTTCAGTGCCCATCGACATCTCATAAACTATGTGGAACACAGATTTATGAAGTCCTTCTGCATAATGCTTTCTGTGAACACACAAATTTCTTTGAACAATCAAACAATCTTTATATGGCAATGATAATATTAATCCTCTAGAATTTAAAGCAGTCGATTACACATCAACTAAGAAAAGGCAATCAGCACGGAGTCATGTCCCGCTTTCTTCGTCTTCTGGTGTACTTCCAGAAGCAGTATTTAAAGGCATCATGGAACAAGGAACTGTTGGTGAGGGAAAATATTGCACTTTGTATGTTATTTCCTTCCATACAAAAACGGAAGAGCACATTATCAAGTTACTGACTGGAGCTACTGAACTATTTGTAAGAATTAAAGGCACGGATATATCCTCTTAACGTCAAATTCGAGAGTAGCTGTGCAAACATTTAAAGTATGAGATATTAACCAACATAGAAGAAATAAGTGCATTTGTCAAATAAAGGATAAAGAAAGAAAGAAACACCCTACCGAAATTACACAATGCGCATCCAAAACAAAACAAAATATGTCATTCGATAGAGATTAATGTCTTCTACAAATATCAATGCTTAAAATTTGTCCAGTTTAAAATGAAGAGGCTGATATTTAAACCAATTCATGATATTTTTTTGACAATTAAAGATATAGGAAGGTTCTATGTACTTATCTAGAGTTCAAATGCATGTGTGGGACGTAATATATATATATATATATATATATATATATATATATATATATATATATATATATATATATATATATATATATATATATATATATATATATATATATATATATATATATATACATATATATATATGTATATATATATATATATATACATATATATATGTATGTATATATATATATATATATATGTATATATATATACATATATACATATATATAGATAGATATATATATATATATATATATATATATAAATTCCCAAAAAGGACAAGTAACAATGTACTCGTAAATTTCCAGAAGAGTGACAAGAGTAACGGTCGGGGGGAGTTGCGACCCTCAACACTCCGGTTAAAGCTTTTTTCGCCATGGCAAACTTCATGACTCTTATAAAACCGTAAAAATTACATACAAACATAAACACTTTCAATATTATGTAAATCTTGAGTTTACTATTCTACGCTAAATCAAACCAAAAAGCACTCTATAAAATTTTTTAACAATTACTTTAAAATACTAATGTATGAAATTACTTCACTCGTGCCTATTTAATACTTTAAAATCAATATATTCATGACTAATTAAATCCAAATCTGAGTGGTTATTTTAAAAAATGGATACAAGACCTATTAGCTGCATTATCACCATATAAATACTGATGTATGAAATTTCTTCACTCGTGGTTATTTAATCCTTTAAAAACTATATATTCAAAACTAATGTTTGAAACCCAAGTCAGAGTGATTGTTTATTAAATTGGATACAAAACCTATTGGCAACATTTTCGCCATATAAATACTAATGTATGAAATTACTTCACTCGTGGTTATTTTAATACTTTAAAATCAATATATTCAAGACTAATGAAATTCAAGTCAGAGTGGTTAATTTTAAAAAATGGATATAAGACCTATTGGCAACATTATCGTCATGTAAATAATAAGGTATGGAATTACTTCACACGTGGTTATTTAAAACTTTAAAATCAATATATTCAAGACTAATGGCATCCAAGTCAGAGAGGTTATTTTTAAATATTGGATACAAGACCTATTGACAATATTATCACCATATAAATATATAAATACATAAACACATAAATACGCCATAGTCCAGACACTTATATATATAAGTGTCCCACACTATATATATATATATATATATATATATATATATATATATATATATATCATATTTCACTAAATGAAATTTTTCCCTCTCATATTTTAACATTTATCTCCGGATGTTTTAGTATTAGTTATAAAAATATTTGGCTTAGATATTATGAAAGTCTTTGTGAAATAAAAATATATGTTTCTCATCATGATAAATATTTTTATTGAACCAGAAACCAACATAAAACTCTAAGTAACAATACATGATCAATAAATAACTGGATACTTGGCAACCACCATCATACCCATATTTTAATGCTTGATTTTCCTTGCAAGACTGTGGCACATGCACAAATGAAGCTATGAAATAATGAGGAATGCTTCTTTTCCAAATAGAAGAGCAGAGAAGTTTGAAGATTAAGATGTTTAGAAGATAATGTCTCGCAATAATGCGGATTAGTAAGAAAAGTTCACCATGCTCTTGGAGTATGATGGCATTAAAGGAACTGTCGAGTTTTAAAGTTCTTGAAGAATATAGGCACATTTAACATTTGTTCATGAAGAATTATGTAGAAAAATAAATTAGAAAATGTTCTTGTCCAAAGTGAGGAGATGTAATACTAAGCCTTAAATTTCTTTCCATATCCGAATTGTAAGTAGTCACACCACAACATGTAGAAGTCCTTAAAGTAAATTTGGCTGTGAATCATCAAGCATTTCGCATCACGTGATGGTATACTTAGAACATTTCTAAAGCATCCGTGGGACTAGTAGTTCAGAATATACCAGTACGTAGTTACGATAATGAGGAGACTACTTGAAAGACAGTTATCCAAAATTTGCATAAATCGTTCACTTTAAGCCTATTTCTTGATGTGACCGAAGTCCAGGAATCCGTGGTGATCTCCAAGAGATCCGTAGCTATAGCCTCCAAGACCAATATGGTGTCCATGAGGACCATGGTGGAAACTGTGAGAGAGATGTCCAAGAGAGTGCCCATGGTGTTGTTCGTGATGGTGTCCATGATGATGTCCATGATGGTGTCCATGATGGTGTCCATGCTTATGGTCATGTCCGTGCTTGTGGCCGTGGTCGTGTTTGTGGTCATGTCCGTGCTTGTGATGATGGTCATGTCCGTGTTTATGACTGTGGTCATGTCCGTGCTTGTGGTGATGATCATGTCCGTGTTTGTGATGGTGGTTGTGGCCATGATGATGAGCATGATGATGTCCGTGATGGTGATCATGTCCATGTTTGTGATGGTGGTCATGCCCGTGTTTGTGATGGTGGTCGTGGCCATGGTGATGGGCATGATGGTGACCGTGTTTATGGTCGTGTCCGTGCTTGTGATGGTGGTCATGTCCGTGTTTGTGACTATGGTCATGTCCATGTTTGTGACTGTGATCATGACCGTGCTTGTGGTGATGATCATGCCCATGTTTGTGATGGTGATCATGTCCGTGTTTGTGATCGTGTCCATGTTTGTGATGATGATCATGTCCATGTTTATGGTGATGATCGTGCCCATGCTTGTGCAAGTGTGAATGTCCATGATGATGGCCATGTTCATGTTTGTGTGCATGGTCGTGTCCGTGTTTGTGATCGTGATGATGCCCATGCTCGTGTTTGTGACCGTGATCGTGCTTATGGTGGTGGTCATGTCCATGTTTATGGTCATGTCCATGCTTGTGTTCATGTGCATGGCCATGTTTATGATCATGTCCATGCTTATGATCATGCTTATGGTCATGACCATGTTTGTGATCGTGATTGTGATCGTGTTTGTGATCATGTCCATGTTTATGCTCGTGGCCGTGTTTATGGTGATGATGATGATGATGATGATGGTGGTGCTCAGTTTGATCCTTAATCACAATCACCTTCTTGTCATCATCGTGGCTGCAATAAATAATTTATTTAAAGTCTTTGGCATGGTATATTCTTTTAATATGTTTCATTATGGTGAAATAAACTTTAAAGAAGTCCATTAATTTACAAAATTATTCAATGATTTTTACGTGAGTTTTATTCTTCTGTTTAGAGGGTATTTTTTTAACATTTCAAATTCTGTAGAAATTTACTTATAGTAAAAATACTTACTGTCCTGGTTCAGGTTCAGGATCTGGTTCTGCCATAACAAAGCAGACAGCTACCAACATCATTACCACAAGGGTCTTCATGCTGATCCCCATCTAAAAGAAATATTTAATATTATTTTCATTTTTTGTATTTAATTGATTTATGTCACCGTGAAGACATAGTTTATTGTATTAACTGCAAAACGCATACTCCCGTATTTGACATGGATGAGTAGTGTTATATTGAAAATTAATTTACCCTTATGGGCTACAAAACTAGAATATTTATATAGGCTTAATTGTATTGTAAACTGCAGTGTTATTCACATATAATTCCGGGACCTCTCTTTAACTGTGGCATCCACTGAGCTGCCGTTTTAATTCCAATAACAGTATTTCCATAAAATAAAATTTTGGGAATTGTACTTATGTCATTCATTGTACTGATGTCTTATTCACGATATATCACACGTTAGATAGATAACTTTTTAATATTATTATATAGAAAAAGTATTATTTTCTTGAAAAAAATTAATTTTGAGATATTGATGAAAGAACAAGTTTTTTAGACTTCCTAAGACTATTTCGAATACTTTTGGAAACATGCCATAATTTATGGGCGTGTTAGTGTTGTTGTTTAGAACCAGACCGTCTGACCTACCAGAAATGTGTAAGGTAACCGTTTGGACGGCCGGGATGTGCCACCCAATTTAGACCGGAACCCAGTGGGGAAGGCATCCACAGGGACCGTACCCTCCTTCCCCTACCAGCAACCTCGCGGAAGGACTTACGGACCCACATGTTTAACGTGATCGTACTCCGCATGAACACGGCGGCAGTTGTGGCAGCGTGCAAATCCAGCGCGCAAACCATGGGGCTACCGCGCCTGAAATGTGCCAACAGAACGCGATGTTCCCAGGTGGTCACCCACCCAAGTACTAACCACGCCCAATGCTGCTTGACTTCGGTGATCTAACGAGAACCGGTGTTTTCAGCACGGTAGGGGCGTTGGCCATGGGCGTGTTAGCGTGTAAGTCTTCGGGGTAACTGGCTAATTGTTATTAAAAGTAAATTAGATATTTATTATTTCAAACGTGATTGAATGATAAAATATTATAATCCTAGCGAAAAATGATATAAGCAATAATCTTTTCATCATATAAAATCGTAAATAAAAGCGGAATAAAATATTTCATCTTGTATATTACTGTATAAAGTAGAAAACTCTGCATTAAAGTAGAACATTAAAATAGTTCATAATGCATGTAGATAGATACTTAAATAATTTACATGCGGAATATGGATTAAAAAAACCATATGTATTAGGAGGCTATAATCATACAATCAAATTACAGAATCTAAATGATTGATGTATTAAATGCAAGAAAACATCAATTAAAATCATTTCACATAAATAAATAATAGATAGCATAGAAATAGTTTTATGAATATATCTAAAATGGACTGTATTGAGTTATTTTTTTTTAAACAATCTGTTTTTGCAAAAGGCGAATTTTTGTATAATTTGTCTGTTATAGCCCGAGAAATGAAAATATGATTGCAAATATTTCTATGCAATGAATTACAAAAATGTCAATTTGAAATATAAAAATAAAAACAACATTTTCAATTTCTTAAAATTAATATTTATAAAAATAATGTGAGAAGAAATTTAACAGAAACGCAAGTACAATAAAATAAAAGAAAGCTTCCACATTGATGGCTGGATATAGAAGAGACATTTGTCCTCATTTTCTAATAATCTCACATATTAGTTGTAGAACTACCTGAAAAATAATCCTAATTTCTCCTTTTTCTTCTGTCGTTAAAATGGAAATATTGTTATGGAATTTGAGAAACATGTTAAACTGTTGTTTCTCCTCTATTGTTTGATAATTATCTGAATATCACTGAACACGAAATCCGATTGTCGGCAAAGCCAAAACGACTTGGAGACAGCTCTTGTAATCTTCGTAACTAAGGAAATAATTCAGTGAACTTTCAGACAATTTAGTACTTTTCTAAATACCATTCTCTTGAAATATTGAAATGAAGGTCAAGTTGGCACTTTTACACATCGTTACCTTATATTTATCGTAAGGAAGATTTTAAATGCTAGACTTAATGGATAATCACAATAATAATTTTATATCTTATTCAGGGTTTGCATTGATAAGCGAAACGTATTGGTTTATATTTTGAAATATCGTTGATCTGGAAAACTAATATAGCCGATATAAAGTTATCTGAAATTGATCCTCTGTAGGATTATTCGGAATTTTCAATTAATAGCATTTGTATCTGTGATTTTCAATTCGTTGCATTTTAGAGCAATTCAAAAATATTTAAAAATATTTTGCTTCGTTTGCGAACCATACATGATCGAATAAACTTAAATTTAGATAAATGATTTTTAATACATAAAAGAAATTATTTTAAAATTTCCGAAAATGTTTCACTATTTTCGCTGAATCATTTTACATTAAATTACTTTCTTGGCGTTTTTAATTAATTTACACATGTGTTTATCCTATCCACTACTCTACTGAGATAAACTTAGATATGGCGTGGCATATTTCTATTGTAAGCATCAAATTTATGGTTACATCAAATAACTTTACTCTTATATTAAACAGTACTGACAGACGACATGGATTAAGTTATTGCGGTTTCTTACAGTACAGGCAAAAATAACTATTTCCCCTAAAATGTCCCCCGTAATAAGAGCCTTAGTTGATGGTAAAGTCATATTTGCATCTTTCCCCTTTAAAGTATACACTATGTTCATCTACAACAAAGTTTGTAACAAACAGACTGGACATAAATTTACAATTATATTTATGCAGAATTCTAAGAGTATTTTTAAATTACAATTTTCTCTACTGTAATTTTCTGAGTATAATCCATAGACTACTTATTAAAATACTTATATTTTAATAAATACGCTGCGGATATCCTTGGGCCAAAAGGAACTCCGGGCAAGAATTTTTCCAAGCAGAAAAAACGATTGTGAAAATATAAAATGAGTATATGAAATTAATATATATAAAATAAGAAAATATAAATAAGAAATATTGTAAAGAAGCATATATAAAAACATTGTGCTAAAACAAATATTTTTTGGTTAAAATGTGTTCTTCTGAAGTAACGATATTTAATTTAACATCATCACAGTGTAACTTATTCAAATAGAAGGTAAATTTCATTATTTTAACTACTTTTGCATATATACATGAGGAGACAAACAACAAGAAGCACCAATTATATATGCGGATTGTACTGGTCTACGGATTACGCGGTGCTGCGGCTTTCACGTATATTTTTTCTCTCTTTGAAAAATCCGCATGCGGATTATACGCCACCATGGGTTATAGGCATGAAATTTTGGTATCGTGTTTTTATTTTTTCACTATTTAAATAAATACTAAATAAATGTTTAAATAGGTAACTTTTCAACTAAATTAAAATCCAAAGATATTTAATATTAATTTTTTAAAAGAATATGATTGAATTTCACACTTTTTGAAAAGTATGTTAAGGATACGTTTTTCAACATTCCCGTTGAATAATTATTACTGTCATAAAAATTCGTTATAAATCCTAAACTAGACGGAAATTATAAAATTCCAGATATAAAATATTCAATGAGATTCTCCAAAATATTTATATAATATTGTATTACAGCGCATTACGAAAATCAAAATATTTACAAAATAATGCAATAAATAAATAAAAACTGTAATATGTTCAGCATATCTTTGCAATTCTAGGGATGGCATGAACTCTTAAAGTAATACAATGTATTCCTATGACTGAACGGGTAAAATTCTAATTACTTTTATGAGTGGGTTAAAGCACAATAGAGCATGGCAGTATTTCAGATTTTTATATAATGTTAATTTCTTTAGAATAAATAATATTGTTAAACATTTTCAGTTTTTGGTGGATTTACATAGTTGAGCATACCTGAATACAAATTAACAATTTGTATTGTAATATATACATATGTGATTTTCTATCTTTTTATGAAACTTTTGGGAAATATAGCTATCGGCTAAAGAGATATATTTAAATTACATTTGATGCAGATATTTTATTTTGAGAATATAAGAATAGCATGAATTTTGGGAGATTAGGACAGGGGAAGATAGTTCTCAAACAAAAGAGATATATTTAAATTAAATTTGATACGGATATTATATAAAGTGAATATAAGAATAGTATTATAATTTGGGCGATCGGAACAGAGGAATATAGCTTCCAAACTAAGAGACAAATTGAAAATTCTATAGAAATATTTTGTAAGGCAAATATAAGAATAGTAATATTTTTTGAACGATAGGGCCAGGGAAAAAGTTGATAATTCGAATTTTACAAATAAATAGTAAACACAAATTAATTTTGGTAAAATGTCAAAGACGTAGCTGTTGTATATTATTTTAAATGTGAATACGAATCTTATAATTTATAGGAAGGTAACATGTTTCGTTCTTATATTCTCACTATTAAAAAATAAATCGATATTTTATGTACTATTATCCAGACATGAATCGATAATAATTTTAAAATTTAAATCAAACCGTTATCGAAATATTGAATGTTTTACTTTGCCAATAGGAGCTCAATAATTATCGAAACATAAATTTTTTTTCTACTGAAAATTAAACTAGTCATTTACAGACTCTATCCCCTGCTTTACTAATACGGTTATTTCTGCTTCTATATTTGGAGTGGATCCTACATTATTACATTATACAAATGCTTATATTACCTATAATGGATCCTACATTATGAAAATGCTTATATTTACCTATAATTTTTATAGAAGCACCACTTAGGATGTGTTTCTAGTAGCAATTCATCTGTGTGTACTTATAGCATCCAGTTCGTCGCAACACTCTTCGAATTGAAACCGTTTTTATAAATCGTAGGGCTCTGCTATTTCCATTTGAAAATGAAGCAAACTTCAGAGTGCAAACTGATATTATTTTAGCGGGATATCGAAATCCCTTATGTGGCTTTACAGATGAAGTACCAAGAGGACTACTTTCTTCAATATTTGAAGTTAACTCTACAAATAACATACTTAGTTTTCATGAAATTCAGTATGTTTATTTTAACCGGTAACTGCAATATGCTGATTGCTCGAGTTTCAGAAACTACAATTTTTAAAATAATTTCTTTTGAAAATCGAAAACTGTTAGTTTGTAGAAAAAAGTATGTGTTTGTACACATTAATATATCCCACTTTGATTTCTCCGCTACAAATTATTCCTCCTCCTTATCGCCATCATCAACTAGAAAACCCCATCTTCATCCTTCGCTGACGATTGTGACTCCTTCCCCCAAAAATCCCGCACTTCACTTACCTTTCCTTCCACTGAAGTGATAGTTGAGTGAGAGGAGTTCCCCTCTTTCCCTTAAAAGTGAAAGTGAATTTATGAATGTGAGAGTATCCCACATTTGCTTTTATAGTGCATGACGGACTTCATCGAGCAAATGCGAACTCTTCCTGCATGATTGCCGATACGACTTGTGCCAAGGTACGGCAGGCCTAAAAACTTCCTCTAGTGGGACACTGCTTTTCTGAGTAGGCAGGGCTCTTTTTTGTTTCCACAGGGGAATTAGACCAAATTTTTGACCATGCTGTATCTGATTGCCTATGGTCGTTAGCAGATGACGAAACTTGACCGAAAAGGGCTTTCAAATGTTTTACGGACTGATGAGTGAGTGAGTAGGGGACTGCGGATTGATTGACGCATGTTTAAGATTTGTCAGATAGGAATTTAGAAAATAACACCTTATGGGTAATTAATGAGTAATGGAGTAGGTATGACAATGGCTGAGGTAGAACTTTCTGACCGTGGCTATTCAAAGTGAATGATCGTCGTATTTCTTCCAGCCGTAGGAATGCTGGAATGAAAGAGAATCGAAAAAGATATTTTCTAATGTCGAGAATAAATTTACAATTTCAGGAAAGCTGGTATATGTATCGTAAAATCCACTTCAAATATAGAAGAGCAGATATACTCTTAAGTACCTCAATGGATAGAGCATTGTTTGACTAGACTGTGATTGTTCTTTCAATGACTTGCTCAGGTATGAGCTCTTTGCAATAGCGTTAAAGCATGCGAACTCTGCAGGTTAGCAGTGAATGATTGAGGTATGAATAAGACCGATAATTGAATTCAATCAATGCAATTTATGGTATTAATTTTATTTCACGAAATTGATTTTGTAAAGACTTGTACTTCGATTTAGTAGTACCTAATTTAAATAAACAAATGATAACCATCTTAGTACCTCAATAGACGTGGTGCCATCTGGCTAGCTGAAGATCGAAAGTTACATTCCTTCCTGAGACATGAGTTCTTTACAGTAATTTTTATATATAATTAGTTAATGTGACTTTTAGGCAAACATTTTATTTTGGTAGAAAATGGATAAACATATAATGTCAAAACTTATGCTTTACTCATTCCCTAAACTGAATTTTTATATAACGTGTAAAGATCCTCAACCTGGAATCGAACTACGGACTTTTGTAATGGCTAGATGACGCTTTACCGTTGGGAAAACAGACTGGACCCCGTACTGGTACAGAATTGAAAGCTGTTATTGTCGATTTGATCGCTGCAAACTTGATCAAAAAGGAAATGTTTAATAAACCTCACATAGTAGAAATATGCTATATAAATATAATCTCAGTTTTCCAATAAACAAGGCAGTGAATATATACAAATCAAGACCGGCTTCAGAAGCCTAATTTAATTTGGAGCATATGGTTGCACTGTCTTCCTGCCTTTAATAAAGGGACTGCTTTTTGCTTGTGAAATAGGTTGAAACCCTTATTAAGTTATACCCTAAATCATACGAATCTTTAACACTCATCATACGAAGCTACACTATATAAGTTTAGTTTCCTTTATTCAGTTCGGTCGATGTTCCCAAAATATACAGCTGTTATACATTTTTCTATCATATAAAATCATTGTAATAATATTTTAATCTGTTTCTTAACTGTAAGTTATAAATATTATTGAGTGAAGTACTGCAGATATTTTTATATTAGAAATATATAAAGACAAGAGCTGGAGGCAAATATAAAAATACTTCTATAAAAGGATATTCTCTTTGAATGCTTTTTAGAGAAAATTTGTGTCTTGTATATTTTAAATAGTTGATTAACTACTTAAACCTAATATTATAGCCGGTGTAAACCGCCTGACTGTAAATTTGGGTATATGATCTACGACTTTGTCTCCTAATTCTTCTCTGATTAAAATTCTGTGTCACAAATCTCAAAATCCTTAGGGAATTTTAAAAGTATATCAGGAATTATAACATAAAACGCTTTTTTATAATAGCATTGACTAAATATAGTTAGTTGACAGTTTATGAACTAGCTAAAGATGCTATGAATAGCCCGCTTTTATGACAGGAAGTGCCAGTATTACATTAGTAAAATTCCTGTTTAATCATCTAAATATTCTGCAGACATAATTTATTCATCAATTGTTTCTTAAATGACATAACATATCTCTCAAAAAGTTACTTTCTTGGATAAAATATGTTTTTTAATAATATCAAAAAATAAAAACTATCAATTGCGAAAATTTGCAAGCAATATCTGATAAATTTAGTTCGAAACAACATAAAAATCAATCAGATTTTCTTTCTCTTTTTCCTTCCCTCAAAGATATAATAGTAATAACGAAACAATAATTTAGACACAAAATAAATTGAATATTTAAAATTAAATTTAATATTGATTTTCTTAACATAGGTTACGAAACCTTTTAACTCCCAATTGCCACATATATTGCTAATGTCGATTACTCTATATCGATTATATATATTTTCTGTCGATATATGAATATCAATTACTGTATTTCTCTACAGAATTTTATTTTTTAATTCTTTTAAAAGTATATAACTTATTTAATAAATGAATCATCATGAGAAGTCAGTGTGAAGGGTATGAAGTCTTACTAAGGGGCTATAGTAAGTTGTTATTAAGAAGCTGTGTGTGTCAAACTTTCATGGCTTTCTTAGTAGATAATGTAACTGCGACACGTGATCCATTAAAAGTACTTACTCCTTCCCTCCTCTTCACCTCATTACAAAAAAATCTGATGTGGACAACACATGACTTTCCTTACATAATGCAATGAATTTACTACTTTTACAGTAAAAAAATAATAGGTTTTTCTTATAGTAGATACTTATATTCTTTCCAAGATACTGAATGTTCGTCAATGAGTCGTCATTTTCATTGATTTAGCGTCATTTTTATCCATTTGGCAAGATTTTCGTTAATTTGTCAGCTTTTAAAAATGTCGCCAAGATGGCGACATTCCGCCAAGCGCTATAAAAGGAAAAATAAGTTATTCTTGTAGCAGATAAATGATTATTGGTGTTCAAATACAAAAGTATTACTCAAAGTATCTTTTCTCATGAATGGAACGAGCTAGATCCACCAGAATGATGTCACCCAATTTATCGCATGATATTTCATATGAACAGTGAAAAGGTTTATCAACAGTTAATATATTTTTTAAATTTATGGGATTTCTTGATAAATTTATTTAAAAAATGTACAATATCTGAAGAACGGTTCATGCTAGCGTTCTAAAGTTAATGTCAATCGTTTTCTAAGGAAAAATTACATAAGAAATGTACTATATTATCGCAACTTTATTAAAGCTTTTGATTTTTTGATGACTTTTTCAAAATTTCACTCGAAAATTTAGGGGGATTCTGAACATTCGATAACGTCTAAAAACAATAGGCTTCCAGTATTCACGGATTGTGATTTTTGTAGAAATTTTCGTTCAAATCGGTCCATTCGTTCGACAGTTATCGTCTCCACATGCTCACTGACACACACACACACACACACACACACACACACACACACACACACACACACACAGACAGACATCATTTCAAAAATGTTCGATTCGTGATCAGGGATGCTTGAAACGTGCTCTCCCGTCGAAAACTCGAATTCGAATTTTCGACCCCGTCACAATACTTTACTTATGCATTATGTATATAAGGAAAGTAATATATAATTTGTGAAAGTGCTTATGCAGTATTTATCTCATTTATTATAGGCAACGTTTAAAAATTACAATCATTGAAAGACATCTTAATTTTTTTTCCAATCCAAAATGTATACACACTCATAAACATTTATCTGAATTTTCTAATTTAAATATTTATCTTTTGTATACTCATAAATACTTTTGCATTAAGCATCTACAAGCTTTTATTTCAATCTCTCTGTAAACACCGGGATAATGATGTCAAGACCTTAATTGAAAGTCATGTTTTGAAACGAAAAAATATTCTATTCTTTGATCCTTCCTTCCCTCCACGACATAAAAAGAAAGCATGAGAAAAAGAATCGCTTAACGGTTGAATGTTCCTCTCTGCTGCTTTTGAAAGGGAATTCAAGCGTTTGATGGCAAGAGCATTTAATCCGTTCAGCGCGTCATGGATCCGTTTGAACACGCACGTGCTGAGAAATATATGCTTTCTAATAGGTCCTTGAATCCGTGTAAAACCTCGCACGGCAATTGTGGAAATTTTCAGTTACTGAATCATGTGTGAGATGGTATTGTGTGACAGGCGTAGATAAATCTGACGGTGCTTGTTCCGTATTTGTGAAACATGGGGAAATCTTTTTGACAAGCCAAATCTCTTAACAGACAAATTCGAATATAATATAGATGGCTTCAGCGGTTTCCAAACATTTAAACTAGAAGATCTCTTAGTAATTTAAACAATTTCTGGACATGATATAATATATCTTAAAGTCATAATATCTTACATAATACAGTCAGTAGGGGTAATATCAGTATCGTACGAACATAAAACTTGGTACACAGTCATTTCAGAACTCGAATAAGTGCACATCGGCGTTAATTTTTATGTATTGTAACGCGAAATCTGAGCATGGTACGAACATAAAATTTATACACAGTCACTTCAAGATCCGAATAAGTGCACCTCGGCATAATTTTTTCTGTATTGTAACAGGATATCTGAGCATCGTACGAACATCAAATTTATACACAGTCACTTCAGGACCCGAATAAGTGCACCTCGGCGTTATTTTTTCTGTATTGTATTGGGAAATCTGAGCATCGTACGAACATAAAATTTATACACAGTCACTTCAGGACCCGAGTAAGTACACCTCGGTGTTATTTTTTCTGTAAGTGTGGGGAAATTTGAGCATCGTACGAACATAAAATTTATACACAGTCACTTCAGGACCCGAATAAGTGCACCTCGGCGTTATTTTTTCTGTATTGTATCGGGAAATCTGAGCATCGTACGAACATAAAATTTATACACAGTCACTTCAGGAGACGAATAAGTGCACCTCGGCGTTAATTTTTCTGTATTATATCGGGAAATCTGAGCATCGTACGAACATAAAATTTATATACAGTCACTTCAGCACCCGAATAAGTGCAACTCTGCGCAATTTTTTCTAAATTCAGAATTTGTTTTTAGCTCATTTATGTTTTAGCCCGTTTATGTTTTGTAACAAATCGGGGCGATTTTGTCACAAATACGTTATTTACTGCCCTAAAATATTACCAAAGAGTTTCCATGGTGACACCATCAGAAAGATCGAAGAACGTTCTTTGCAACAATGCTTGAACTAAATTCACAGAATAATTTCTTTATTTATCTTTTAAATACATCGATATTTCCATTTTTTACGCGATTTGATATATATATATATATCGCATCCAATATATATAGTACAGAGAGAAATAGATAATAGAATTTAATTGTTTATTTAGTGTAGGCATCGTGATAACATGGCTGTTCGTTAGCACGTTTATAAATGAATGTTTAAAAAAATTAACTGAAAAAATATTATTTTTTATACCAGAATTCACTTTTAGTAGCATTTTCTTCTTCAAATTTTATAAGAAATATTTTGAAAAATTGTTATCGTGGATTCAAATGATTACAATTATAGCGTGTTATCCTTTACTTTAAGGGCTTGAAATTTTTTTTTCAACTGATACCATGCTTGGCAATGAAGTTACGACATCAGGCAGACAGACGGACATAACTCCAAAAATGTCAAAAAGGTTTTCAGGAGGTCTTAAAACATAAATTAGCATTAAACTATCGAAATAGTAAATTTTCGAGAAAACAATACTCAATACAACGTATGAGAAAGTAAGAATAGTTAGGTAATTTGTTTCTCGTTATAGATTGATGTGAAACGTCACTCTTATCACTTATTTCGACTGGGAAAAGGTGAATGTGTGTTGCGTTTGATGATGGTATATGATAGTTATCGACGATGAAATGTTTAGATGTAAAGTTTACAGTGACTTCACCACACAAACGTGCGGTCGGTTGAAACGATATAAGCCCATACTGACACATAGCGCAAATGTTATCTAAAATTCTAATTTTTAGTAATTTTAACAGTAAATTTTTAAATACAGCTAAAATAGTATACATAACTAAAATAATTTTCAATTGGCTTCTATACTGAGTTCGGCAAATAATTTTACTCATATTATGTCAAACAAACCAACTAAACAAGGGCGAGATTAGATACCATATCCGCTGTGGAAAATTCTCGAAAAAATACTCAAGTTATGAAGTTGCTCTATTTCAAAATAATTCATCACCAATGTCATCGAATTTGTCGGCACGTTCAATAGAAATTGACCTTCAAAATACAATAATGACTTTCTCCTACGCTTCCGTAACAAAATGATGTCGAATTCATTACATACTTCCGTTTTACCTTAGTCACATTCCTTTCAGGATTTATTCTATCTAGTGCCCTAAAATGTTTCACATCGAAAATGAGTTATAAATGATAACTCTGAAATTGAAGACCTGAGATACTTTGGAATAAATGGAAACTACATAGAAACCGTTAGCTATGAATCTATCATAAAGCACAATTCCGATAGCAGAAGCTTCACACACTCAAACATTTAAGTTTTGTGCAATCGGTTGTACTAGTATAGTTAAAATTTAGCTGTAAGAATGTGTTATATAGGTTCTTTTGTAAGATGCATTGCCAATCTTCCCCGTAAAGTATCTTCGGAAAATGATTTATGCTTCAATCTCACTGATGCAGATTGCATAAATCGAACAATAGATGTCGCTGTTATGTGACTACACATGAAATATGTTTTAAAATGATTTTTCCTATATTAAAGATTCATTTTAACTAACAGAAATATTCTATTTCTTTTCCCTACAAAATATTTTTATAATATACTATAAAACGTTATAAGATGGCATGGTGTGTTTACTGCTGCAAATGAGTATACGCTAGTCATGAGAAATATTATATTCATGTCTTTGAGATTTAATACAGCCTTAATGGATATATCCATTGTCGAGATGGCATTGTCGGGATGGATGTCGAGCCATGGATATATCCCGTGTCGAGAAGAAACATTTCAATATATAAAATTTACTGCTAACTCAAACACGGGAGAAAGTATAAACTCATACTATACCTTCATAAACTATCCACAACCTCACAGAAGGTATGAGGTGATATCCAGAAGTTTTCCGACTGATGTCTAGCCATTGCCTTATTCTGGCTTATATACTCCAACTACGGCCTCTTGTTGGACAGCATCGGACACCCTTGTCTCCTGGTACGGCGACATAGCACACTTCCTGTAAGTATATTAATATTTGCTCTTGTTTAATACGTAATCCTCAGGTGTCTTGCTAACCTTCTTTTTGCTGCTCGTTTATTTATTGTTTTGTTCTGCCAGGCTTAGATAAACATCTCCTACATTAGTGAGGGAATTTAAGTGAAAGGATGCAAAAAATATATCTGTGGAATGCAAATTAAATCTGCTGTTCGTGTTAACCTTTATTTGGGAATTTGTAGAGCAGAACGTTTTGTCTACGGTCATTTTAAGAAAGCAGTGGAGCAATTTCGAACTTTAAAATTTACATAAAATTGCCCACTTCATGAAATAATATGTTTGTGAAGGCATAATCAGGACTAAATTTATTCAACAGGTCACAGGCTGCATGACCTTAGGCCTTCCAGATTAGAGTTTTCAAATTGTACGAGAAAGATCTGAAAAACGTTAAATCATTTTTACTATAGCAAAGAATATGAAAGTTATGTAAGAAAATCCCAGAAAACTAATCTCATTAACCTCGTTGTATTTATCTGCATCTAGTTCTGCTTGTTTAAATATTTATTTAAATATATTGTTGGTGGTACAGTCAAGCTGTATAATGTTTCATTGGGCCCTCATAAGTCATATGCCCTATGGACCTATCTTCGCCGCATACTATGCCATTATAATATAAAAACTAATCTGATTAACATCGTTGCATTTATCTGCATCTAGTTCTGCTTGTTTAAATATTCATTTAAATTTATTGTTGGTGGTACAGTTAAGCTGTATAATGTTTCATTGGGCCCTCATAAGTCATATGCCCTATGGACCTATCATCGCCGCATACTATGCCATTATAATATAAAAACTAATCTGATTAACATCGTTGTATTTATCTGCATCTAGTTCTACTTGTTTAAATATTTATTTAAATATATTGTTGGTGGTACAGTCAAGCTGTATAATGTTTCATTGGGCCCTCATAAGTCATATGCCCTATGGACCTATCTTCGCCGCATACTATGCCATTATAATATAAAAACTAATCTGATTAACATCGTTGTATTTATCTGCATCTAGTTCTGATTGTTTAAATATTCATTTAAATTTATTGTTGGTGGTACAGTTAAGCTGTATAATGTTTCATTGGGCCCTCATAAGTCATATGCCCTATGGACCTATCATCGCCGCATACTATGCCATTATAATATAAAAACTAATCTGATTAACATCGTTGTATTTATCTGCGTCTAGTTCTGCTTGTTTAAATATTCATTTAAATTTATTGTTGGTGGTACAGTTAAGCTGTATAATGTTTCATTGGACCCTCATAAGTCATATGCCCTATGGACCTATCTTCGCCGCATACTATGCCATTATAATATAAAAACTAATCTGATTAACATCGTTGTATTTATCTGCATCTAGTTCTGATTGTTTAAATATTCATTTAAATTTATTGTTGGTGGTACAGTTAAGCTGTATAATGTTTCATTGGGCCCTCATAAGTCATATGCCCTATGGACCTATCATCGCCGCATACTATGCCATTATAATATAAAAACTAATCTGATTAACATCGTTGTATTTATCTGCATCTAGTTCTACTTGTTTAAATATTTATTTAAATATATTGTTGGTGGTGCAGTCAAGCTGTATAATGTTTCATTGGGCCCTCATAAGTCATATGCCCTATGGACCTATCTTCGCCGCATACTATGCCATTATAATATAAAAACTAATCTGATTAACATCGTTGTATTTATCTGCATCTAGTTCTACTTGTTTAAATATTTATTTAAATATATTGTTGGTGGTGCAGTCAAGCTGTATAATGTTTCATTGGGCCCTCATAAGTCATATGCCCTATGGACCTATCTTCGCCGCATACTATGCCATTATAATATAAAAACTAATCTGATTAACATCGTTGTATTTATCTGCATCTAGTTCTGCTTGTTTAAATATTCATTTAAATTTATTGTTGGTGGTACAGTCAAGCTGTATAATGTTTCATTGGGCCCTCATAAGTCATATGCCCTATGGACCTATCTTCGCCGCATACTATGCCATTATAATATAAAAACTAATCTGATTAACATCGTTGTATTTATCTGCATCTAGTTCTGCTTGTTTAAATATTTATTTAAATTTATTGTTGGTGGTACAGTCAAGCTGTATAATGTTTCATTGGGTCCTCATAAGTCATATACCTTATGGACCTATCTTCGCCGCATACTATGCCATTATAAGATAAAAACTAATCTGATTAACATCGTTGTATTTATCTGCATCTAGTTCTGATTGTTTAAATATTCATTTAAATTTATTGTTGGTGGTACAGTTAAGCTGTATAATGTTTCATTGGGCCCTCATAAGTCATATGCCCTATGGACCTATCATCGCCGCATACTATGCCATTATAATATAAAAACTAATCTGATTAACATCGTTGTATTTATCTGCATCTAGTTCTACTTGTTTAAATATTTATTTAAATATATTGTTGGTGGTGCAGTCAAGCTGTATAATGTTTCATTGGGCCCTCATAAGTCATATGCCCTATGGACCTATCTTCGCCGCATACTATGCCATTATAATATAAAAACTAATCTGATTAACATCGTTGTATTTATCTGCATCTAGTTCTACTTGTTTAAATATTTATTTAAATATATTGTTGGTGGTGCAGTCAAGCTGTATAATGTTTCATTGGGCCCTCATAAGTCATATGCCCTATGGACCTATCTTCGCCGCATACTATGCCATTATAATATAAAAACTAATCTGATTAACATCGTTGTATTTATCTGCATCTAGTTCTGCTTGTTTAAATATTTATTTAAATTTATTGTTGGTGGTACAGTCAAGCTGTATAATGTTTCATTGGGTCCTCATAAGTCATATACCTTATGGACCTATCTTCGCCGCATACTATGCCATTATAATATTACCGCATACTATAACAAGTATCGCAGGATTTAGAGACTTTGATGAAGCATATTCTTGGCTGGTATTTAGTGCCTTTTGCATACGCATTTCGTTCATTCCTGGTCAAATACCTAATAATTAAACAATGTTCTACAACTTTAAAATTACTTTTTTCACCTTTCTCGCTGTGTTGTCGAGTCCGTCATCTCAACTCATTAAATTATTCGATAAGAACACTGAAAGATATTTTATTCGACAATGGTCACTTTGCCAATATATATATATATATATATATATATATATATATATATATATATATATATATATATATATATATATATATATATATATATATATATATATATAATATATATGTATCTATGTATATATTTATATATTTATATATATATCTCACATCTAAGTATATAGATAGCTGCTTATGTTGTCAAATTTCTGTTTTTGCTAGAAAGATGAAATTGATGTTATAAATTGTGGTTGATGATGTTATAATTGATGTTAAAAAATGTTAGGAATTCTGAATTCTAAATAAAACGTGCGCTGTAAATTATATAACATATGATCCCATTGCTTTTTCTGTGACTCCAGTTTACTTCAATATTTATACTTCAATTTGATTTTCAGAAATTGTACGAGCACTTAATGCGGGAAATAGCATATTGTTTACAACATATAAAGTGATTTTAACTCTACACTTAGTTATACCTAATTTGATTTCAATTGGTCGAATAACAGGATTTTGAATATGGGAATGCATACTGTATGCATGCTCATAAATACGTTAAATAATATTTCATTCAAATTTCAAATATTATTTTAACGTACTATTTAGTTTACCAATACTGGTACAAACTATGTAAAAGATATTTTTATCTATAATACACGAGTAATTTGCACAAAATTTGTCACAAAAACGTAGTTTAATAATCTTTTCAAGCTTTCAACGCATGTTTGTAATTTTTGTTTTCGTACAACAGGTAAATCAGAGTGACAAAAGTTTTAACCACTGGCTTGCACAGTACTCTAGATATTTCCCATTTATAGATGCATTTATTAAAAACTAATAAATGCAATGCATCTAATAAATATAAGTTAAAATATATATAGCAAAATGTCCTGTCCAGGCTTGTAAACCAAACTTAAACGAAAGTACAATTAATTAGATTGGAACGTAGGGAGTATGAACTAAAATTTAAAAACATATACTGCTTTTTAAACTTACTCTTCAGTAGGATTGTATGTTGATACACAGCCAGTTTGGGGGTAAAGCTTCTTTTTTCAACCGTCAGTCACAAAACATTGAAAGTTGCGGTGAATGGTTAATTGTATCACTTTCAACTCAGTTATTGTTTATAAAAATTTGGCTTAACTTCTAAATAAAATAATCTGAGAAATAAATACTTCGCTAATAACAATATCCGATTACTTTTAATAATAACAACCTCTTAGATACTTTTGATATATAATTTATGCTGATACTTATGAAGTGTAAATAATAATTAAGGTGGTATCACGTCTACTTCAATATATAAGCAATAAAATTAAATACACATATCGTAGATAAAAAGATCATTTAATCAAATAAAGTCATCCCATAAGACGTACAAATGTTAAAAAGCCAGAGCGCTTTTGGGTATCACTATACCCTTCATCAGTGGCTAAATGGGAAATTAACTTGGAAACAAGCTCATATGTATGATCGGCAGATAATTTGGACATTTTTCATTGTCTTTTCTTTGTATTTGTATTTAATACTTGTTTAAATTTTAAATCTTCCGTTTATAACACTTACTATTGCAATTTTGTAATTGATTAATCTTCAATAGCCTGTTTATATTATCATTATTCCGTAGCTGATTTATGCAAATTTATCTGCCGATCTGGTCTACACATGAGCTTGTTTCCAGGATAAATTTTCATATAGCCACTAATGAAGAAATTTTCATATAGCCACTGATGAAGAGTATAGTGATACCCGAAAGAGCTCTAGCCTTTTATCATTTGCACGTCTTATAGCATGGTTTTATTTGATTAAATGATCTTTTCATGTATGACATGTGTTTTTAATTTTATTGCTTATCTAATGAAGTGTTTTTATTTCAGCACCAGTAAGCAGTCAGTGTTTATTGCTCTTCTAGATAATTCAAAAAAGATCAAAATATGTCTAAAAGTAAGTACGGGTTATACTTTCTGTTGCATTTGAATATATATGAAACATTACATGAAATATGTTCTAAAAATATTTTAGTATATAATTATGTGATATACAGGGTGTTTAAGAAATATTTACAGAGAAAGTATCTTGAATTGTTGGTTATAGACACATAGTTTGAAGTTCAAAAATGTATTAAATAAGGTAGGAAGTTACGAAATGGTAATTTAAACGATCTGCAATATTTTTGATTAAAACTTTTAAAATGAACTTTCTATAAAGGCCTTCCAGCAAAAAAAGTCAAATTAAAAAAATGTCACCCATATTGTATATAGAACTACTCACAGAAATTTGACTATAGAATGATCAACTTTGGCATGATTGCCATTGAAAATTTTATTGGGAAATAAGAGGATATCCACAAATCATATGCAAATAGTAACTAAAATGTATTAATGATTTTAATTTTATTTTATGAAAATATTTTAGTAAAGCTATTACGTTAGCATTATGTCGATTCATAGTTTGCATTTAAGTATCCGAGTAATTCTGCTAACTAGAGTTTCAATCGATAATGCATGTTCAGTAATATCCAACTCTGTGAGATGATTGTGATTTACAACAAATGCAACCAATCTCCAACCAATTTCAAATATCAAAGGACAGACTTATTTTCCCATAGATTTTGTTAATAAAGCATCTGACAGACCAAGAAATTCACAATTTTGTCTTGCTTTTTTACCTCATTTAAGGACTTACATAACTCTTAACCAGAATCGGTCTAGTTAAAAGTTATGTAAGTTCTTAAATGACAGCTGTCATTATAAGGACAGACATCGGGCTGTCCTTAATAGTTTCACAGGCACATTGCTGAAAACAACATTTCACTCAATGATTTCTGTTAATTGATCCAATTTGTAAATAGTCCCTGGATTCACGAATTGTGGTGATTACAAGGGTATGGGAAAACATCAATAAAATGATGTAAGTCAGGAAGTTTGACAATATATTTCGTCTTAAATTTGTGCTTTTGAGATTCAATTTTACTTTAGTTTAACTGAATGAAGTACTGATAATATTTTTATAAACTTCTTTTTGCTAGATGGGCTGTATAATTTTTTTTAAATTTTTATAAAAATATTACACCTTATTTAAATTAATATTCATAATTCCCTACTGTATTTAAAGTATTTTTTCAATTTGAATTATGTGTTTACAACTAACGATTAAAATGTCTTCCACTGTTCACTTTTTACTTTCCTTATATACATAACGTATAAAGAAAGTATTGTGACGGGATCGAAAATTCGAATTCGAGTTTTCGACGGGAGAGCACGATTCAAGCATAACTGATCACGAATCGAACATTTTTGAAGTGATGTCTGTGTGCGTGTGTGTGTGTGTGTGTGTGAGAGAGAGAGAGAGAGAGAGAGAGAGAGAGACTGTGGAGACAATATCTCACGAACGAATGGACCGATTCGAATGAAATTTGGTACAAAAATTACAATCCATGACTACTGGAAACCTATTTCTTTAAAACACAATCGAAAGTTCAGAACCCCACTAAATTTTCGAGTGAAATTTTGAAAAAAATCATCAAAAAATCAAAACCTTTAATAAAGTTGCGCAAATAGACATTTCTTATTAAATTTTCCTTGACATAAACGATTGACATAAATTTTAGAATGCTAGTATGAAACGTTCTCGAGATATTGCGCATTTTTCAAATAAATGTATCAAAAAATCCTATAAATTAAAAAAAAATATTAACTGTTGAGAAACATGCTCACTTTTCATATGTAATATCATGTGATAAATTTGGTAACATAATTGTCGTGGATCTAGCTCATTCCATTCATGAGAAAATATACTTTGAGTAATACTTTTGTATTTGAACGCCAATAGTCATTTATCTACTATAAGAATAACTTAATTCTCCGTCCATAACGCTTGGCGAGATTTTGGCGACTTATTAGGTGGAATGTTGCCAAATTAACGAAAATCTCGCCAAATGAATAAAAATGACGCTAAATCACTGAAAATGACGACTAATTGTCGAAAATTCAATATCTTGGAAATAATATAATTATTTACTATAAGAAAAACCTATTTTTTTTTACTGCAAAAGTAATAAATTCATTGCATTATATAAGGAAAGTCATGTGTTGCCCACATCAGATTTTTTTAAATACTTCGTATACGGAACGAATTGTACGTCACATATTAAACACTTTATTGTATGAGGCATACATTTTACTGAGATAGAAAAGTTCGTAACATATGTCGAGACATTTTTGTTTTCCATATTTGTTAAATATTTATTCCTCCAACCTTTATTTCCCCCCATTTCTTCATTTTCTTCAATCTCCAACATTTACCACAGAACTCTTGCAATTTGTGTCTAACTCACTACTCCATCCTATTGTCAAAAGTTTCACAATGCTGATTATCCCGGAACTTGCTTCTGGCAGTCGTCTGTCTGTTAAGCGATGTCATAACAGCCTGTAAGCTGGTCATCCAGCTTCTTGCTCGTAAGTCAAGCGTGCTGCACGATTCACAATTTGACCAATTTCTGTCAGAAAGCTGCAGACTGGTGAGGTTCCTTTTCATGATGAATTATGTATTATGAGTAATTACGAAGACAATGAAAGTACATTACATTCAGAGTGTGTAGATAATGTTTGTCTTTTTTTTTTCCTAATTCATTAAATTGGTCATAAAAAATCTGACCGCTGGAAGCTTTAATGAATCGTGGATTTGATAACCATTAGAGCGATTAGTGGTTGACTGCTTTGGACGAATTAAAATGGCTTTCACTCTTTTTTTAGATTTGAAAGCAAATTAATCGATATTAATAAAAATTCAGTGATCATTGTTTTTAATTGTTTATTGTTATACATGTTCCCGTTCTTTTGAATAAGTCGTTTTTTGTACATTTTTAACTGAAGAAAGAAACAATTAAATACTCTGCAATATAAATATGCCAATTTTGCTTCCTCTGCAATATATAATAAAATCTGATGTGGGCAACACATGACTTTCCTTATATAATGTAATGAATTTACTACTTTTACAGTACAAAAATAGGTTTTTCTTATAGTAGATACGAATATTCTTTCCAAGACATTGAATTTTCGACAATTAGTCGACATTTTCATTGATTTAGCGTCATTTTTATCCATTTGGCGAGATTTTCGTTAATTTGGCAACATTTCAAAAAGTCGTCAAGTTGGCGACATTCCGCCCAATTCGTCGCCAAAATCTCGCCAAGCGTTATGCACTAAGAAATAAGTTATTCTTACAGCCGATAAATGACTATTGGCGTCCAAATACAAAATATTACTCAGAGTATCTTTTATTATGAATGGAACGAGCTAGATCCACGAGAATGATGTCACCTTATTTTGATCATATTTTGATTTTTTGACGATTTTTTCAAAATTTCATTCGAAAATTTAGGGGGGTTCTGAACATTCGATTGCGTATAAAAACAACAGGCTTCCAGTGTTTACGGATTGTGATTTGTGTACCAAATTTGGTTCAAATCGGTCCATTCGTTCGTCAGTTATCGTCTCCACAGACTCACTGACACACAAACACACACACACACACACACACACACACACACACACACACACACACACACACAGACATCACTTCAAAAATGTTTGATTCGTGATCAGGGATGCTTGAAACGTGCTCTCCCGTCGAAAACTCGAATTCGAATTTTTGACCCCATCACAATACTTTCCTTATACATTATGTATATAAGGAAAGTAATAAAGTAAAATTAGGCTATAAAATCAATCCTCCGATACTGATCAGTTTAAACGTTTTGCGTATCCTTGAATACAAATCAGCCATTATGAATGGTGTTAAGATGTCTGCGGCTCTTTGTACGTGTGTCAGTCCTGCTGTCAGAAAGTTTTATAGTGGGGTATGTCTTGGACAAATTGGATGATTCGTATGAAATTCGGTACAGATATTTCAAACTGTAATCGCCAGAAATATTCGTTAAGTTTTCCACTTTTGAACCTTTCTAATAAAATGCAATTCCAATAAAATTTATTTTCATATGGCTTTCTTAACTATTTAAATCGGAGAAAATTCAAGAAAAGTCGTCTGCTGTATAATAACATTGTATTTAATTCAGTTGCTAAGTAATATGATATCAGTTTCTTGAAATAAATTTCCGGAAAATAAATTGTCTACATAATACTATGTCTATGGAAGGTTTAATTGTGCGTTTTTTATTTAATGTATAGAAAACCTCTGGTCCTAGGAACTCGAATCATGGACTAAATTTTAAGTGGGGCTATTCCAATGGTACACAAAAAATTTCATAAAATTCGGCCGTTCTCCCGTGATGGTGAGACAAACAAACAAAGAAACATATACGCCCACAGACAGATATTCTATTTATATAAATTTAGAAAATTCCCTAAATTTTTTTTTTAGAGAAATTATGATTTGGAAATTGTGAACACCTGTGCATTATACATCACTCCCTTTTTTCTATCAAAGGCTACAAGTATTTGTAAACAGTATTTAAAACACCATCTTGAAGTACAGGAAAACAAATTATATTTCAAAGTGCCATAGCGCTTTCAGATATCATAATGTTTATCATCAGTGACAATGATAGGCATTATGATGTCCTAAAGCATTATGGCACTTTAAAATGTAAATTTTCCCCTGTACGTCAAGATTGTGTTTTAAATACAGTTGACAAATACTTGTAGTCTTTGATAGAAAATATTTGATTATATTTTAGACGTATTTACTATACTTATAACAAATCAATTTATTTTTTTAATTAACCTTGCTTTATAATTTCTATCCTATCAACTTTTCTTGCAGTTATTACTTCATTCATAACTATAATTTATTTTATCCAATGGCTTTGATTATTGCTACATTGAAATTTAAATTGACACAAGTTTACTTAAATCTAAAGCTATTACTACAGTCATAATATCTTTAAATGTACTTAATTTATTGATAATAATAACCTTAAATGTATCCAATTTATTTATTATAATTTTAAAATTTAAATGTGGATAAGTTGTCTTGAGCTCTTAACTATTACTAGTCATTATATTTATCTATTTTCTTAATTAACCTTGATTTATAATTTCAATTCACGCAAGTGTTCGTGCAGGTTTACTTCAGTCATCACTAATAATTTATATTATCTAATGGCTTTGATCAAACCTACATTGAAATTTAAATTTGCACAAATTTACTTAAACCTCAAGCTATTGCTGCAACCACAATAATTTTAAATGTACTTAATTAATTGATTATAATAAGTTTAAATTTATCAAATTTATTTATTATAACTTTAAAATTTAAATGTGGACAAGTTGCCTTGAGCCCTCAACTATTAGTAGTCATTATATTTATAAAACTATAATACATTGGATCACCTTTACTGTAATGGAATTTAAATGCACACCTCTTTGAAACTTAAAGCTATTACTGCAAATACAGTAACTATAAATAGATTCTATTTTCTTAATTTTTATTGCTAAAATTTTATATTTTAATTAAAATAAAATAATAATAATTAAATAAAATGAAGCACACAACTTTGATAGAAAATTTTTTATTACACTTCTTATAAGACGTACAAAATAGAAAAAGGTCAGAGCGCTTTCGAGCGTTAATACGATCTTCATCAGTGGCTACATGGAAAGTAAAAAGGATCGTTCATATATAGACCATTAAAGATGACAAATTTGCATAAATACAATCAGTAAATGAACATTCGATTATCTAAAGAAAAATACACAAAAAACATAAAATATTTTTTTAACGGATTCAAAAACGAGTATATCTCAAGAAAAGAACAATTAAAAATAATATTTTATTACAGGAACGCAAATTTAGAAAGGTCAGTTAAGCCCAATCCCCATGAGGATGACGCCAAAGATAATTATGAAGAGACTCGAATTGCATAAGATCGCGAATGAGTCGCCAAGCATAACTTAAAATTTGAACAGGTTCAAAATTACAAATCGACCTACGGTAGATATAAATAAAAAGGGATTCAAAAAGGAGAATATTACGGGGGTTTTTACAACGCATTAAAAGGAAAGTTTTTTTCAAAAATGGGATGTAAATTATCATTAACAACATAATGAGCAAGGGCCGCAGAAAGTTTACCATCTTTGATATCACGAGCGTGTTCTGCTAAACGGATGCCAACATTGCGTTTGGTACTGCTAATATAAAATTTATAGTCACCATCAGTAGACAACAGGGGAACCACATTCACCCCAGCATAGCTTTTAAAGTCATCCATATTCCCAAGTTTATCAGAACGAATACGGTTAAAGTAGTGATATTAGAGTGAGCAGGGCTGAAACCAAATTCATGACAGAACTGAATAAAGGGACGGAAAGTCTTAGGATGGTACGGAGAACTAGATTTATAAGTTAAGCGATCGTTTAAAGCAACAAGTTTAGTATGAGTTTGAGTAAATTTGTGGCGAACATGGGCGAAAATCTTATGTATAAACTTAAAAGAATAGGCAGCCTCATGACCATCATAAAAAATAAAATTAATTGATCACTCAAAGCAGAGATAGAAGAACAAACATTAAACGTGCGATTAAAATAAGCATTAAAAGAAGTTTTTTAGAGGAAATAGGATGGTAAGAATTACCGGGATTACAGGAATTAGTAAAAGAGAGTTTATGGAAAGCAGAAGTGTGAAAACCAACAGCAAAACTTCGATTTGTGATTTTGACCCCGTTCAAATTTTAACTTATGCTTGGCGACTCATTCTCGATTCTCTGCCATTCAAGTCTCTTCATAGTTATCTTTGACGTCATCCTCATGGGGGTTGGGCTTAACCGTCCTTTTTGAATTTGCATTCCTGTAATAAAATAGTATTTTTAATTGTTCTTTTCTTGATATATACTCGTTTTTGAATCCGCTAAAAAAATATTTTATGTTTTTTGTGTATTTTTCCTTAGATAATCGATTGTTCATTTGCTAATTGTATTTATGCAAATTTGTAATCTTTACTGGTCTATATATGAACGATCCTTTTTACTTTCCATGTAGCAACTGATGATGAGCGTATTAATGCTCGAAAGCGCTCTGGCCTTTTTCTATTTTATACGTCTTATAAAAATTGTAATAAAAGACCATCTATCAAAGTTGTGTGCTTAATCTCATTTGTTTAAAATCAGACGTGATACCAACTTATTTATTATTAAAAATAATTAAATTTTTTATAAATTTTAAAATGTTAATATACATAAGTTTACATGTATAACTGCTATCATAATACCTATATTTTTACACAATTTTCTTAATTCTACAGTTTCATACACACGTTAATTTCACCTTCCCGGTCGTCCAATTTGTTGCTCTAAGTTCTCTGGACGAGCCGGACGGCCTGGGGCTTTCACACGTTAATTTCAAGTTCCACATTTTAGCAAAATAGGGAATCAGATTTCCTGCTCCTTTTTCTACTCGCTAATGAAGAATTTTGAATAAGAGCGGGACACTGCACGTTACGACACACTTAGAGTACCCATTTCTGATCCCATTCACCATTGTGTTGTCACGGACAGAAATATTTGAGATTGGTCAAGTTAAAATAATTGTAATTAGGTTTAAAAAAATAGAATAGTAATTGATTTCTTAAATAAAATGCTTATTTCCTACTTTATATAATTACCGTCTACTTTGGTTATAACGCGGTTTTCATCGCACATTAAATCGCCCGTGTTATAAGCGCAATTGCGTTATAAATAAATAGTGCTATTTCAATGCTCAATTTTTAGTGTTAAAAGATAGCCGTCTATTTTGTTTGTATGTTCTTATGTTCTATATTTAGTTGTCTGTTAAATAAAGTTGTTTACATTCAAAGATTAACCCTTTGCTTACGGGTGGGACAGCGTCAATTCCAATCGAATGACCTCTCAAAAAGACAGCTATTTGACATACCCTATCCCAAACAATTCAATCCCTCTTTGCAGGCATTGGCGTCCATGGACGTCAATGCCATAAGGATTATAACAAAGCATTGAAAATACAATTTATTTATCAAGAAGGAATACGTTATTTAGCTTCAATTATTATAATACTTGTTTGTTTCTCTAATTTAGATTACAGTAGATAATACATGAACAAAACAATAATTTATTCAACTATATATTAATCAGTAGTGAATAATATTAAACCGAATATGACATTGTACGTTCCTAACAATATATAATATATATATCACAAAAACACCACTTCATAGTAGAAAAACTCCCCGCCAAGTATAAGAAACAATAGCTTCTCTCCAAAATAGTTATAAAATCTTGATGGTTTGCGCCAAGTTTACGTAGAACCGGAGCTGTATGTTCTGGTCTAGGTATCCTGCCGAAGGATCCTAATCCTCTTTCAACTCACATATAGTACTTATTATCCGTAGTCCATTTTTTCAATTCGACCAGGTAGGCCTTGCAGCTCGCGAAAAGTTTCCTATTGATAGAATGTCTGCATTTTATACTATAGAAAATAACCTATTGGGATGTTTTTTGAATCGAATTTCAAATACAATATACGATTTTTCTATAGTAAAAAGACTTGAAAAATTCTTTAGTGTATGTATCCCAAAAGACACAGGCAAATACTTTCTTCTTTGCTATTCTGTCTGTGGGAAAGAGAATTGAAAAGTTATACTTTTAAATATAAAATACATTTAGTAATTATTATTTTAATATTAAATTCATTAAGATGACCTGGCCGTTATTTCTCATATAGTGGAATTATATTTAATGCACATTGCTTTTTTGTGTCGCTATAAACCCTCCAATTATTTTACCTTTCGTGCGAACCCTGTAAAGGAATAATTAATTAATAAAATGCTAAATTGGTCAATTGGTCACACCATTTAAACTTAAACACTAAAACATTTATTAACAATATTTATTTCCATTACTTATTGTAAGCGGAGGGGACATATGCGACCAGAATTATTAAAATTACTATCGTGTGTCTAGGACCTGTGATAATTGCTGAGCACATACCTTCCAGTTAGTCTTTGGCTTTATCATATCTCAAAGGCTTCCATCAGTCCATTTTTAGGAAAATTGGCCTCATCGACCTGTGCAATTTTTTGACTGTCATAATAACCATTTTTAATATTTTTTATCAAATTCAAATATGCCTTTTGCTTCATCTTGTGTGACAATTGGGTTTTTCGCACTAGTCACAATTTTAAAATCATTCTCTGTATCAACCTTTTTATTATTTTCATCATTTGAAAAAGTATAGTCATTAACATGGCTACCTTCAATAATTTGTGTATCAATTTGCGGAACTTTACAACTAATTTCCTTAATTTCATCATACTTTTTATTATCGATCTGAGTCGATTTTGAGTTAATTTCATTTTTGTGCTCATCATTTAAATTTATTTTTGCATTGCACGCCTCATTTCCATTTTTATTAATTTCTTTAACTCCTATATTTTCATTACTTGTAATGTTTTTACCTATATTATTTTCTACATATGTATTTTCCACAATTTTCCTTTTATTAATATTTGCCTCACATTTTAGACTTTGGACAAACTTCGCATCGAATTTAACCCATCCGGGCTGTGCCAATGAATCTACAATTGTATCAAGAAGCTCATCTTTCGGGCAAGAGGGGGCATGGTTATATTTTTGCATGCTTTCTACACTATTTATTTCTTGATTGTCATTTTTATTTTCATGTTCATTATGTTGCTTTGCTTTAACCTTGGGACCTGGGATTCGCGTGCTAACCCCCCTTTTATCATCTTGCATTTTATTTGCGTCTTCATAATTTTTGTAACTCGATATCTTAATTCGCGTTTGCGATTTTTCTATTCTCGATTGGGACTTTGGTCTATTTTTTAAATTTTGACTTGGCCAAAGCCCCTCCCTCAGTTTAAAGACCCGCTACGGTTTCTTTCTTGCCCCTGAAATCCTTGTATCGCAAAAGTTTGGATATTTGACCGACTACCATTTCGTCCCGTATTTCTTTCTCTGTTTCCGCTATTTTGCGTATTATGAAATCCATTACTTTGCCCATTTCTAAATCCGTTATTTTGATCATTTCTAAATTCACTTCTTTTATTCCCATATTTATTTACTCCATAATTATTTTATGCGTTTCGGTTGTGCCAACAGGTAGAAAAGTAGTGTCCTCTTTTTTCCGCATCCTATACAATATATAATTTCATTTTCTGAATTTTCATACCTTTCATATTTTACTTGCTGAGGTTCAAATTTTGAATTTTGTAAATGCCTTTCCATTTGATTATCTATAGTTTTCTGCCATTATTTTCATTGCGATAAATTGCATTAATTTCTGTACGGTCACAATCCTCCTCCATAATTTTCTCTAAATGCTCTGCGTATTCTACGCTTTGTCAAAATTTTGAATATTTAGTTTTTTAATTTCAAAAGCAAGATCTTGTCTTAAAGACTCTAAAAATTTAGACAGCATTAAAGTGTTCTTAACTTCGCACATCTCATTATTTGCGTAATTTCCTAAAAATTCATTTGTCGAATTTGAAATATTTAATGCCAGTTCAGCTACCTTCATACCTGGCGTCATTTTAATTTTATTTAAATTTGTTTGCTTTTGAAGCATAGTAAGAGATGTTTTAAATTGTTTCATCAATATTTGTTTAATCTCTCCCATATTATTATTTGCAATCTGCAATTCTCTTTTCCAAAGCTTTCTCCTTTAACCTAGTTTTTAAAATTACGACTTTATTTTCTTCCGACCAGTCGACCATTTTTGCAACATTTTTAGATTGCTCTAAAAAAATTCAATATCCTCATCTTTCTTTCCATAAAAAATTGGCACTAAATTAATTAATCCAAACTTTTCCTGATTTTCAATAATTTCTCTCTGTGATATTTCTGTAGATTTTTTTTTTTTTAGAACTTCTATTTCCTCTTAGGGCATTTACACAAAAGTATCCCGTCCAAAATCCTACTTGAAATTAACAGCATAAAATACACTTCCAAAAATACTGCACATAAAACACTACAACATGCAAACTAAATATTCTTAATAATAATCAATTTTTCAAACACTATTTTCAATTATTTCAAATATATTCAAATTCTTTTCGCTTCCAAAGTGATTGTGCATATTTAATTTTAACAATGCAAAAATCTGGTCAACACATGCTCTTCCATTAAATTTAATCATCTCTTTATTTAAATTATTTGTATCCACCTCAATATTATTTATTAAATGTTTCATTTAAATTTTGACTCGCACAAAAGTGTCACGGAAACCAAATGTGGCACACATATATAAAATAAGAGAATTTAAGTCCTTTAAAGGAATAATTAGTTTTGGATTGAACCCGGGTTGCATAAATGAAATACATTGAACCCTATGGGACCTAATTTTTCAAGCATTTTTTAAGCAAATTTAAAATTCACAAATTGCTTCAAAAATTTTAGAAAATATTCAAATTATCTCATAAAATATATAAAAAAAAATTCAGTAAAATATGTTAAGTAGTTTTTTAAATAAAAATTATTTAATATAGGGAGAAAAACAAATGTAATTAAATTTTGACTTTTGCTATACCTCTAGAAAGAAAAGAGAGATATATTATATAATAAATATCTTTCCAATTACTTTATATATAAGAGAGGTTTCACATTTTAAAATAAATGTGGTAGATAACAATTTTTCAAATTTTTAAATAAAATAAATTATTATAGAATTGTCACGAATGAAATGATTAAAAAAATGTTTATGAGTGAAATGCTGCTTTTATATAGAAGCGATTTTTTATTTCGATGACGTCATTTGAATAAAGTGCATTTGCTTTCGATGAAGTTTTCAAATATAATACATTATTGTATTATTATGATAATTTAAAAAATATTACCGAGCAATGTATCGTATTTTAGAGATGTTTAAACCAGCAATTTATATTTCAATGCCGTCATTTGAATGAAGTTCATTTCTTTCGATGAAGTTTTCAAATATAATAAATTAATATAGTATTGTGATAACTTTAAAAATATTACCGATGAATGTATCGCATTTTAGAGATGTTTATATAAAATTGCATTGAAGTTGGAAAGTGTTTCATAATCAATGCTTTATGCATGATTGATCTTTCTTGTTTAATTTGACGAAAAATCATTTTGGCATAGAAACAATGCATTCCTTTAGCACAGGATGTAAAGATACTGCAAGTGACAACACTTTGAATCAAAGACTTTCGATATGAATACTATATTATGAATACTATATTATTGTATTATTATGAATAGAATATTATTCCCACTATAGTCTTGGGTTACTAAATTAGTATCTTGATGCATTAAAATTGTCAAATTCTTTTTTCTGTCCTTTTTATATCATAAGAATGGAATCCCCAAAAGCACTGTTCTATTCAATGTCCTCTATAATACAAGTGGAATAATAGAGAGTGTATTAAATGAAAAGGACATTGAATAGAAAGTGCATTGAATGACGTTCACTATTACACCCTGTTGATCGTAATTCACATTCCCAAAACTCTTATCCTTACTTAAGCTGACAATGCATTTGAATAACAAGGAGTATAATAGAATTACAACACTTAAGCTGGCCGTCACGTATCAGACAGTTCCTTTTCAAGGTAGGAGAAGTGCGGACAACTGCACTTGAAAATGAAACACTTAGTATGCAAGATGAGGGTTGGCCTTTTTCCACTGTCTGGGAATATGAAGTTAGATGTACTTAACGTTATTGGCTTCAAAAGGAATTCTGTTATTACTGTACGAAATTTACATCCTCTGGAGCGTGTAAAAATTGTTTTTAGAGTTTGAAAATCTGTGTTCATCTGGTGGTTCATTGAAATAAATGAGCACCGATATTTATAGACATAATTATATCATTGCTAGATGTTTTGAAAAGAAAATATACACCGTTTTAGAGAAGTAAACTGTTTGTTCTGTGAAATTTAACATGGCTCTCATAGAATAGCATACGATATACCCAGATCGGGCGACCTAGCCTGGAATTTATAATAACTAGCAAAGTGGACTTGTACGCATGAAGAACGCGAGCTGTGAAAGTTTTCAAATTAAATCTTAATTTAACAAGAAATTGTGAAATTAGAAGTATAAAATTTGATTTCAATATTTGAGAATCCTATTGCAGGAGAACATACGATTTTTTAGAATTTGAGTATTAAATTAAACAAATTAAGATACAGGAAAACAATGGAATCAAAAGTAACACATTTAAATAACTAAAACGTATTTCCATAGATTGGCGTATTATGATTGTATGTTTCATGGAGGTAAAGGGTTACACTCGAACTCCAAGGTATGTATTTTTTTCGCCACATTCTTTTAGCAACCGTTTAAAAGATATTGGTGTGTGTAAGGTTGGACTTTTTTTAACTTTATACAACATGGTTTATTCATATCCAACGCGCTGCTAGGCTTATATTCCATTTTTACTCGCTTTTTCTAGGATGAGTATGAGCATGCGCTGTTTAAAAATAGGCTATCCACCCTGTTCGTTTTAGAAATTGAAATTATGGTTATGCAAATATGTAGGCAATTCCACGTATGTATGCAACATTTCATCATCCTACCTATTATAGTTTTCTAGCAAAAGGGATAACAAAAATCAGGTAAATTTTACTTCGTCAGGAATAGAGAATCAACTTCACTTTGCTCGTCCATAATTATTTGAATGATTAGGAGACATTTATTGAAATATCTTATGCTTACAATTATATTCTATTAAGTATTCCGTATGGTAATAAACACGAACAACCATAAACAAGAGCAACCAATGCTATTATGCCAAAGTAGGTTTGCCCGATTTGTGACATGGGTGCCATATTTGACAAAACATCATCAACTTGGCGAGTTTCTGAATCAGATGAAATTTTCTAGAAATTTCCACTAGTTTCGGAGATACGAGCACTTTCTAGATTTTTCTCGGATATTATATAAGGAAGTCATAATTCATTTGAACTGAAGTGACGTAATAAGAGTCAAAGTGGATTGTGAAATACGTCGATGTTTTGAGAACAGAATCCGCTGTTTTGATAATTAGCGGATCATTTAATTGCTGTTTTACTGTACCTGACAGTTAGTTGTTTAGTGATTTTGTGAGATATAGTTGCGTGCAAAACGTAAGGGGTTCGGAACTTAAGGAACTGAAGGTGGCCGTTGTTTCTGCCGAGCGACTACACTCAGACCTTTGCACAATTGCTCGGAACGTCATCCATACCCAGATGATGCTAGAAATGACACCAAACGCGGTAGACACATTCATCAAACTTCGTCCTTCCGCCAGCTTCCTAACGATTTGTTAAATCATCTAAATCAACGATTCTCAACCATTGGTACGTGAGACCATAGCTGGCGGTATGTAAATAATTTGCAGCATTAGGAAAATACCTTTCTTCTAAAGAAAAATATCAACTCATTGTTATTTCATGTGGCAGAAATTGAATGGATGATTTTATAAACAAAGCTCCATTCAACTTTTGAACTAAGCAATAGAGACATTTTAAAGACATTGCAGAAAGAGCAATTACACTTTTAATGACATTTTGTTCGACGCATTTATATGAAGTTGAATGTACTTCAATGTTGTACTTTAAAAATCAAATATTGAAAAATACTCGACTTGAAGTCAAATTAACGTGTAAAAATAACTAGATATAAAGAAACTAATCCTCGTTAAAGAAGCACAAATATCACATTAAATCATTTTGATAATCATATTGCTTTTATCTATCATATGTGTAATCGTATTTGTTAATACGTATTATTTTATTCCATTTTTTTATTAGAAATGAAATAAAAATGGGACTATAAATTGATAAAGTGTATAGTCTTGATTTCTGTTTGTACACAAAATACATTTTTATTGGTGGAACAGAAATTTTTGCATTTGAATTTTGACGGTGGTACGAATTTATGGAAATGTTAAGAAACCTTGATCTAATTGGATCCGAGTAAACATATATTTTTCTCATACGAAACGAACCTCGATAAAAATATGCAGTGCCAGTGCTCAACAAAATGCTGTTCCAACACATGCAAAACTACAGCCATCCTTTCTCTTTTTATTATTTCATCGGTATTAAGGTTTCTAAATATACAGGGTGACGCAATCTCCATTTTGACTCCAACCATATCACTCAGATACCGGCTGTCTATTTAAATGACCCGCGCATGTTACATGGCTGATATTTGAGACGCCATTTCACTGTAAAATAGATGGTTCTGCTTTCAAAAGATTGCACTAATTATTCAAAAAAGTAGATTATAATGTTTTGGTTTCCTTGAAATACTAAGAAAAGAAAGATAAAGTAACCTTCTTTTCACCATGTACTACCGTCGCCTCAATTGGGAGTCAAGATGTCCACTGTTGCGCATTCTGCAACCTTTGCTCAATTTTATCAGCTACTTTGTTGATTTCGACAAACTATCAGAACAGTTGTAATTACAGGCATGAAAATTCCAGCTTCATTCCTGAAATATTCAGCTAATTATCGTCTGCCAAAACGTTACTTTTGTACTTTTATATATATGTTAAGTATCATAACTATCAGGAACCTTACTCCCCATTAAAGGCAGCTCATTCCTCTGAAACTTTCAGTAGCATGCTTGAAAATGTTTTACAATGTATGTATAGGAGCCTAAACCGGAATGATATCAGCTCTGCAGTCACGTTTCGAAAACTTAAATATGCAAATGATTCCTGGTTAGGGAAATCGCCAGATGTCATTTCGTTTAAGTTATAATCTTTAAAAATAATTATGTTCCTTAAGTTTTGCGCGTCAGTGTAGTTACCTAGCTATTCACTGTATATTGTTTTTATTTGTGCTTATTGGTGCTTTTAAATAAAAGCGTTTGGTATCCAAAAATTCTGATGTATTTTTGTATCCTGAGAGTACCTACGCAATTTGAGAGGATAAGTCGTAACACTATAATAAAGGAATTAATAAATAATTTGTAAATTATTTGTAAGCTTCTGTTTTCAGATTGGCAACACCTCAGTGACGGCAATTTATATATATGGCTTATCTGTGCTAATAAAAATAATTTTGATCTTATTAATATCCATAATGTAGTTCAAAGTATTAATCCTCCCTATGATACATACTATCATCATTATTCAGAAATTATTATGTTTTCCTTAGGAAATAATAATATGGAAATCTAAAACCACTAAAAATTCGAGTTTTAGTACTACATTTTCACACAATATATCTACGCATATAATTTTATAAAGGTAGGTGTATTTAAAAAGTTATCACACACACGCGCGCACACAAAGAGAGAGAGAGAGAACTATTTGATATAATTTGTTCGATAACTATATATACTTCCAAACAATTGTGACTATTGTTTTTTGATTAAATGTATAAAGCATTTAACCAATCTATGTAAAAATTGTCTAACATGCACCTTTACAGATTCTTCAGCCCCCCCTCCCTCCGCTGAATAACGGAATATTCATAGTATTAACCACGAAACTGAAATTAACGAAGTCAAATTTTCGATTTCTCTCCCCCAGGGGGGTGGAAATAGGATTTTTAAAATGCCAATCCAGGACCCATCTGAAGTTTCCTGCTAAACTAGAAGCATGAATATATGCACCTTGCAAGAAATGGAAGGCTTATTTACACCACCTTAGTGCCTTTAACTAATACTAATTTTTGTACCCTATTAAAATTTTTTACTTGGATCCTAACTAATCACGGTTCTTTTCCCGTCATTTGTTTGTTCACAGAGTGAAAAAATCCGATGTGAGCGACACATGTCTTTACCTACAGACTCAAATTCATTCTATCTTTATTTCATTAATAATTCATTGAGTTTAATTGCACTAAATAACGAGCATCATTATTTGGAATTACACTAGATTTACACTTTTAATTCAGTTTTTGTTTACATTTGGTAACTGGATGTAATCGGAGTAGCAAAAATACGAAAAAATAAAATATTTCGAGAAATACTAGTCCTAGTGTAACGGGGTTGGTCTTATGCTTTTCATCGTCAAAAATTCCGTATTAAATAAGCATTTAATCGATATATTTGAGCATACGTAGTCTTTCATTCTGTATTTTGGCGATTTTTACGGGCCATTTTGCATAAAAGGCAGTTTTTTTCCGAATTGTACTAAAATCTCGCCAGGGTCACTCATACAGGATTTACCTACCAAATTGTATGAAATTCGGCCAATTAAGTTTTTTAATTGGATATATACTTTGCATAGATAGACACATACACAAACACACACACACTGACATGTACACAGACTTTATGCTAAAAACAGGTTTTTCATGTTCTAGAGGTCCCAAAACGTATAGATCCGTCGAAAACTCGAGTTGCGATTTTCGGCATACCTTCCCTGCAATACATTACCATGCATTATAGGGAAAGTAAAATTAGCTCCCCAAATTTGATTTGTAACACAGGTGAAAAATAATTCAGTACACTTTCAATTTGATTGCTCACTAATAAAATCTCACCACTTAAATAAACCATTTGTAACAAACTCTTAACATTGGATAAATAAATCATTAAATATCAAGTTTATCCAAAATAAAGTGATCTTTCTTATGATTTTTCTTCAAGAAAACGAATTAGATTTTTTTAGCTGTGATCCTAATGTTATTTGACGCATCCTGCTGAATTTGTTGTAGATTTATTATGTAGTATTATTATATTATTTATTCTTTATGAATTACATACTTTTTTTTATATTTGTGCTTCTAAAATTTGTATTTTTCATTTAATGTTATAACTACTAAATGTTAAATAAATATACTTTCGGAAAATATAGATCAATTTACACTACAAACTATTGTTTGGTAAGGGCCTCTATTCTCCCAAGAAAATAAAAATATCGACCTGGAGATACAATTTAACAAGTCAAATTTTCGATTCCTTTTTTTCCCGGGGGAAAAATGGTATTTTTCGAAAATCCATGCCATGCCTATCCAAGGCCACCGCTTGATCCATAAAACTGAATATATGCATCTTTATGGTAGTACAAGCGTAATCATGTTTTACTATTTCAAATTAAGTGGGACGCAGGAAAATGTTTTCTCGGAGGTCAAGATGTAACAAATTGCAAAACATTGAGATTTTGATAAATCACTGATTAATTGAGAAAAACCATCGAAAACAAAATAAAAAATATGATTCTTAAAATATCAAAATTTTCATTTCACTTGTGGACATTTAAATTCAAAACGAATGAAATTGTATTTTCTGTTTTTCCTGTTTTTATAAAGATCAATAAAAACTTTGATTTGTGACTTCTGACATAATAACATATATTTTGGTACTTGCAGTTTTTAATAACATTTGAACTATACATAATTTTAATGTTTTATTATCAAAACTACGTAATTAAGTGACAATTAGAAACTAACACTTAGATTAGTTTTTTTATTTGAATCAGCAATATGTAAAGTCGATCTCAAGGCGGAAAACTTGAAGTATACTAAATAGAGGTTTTTACTTTCCTTGCAATGCATGGAAATGTATAGGGAAAGTATTGGAATAATGTCGAAAATCGTAACTCGAGTTTTCGACGGATCTACACGTTTGAGACCTCTAGAATACGAAAAAACTATTTTTAGCGTGACGTCTGTGTGTGTGTCTGTCTGTGTGTCTGCACAATGTATGTATCCACTCTAACTCAAAAACTAATGGACTGAATTTCATAAAATTTGGTAGGTAAGTCACTTGGATGTGACCCTGGTGCTGATTTATAAAAACAAAACCCGCCTTTTTTTGCGAAATGGCCCGTAAAAATTTCATTTATCCGCTCTAGCTGAAATACTAATTGATCAAACTTCACAAAATTTGGTAGATAAGTTACTTGTGGGATATTCTGGTGCTGATTAGATTTTGGTACGATTCGGAAAAGAACAACCTGCCTTTTTTACGAAATGGCCCGCCAAAATCGCCAAAATTTGAAAAAGAAGGCGAAGTAGTGTATGCTCAAATGCATCAATTAAATTCTTGTTTTATACTTAATTTTTGAAGAAGAGGAAAATAATATAACACACTCCATTATACTTTAGGTCTAAGCTTTCCCAAGACATTTGAGATTTTTTGCATTTTTGTTACGCCGATTTAGGGAAAATGTCCAATTACTAAATAAAAACAAAAATTGAATTAATAATACAAATTTAGTGTTATTTGGTTCAATTAAACTCAACATAATGAATTATTAAAGAAATAAAGAAAATATGAATTTGAGTCTACAGGGAAAGTTATGAGCTGCCCATATCAGATTTTTTCAACGTGTCTGTAATCAACAATCTTTTAATTTTTATTATTTTCCAAATTATTTTACAAAAACAAACTTTTTTAATTTTCCCAAGTATAAGATTTCGAGTTTCGAGTAAATATTCACATGATTAAAATTCGGGATTTCAGCAATTTTATTGGAGAAGTAAATTTAAATGTCAGATTTGGAGAACATTTTACGCTATTATATCATCAAAGCACACATTGTGTATATTTTCAGTTACCCAAATAACGCTGTCTTTTAATCGTTTTCTTTCGAAATTACATTTTACAGGAATTGAGATATATTTTTAAACATATATCATGTGTAGTTATGCTGTCATAAAAGGGGTGACTTGACTAACGAATACAGAACTTTTTAGAGTGAACTATGCCTGTTTTGTTAAAATGGCTTTATTTCGAAATAAATGCGCAAATGTAGTATAACTGTTTCTAAAACACACCTTTTTCTTTTATCATAGTTATGATTTATCATAACCATTTTGTCTTTATCCATTTATTTATTTATCTCTTTCTTTTTACCCATCAAATCTATCTAATATTTTAAGGTATCTGTCTAAACGGTTGAGAACCAAATCAAGTGGCAACCACATGGGATATATCATCCTTCCCTTAACTCATTTCATTTCGAATGGACCTTCGTACTTATAGATTTATCGTTTCCATACTTCATGCTAACACGAGATAGTTTGGGGTGGCGTCGAGAATCGAACACGGGGCTACCGCATACAATCTCCCGCATTACTCACTGGACTATTCTGGTCCCATAAATATATTTTTGAAATACCTTAGGCATCTAAAGTTTCATAATGTGTGGTGGTCAAAACCATTTTGGATAAAGTGTAGTATTATAAAAATTCAGTTCAACATTGCGGTTTTTTATTTTAATTTAGAAATATATTCAAAATTCAGGGATTTCTTTTACATTGAAGAGACAGAATCAAATATTGGAAGTGCATTCACTCTACCTTTAAATTCCGCCAATGCGCAACTAATATTCTGATTCTGACAAGAACCAATACTTCGCCATAATTACCAACTATCTATCTATGCGGCAAGCTTCTACCTATTCACATGCAAAATTGCGTTAAACTTCATAATCGAGGTAAAATCTGAGAATTAATGCGCCTAACTACAATAGCGTTTCTAAAAACGGCAAAACTCGCCTTTTTAAACAACAAAAACGCCACGGAATTGCTCCAGTTTTCGAATATTACAAAGAACTTTTAGACGTAATGCCCAGTTTGGCATCACTCAAACAAAAAGGGGGAAGTTGCGAAGCTAGTAAATGGACAGACAAACTATCTTTCCTGGTGAGGTATCAAGAAACCTTCCTTTTCGCATCTCCCGAGGCTTCGTTATAACGGCAGCTAAATTCTTAAAAGCTCTAAATTGGACATGTAAACCGATTTTACCTGTGTTGTTATGAAATGTGGAGGCTCTAAGTTACAGATTGTTTGCACGTGAAGATGGCATAAATAAGAATTAGCTTGAGTTAATAAGTTTCTGAAGATTTGCTGTTTTACTGTTAAATTTCTTGTGTTGTGGTTTCATTTGCATTATGTAAAAATAAACGAGAAGATAATGAACAGATACATCTGGGTATTTCAGATTATTTATCATTCTGGTATTTCTATTCATAGGGTTGTTCTAAAGAAGAACTAGTGCACATCACCTCCAATGATAAGTCAATTTTGGAATTTAGCCACTTAGACGTATTAGGAATCCTCACATTTGTTTACTTTCCTTCATTTTTTGAAAATTCGAATTCAAGTTTTCGATGGAAGAGCACGTTAGAATCCGAATCGAAAGTTTTAGAGCTCTCTCTCTCTTTCTTTCTCTCTCTTTCTTTCTCTATGTGTGTCCATAAGTCTGTAGAATGTGAAATGTACAATATCTCATGGATGAATAGAACGTTTCTGAAAGAGAGTGGTGCGACTATTACAACCAGTGAATACTGAATCCCTATTGGTTTTAAACGCTAACAAATGTTCCAAATGTCCCCAATTTTTTAATTTATTTTTAAAAAGTTATAAAAAATCAGGATCTGCAATAATTATAAATAAATCAATATTTCATGCGTTATTTTTTTATTAGAAAACGAATGAACTAAATTTCATAAAGCTAGCATAAACTGTTCTTGAAATATTGCACGTTTTTTTAAAAAACTTTTGAAAAAAAAAACTTATAAAAATCAGAAATTTCAATACTGATAAATAAATAATCATTTTTCATCAGAAAAATAATAACGCCAAATTTTGAGCGCTAACATAAACCGATATAGATTGAAGGTTTCTCAAATAAATGCATCCAAAATATTACATTACATAAAAATTAAAAATGATAGCAATAATGATCTAATATATTCACTTTTCATATGGAATACTATGCAATAAATCTGTTAACATCATTCTCGCGTATCTAATTAGTTCCACTGACGAGAGAAGATATATTTCATTATAGTTTTGTATTTTAATGTGAGAGAAGGCGCCAAAATTCACTTATTTTGCGGAATATTTAATAAATGCTTATTGCATTTTGATGAGGATTTATGAATACGTCTGGATTAATAATTTGCCTTAAGTGCACAATTTCAATGCACGCTATGATAAATCAATGCCAGAAACATTGTAATGGATATTGTACAAGGTATCTCATGGATATTGTACACAGTCTTTTTATTGGGAATAAAATAAAGATATTACATTATGTAGGGAAAGTCATATGATGCCTACATCAAATTCCCCCTTTATTTTTTGGCGATGACAACCTAACACTTCCCCTTGGAATTGCGGGTTTTTGAAATGTGGATGTTGAGACACTTAGCAACTGTAACATTCTTACAAATGACAAATTCTGCTTTTTGAACAACATAATGAATGCTTTACTTATATTATGAACTAGAAAACGATTTCGTTGTTGGTATGTATAATTGCCGTGTGTGCACCGACAGAGCAGTTACTTTATTACTTTCTTTATATACATAGTATGAGTATAATGTATACTGATTTCCTTACATAGTATAATGTAAAATTAAAGTATTGTGACCGGATCGAAAATTCAAATTCGAGTTTTTAAAAGGAGAGCACGTTTCAAGCATCCCTAAATACGAATCGAACGCTTTTGATGTCGCCAAGTTTGTAAACGTTTTTGGTGAACTGTTTTGTTGAACGTTTTCGTTGAATGTTTTAGATGGCACCAAGTTAATGAAAATGACGCCTAATTAATGAATTGATAATTAAAATATTTTAATATATAGACTATATTGCCTATTGAGGATGCTATCAATATTAGTAATTGCTCATTTAGACTTACATGAGATATAAGTTAATTGGGTATTTTGAAGTAGTATTATATGTTGTCTTCCGTAAAAGCTCTAAATGTAAATTTCGACATTAAAAACACTGTACAGTGAATCTTATACATCATTTTTTTTTTCACGGTGAAAGATGCAAGTTCATTGCATTATATAAGGAAAGTTACGTGCTGCATATTTTTTTTTATTTTTGCTATAAGCGGGCGTATTGTTAAAACATTCTGTGGTTTTCGGTAAAAGAGAACTTGGTCAAAATTTGATTATATACACTTATGGAGATTTCAAACCGCTACAAATTCTTACAGTTTAAGGCGATTAATTTTAGTTTTTAAGATATAAGCATTACAAACTTGAAAAACGCAAAAATTTCGACTAGTTTTAGAAATGCATTGGGATCACGAGGTGTAAGACATCAATGCTTAAAACATTGCCCTATTCTCTTAAGAATGATTTCAAATTACATGATAAAATCACGGAAATTCACATACAAATATATGCACAAGCAATAATCCCCAATGTAATAAAAACAATCTAATCTCCTCAAAGACTAATGAATCAAAATTTGCCATCATCATTGTTCATTAATATTCGCTATCAATTTGGGTTTTTTAGGAGCCCCCGGTGAAAAATAAATAGATTTATGTGATATGTTTAATAAACATTATCGGTAATTCATTATCATTTACATATCGTAATTATGCACGGGGTGTAAAATTTATCTGCCCTTTTAACGATTATGATGCCATTAATTACTTACAAATATCTGCATTTAAGGATTTAGATTACGCGGCCATTTAAAGAGATTCTGATGCATGAGAGTCGAGCATATAAATGCGTTTGCTTTATTATTTTGTTAAATATTGAAAATGAATTAAAATAGTGGTATTTAATTAAGCCATTTTTGTGTAAATATGCATTTATTCTAATATAGAATTGGCTAGAAGTTTAAGTGATATGATAGATTATAATAAAAACAAATTAAATATTAGAATAGCGCTCCAATTGCATGTAACAACATAAATGAATCGGCTTTGCTTTTGTTATGTGCTTTTTAGCAAGGAGTGGTAGATATATGAAATTCTTTAGGTGGGTTCTATAAGTAAGAACTTAGCCATTACTGTCTCATGCAGACTGAATTCAGTCTTTATAAAATGTTATGCCAGCTGCTCGGTTAAAATGTATTTGTCGTACTCAAGATAAGTTCGCAAAATTGTGGATCAAATAAAAGTAGCAGAAACACAAGTCCTTACTTAGCTCGTGATTAAAAATAGTGCGAATTCTAGTAGTATTCTAAATAGTATTGTTTCATAAATTCTAATAAAATATTTAATTTATTTCTCTTAAATGAAAACACAGAGATCTTTGTTCTTGCTTTATAAAGTTATCTTCACATGCAGATATTGGAGTTTCGTCCACATACATCAAAATGAAGGCGCTAAAATGGTAAAATTTATATATAGTGCTTTTCCGACAATCGCTTAATCTGAACAGAAAATGTATGAATTTGAATAATCCTAATTAAAATAAAACATATGGCTTAAGACTTTGAAAATATTAATCCTTTTTATATACCAAGGCCATAACTGATACAACCAATCAAAAATACATATTATACAATTTATTGAAGAATTTTATCAAACTAATATAGCTTAGATGATTGGGACAAAAACAATGCAAGAGATACTTAAGTTGGAAAGCGTATTGGAAAAACAGATTATAATAATTTACATCGAACTTTTTCTTTAAAAAAACTTTATTTTATTTGATGTCTTGGTGAGTTTTAAAACATCGCCGGGTCGCCAAAATTCCAAAAAGTATATTTAAATATCTGAAGAGCAGTTTGTCTTAGAGTAGTAGTAGGGTTGCTTTTACTTGTTTGCCATAAAAAATTATGCATTTATCTATACCTTTAAGCATAGTCCTTTTTGTTTTCAATTTTGGCGATTTTTGTGGACCATTTATAATTTTTAAATTGTGCTAAAATCTAATCATTACTTGAGTGATTTAGCTAACATTTCCTGAAATTTTATCAGATAGCTTTCAAGATATGTGGAGACATACTTTGCACAGAGAGACACAGAGACACGAAAACGTCATGTTAAAAATAGCAGTTTTATGTTTTAAACGAGTACTTAAATACATAAATCCCGGTTTAAAGCTTTCCTTACACATTATCATGTAATACTGAAAAATAAAAATGACAATTATTTGAACTAGGCATGGCAAGGTTGATATATGTTTTGTAATATTTATGTTTTTCTAATTGTATACAGACATATCAGGAATAATTATTTATTACTGCACATGCTCAAAGGTTACCTGGTTTCTTACATTTTCAAACTTCTTAGATTTTAATGCTTTTTAGGTCTTCAACTGGAATGCAAAGGCATAACAATTGACTCGTGAATTATTTATTTTACTAGCCATAGAGAGGGAAACTGCCAAAATTTTTTAAAAAATTAATTTACAAATTTTTACTTTATAGTACTATAAAGTATTGTTTACATAGTATAAAGTATTGTTTTCTCGAAAATTTTCGATTTCCTAACTCCTGAATACGTTTTGATTATTTTTAGAATGATATCCGTCTGTCTGTCAGTGGTCGATTTCTTGTGTGCACATTAGGTGTCACACATATTAATATATTTTCAAGATTCTTTATATTAAGATTTTTCAGCAAAAAATCTAGAAGTAGTTGGTTTTTTTTTAAATTCCTGTGAAAACTTCGACATTTATTTAAAATTTTATATTTCCTTACCATGGCAGCATAAGACAAAAGTTGACCTAATTATTCATGATAGGGGTTGTGTATAACTCAATGATCACGAAACTTAACCGTTTCAATCATTATTGCGAAACATGATATCTTCAATCATAGTAACCGCAATAGAATTGTTGTGTTCGTGACGTCCTTAGCCCCTTCGGATGGGCAAGTTAACCCCAAGGAAGTACATTGTCGAGCTTTATATCAATCAAAAGATTACCTCAAGCCCTTTAAAATGAAGGATAACATGCTATATTTATGATCATTGGGACCACAATACATATTTTTAAAATTTCTTCTTGCAAGATTTGCAAATGAAAAAAAAACCAAGCTATTTAAAAATATATCCTTTGGTATGAGAAAGGATAACAATTATTTGGCACTTGGCATAACAGATAATCGTTATAACCACAAACTGGTACAGTTAGGCTATGTGACGTGGTTGACACTATAAGTATGGTAAGTTTCAGCTGTTTAGATATGGATCATCTGGAAATACTTTTCAACATACCACTCATTTTTTTTTACCTACGAAGGAGAAATCAAAAATGCCTCTCTTTTAGGTTTGTCTCGTGGTTGTTACTATAAGTATGCAAATATATTCCTTCTAAGATCCCTCTACAGATCGTTCTATGTCATCGGAGGGCATCAGAAGGGTCTGGAAACCATTATCGAATACACTTATATTATCCAACCCAGAGAGAGCATATTGAAAATCCAGTTCCGTTAGGTTCTGTCCCATCGTTGGTGATACAATAAAGGTGCAAAAATTCATCCTTCTAAGTCTAATAGGAACAAAAATCTTTTCGAAAATTTACATTTTCGCTATCCCCGTGAGGGCAATTAAAAAATCCGGCTCAGTTAAGTTATGTCCAGTGGTTGATATTATAAGTGTGTTAAATTTTAGTCTTTTAGTGAGATCACTGTGGACTTCTAAAGGCTATTTGAAAGATTTTCAACCCTCGTCATTTTGTTCGATCCTGGGGAAGGAATCAAAAGTTTCCCGAAAAAATATTTTCTCCCTCCCCAGGATGTCAAATTGAAATTCTGGTTCCCTTACGTTCTGTCACGTGCTATAAGTATGTAATGGTAGTATTTTTGGTTACCTGGAGGATTTTAGTGGGTCTAGAAAGATAAAAATACATTAAACAATTTTTACATAGATTTCATATTAACTATATTTCATTTAATATTTCTATCCTTTATTACATTTCACTCCTCACATCAATAGATGAAAGAGAAACAACGTGACAATATGCAAACCTTGTCCCGACCATCACTATTTATCTATCTCAAAAATATTCCACAAAGAATCAGTTTTAGAAGGATTTCCTGTAATATCTCACACAGCAGTGCATAAAAAGGAATGAACGTCAATATGTCGTATTCATCAAATACTACTTTCCACCTTTATCATTTTTCACAAAACCCGCTGTCACACCCCATTCTTTCTTCCGAATAAACCAAAATAAAAGAGAAAGCACCTGAGAAAGCTCTACATCACAAAGAAAGTTCTAGACCCTTCATGCATGACTTCCACTCCGCCATCTTGAACACTTTCGAGTCTGCTAAGTTAGCGGAGCATGGAGGAGTGACACAGTAATCTTGAAAATTAGACTTCTGCTTTAGAAAATACCATTAAAAATCCAAACGGTTAATTGAGATTGGTTCCGCTTCCTTTACCCTGTTACCAAAATTCCAAAATGAAGTTTGTAATTAAATTGAACGGTCTGATTATGAAGGAGGCTGGGAGGGACAATTTATTGTTGTCTATTATGGCCGTTACGTAACCCATGTGCTGCGCTAATATTATCATCGATAAAGAATGTTTACCTAATTTGTATTCACAAAGCGAAAATATGAATTCTTATAATCCCTTACGCTAAAAACAAATGTGTAAGATTTATTTATTGCAAAGATGGTTGATTTCTGTGAAGAAAATAAAGGTTTTCCGAAACGAACAACAACAAAAAAAAATTCTTTTAACATAAGATTTTCTAGCGCAGCATTTTACTCATCTTGGATTTACCGTAAACTGCAATGTTCATCTCTAACTGAACGGTATTCGCTTTGCGTTTTAGGTTCATAGTGGAGATCAAAAAGCTATATTAAATTTTAACAAGTAAAACGACAGTGCGAGCGAGTGGTAAATCATAGAAGCCAGACGATAGGGTATCTAAAGTGACATTAGTACCTAATGTCAGACATTAGTACCTAATGTCAGATATTAGTACCTAATGTCAGACATTAGTTTATGAACGGTAAATAAAAATGTAACTGAGACGCAATCTTATCTGGTCTCTAACTTCGCTCTGGGCCAACCAAAAGGAACACCGTTTGAAAGAGGCAGGCAGTTCTACATCTAATCAAGACAGACCTAGAAAACACATGTACTGATATGAGGGCAAACATAACCAAATTTTAATTATTAATTATATACATATATTTATTACGACACACTTGGTTAGGGTGAGGAGTTTTTAGAATGCATATATACTCATAGTATTTAAAATATAAATTGAAGTTTAAATCTCCGTCTGTAGTTTATGAAGCATGGTTCATATAACTCTTGGCTGAATATAGATCACTAATCAGCGGGAGACATATTTATTCACTTGGGTATATATATGTTTAAAATATCGATAATTGGGGAAATCATGCTTTTAATATATTTATTGCATAGGCTTGTTTTACTTTTCCAAGTATATAATAATATGACCCAGCTGCTTCTAGAAGATATAATTAAAATTTCTAACTTTTACTGCATTAAACTGTAAAGTGAAAATTTTCAATTAAGCATGCAGGCAGGACCATAATAAAATTACAAAAATAATTAAATCAAAATAACTTCGCTAAAAGCATGTAAAACGACATGCTTTTAACGACATGCTGTAAACTAAAAATAATGGTATCGAATGGTCCTGAAAACAAATAACAGCCTTCATTGTCAGGGCATATAAAAATCGCAGATGTCACTAGGCACTAGTTAGATTTGCGACTAATGTCATAATATGTGTTCATTATCTAAAAATGAAATTACAACGAAACTTGTTGAAATATTATTTTAATGTTAAGTTCCCAATCATCATTCGTGAACCAGATTAGCCCTCGTTAAAATAGCCCTCATAGAAAAATTTGCTATGTTTTTGGAGTTCCAAACGATTTTTATACTGGAAGTGCAGTTAGAGGCTACTTGGTAAGTTTAACTAGATATTCTAGCGACTTTACTCAGAGAATGGTTACAGATTTTGGAGTAAGTTTTATGACTATGACCATAGTCTTACGACCTATTGCAGTCATTATGTCTTCTATGAGCTCAATCCATATATTTGATGTCAGCTGCTTAATACGACTTATTTCATTGGTCACCAGAAATGTTCACAAAGATGTAGGACATTGAAACTTTCATTGTTTCCAATCTTATAAACTGCTATGTGTTCTTACAAAACGGAATCAATTTAACTTAACGGATTGTTGATCATGATTTCAAGTTTTAGAATGTCCAATTTTAATAGGATCTGTGATTGTTTTTGTAATTTTTTGCTGATTTACACAGCATACAAAACGAATATATTTAATTGTATATAGAATTCTTCCACAAAAATAATTCCCTAGCAATATTCTTTTCCATGATCTCTGTTTGTAAAATGATTTCTGTGGGAAAGTATTTAAAAAAGATAAAAGCTTAAAGTTTTAATTATAAAATTCATTTCAGGAATTATTTTACATGTTAAATTCATTAAGTTGACATGGCCGTTATTTCTCATATAGTGGAATTATATTTAATGTCGTACATTGCTATGTTGTGCCGCTATAAATCCTCCAATTATTTTACTTTTCGTGCAAGTCCTGTAAAGGAATAATTAATTAATAAAATGCTAAATTGATCACACCATTTAAACTTAAACAATACCATTTATTAACAACATCAATTTTCATTAATTATTTTAGCGGAGGGGACGTATGCGACCAGAATTATTAAAATTACTATCGTGTCTAGGACCTGTGATAATCGTTGAGCACATACCTTCCAATTAGTCTTGGGCTTTATCATATCTCAAAGGCTTGCATCAGTCTTAGTACTGTCACAACTATTTGGTGTTGTTGTTGTTGAGACCCAGACCGTCCGACTTACCAGAAAGGTGTAGGACAACTATTTGGTGTGTGGCTCCTCCTCGTACTCTGAATGCACACGCACATTGATCTATCTCCATTAATTTGGAACCTTTACGGGACACTCTACAAATCTGTTGGTTTTTTCATTCTTCTCTACTCGTGCTCTTAAGTCAAAATCGTGATAGTTTTCTGGCATGCTTCTAAGTCAAAATTCCATCATCGTCTCTGCTCTTGTTCTTGGATCACAGGCTGTGGTTCCCAAGACTGTGGTTCCGCTGGTGGTGGTGGTGGGTAACTCTGCCTTTAGTTCTTTTTGGCGCTTATTGGTTCTTCTTTACTCAATGGCATCATTCCACATTTAGCAAGGTCCAGCTCAGCCTCTCTGGTATGGCACCCCTAAATTTATAGCTTTTGACCTTTAGGTTCACGTCGTCATAAACCTTGGTGCCCGCCAGACTACAAGATTTGTTTGACGTTCTAGCCACCATACATTCCCCACATAAAAGTGTCTCATCAAATGTGAGAACAAATTCTGGTCTCACAATTTCTATTCTAACATTTTTCTATTGAACATTTTTCCTTTCGTCCCCATATAGACGTTAAAAACAACGTTTAAAGCCACCATATAAATCTCTCTACGTAATACAGGAGATAATTCAATAAATTTAAATTACTTATATATTTTATAATTAAGTGAGAATTAAATTTTTGCTTGTATGCATGTAATGTTTGAAATGCAAAATCTTTTGAAAGGTGCAGCAACGAAATTATCCAATAAATCCATTTCACTTTGTTTCTAGTAGGTTATTTTCTAACATTTTAAAAAAAAAAATAAGCTTATCATTTTCACTTGGCACTGAAAACATATCATATTATAGCGTCCACCGAAAAGGTAAATTTACCATGGAACAATTCTATCATCTTCCTTTCTACCCTATAAAGGCCAGCAAGAAGTTAATGCTCTATGGATTATTGTGCTTTTTTTCCCATTCCTTATTCCCTTTTATGTGAACGGAAGGAAATTCGTAATGGAAAGATGTCTCTGCGATGGTTTTGAGGGGGATTTTTGTACTGTACTTTGTGATCAAAATACCTATGATCTTTGCTTCACGGAGAATCGGCTTTTCTGTTAACTGCTTTGGAATGTGTGTTTTTAGGTATTACGGATGATGTAGCATGCTAAAAAGTAAGAAGATGATTTTTTTTCTGAATTATAACTATGATAAAAGAGAAATGTTGTCAGCATGAAATAATTTTATTTCTTTAAATGAGAACACACGTTCTTAATTAAAAAAAAACATGTACTTCATTTTGCCATTATCTGTTACTTACGACATGAAGTGGTTCTAAGTAATGATTTAATAATTATGTAAGTTGCAATGATATACATTTGTAAAGTTTTTAATTTTGCATAATAGCTGGTCAGTTGGATAAAATCTAAAAACTATGTTGGCTCTGTTAAATAGAATACGAAGCAACTAGTTCCGAAATTGCTACTTTATTTTTATTAGTTTTATTTTATATTGGATTACTGGAATACTCATCATAAGGATTTCAGTTTCAGAGTATATATAATATAGTAATATTGCCAAATTAATCTGAAAGTAATTAAAAAAGTATATTTATACCGTATTGTGGCATGACTTTATTACCCAGGTCATCCAGTTTATCCAAAGGGTGTAGAGCAGTTACAACAAATGACAAGTGAAGTGTGACAGCATTGGAAACTTACGTAAGATTTATCTTACGTATCGTTGATAATATCTGTTTATCTTACGTAACGTTGAACGTAAGATTTACAGCAAGTATGGTTGTGGGGATGTTATTTGATTAACTAACTACTCTGCTCTAAATTAGCTCTTCTGAGACTCCTAAAATTTACTGTGGCGGATGTTAATTAAATATGGAAGGCTGATGATGATACAAGAGCAAAGCCGCGACATGGAAGTTTATAAAAAATGATCATAACAAGAGGTATTTAGTGAGGAATATCCAGAAGAGATGCACTTTGTCTGCATCAGACTTAACTACAGAGCATTTTTAACTTCAGGATCTACTATCAGTATCCGTACAATCCGTCAGAAGCTGCATATCATTAGTTACTATAGTAGGTCGGTTGGCGGAGGTTCTACAACACTCTACTTAATGTCAAAATACGACTGAAATGGTGCTCAACTTATAAACAATATAAAACTCGCAGAAGGTCATAGATGAAGAGTATTAAGCTTCAAAGTCATCTAATCGGATGGTCGTGATTGGGTATAGCATTTGTAAGGGCACGTTTTGTTTTCTGACTGCATTGTACCCACCGTTATATTTAGAGGGGAATCTTGATTGTCTGGCGCTCTTTAGCTAGGAAAGACTGAGAAGTTTAATTGTAGTACTCTCAAATATGAATTCAGAGAATCACTAATAATATCACGAACGCAAAATTTGTCTTGTAGCTATTTTCCACTGCAATGATTGAGACCGTTTAGTTTCGCAATCATTCCGTCATCTCATTTATGAATAATTATGTCAAATTTGTAATATGTAGCCATATTAAGAAAATATAAATTTCGCAGCTTCCTTCAAATTAAAAAGTTGTATCTATTTAACAATGATAGTGACATATCTAATACTTCGATATTAAGAGATAATACTTTATAATAAAAGTCTTTTATTCTGATCACATCATTAATATGTTTAAATTATATAAAAACCAGAGCGCTTTCATAATTCTTAAAGCAATATTGCATAAAAATAAGTGTTATCCTATAATTTCTATCCATTTCTAGATTTTTCTATAACAAAGCAGGAAGACAATGGGCATTACTAAGATAGTTAAAACTTGTTCGGTGTGTGTGTGTGGGGGGGGGGAGGTCCTAAATCATATATTGGCATCAAGATCTTGAAATCGAAAATCCTCATGAAAACAATACTTTCTCTGTACTGTATTATATAGAATGATCAAGTAAAAATCAATATTTTAGTCCATATAATCTAAAGTACGGGATTGCGAAAGTTTCTTCTATACAGGATGAAACATAAAAATATTCCCATACAAGGAACATAAATATCCACAGAAAAAATCTCATTAGTTTTTTCCAGGTTTTCCCTAATACATTTATCTTACAAAGTGAAACTACCATTGTCACTGGGCGCTGAACAGTTACCCCATTGTGTCTGCGGAAAAGCGAAATTTGCTATGCAACTATCCTATCATCTTCTTTTCTACCCTATAAAGACCAGCAAAAGTTAATGTTCCATGGATTATTGTGTCTCTTTTCCCCTTTCCCTTATTCCCTTTCATGCGGACGGAAGGAAAATAATAATGAATAGATGCGTCTCTATGATGGTTTTTGAGGGGGATTTTGTCGGTACTTTATGTTCTAAATCTACCTTGCTGTGGAGACTTATGGCTTTACTGTGAACTGCTTTCGGATGCCAATTTTTGTAGAATACTAATATTGTAGTTTTTAAAGTCGGCGTATTCTGCTAAGCAATGCAATCTTTTTGGAAATAATGTATGTAGGACAACGTGGCTTTAATGTTCCATAGTTTATATTTACTTTTATAAACAGGTATGTAATTTTATTTTAATTAAAAAAAAACATTTATTTAGTTGTTTACCATCATATGAGATGTATATTTTATATTTATTCAAATACAATTGATAACAACGTTTGAATTCTTATGTTTTGTTAGGAATAATATTTCTTTTGCAGAGTTGTTAGATCAACACTAAGTGATTTCCCAAAATGTATTCCAATAACTTAAATTATCAAATATTTAAAAAAATTATCTAAATGATTGAAACTCAGCTATACGCTTGTTAAAATAATAAACCATGGTAGACAGCGTTTATATTTTTATGTTTTGTTAAGAATAATATTACTTTTGTGGAGTTATTAGATTACCACTAAGTGATTTACCTAACTTTAATCAAAACACTTAAATTATCAAAAATATCAAAACTTAAATTATTAAAAAAATAAAACTATGCTTTATGCTTCTTAAAATAATAAACCATGATAGACTTTTAATTTATCTTGGTATAATTGCTCCTGGTATAATATGCCAAAATCGAATGTTTTAATACGCCACACTCAATGATTAAAATATATAATTAAAATGTTAATTGTGAGAGATGTAAAAACAACAAAATAAATGGAAGTTACTTCTCATAAGTTTCAGTTATTTAGGCGATGAAATGTGCAAATAATTATTTAATGATTATCAGATAAGTCCTGTCTTATATGAGCAAATTTGAGTTTTTATAAAATAAATCGCAAAAGTATTTGCAAATCTACATAGTTCTAGCCAATTCATCTATTACTAGAAATAATGTATCTATCCTATTGAACTGCTTAGAGAACGCAAAATTATTCTCGCAGCAATTCTATCATCTTTTGCAACTATAAAGTGGAAAGCAAATGATTTATGAGCTATGGATTAATTTGCATTTTTACTATTTATTGTTATTTTTTGGAGGTGGGGGAGGAGAACTGAGGAGTAATAATAATGGCTGATGAGATTTTTGAGGAGTATTTGCTGTCTGTCTGTGATCGAAATCTCCATTATATTTCCTCTGCAGAGGTTCGAATTTACTGTTAACTACTTTACGATCTCTGTTTTTTGGAATAGAATGGATGATGTAGGATTTAAGGACGGAAGTTTATGGTTTTTCTGAAAGAAAGATAGTAAATAAAAAAGTTAACATAAATAAAAAATTTGAATAATAAATCTATTCTTATATTTTTAATGAGCATGAGATCCACTTTATTTATATTTAATGATTTCATTGTCTGATTATCGACATTCAACTTATTAATTGCAGTGGTTTATTCACTGCTCTAGTGTGCAACGTTCGAAAACTTTACGAGACTGGGAAAACAATTGGCTAGTTAAATCTAAATCTGTACTAAAATTTTTGTGACAGCATTTGCTGTTGTTGTGCTTTATATACTATGTTCATTGACTTTACCTTGCGTTTATTTTTTTCTTTCGAATCAGACCACCCGAACCATGGATGTAAAAATAAAAAGTTAAAACTTTATATTAAGAAAACGCCAATATCGTAAAGACAATAATTCAGTTGGCGCTGGGATAAGAAAAGTACCTATACATTGTATGCATTTCTATGGCGACAGGCCTAAAATATGCATTTAAACTGTCTATTTTGTAAACATGAATTATTAGCGCAATGCAAATTACAACGGAAACAACAAAGAATATTCCTACGCATTTAAAATTATTTAACCTTTCAATTTATTTTTATATCCCTATATTCTGCACTCTATTCTACAACTGGTGGAATAGAGTACAAATAGAGAAATAATACTGGTTAATTACACTCATAATGAAGGAACCCTTAATTTAAAATCATTCAAAAATGCATATACTAAATACTGCGCCTTTCCGTTGCGTTAACTAACATCAGCAGCTACTTTATTAACACTAGCGACACCTAGATATAATTCTCAAAGTATCATGGCATTTTCAAGCTAACTCTATGGCCCGACCTATCCGAAGGAGTACGGTTTCTCTCTGGAAAGCCGGGAAATGCCACCCAATTTTGACTGAAACGCAGTGAGGGCGTCTTCATAGAGACCGTACCCTCCTTCCCCATACGACCAACCTCTCGGAAGGACCTTCGGGCCCATATATTTAATGTGCCCGTACTTCACATGAACAGGAGGGCAGTTTGGACAGAACCGGGAATTGAACTGTGGAATCCCCGCTCGCTAATCCTACGTTTTTGTCGCTATATCGGATTTTGTGTTGTAAATTTTGCAATTTTTCCATTTCTTTTCTTTCTATATTAAACAAAAAAGTAGCTAAAGTCGCCGCCTCTGTTTGACAAATTTCGAGTCCCTCCAGTTTCTCTATCTCGCACTATGACACCTGTAGGGATATAAAAATATGAAATTTGGTACATTTATAGAGGAATGTTAAGGGAACACGTTGAAATAAAAAGTTTTTGATGTAAACTTTGGCTTAAGATATATTTGTAGTCAAAGTCCGAAAAAGAGTACTTGACCTGCCAGTCCGCGTCCTGGCCAGACTAGAAATGAAGCGAACACGAATTTTAAAATAAAATTCCAAACCTCGCGCTTTATACCAGATTCTCGGGGAATACAGTGAAACTAATGAAACATTTCACTCGCAATAATGCCTGTGCTATAAATAAATGAATACATGATTTGCATTAGGGAAAATCTTCAAATTTAACTTTGCGTCAACTTGCTTTTTTTTTTCAAAGGGTAACCCCACCTTTTGACAACAGATTCTGATTCTCCAGGTCAAAGCACTCCAAATTCATACGAAATTTATATATTTCACTCAAGCTTGAAATTTCGAGCTCCTAAGCCTAAATTGATGCTACGGTTTCTCTTTTTAAATTTTCTAAAATAATTAGCTTATCAAAATAATTTCTATTTTATGTTGTGATAATAGATAGCCCAAACAAAATATATACCATTTATCATTTTCATGTTTCTTCATTCATTCTATATGTTTTTTCTAAAGAGAAAAGCAAAATTATCACAATATAAAATGTTATTGAATAATTTCAGATAAAGGGGAACTACAAGCTCAAAACGTCACAGATAAGGAAATATAAAATAAACAACAGTATTTAGAGTATAAATCCATAAATAACAACATTAAATATGTCTTTACAGAAGAAAGGCATCTGCAGAGTTGAAGGCAAATTATTAAAATGTCTTAAAAATAGGATCGTGTGAAATAGTAGGAAAATTAGGATCATTTAAAATAGTAGAAAAGTAGGATAATCATGTTTGTACAATAACATCAGTGGAGTCCACTGCAGATGTGTTTTGGAAGAGCAATGATTAAATTATAATTATATTCTAATATAGTATTTAATCAAATTCTATTTATAATTAATATCTAATTTAGAAGAGAACGTTTGATTCTAAATTTGTTGGAATTTTATGACAAAACTAGAAAATGCAGGCATAGATGCCCGGATTTGAAAATACAAACCTCCGATAAAAACAACATCGAAATTCACAGCGAATTCCCGAAAATTAAAGAACGTTTTGACAATATGCTCGCTTATAACCAAAAATTAAAAAATGAAACTGTTGAATGGGTGCACCCACAGCTACGCAATGACAGCTTATCATAAATCTCGAGCAACGTCGGTTTCATTTTTCAGATTATGTTCTCAGGGTTGTGTTGGATGTAAGATTTAAATATTTGAAATCTCATCTGAACTTACAAATAATTCTTGAAAATGAAAGAAAACTTTAAAAAATACGCCCACTTATAGCAGCAAAAAATATGCAAACGCTAAAGAACCGATTTGTGGAAGTTATTAAAACATAAAATAATTACAAAAATAATTCACATTAAAAAAATAAAGTTAGGATGCACCTTTCGATACCTCAAATATCTGTGTACGAAATTTCATGACCGTACGACGCTCAGATTTATCGTTATAAACACAAATGCACACACAGACATCTGTCGGACGGTCTGGGTCTCAGCAACAACAACACACATACATCTTCTTTTATTATGGAAGATAATAATGTTTACATACTGTGCAAAATACATTAAAGACTTAAAATAATCTGATGTGGGCAACACATGACTTCTCTTATTATAATGCAAATTTACTCCTTTTATAGTAAAAAAATAAAGTATAAGATCCACGGTACTTTGTTTTTAACGTTGGCGAATTTCCGTACATTTAGCGATTTTCCGGATGACAACATGTAAAACTATATCAAAGTACCCAATTAACTTATATTTCGCTCAACTCTAAATGAGCAATTGTTAATATTGATAATTTCCTCGGTAAGGGATAAAGTCTACATATTAAAATATTTTAATAATGAATTCACTAATTAGGCATAAGTTTCATGAAGATAGCGTCATTTTTGTAATTTTGACGATATTTTCGTCAATCTGGGGTTGAAATATCGCCAATTTTGCAATACTTCGCTAGATTAATCGCCAAGTTTGCCAAATGCATTACCAAGTGTTACAGACAAATGAAAAATAAAAAGCATCTCTTATATAATAGAAAGTATACTCGTCATATAGACGTAAATCAGAATTTGAGAAGAAATACTACCCATTTGGAGTCAGTTTTATCAATTTGGCGACATTTTCGTAAGCATTATGGACATACGGACGAAGAAATCGGTTATTCCTATAGTATATTCTTATGTTCCTTCCAAGATATTGAACTTTCATCAATTAGTCGTCATTTCATTGATTTAGCATCAGTTTCAATACCTTGGCAAATTTTTATCAATTGAGTGACATTTTCATCAATTTGGCAACATTTAAAAAGTTACCAAGTTAGAGATATTCCGACAAATTCGCCATCAAAATTTTGCCAAGCGTTAAGGACAGAAAAATAGGTTATTTTTATAGTAGACTCTCATATTATTTCCAAGATATTCAATTTCCGTCAATTAGTCGTCATTTTCATTGATTTGACTTCATTTTTGTCAATTTAGAGACATTTTTGTTAATTTGGCAACATTTAAGAAAGTCGACAAGTTGGTAAAATTCCACCAAAATCGTCGCCAAAATCTCGCCAAGCGTTATGGATGGAGAAATAAGTTATTCTTATAGCAGATAAATGACTATTGGCATTCAAATACAAAAGTATTACTCAAAGTATTTTTTCTCAAAAATGGAACGAGCTAGATCCACCAGAATGATGTCACCAAATTTATCGTATGATATTACTACATATGAAAAGTGAACATATTTCACAATAGTTAATATTTTTTCTTATTTTATGTGATATTTTGATAAATTTATTTGAAAAGTATGAAATATCTCGAGAATGGTTCATGCTAGCGCTCTAAAACTTATGTCAATCGCTTTCTAATGAAAAATTACACAAGAAATGACTAAAAGCCGTCCAAATATATGCTCAAGTCCTCAGGACGAGCCGGACGGTCTGGGTCTTCAACAAGAAATGACTAGGCCAACGGCCTGCCGTGCTGAAAACACCGATTCTCGTTAGATCACCGAAGTCAAGCAGCATCGGGCGCGGTTAGTACTTGGGTGGGTGACCACATGGGAGCACCGCGTGCTGTTGGCACATTTCGGTTGCGGTAGCCCGGTGGTTTGCGCGCTGGATTTGCATGCTGCCACAACTGCCCCCGTGTTCATGCGGAGTACGATCACGTTAAACATGTGGGTCCGTAAGTCCTTCGGATAGGTTGGTGGTAGGGGAAGGAGGGTACGGTCCCTGTGGATGCTTCCCCCCACTGGGTTCCGGTCTAAATTGGGTGGCTCTTTCCGGCCGGCCGAACAGTTACCTTACATCGTTCTGGTAGGTCGGACGGTCTGGGTCTCAACAACAACAACAACAAGAAATGACTATTGCCGCAACTATATTAAATGTTTTTATTTTTTGATGATTTTTTTCAAAATTTCACTCAAAATTTTTAGGAGTTTTGAACATTCGATTGTGTTTAAAAACAATAGAGTTCCAGGATGCATGGATTGTAATTTTTGTACCAAATTTCGTTCGAATCGCTCCATTTGGTCGTGAGATATAGCCTCTAGACTGACTGACACACACACACACACACACAAATATCATCTTAAAATCGTTTGATTCGTATTCAGGGATGCTTGAAACGTGCTCAACCGTCGAATACTGGAATTCGAATTTTCGACCTCGTCACAATATTTTCCTCATGCATTATACTATATATAAGGAAAGTAAAAACAGTTGAGAATACCGTACGACTTTTCATACAATCTACAATGTGTGTATTCAATGTGTGTGTACTTAAGGATCATATATGAAAGACATACAGCTAATGTTACTTGATATTTGAATCAATATTTTGTTAGTTTTAAATTTAGTGCTGTTTTGGAAAAGTCATGCAACTACAAATTGTGACCAAATATTTACATTAATACAGTGATTTAATTATTTACATAAACGGGCAGCAATGACGTAGAATGGTAACTTGATGTGTGTCATGGATTAGTGCTTTTGAATACTTGTTGGTGTTATCGCCACTTTTACGATAAATGTTATACAGGAACGGCGTGTGTTTTATGCATATGGATGATTCTGTCTATTACGGCTCTGCGTAATAGACATAAAATAGTCTGCGTGAACATTAAACGACTGTTTGCTTGATGTAGATTGTAAAGAGCCTTTCTCCCACAACTGGGAATCGAACCATGGATCTTCGAACTGACCATCCGACGCTTTATCATTGAACTGAGACAAAATTGTAATCCACCTCTAACTGTATTTGTAATAAATTCGGTGACGTTGACCATTACATTTTAGATTGGCCTTTTTCTACAAATTTTCATCGTCGCAAACCCTCTCCCCCTAATAAACCAACTTGGTTTTGCAACGTTCGTTCAAATCCCTCTTCAGTAGATAACATTAAAAACTGTATTCTTGTTGCCATGGAAATTTCTAATAAAGTGACCTAAGCTTATGCTCTCAATTAATTTTGATGAATGAATCTCTTTATTTCATTCTTATTACCTTATATGACATTATTGTGTTCCCTCCATATTTTCTGTTAAAAAAAAAAAAAAAAACTATGTTAACTGTTCTTATTTTCTCGGTTCTTTCTTTTTCTTTTGACCGTTCTTATTTGTATTTTTCTAAAATTTCTTTTCTAAATTTTATTCTACATTTCATGAATTTCTGTTGTTGTTTTCCATGTGCCTAAATGTCTTTCCTTTTTCATATATTTTTCTTTTTTATGTATTTTCTAAATTTAACATTTAAAATTATATTAATTTCTTTAATTTTAATCTATTTTTCATTATGTTAATATACCTCACTTTTAAATTTTAATTTTCAATGATCTTCTTATCTACATTCGCAATAACCCTTTTCCAATTTTTGAAAAATGAACGTACTTGTCAAGTTCAAAAAGTTAAAATATAATGTAAAACTGTCTCTTTAATCACAACATTTTTCATCAATTGGTATAGTTTTAGACCTAAATAAATGTTCGTTTGGCGGGATGGTAGACCTTGGGTGCTTCGTGAGTGCAGGAGGTATCCTTTCCCGGCCGTGCAGTTAGCTACTCTAAACACACTATGTGAGTTCTCACTCTCTGGAGTCTTCAGACCTCCGACATCTGGCACTATCCTGCAGGATTGATTTGCTCGGGCGTTATTGTAAAGAACCTTGCTGTGCCAACCCTGGATCTTCGTACTGTCCATCCGACGCTCTACCGTTCAGCTACTGGAACGAAATTGCAAGCTCTTATATTTGAAGTGGGCTCTGCCAGATTCATAACTCTTGATGACTTTAAAAAAAAATTGAAAATTCGAAGCCATTTCAAATGTTTTATCTCAATAATACAGACATGTATAACGCTTTTAACATGACTTTATGTATTTCGTTTTTAAGACAGAAAATATTTCAAAACATCTAAAAATTTAAAGTGAAGACCACTTTTGGTTCAAAAATATCATTTATCACAAAGAGAGATGAGAATAATTTTTAATGTATTGACCGTTAAATGTGAGCTAGGATGTCATTAAACTTACGGACCATTAAAAGTATCTTCCATGTTCCGTGGCGCTGTTAAATTTTAGAAAGCTTTAAAGTATATCAAAAAGGAGTTTTTGGGCAATTTACGGCTTAATTATATGTCCTGTGCTAAAATTAGACTTATTCAGTTTATTTTATGCAGCACATGAACTTCGTGAACTGCTACGTTTTTAGATAAGGGTAATAAATTAAACAATTTATGCAAAATTTAATTTAATTCACAGAAGAGTACATTGAGATATTCTTTCAAAAAATGTTGCGAGCATGAATGGAAACTAATTTTTGTAAACAAGAATGTTAAGTGAAAGGATTGAATAATTAAAATCAATAAGGCTTAATTCAATAAGGTCAATGAGTCAATAAGTCAATAAGAATTATATTGACTTACTGCTTAAGTCAATAAGTTAGTAAGGTCAATAAAGTCAATAAGACTTAAAGTTAATATTTAACAAGATGGATGCCATACATCATTTTGAAGTGGGTCATGTGATCTTTTCATATCATGGTCACGTGATCGTTTCATATAAGAGGTGTAATTATTATTTTAATTTTTATTTAAAAAACTACTGAATATATTTCGCTGAATTTTTTTGTATATATTTTATGGAACAATTTGAATATTACCCAAAACTTTCGAAGCAATTTGTGAATTTTAAATTCGCTTAAAAAATGTTTGAAAAATTTGGTCCCATAGGGCTCAATGTATTTCATTTTTTCAACCCGGGTTCAATCCAAAACTAATTGGGTGATATTATTCATTTATTTTCCCATAAGTTCTACAGACCGTCTGAACAACATACTAACATTTCATTTTGATTTAGTCATTTTTACGGCAGTTACCGTGCTAACGGACAGACAGGCAGACAGACAGACAGAATGAACAAAGTCATAAACACTTTCCAACTTTGTTGTAAAGTGTTAAAAACTGCCATTCGTTTTTTACAGTGAACTCAACATTTTCTTCGGAATACTTGTCAATTGTCAATATGTTAAAGAAACTTCATATAAAGCAGAATATAATGCAAAATAAATAGCGTAAATCGGTTTCTAAAATAAAGTATTATCTTCTTCGACAGGGCAAGCCAAAGGCTTAACCTACACGGGCTAATGCAATATTGGCATTTGCCGGTAGAATAGCAAACGTGACTGAAGCAGGTAAAGGAGTTGTCAATGGCGAAAAGAGTAAAATATAGATAACATTCCAAGGAGGAAGAAACAGGGGTGGGACAGACTAGTGAGTTGCCGGGGGGAATTGCACTCGGACGACCCGAGTTCGATTCCCTGCTCTGCCCAAACTGTTCCCGAGTTCACGGGGTACGGGAATGTCAAATGTGTAGCATCGTAAGTCCTTCCGAGAGGTTGGTGGCAGGGGAAGGAGGGTACGGTCACTGTGGATATCTCCCCCACTTGGTTACGGTCTAAATTGGGTGGCACTTGCAAGTCTTCCAAACAGATACCGTACACTATCGGGTAGCTCGGACGATCAGAGTCGAAAAAGAAGAAGAAGAAGCCCGCACTAGTGTGAGATAGCTCTGTGGTTAACTTACGGGGATGCACCAGACGACCCGAGTTCGATTCCCGACTCTACCCAAAATACCTCCGTGTTTACGCGGGGAGCGGCACATTAAATGTGTGGGCCCGTAAGTCCTTCCGAGAGGTTGCTGTCAGGGGAAGGAGGGTACGGCCTCTATGGATGCCTATCCCACTTGGTTCCGGTCTAAATTGTGTGGCACTTCTCGGCCGTTCAAACAGATACCTGACATCTTCGGGTATATTAGACGGTATGTCAGAGACTTCGGGTATGTCAGACGGTATGTCTTCGGGTATGTCAGAGAAAAAAATGTACACACTTTACAAACATATTTTTAATTTTCAGTGAGAAATATGTGTTTTCTTTTAATGTATAATTTTTTTAAATATCATATAAAAAAGTTTTATAGAGATTTGGGAAGTATAAACTATTTAACGAGCAAAAATTTGGTATGACAGCTTGCGCGGAACTTGGTTTATAAAATTTTACGTCAAAAAACAATTTTTTTATCTAACCATACTTAAAGAGCAACTTCATATTGTGAACTTAAACAAATTTGTATTTAAAAGGCATTTCTATTTTATGTAATGTTGCTCTTAACTTTCACAACATTTTTGAAATTTCGACACCACAATCTGCACAATCATATTTTTGTAACAAGAAAACATGGAAAATTTTAGGTTCACTACATGGAAATTAACATGAATTATATATATTAGGAACATTTAATGAAATAATATTGGGAGTTTCAGTTATCTTGCGGCGCGAAAGATAAAAAATCTGATTCTGAGTAAAATGTTATTTCTCGTTACATTTTTCTAAATAGGATCTAAAATGTTTTGGGCTATAATTTCAGTTATTAAAGGAATTTTTTCATGCAAATTATTTTGAAATGTTAAGAAAAATTTAAATCTTCATATATATTGTTATGACATATTCTTTGGAATCGTGGGTGTGCGGTCAGTATACAAGAATTAGTTCAGATGTCTGGGTAATTATCATCTTTATTCACAAGCACAGAGTAAACAGCAACAATATACAGTAAAACTACTCTTAAATGTTCCACTAATTTCACAAAATAAATTATTCTATTCTCAAAACATTGTCGAAAGTCATGTTACAAAACAGCGGCTACTATTATCAAAACATTGACGTAAATAACAGTTCATTGTAGCTCGTATCACGTCAACTGCTCTCCAACTGAGTGATGACTCCTTTTATAGACTCTCTGTAGAAACTTCTGGAAATCTATCATATCTCATAGAGTACTGGTGATGTCGAAGTTTTTCTCGAATCTTCGAAAACTCCCCAAATGTCGCTAAATTGGGGATACATCTTGCAATCCTCTTCCGAACCTCAGTATCTGGTATGTCTACATTCGCGTCATAGGGAGGTTTGCCTGTATGGGTGTTTTCTCTGTCTGGTTTTCAATAGAGACTCCGGCTCGAGGAAGATAAAGATACTCCAGAACAGTTTACATTTTGGGGGAGGGGGAATAAATTTTTGAAAGTTTTTCAGTCGTACGATACCTTACTCCAGATATATTAGAATAGGAATAGTCTAATTGTAGTCGCAGCACATATTATCAGCAGGCAGGTGCTTATAATCCAGAAAAAAATTTGATGAGAGATCAGCATTTTAGTTGAAAAAATATGTTTTAAACAAAGCACATTCACAATTGATCATTAATTATGAATTTTAAATGTGTATACATCTCGTAATATATATTGAAATATATTAAATTACCAAAGTTGAATACAGCATGCTATTTTAGGAGATGACCTAAAAGCATATATAAAGAATCTAAATTTTTATGGCTGCTAGTCCCCGAAATCATGTCGCTGCGTATAAATTTTTCTAATGTTTTATGCGGTGTGCGTATTACTTATTTGGAATATAATATAAAATGTGCAATATAGTGGAAAATTTACATTATAATTTTTATTTTCATAACATGTTCTGATGTTAGTAATTTCACAGAGAATGATTTGATCTTTGCTATAAAGCAGGAAATAAATGTACAATGTAAATAGTTTACAAATCTGTATGTGCGTGTATGGTAGATATCTTCACCCCGCTGAAATTTCAAACATTCACTCGGCCCAACCCGATAGAACCAGTGCTTAAACTCGACTAAAGAAATTTACAGATGTAATGTCAAAGACTAGTCAGGCCCGAAGATCATTGACTTTCTGCGCGGTTTGGTTTGAAATGATTGGTAACCAAATGCATTAAAAACTCGAATTTGTAAGATTTTTGTACAAAGAATTATGTTAACATTTACTTTTTTTAAACATTTATCTTAACATAATTAAAATCAACACGATAATTTCATGCGCTCTATTAAAATTCATTTAAAATCACATCAATATGTTCGGATAAGACCAATCTAACTTTTTCAATAACTAAGCTCTAATCCGGCCCGGACCGTAAAAGTATTTGAAAAATTCAAGTCAGACCCAGCCCGGCCCACAGGTTGGACTGGACCTTAGTCAGTAGACCAAACCTGAGCCCGTGTAGAACTCTAGTGTTTGGCTTACAATATGTTTTATTGATTAAAGCAAAGCCAATAAAACACGAGCTTTGGCAACAATAGAACAAAATAAAACACGATTCGAAAAAATTAAACGATCTATTACACATGTTAAATTTCTTAGCATAATTGAATTCATTTCTCTTTTACTCTAAATACACATTTGCAACAATATCTCACGGAGGCATTAAAAAACATTTACCATCCAAAAACATGCCAGACCATGTAAACGGACGTGACCTGAATTTGTTAAACGTATATTATGTGTCTTGTTTCACTTGGAGAATTTCCTTGCTATCACGTTTCGCTACATTAAACCCTAAATAAACTCCATGTTCGGGTAGTAATAATTTGATCACTGAAAAATAATCTATCCATTATTTTTTTTATTATAAGTGTTGCTAGATCTTTTAATGGCAACGAAATTGTTTCTGTATATGGTAACGTTTGTGTATTTGTCTAATGACCTTGTGATTTTCATTGTACGTTTTACTTTTCTTTTCATAATGCCTCATTTTGTTATTTACTTTATCTTTCGTGGCTATTTATTTGTTCAGTTACGGTTCTTTAGATTTCAAATAGCTTGTAATTCTGTTCTGGAACATAGAAGAATTTCGTGTGGATGGTAGTTAGCCGGTCTTTGACAAGGAATCAAGAAGGTGGTGTTGTTGAATGAGGAACAATTGTTAAGCAATTCCGTTTTGGGGGGGACGGTGGACGTTAAAACTAAACTTTTAATTTTTAATTAAATTGACATAATTGTTTATACACATGCTAAATTTATCATAGATTTACCAATATAATAAAAAGGTTGATAAAATCAAAAATAAGTTAAATTTTTTACAAAATGGTTCATTTGAACATCCATTTTATCCTTAAATGAATGCAAACTGGTGTTACGTGATTGAAATGGAAATGTAAAAATTATGTGTTTGATAATTAATAATTTGTTAAACGATTTGTTTGCTTGGGAATGTATGAAATCTGTTAAAGAAGTAAATTAATTATTTAGTTGAAATAAGGCTGGTTATTTAACAATGTATTCATTTTTAAATTAATCGACGAAATTTATTGTTAATATTCACTACTGATTGTTAATATTCATTACTGTGTCTAAAAATAAGCCTATCCATTTTCTGTGAATGTGTACAGAACACCATGGATACTTACGCTTTACTGCAATTTTATTACTTGGTAGGTTTCAAATTACTCATTATTAAATTTTGCACGTTTATCTCTCATATTTAAATTTACAACCTTATACTATAACTAACCACTTAATTCAATTTTTGAGTTAAGCAACCTTGATCTTAGAGAAATAATATATACCATGTGGTGACAAATTGTAAGTTGTTATTAAATATGTTTAATGACTAAATATTTCTTTAATGATCACATTACTACATATGTTACATATATTAATAAACAGGTACATTATACTTATACCATTACTGCTATTCTCATTTTCCCGTGAGCATAATTGTAGTGCCAGTGGATTTTACATTCCAAAAAAAATATTAGTTGTTGAAGGAATTTCTGTGACACTCTGATAAATCCTAAAGATATGCCATTAAAATAAATGCAAACCCTAAAATGTTTAATATTTACTTCATACGGCTCCTCAATGCTAGACCAACATGACCTAATATTTAACAAGCCGAGACTCAACGATATTGGAGCCAAGCCAGACGGTTCAACATTTGTAAAGCTCTCCGGGCTCGGGCGCATTGGTTCTGCTGAACTGGGTGAAAGTCTGAACTTTCGGTCCATGTAGACCTCTAACATACACGCATCCAAACTATGCACACATACAGGATCTTGGAAAGGTTAAAATACTAGTTTTCATTTATGTAATTGTTTAACTAACGGGAGTTTTAACCCAATCTTAAACCCCTGCCTATGGAAAAGAGACGAAACGCCATTATTTTAAAAAATGGTGGTATGGAGGAAGAAGTGGGACGAGATGAATCAGGAATAAACCGCCTAGTAGTAGCTCATGTTTTGCTCATTTACTTATAAAATGATTGCTAAAAACGATTTGTCCCCTAAATGCACTGCAGCTAGCAATAAATAACACTTGTTTGAACTTGGAATGGAACTAAAGATTTCAGACTAAACGTATAATCAATTATTCATCAGATCACCGTGAGTTATGGGTCGAAGCATTGTATTTACAACCTGACTGTAGTTCGCTATAGAACCTGAAATATATGAAAAGAACACAATCCAAAAATATCATAAAGTGCTATCTACTAAATAGAAAGTATTGTGGAAAAAAAGATGCACAAACATGTTTAAACATATACATTACATTTCACTCGTCAGCAACAATTCTACAACTAAAAAAATGGCGATGTTCAGTTAACGGCAGATTAACGATGATGGAAATTTTAACCATGGTCGTCAAGCGGTCAGGAGGTAGGAGTTTCCTTGTGATCGCCCAGTTGCCGGGTTGTGTGTTCGAGTCCCACCTGCGGGCATGGGTGTTGTGATATTGAGGTTAAGTCAGCCTTCTGCCCTAGTGGAGACTCGTTCAAAGTGAAGCTGCATACTACCCTTCGCCATGGACCAGGGGTCTTTGGACTTGGTGTAGGCTTTACTGCACCACGGGGAATTGTAACAACAACAACACAACCATTGTTATTTCCGTAGTTGCTAAACTCGCCATTAGAGGGCAGAAGTGTCGTAGTGCAAAGAACCAGTTCTGAACCAAATCCGTCCTGAACAGTATCACTTCACATTAGACTTTGTATGGAAGAAAGGTTAATTTCATTTACAAAATTTTTAGGTTAATTTCGGATGCGAATTTGGTCAATGGTTGGTCGAGAACAGGGGCACATCTCAAATATAAGATGTCCACTAATCAAAATGTGTGAAATACTTGGACAACAAAAGTGACACAAATGTGAAGCAACATAAAGATAAAATATCGCCACTCAAAACCCCCAATTTTTGATCAGCGAGAGTAACACAATTTAAATTTCCTCTTCGTTCCAGCCTCCTTGGGGAATCATTATGGATTTTTTACATTGCTCTAAAGTATATAGGCAATATTTTTACCAAGGACTGTTTTCTTCAAAGGCTAATAGGCTATTCTTAAAAAAATATTGTTTTTGCTCATAAATGATGGTTTTAAGTTTTGCCGTTATTGTACCAAATGTTCGATATATGTCTATCTAGTTGGCTAACATTTCGTATCGCTAATTCCAAACGCTTTACCAATTGAACTGTTGAGACGATTTTATATATATCCTACAATATTTGAAGTGAACTCACAGATATCTTATAAATGGCATTGTGTTTATAGATATATCAACCAACCTAACGTCTAAAGACTTCATCACACGTTGAATGTATTGAGACAAATATAAGCTATTAATAAACAGTTTTAATAAATCAGAAAAGATAATGTAAAAATAGTTACCAAACACAAAAAGAAATATTCTTTTCTGGTACCACCGAATGACGCACATTTGAAGAAATGCCGTAGGAAACAATTTCGTATGTTTATTTATAACTTAAGAAGGAAAAGGAGATTTCTATCATGGGTTTTAAGTATGTTAAGATGAAGTGAATTATTTTATTTATAGATTGATTTCAAGGTCTCGATCAGGATTTATTTTGATAAAGGTTAAGGTTTCAATGTCTCACGAAGGGATATTGTTATAAAACTACTATATATATAAATAGATCGATAAATGAAAACAAAGTTCTCATATATAAGAAAATCGATCTTACAGAAAGTGATAAATAGTGAGTTATATTTAAAATGCATTAGTTTTATTTTGAGTCATATTTTTTTGGAATAAAAAAGGAAAATATGTTTTTATAAAAGTCATAATTGAAATAAGTCTGAAAAAAATAACACTTGTTTGATATATTAATGTTTTGTATTTTTTAACACTTTACAACATGGTTGAAAAGTGTTTATGATTTTGTTCATTCGTCTGTCTGTCTGTTCGTTCGCTTGATAATAGCCGTAAAATGACTTTATCAAAATGAAAATTTAGTATGTTGTTGAGACGGTCTGTGGGACAGACATATGGGAATGTAAATGAATAACATCATCCAATTAGTTTCGGATTGAACCCGGGTAAAAACATGAAATACATTGATTCCTATAGGACCTAATTCTTCAAACAATTTTTAAGCGCAGTTAAAATTCTCAAATTACTTTAAAAATTTTAGAAAATATTCAAATTATCCCATAAAATATACAAAACAGCATTTCAGCAAAATATGTTCGGTAGTTTTTAAATAAAAATTAAAATAATAATGATACCCATATAATACGCAGACTTGACCCACTTCAAAATGAAATATGGCTTCCATCTTGTGTCAAAATCGTGATTTTTAAAGTTATTTTTAACTAGCAGCATACCCGTTCTTCGTACGGAGTATATAATATAAAGAAACTTGAAATTCATAATCATGCGCAAATTCTTATAGTATAATAAATGACATGTTTAATCAAAATATTCTGTTAAAATATTTAATATAATGCTCCTAAAAAGAAGTTTAAGAATCTCTGTTCTCGCTATATAAAATTATCTTCATGGACATATCTGAAGAATAAAACATCTTGGACCCCTTACGTAAGCAAATATAAAAAAAAAATATATGGAATTGAATCAATATATGCAAAATAAAAGCGTTAAAATTGTATGGGACCCGTACTAATTATATACGCGAATATTAGAAAATATAACCTGTATTAGTAGATTACATGTATAAATTGAAAATACCAATAAACCCGTAATCTTTAAATCTGAAGACAGTCATTTATTCCAATATATGTCAAAATTAAAGTGCTAAAATTATATGGGAAGATATACACGTACTACTTATAATGTCCGATTATTAGTAGAAGATTACCCGTTTTGCAATATGAGTCGCAAATGTTTTTTGGTAAAATACAACAGACGACGTAATAAATTGAATATATAATTAATCCCCTTAATCTTCATACCAGAAGACTGTACTTGATTCCAATATATATGCCAATATATGTCAAAATATATGCCAATATACCTGTACTACTTATATTCTCGTAGGTTAGAAGATATACAACGTACAATATGCGTGTGTCAGCAATTTTTGCCGCAATAAAACAATGGCGTAATAACTTAAAAATATCAATAATCACTGAATCAATAATTCCGGAAAATATCAATAATAATAATGTTTAAACCTGAAGAGTATAATTGATATTATCCAGTCCAAAATGAAATGTCAATGAAATTTATTTTATATACATATCTTCATTATTCAAATCGGAAAGGATTTAATAAAAATCGTCTGCCGCATAAACACATTGGATTTAAATCCGTTGCTAAGCGACATGATATCATTTGCTTCAAATAAATTGGTAGAAAAAATATCGTTTAAATAGTTATATTTCTATGGAACATTTGGCGACAGTTTCGTCAAATTAGCGACATTTTAAAAAATCGCCAAATTTATCGCCAAGTGGGACTGTAGAACTGACATTTCCACTTTGCGACAAATTGACGAAATATCATCACAATACTATCCCCTAACAAAAAACAATTAATATCATTTATGTAGGGCAATTTTATCAATTTCAAGATAATTTTATAGATTTGAAAACATTTTTATCAATTTGGTGACATTTTAAAAATTCGCTAAATGTATTACTAAGTAGGATGGTTGGTCTGACAGATAAATGCTAACCAAACATCATTTCAGTACTCTCTTCTAACAAAAAAAAAAAACATTGATATGTAGAAGACCCAAGCCACACGACCAACCCGAAGGTTTATGGTAGCTGTTTGTGTGTCGTTTATATCAAATTTGGCGACATTTCCGTCAATTTGGCAAAGTTTAAGAAAAGTTGTCAAATTAGCGATATCCCTCCAAATTCGTAGCTTTGAATTTGCAGATCTGAATGAAACATTCTTATCCCGTTTCAATATACTAAATGAAAACCTTACAACTGTATTAGAAGATATACCCGCTCTACTCTTTTTCTGTTTCAACAATCGGCTATATGAATTTATTGGCTAAACACAATATATGAGTTTAGTAGCTAAATACGATATAAGCTTGAAAACTCTTTGCCAAAATAAATGAAATTGATGTACGCAGTCAGCAATTAATATAATTAAAAGAAAAATCAAACCGTCCATTCATAAGATATACTTTTATATCCATTTATTTATTATTTAAATCGAAAAAAAATAATAAAAACATTAACAAACACATTTAATTTAATTGCGATGCCGAGCAACATGATATATCCTCCTAAAATGTTAAAATTTATTAACCACTAACAGGACACCCGTTATTCGTACGGAGTGTATAATTTAAAGAAACTTATAGTTCGCAATCATGTGCAAATTCTGTTAAAATATTAAATTTATTGCTCCTAAAGAGAAGTTTAAGAATATATGTTCTCACTATGCAAAATTATCTTCACGATCAGATCTGAAGAATAAAACATCCGGCCCCCATTTGTAAGCAAATTTACAGAAGAAAAAATAGGAATTGAATGAATATATGCAACCCCGTACTAATTATATTGTTGCAGATTAGAAAATATGCCAATGTGTTAGTAGAAGATTACCCGTATTACAATATGCGTCTCAAAAATATTTGCCAAAATAAAAGAGATGACGTAATAAATTGAAAACATCAATAATATCCGTACTCTTTATACCAGAAGGTCGTAATTGATTCCAATATATGCCAATATATATCAAAACATATGTCAATATACCTGTACTACTTATATTCTCGTAGATTAAAAGATATACACGTGTATTTGTAGAAGATTCGTACAACATACAATATATGAGTTTAAACAATTTTTGTCATAATAAAATAATTGCATAATAACTTGAAAATATCAATAATCCTTGAATCAATAATCCCCGAAAATATAAATAATAATAATTTTTAAACCTGAAGACCGTAATTGATATTATCCAGTCAAAAATGCTATAAGAAAAATCAAAGCGTTCTTTTCTAAAATATATTTTTATTTCCATTTGTTTATAATTCAAATCGAAAAAATAATTATTAAAATTAACAGACAGATTTAATTTAATTGCGTTTCTGAGTAACATGATATAAGACAGAATCTTATAACATGTTAAATATGTCATGTCTTATAACATAAACTGCGAAATTAAATAACGATTTTGATTTCTCTATACTTCTCATTGTTCGTAAAAGCTTGTTTTAAATAAACCATGAACCATGGAGTTAGATTTCCCCTTTAAATCATGTTTCAAACAATTCATGTTTTCAGAAAGTGACTAATTAACGCAAAAAATCTCCCATCAAACTCAGAGATTAAATTTTAATTCACTTTCAAACGATTTTCAAGCTTTTCGTTTGGATAAACCACGGAGTTAGGAAGTAGAACTCCTAGGAAAAAGTTCCGTTTTCCATTAATATCTCGACAACCCCAGGTCTTGGAAACTCGAAACTTGGACACAATTTATAGGGGGATATTTCAAGGCTATTCACCAAATTTCATTAAATTCGGTTCAGCCGTTTTTTCGTGATGATGAGACAAACGAAAATTTTGTTTTTTACTAATATCTCGAGAACCACTGGTCGTAAAAACTCAAAACACGGATATAATTTTAAGTGGGGCTATTTCTGGGCTACCCACAAAATTTCATCAAATTCGGTTCAGCCGTTCTCCCGTGATGATGGGACAAACAGACAGACAGACAGACAGACAGATTTTCATTTTTATTTATATAGATTTACATTTAGTATTGCATCCGTCCTAAAACACCTTTAATTTTACGTTTTGTCTGTGAATCCATATTCAGCGCCAACGCTATCACAATAATTTTGAGTTTAAATGATCACCAAACATTGATTATTTCTACAACGAAGTCTAACTTTAATGAATGTAAAATATAAATAAGTGACTATAATATGAGTTCTATAAGAATTGCGTTTTTAGCGTCACGCAAAATTATTTATCTCTGGAGCCTGGAATAAAAGTGTAGGACGGAAATACTCACTGCTTTTACGTAGAGAGCAAGACGATTTATATTTCGTTGACGCCATTTGAATGACGTTTAAATGAAGTTTTAAGCATGGAGATAGAGCGTACTTTTACTCCGCAGTTTTAATTTTCCAAGTAAAATTAATTATTGTAGTTCTGTGATAATTAAAATAATATCGCCGCTGAATGTATTCTATTTATGAGATGTTTAAATAAAATTACAGTTGGATAGTGTATTATAACCAATGCTTTATCCATTGTTGATTTTTCTTGCATTTATATTTCGTGTTGCAACCGTCCTGAAACTGCTTTATTTTTGCATACAATCTGTGTTTCTAAATTCTGTACTTACTCAATTACAATATTTTTTATTTTAAATGATCACTAAACTTGGATTATTTCTACAACGAGGACTAATTTTAACGTATGCAAAATGTAAACAAAACAAGCGATTGTAAGATGAGTTGTATAAGAATCGCTGAATTTTTAACACAAAATTATTTCGCTCTGGATTCTGGAATATAAGTGATATGATTGGAATTATATGTTCATTTTAGATATGTTTAAATAAAATTGCATTTAAGTTAGAAAGTGTTTCATAATGAATGCTTTATGTATGATTAATATTTCTTGTTTTACTTTATCATACTATTATATAGAGAAAATGTTTTATTTTCACAAAATTTCGAATTCAAGATTTTGACCTCTTTTACGCATCTAAAGTGCTTTTGTAAGGATGCCAGTCTGTGTCCATATTGTTATCTGTGTGCCAGTCATGTGTGCCAGACATCACATTTAAAGCACTTTCACAAAGATGCCCTTCTGTTTCATCTTTGTGCCAGTCATGAAAGGAGTCCTTGACCTTACATTCTGCAACTTCGAAAATCACCTGATGAGCATCCCCAATCGCAACATATATTGTTTTCGGACGCCCATGTTAGCGAATACAATTTACTTGGAAAATAAAAGCACGGTCATGTTAGAACTACGTATCAGGAATTGTGTACATATTCGCTGCTAGTGACAGTACTCCTATCAGTGTAAGGTATTATTTCAAATACATTACAATCCATTTATCAATCGTCCCCCTAAACTATTGTCTTGATATTGTGCATCTTCGTATTGGAACGTTAGAAATCAAAAAATGTAAATTTATTCCAATTATCATTTAAAATTATTTTTGTCATAAATAAAATGCTTTGAACTTGTCACGAGGCCTTTATGAAAACGAACTTCAATTTTCCTAGTAAGTGTGAGATATTTTGAAGAACTGAAAGACTGGTATAAAAGTAGACAGACTTGTGATGTATTAACTTTCCTTCTGTGATATTGACTGCAATTTCCTACTGTGATATTAAATGTAACTGCTTATCGTGATACTTTAAATGCAACTGTTTAACTGTAGCCGCTTTCCTCCACGTATAAAAACAGTAACCGAAAGGGGGATTGTCTCTTGACATTCTACACCATGTACACGTAGCGCGAATGTTTTTTGTCTGGTTTTTGCGTTTAAAATGGTTTTAATTACATGTATGTATTTAAGTTAATGTTCTTAGTTCGTTTTAACGAGTATACTATCATTTTATTTTAATTAACTTTAAAAAGTTTATATACAATGTTTATATAGAGTGAGATGGATCTATGAGTCAACATACACACGTGACTTTTTATTAATATTCGAATTTTGTCAAATTTTGAATCCCATTTTGATAGTTTGTAGTAGATCAAAGTCACATCAGACCATTTGTTTTTCTCCGTGATCGTTTAGATAATATTTGTAGCAAATTTTGTTCTTACTACAGTTATAGGAATTAATAAGAAATACAACTAAATTAAACTAAAATAGTTACAACTGAATAAAAGCAGAATAAAATACACAATTAATATTATCAATTTGTTTCAAAGACAAAAACAGCCTCCTGCGTCAAGAAACACAAGCATAACCTTCACTTTTAAAATATTGGCGACCGATGCTCGATCAGCAAACGTGACTGAAGCAGGGAAATGGTGTTGCCAATAATGAGAGAAGAAAAAGAGTGGTAAAACAACAAAAGTGGAAGGAATAATTGATGGGACACAGTGAATGGACAGCAAAATACCACAGAATTGAACGTCTAACACAGAATTCGACTCACTTGTTTAGTTGTTCATAAAATAGTAATTCAATTAAAAACGATCAAACCAGCTGAAACAATTTCAGCCTCTTTGGACAATCTTTTATTGAATTTCAGTTGCCCTTCTTGTGTCCTGACGAAGAAGGCTGTTTGTGCCTTCAAAACTGAACGAAACTATTAATTGTGTGCTGTATATTGCTTTTAAAGAAGTCATTTCGTTGTATTAATTTAACAGCGGTTTGAGCTGTATACATAATGAATAAGGCGATTGTAATTGTACCACTCTAGAACCAATCTCAAGAACACTGTAGCCAACGACTGGTAGGAGGAAAATCTTCTTGTCATATTTACCTTTATAACAGATCTCTTGTTAAACACGGGTGAAACATTTATATTTAATTAGATTAAAGTAACACATATAAAATGCTATTTTAATAACAAAGAACTAGTATTAAAATATTTTAATAGCAAAGAACTAGGTCATAAATTCATATAAATGCCATTCACATTGTTCGAAAACATGATAGAACCAAACTATTATTTTACAATATACAAATATATTTCCAATGTTTTGTATTGAAAGAAACATTACAATAATCTCAATTCATAACGTGCTGATACCATTTCACTGACAGACACTATTTTTATTTGATCACGTTTAAATTCAGACTAAATCTAGTAAATTGGTTCAACCACAAATCATAGTTCAAAAACACACTTAAAGTCATTCACTGTATTTTGCGAACATGATATCACTAATCTGCTGTGTTTAGAGGAAATACCAAAATACAATTGTACTTGCTAACAATGATAAAGATCGATACTGAAGGAAAATTGTGAAGCAACCAATGCAAAGCAACTCAAATTATCGAACATATGCTTAGATGGAGTATTCAGATAAAGATACCATGTCAGCATCCAACCTTGAAGTCTGGTCTTCATTTTGTGAAATTTAAAATGTCTGATTTGGGCAGATAATGTCTTTCGCTACAGATGTATTTTATTTTTTTCTTAATCTTTATTCACTAAATTTAGTTTTGAGTAGAAAGGGGAGTGCTCCGAAACGTCGTTAAAGTAATGTACCGAATAGCATTAGTAATTAATGCTCTTAGAAATGGATAAAACTTTCAAAAATGCATTAAATTTTTAATTATCAAATATCAGTCTTGTTTAAGATGAAATAAAATTTGGACTCAGGTTCCGTATAGACAACAATGATAGACAGATGTATAAGAACTTTCTCAACAAGAATTCATAGGTAGGTATTAGTACGATTCAATATTCTAATTAATTAAAGTAAACATTATTTTTATATTGAGAAATTAATCATATTACTAAATTTATAGCGAATGAGGATCACGCTGCTATCCTTTTTGTGAATAAATGTGCATTTTTATACAATGCAATATTTTCTCAAAATGTCTGCTAGGCTTTCAATTTTTAACAGTTTTTAAAATTAAAATCATAAAACATTCGTTTCTGTGAAATCAAACATAGTAAATATAAACACGTCTTGACCCTCCTTCTATAACGATGAATATTTTGCAAAAGTCAAAATGGTTTCACAGCACATGGAACGTCCAGGTCATTTTCCTTTTCTTCTGCTTTTAGTGAAAAATTATAGCTTGAGTTTTCAACTACAGTTTTTCACTCTTACAGAAGAGATCAATGATTAATATATAAAAAATGAAGACTAAAAAACAAACGCCAAATTTCAGTACTTAAATAGACACAATCTAACGGAATAATTAAAAAATAATATTAAATTAAATCACGTAATCGCCGAATCGTTCTTCTAGAATCGTTCTTCTAGAATTTTATTTTCCCGCTATTTTTTTGGAGGAATTCGCACTTTGCCAACGTCAATTTTCATGATAGCAGGTATGTCTGGATTCTACCAAAGAAAGATATTATTTCTTATTCTTTAAACATTCAACATTTATTTATTCTTATCGTATATAGATGTCTTCTTCTTGATGTCTCCTGACCCTTGACCAATGTAATGATCTCTTATGTAGAAATTTGACAGTAAAAAAACTTCTTGAGATCATAAGTTGTGAACGCAAAATTTGTGAATGGGTGTTCAGCTAAGGAAGTGATGGATACAATGATTGAACAATTGGCCCAAACCACTCACTTATAATTCTAGAATTGACAATTTTGGCAGTAACAAAACTTCCTGAGACAATAAGTTGATGAGAACGTAAACATGTGTGAAAAGATTTTCAGCTAAGGAGATAATGAACGCAATGTATGTAATAATTGACATATCACCCACCGAAAATTCAAAAATTATCTATTTTGAGTGAAAAATTATTTTAACCAACATAAATTTCCAATACTTAAAAAAAAGCTTACATCAACATGTGGGACGAGTTATTGAACAGGTGCATTTGGGGTGATGGCAATTTCTCTATTGAAATGCCTTTGACTTTAGGATTTTCCTTATTTTCAATTAGTACAATTTACATAGGTTTTGATTTGAATTATATTTAGCCACATTTTCACAAAAACTTACATTTCAGTGAATTTTTAAAAATAAACAAGGGTATTACTTATACACACCCTTCCAAAGAAATAATATCAGAAAGTGCAAGCGTGAGTTCAAAATTTCTCCAAACTGTGGTCTCAGTTATCCTATTTGGCGGTATGTATGCAATAAATGTTTAGCCAGACATATCATCTGTTTATTCGCAATTTTGTATTTAAAATAAAATTAAATAAACTAAAGCGCCTACATGCGTTTTCGTAGAGATATTGAACTCTTCATATAAAATAAAAAAAATCGCAATACATTAAACACAATATTAAGCAAATAAGTGGATATTTTAAGTACTGATAACTTGAAATGGTTTTAGAAATAATACTAACTACGAAAGCGAAAACGGCTCGATTTGCATAAACTACTGCACTTCAAAACTGCCGAAACTGCTCAAATACAAAATAAGGAAGAAAGAAAAGAGTAAACACAACCGCATACATGTTGTTCACAAGAAACAACAACCAATAAATAAGGAAATCATTAATAGGAATAGAATCGATATATAAATTCAGTGGATTATGCGATATTCCAGCGATGGCGTTGTACCATGAAAGCACAAGATTTTCATGGGTTAAAGAACACTCGTTCAACGACACTATTCAGGGATGATTGATGATAGTGTGGCGGTTTTCCACCTATTCAAGGCGAACGCAGAATGACAGCAAACAAGCTTGTAAGTAGAATCTATTTCTCGTCACTGTTTGTCTTTTATGGTGTTTAATGCCCGTGAATTCATGTATTTCCTGTCTTAGTACTCGGTCTCATCTGGGTGTTTATAAATATTATACAGTGTTAGTATTTTTACTTTCCTTATATAAAATAAAGTATAAGGAAAGTATTGTGACGGGGTGAAAATTCGAATTCAAGTTTTCAACGGGAGAGCACGTTTCATGCATCCCTGATCACGAATCGAACGTTTTTGAAGTGATGCCTGTATGTGTGTGTATGTGTGCGTGTGTGTGTGTCAGTGTCAGTGTCAGTGAGTTTGTGGAGACGATAACTAACGAACGAATGGACCGATTCGAATGAAATTTGGTACAAAAATTACAGTCCGTAAACACTGAAAGCCTATTGTTTTTATACGTAATCGAATGTTCAGAACCCCCCTAAATTTTCGAGTGAAATTTTGAAACAATTGTCAAAAAATCAAAACCTCTAATAGAGTTACGCAAATAGGCATTTCTTATGTAATTTCTCATAAGAAAACGATTGACATAAATTTTTGAACGCTAATATGAACTGTTCTCGAGATATTGCACGTTTTTAAAAAAAATTATCAAAATATCATATAAAATAAAAAAAATATATATTTCCTATTGAGAAACATGTTCACTTTTCATATGTAATATCATGCGATAAATTTTTGACATCATTCTCGTGAATCTAGCTCGTTCCATTCATGAAAAAAGGTACTTTGTGTAATACTTTTGTATTTAAACGCCAATAGTCATTTATCTGCTGTAAAAATTACTTATTTCTCCGTCCATAACGCTTGGCGAGATTTTGGCGATAAATTTGTTGGGATGTCGCCAACTTGGCGACTTTTTAAAATGTTGCTAAATTAACGAAAAACTCGCCAAATGGATAAAAATAACGCTAAATCAATGAAAATGACGACTCATTGACGGAAATTCAACATCTTGGAAATAATATAAATATCTACTATAATAATAATATTTTTTTATTTCAGTAAAAGTAGTAAATTCATTGCATTAGGAAAGTCATGTGCTGCTCACATCAGATTGTTATAAGAAAAATCAATTTATTTGAACATTGATTGATATACTCCTAGTCTTTGAATCGCAATCTGATATGTTAAGCACTAGACCAGAAATGGTCAAACTTACTTATAGGAGGCCCAAATGAAAAAAAAAAAGTTCCGAGCCAAATTCTTTCATTCATAACATTTTTTTTCGAAATTCATTTGAAAATGTTTAAGTATTCAGAATACAAAAAAAGATAGATACTAAATTGTTTTTGAGTTCATTCAGCAGGTTTAAAATAGCGGAGAATGAGATGAGGTACACTGTAATTGAGCAACTCAGTTTTTTCATAATCTAGGTTAAGCTAGACAGAGGCGATTATCAGCAAGAAAGATGCTTATTAGTAAGTAGGTATCTAAGATCAATTTTTTCTTATGATTCATGAGTGAAAATATTTGCCATGTATTTTAGGCATGATATACCAAGTTCGGAAATGCTGATTTTTGCATGGTTGTATAAAAATCTAATATTGTTGTATGGGAGTAGTTAGTAAATGATTAGTAAATTGACAAAATGATAAGAGTTTGAAAGTCCAATGATAGAAAAGAGAGAAGCTGCAACTCGAAAAACCTAACTTTATAACAAACCTTCAAAATAAAGGTATTTAATAGCAAATCATGAATCAAATAGAAAAAAATACAAATTTCGAGTCATCAAGTTAAAGATAATCAACAAATATCAGTGGAATGGAAACGATAATAGAAAAACATATTAAAACCAAATATTAATGCTATACACGTGGACAAGAGCTAGGCCTAAATAATGGAATTGTTGACTTCGCCAAAACTCTTCATCGGGTCCACGTATTTTGTCAAAGCAAACACAAAATATGTATGTTTCTGAAGAAATAGATTGATTATATCTATAAAATATTTCTACTTGGACAACGTACATAAAGAAGGAAAAACAAAGGAAACAAGAATACCTGGAATAAACGCTGCATATGCCAGAACCAGTCGAACTCTGGAACCCAGAATGAAGAGACCAGTTTTGTCATTCGCAAAGGAAAAAAAACTGATCTACTGTTGTCATTCGTAAAAAATAAAAAACAGAAATGCGAAAAGGCAAGAAAAGTAATAATATTCAATAAGAGCTACAGAAAGGTGGGGCTTATAATAGTAAAGCTTATATTTAAGTGGATGTAAAATTAAATGTATTATTAATACAAGAGAAATGTGATGTCTGGCTAATATAAGATACTATAAATAGAATTCATGAAAATCCAGATAATCTAAACTTTTTAACTATAACATTTACTAAATAAGAGGGATATTTATATAAATTGCTGGTAATTTTTAGATTATTTACATGCATAGCATGCAATTTTTTAGCAGATAATCTATAAATTCTAAAAACCTGATTAAGTATAATATTTCTAAACAATTGAATAGATTTGCAGGAATTAAATGGTATGATTTTATTAATGTTAAAATTAAAATAGTCTTTTTTATCATATAAATTAGTAACAATTGTATTAGAAGGTTCAATAAAAAGATTTAAACCCCCAAAATTAATATTATTATTAATAGTATCTTCATTAGGAATTAGTTCCAAATTGTCTGGATAGAAATCTATATCTATGATATTTTCAGTATACACTAAGCAAATGAGATAATCAACATATCTGTAAAATGTATGATCTATTGAAGTAAAAAACTGTTCATAATGATAAGGTATAAATTAGCTAACCTGCTGCTACTGCAGCCACCTTGTGAAACTTCTGAGACATGTAAGTATAATTTATTTCCTTGAAAAATATAATTTTTGAAAATAACAAAGTGAAGAATTTAGGAAAATTTATAAAATTTGTTTGAGTTGATAGATTAATATAAGCGTTATAAAGAGCTAAAATTACATCATATTGATCTGATATCTTAATATCACTAAAAATATCTTTAAAATCAAAATTGTGAAATCCTATTAGTTTTTTAAGTGATGTTAATTTTTTTTTATTCTTTAATTCTTTACTATTATTTCGAATAAGGTAATTATTTCTAGACTGACGTAAACTATCATTTATTAGATTTAAAGTATTTAGTAGTAATTTAGTCGCAGTAGTAGAGTAAGTATTATGATCACTAGTTACTGTTCTAAATTTAATAGAATTTTTATAAAATTTAGGAATAAGTACTATATATGGAAATTTAAGAAATTTATATTTAATATTTAAATTACTATACATATTGATAATGTTTAATTTGATACTATTAATGGAATGTGAATTTCATATATATATATATATATATATATATATATATATATATACATACAGAGAGAGAGAGCGCGAGAGAGAAATATATGCTGTGACTGCTGAAAAGTGCACTTTAAGTATTGAAACCATAAATTATTACTGAAATATATTCGTAACGGCAACATTTTCTATGGTTCCAGCCACAATGTCCTTGTATGTCTTCTAGCTATTTGATGATCATCTGCCGTACTTATGGCAAATAAAATATCCTGCTGGAAAGCTGAATTCTAAACATTCTTCCTCCTGATATCATCAAACTTGTTTGGAAAATCAATAAAGGAACATATGTGGAATCTTCTTCCGGTCGAACTAAAACAATGACTGAGTCTATCATCCATCCGTTCGAAGAAATATGTGTCTACTGGCACAAAAAAAAATCACCGCATGTTAATCTCGGGAAGAATGTTGGATAATTGCATTTAAGAAAATACCTTTGAAAATCCATGACACTTTTCTCCCGAGGCTAGTGAATAAAGAAAAGAAGGGGGAAAAGGAAGCTTCATCCACGGCTTTTTTCTTTTAATTATTTATTCGTATTTGATTTTTGACTTGTCAGGCATCTTTAATCAAGCTACAAATGTTTTTCTTCTGCCATTTTTTAAAATCTAGGAGCAACATATATAGCTTGATTACATTAATCGAATATATTGTTAATATACGAATTGATTTAAGTTAACAGATAATTCAAGATTCTAGCAATACTAAAATTAATCCGATTTTAATGGGAAACATGCTTCACGATATTTATACAATAGTTAAGCACTATGTAAAATATGCCCGTATGTTTATAGTATGTGTGTGTGTATATGTGCATATGTGTGTCCATATGTGTGGGTGTTAGTTCGTGATATGTGAACCCGTTACTACAGAGCGATTGCACCTATAGATAGGACTTTTTCATAAATGTTTAATGATTATAAATGTGTAATGGACTCTGTAGCTATATAGTTATGAAATTTGCCTAATTAGAAAGTGGATTATTTGAAATTTAAAATTGACCTTATATAATTTCCCTCAAAAAACTATGGTGCTTTCCAAAATAATTATAAATTACATTCCATCCGGGTTTTTATCCTCAAACTACATTTCACCAGTATTGCTGTTAAAAGTTTAGATCTATACCACTATACCACTATATTAATCCGATTTTATAGTATATTATTCTGATTTGATAGTATATCTTTCGGCTAATGCACGTACATTGAAATTTCAGAAGGTAAAATGAGGTGATTTTGAAAAATTAAAATTCAGGTTTTTAACTATCAGTGAGGCAATGTATTTAATTTGCCGTGTTAAATTGATCAACTGTCAATGCAAAATGTCATCTTTTCGTGGGAGCTAGGGATTGCAATCCAGGACGTTTTTATAATCCCGTGAACCTTCCACCAAATTCAACTAAAATTTGTTCAAAATTTAGTTGAAAAAATTTATTCATCATTTAGTGGAGTAATTTCTAAGAAAACGGGACTACCTTAATTTTTTGATAAACTGGCGGAATACAAAAGAGTGTTTTTTTCACAATAGGCACTTTTGAAAATGTATATATTTTCAATATGATTGAAATGTATTTTCGGTACAAAAACGATACTCCCTTCAGCGAAAGAAGTCAAAATGAAACATTTTTCATGCTACGTAATAATAATAATGTTGTTTTGTAGAAATATTTCAATATATTTTTTCTATACAAAAAGATTGTGTTATTGTGGTATGTCATACGCTTCTGCAGTCGGCCTATACATTTTTCCATTACAAATTAGACACTATTCTGCATCAAACATCTACTAATTATATAATTTAAACATTGCTAAAGCAGTAAAGATGAAAAATATACACAGACTTCCAAAAGTTAAACACGCAATGCAAATTTTCATTTTTTGAAAGCGTATTTGAATTTGAGTGGCTAAAAGTCGCTGCGGATGTAGATGGCAGTAAGCAAATATCGCATGTTGCAACCAATCACGATTGACTGTCTGGATACAGGCTAATTAGGCAGTCGTTGAAGACGCCAGCGTTCTGAAGGGTTTGAGGGGTGCATTGAAATGCTGATACGAAGTGTTTATAACTTTTGTAGCATTACTTTTGATGATATTCGTGTTTCAATGGCTGAAAGAAGACGAATGACAGATAGTGAGCGCTGTCGTGCTGTCGACGCATTGAAGCAGAACAGTCAAACAAAGATGTCGCTATTTTCTTTGGCGTTGATCATTCGGTAACTTCTTGATTATGGAAACAATTCCAAACAAGTCAACCAGTTGTCCGGAGACCTGTGCTCGGTCGTCCAAGGGTTACTACCCCCTCTGACGATCGGTATATTACTATAGTAGCTAAGCGGAATCGACGAGCGACCTCCTCAACTGTTACATCCATGGTTGCAGCGGCACTTGGTTAGAAAATATCTGTCAGTACTATGAGCCGAAGGCTCCACGTGAAGGGACTGAACGCCCGAGTACCATGTTTTGGGTCCCACTAACCGTCCAAGCCAGAGGGGCAAGATTAAAATGGTGTCGTCAACATGTCAATTGGACTGTCTCAGATTGGTGCAACATCCTGTTCACGGACGAGTCCAGATTTGCCGTGGAATCAGATGATAAGCATGTGAGTGTCTGGAGAGAACGAAGCACGAGCAATCAGGCCAAGAACATTATCGAACATCACGCTTTCAGAGGTGGCAGCGTTATGGTGTGGACTGGAATTTCAATAGGATATCGCACAGAGCTACACGTCTTTAAAGGCTGTTTTGTGACGACTAAGGGGTATCGAAATAGAGTCATACACCCCATTGCGAGACTCTACGCTGCAGAAGCAGGTCCTGATTTCCTCCTTAAGGACGATAATGGCCGTTCCCATCGAGCTAACATCGTTGACGAATACCTGGAAAGTGAAGGCATTTCTCCTATGGAGTCGCCGGCGTATTCCCCCGACCTTAATTCTATTGAAAACTTTTGGGATGCCCTCGGGCGTGCTGTTTCTGTACTTTTACCGCCTCCAGCCAGTCTCAGAGAGTTGAAGATTGCCCTATTGAAGGAATTTCCATCGCTTACATCTGTGATGGTTGATCACCTTATTGAAAGCATGGAAAATCGTTGAAAAATTTGTGTGGAGGTCCGGGGTGGTCACATACCATAATAATGTTTATTTTGTTTGTCTTTAAACATCGTTTTGTTAATGACCAGATGTGATGTTATCATATAACTTACGAATAGTAAATATTTTTCATCTTTTTGCATTGTTCTTGTTTTCTTTAATGCATAATCATATTTGCTACCTTCATATACAATTTTGAGTTAATTAAAGCCTTACTTTTTCATTTTTGTTGATTTTACCGTCCGTGCTTAGCTTTTGGAAGCCAGTGTATATACATGACTTTAAAATATTTTTAATGTATACTGTGGGCGGTAATATATACCTGATTAGAGAGAAGAACAAATTTTATTTGTATACTTTATATCATCCAATATTGTAATGTATACCTCAAGTGTAATGTACACTTATGTAAAGTATGCAATATGTGTAACATATACCTGATTAGAGAGTAGAACAAATTTTAATTGTATATTTAATATTATCCAATATTTCAAACTGTAAATTCTATTCTGGTGGTATCTCGTTTCAGGGAATTTATGACATCTCTCTCCATACATATTTTGACATAATTTCCGAGGTGAGAAAATATAAATTCATAAATAAAAGTAATTGAGATGCATGCCGAAATTGCCTGAGAAATTTGCATTTCCAATCCCGGGATTTCGGGTTCAAGTTTTTGGCCGAGATCCCGGGATTACCAACCTTGTTCTCTACATAATTATAGTAGTATAGTCAAAACTAATAACTCATATGTTTCATGTAAATCAAAATAAAATAGTTAGTATTAACAAAAATTAGCTGAACATATTGGATTTACTAGCTATCAACGTATTTTTTAAGAATTTAGATTTTTTTACATGAACAGTTTTTAAAAGAAAGATTATGAAGTTTGGCAGATTTTACTCAGATACTGATTAGGATACAAATGTACATAAAATGTGTGATATTGAAATGCTTCAGAAATTCATGCAAAGATTTTCATTTCAGATATTTTAATATTATGCTATCAATAAAATTTAATTAATATTCATTAAAAGACAAGTTTGTATTCTGTAAAAAGGCATGGAATAATTTTTACTGTGTTGTGATATTGCTACCGATGGTCGTGGATCATATTGCCAAAGCAGAGGGTACCTGTATTTTTACATTTTCCAAGACACTTCTGAAATTTCACATATAAATATTTCAAAGAGTATTTTTAAAGTAACGTACCATATTTCAAATATATGTTTTTTTGATAAAATATTTAAATTGAAAACATGGTTATACTACGTTCATTTTAAGATTCTACTGATTGAAGAACAATATATCGCCATTCGGGAATCAGAGGAGGTTAGTAATCTGATGGCTGGTTAGCACTGTTACACGTGTTTGTAATCATCTATGCTTTAAAAAATCTACTTAACGTAATCATAAGTATGTACTATCTACTAACGTGCTATCTGCTGAACGTACTAAATTTTAACTAATCTGACTTCTAATATTATATTCAAAAGATCAACAGAACAATATATTACAAAAATTAATTACAGAACAAGCTCGATCTTTCCTAGTATAAAAGAATGACTGGGTTTTCCCCATTCAAAGAATAATGTGTCTTCTAGCAAAAATAAAAAAAAATCACAGCATGTTAATCTCGCGAAGAATGTTGGATAATTGCACTTGAGACAATACCTCGGAAAATATATGACACTTCTCCAGAGCCTAGGGGATGACAAAAAGAAGGGGAAGGGAATAGAAGTTTTATTTGAAGGTTTAACCAGATTGTAATTTTCTTTTTGAGGTTATTTATATGTATTTGATTGTGTCCTTGTCGAGATTCTTTAATAGTAATGTAAAGGTAGACTTTGCCTGAAAGAAAGAAAAGTTACTTTTACAACACAAGCATTTTCAATAACTTTGAACCAAGCTCAAACTTTATGTAGGAACTTATTTTGCTGTTTAAGGACCATTTGTATCATATAACCGTTACTCTAGTGGTAGCAAAAAAAAAAAACAAGTTGTTATTTGACATAGTTTAAAAACGCTGTTAGATGAAGTGTTTACACTGCCTCGTGAAGCTCTATTAGCTACATGATATGGCAGACATTTAATTAATAAACGTCGCTATTCAAATGTATAAAATGTTTTATTAGTTTCAAACAATTTGTATTTGTTGAATTTAAATATGAGTGAAACTTGTCCCACAATGTTGGTTGCTATAGTTGAAGCATGCTTCTAAGGTATGCTTCTAAGGTAGTTATTTGGATGTTTAAAATAGCGGTAAGAAACTCCATCACTTAAGGAAAATTTGATTTACTATTAAAAATTTTTCATTTTATTTCAAATACCAATTTCTTACGATTTGCTATAGATATAACTTAGATGATAACTGATATGAATTTGGAATAAAATTTTAGAGGGTGTTGTGTGGTTTACTAAGAATGTCCACTTAACATTCTTTTTCTAGTTAAAACTTCTTGAAACATCTATTTCTCAGGATTGGTAAAAGATAAAGCTCAGATGTGGAATTATATGAATTCAGCATTGAATTTTAAAGGAGATTGGCAAGTTCACTAAAGCATTTATTTACAGTTCTGGAAATGCCACTTACAGTGTTTCTGAAAATTCGTATAAAAATAAGTCGTATTGAAATAAGTATGCAAAATAGAAGAAAATGCTTATTAATTCCGTCAAAAATAAGGTGTTCACGTAATTTGTCTCCATATGAAGACTTCTTTAAGCATTTCATGTTTGAATTTTGTCATCGGTTTCGTATATTAAACATTTTCTTAACTATTACTAGATTTAATGACATATATTATATTTCTTATCTAACGCTTTTAATTTAAGTTTATCTAAGTGTTGAAAAGCTGGCTTCGAGTAAAATACTACACTGCGAAACTGAATGCCCTCATTTTCGTTCCAGTTATGATCAGATTCGAGGAAAAATTCAATAGAGCATATATTGAATCTTTGAATATAATATGTTTCGAAAATCAAATAGAATATATTTCGAATCTTTGAATAGAATATATTTCGAATCTTTGAATAGATTATATTTCAAATCTTCGACAAGAATATATTTCGAATCTTCGAATCGAATGTATTTAGAATCTTCGAATAGAATATATTTTGAATCTTCGAATAGAATATATTTCGAATCTTGGAACATACTATATTTCGAATCTTTCAATAGAACACATTTCGAATCTTTGATCCGTGACTTAAACCCGTCCTCTTTATGTCAAAGAGAAGAGTCTTGGGCAAAAAATCTCAGCATGTTAATTTTGAAAGGAATGTTAGATAATGGCGCTTGAGATAATACCTTCGAAAATCTATGACACTTCCTAATCGAGGTAAGGGGTTTGTCAAAGGAGAGGAAAATAGACTTATGGTATGCTTGAAGGTTTAGGACATTATCTGCGATTTGTCGCGGATTTTGCATTATAGTATATTTGAAGCCGTTTATAAAACTATAATAGTAGTTACAAATTGCTCAGTTATCAGTTTTTATAGGCCTCTTACTTTTTACATAAATAGTATAATGTATACGGAAAGTACTGTGACGGGGTCGAAAATTCGAATTGGAGTTTTCGACTGTAGTGCACGTTTCAAACATCTCTGAGTTCAAATCGAACGGTTTTGAGTAGATGACTGTGTGTATGCGTGTGTATGTTAGTGAGTAAGTATGTATGTCCGTCAGTCAATGGATACAAATTCTCACGGGCGAATGAAGCGTTTCGAATATACGTTGTCGCAATTATTACTATCTGTGAATAGTGGATCACTATTGATTTTAAACGCAATTAAATGTTAAAAAACACCCACAATGTTCTAATGAATTGTCCATAAAATGAATTAGAAAAATCAGCAGATTTAATAATTATAAAAAAAATGACACAAACTTTAGAACCTTTCTAGGTAATGGCTCAGTTTTCAAGTAAATGCATGGAAAATTATTAAAAACTCCGAACTTTGAATATTGGTGAAAAGTTATCATGCCATACATACTTTTTAATTGGACGATTAGCAGACTATCAAGAATCGTTTTCGAGATATTGCACATCTTTCAAAAAAATGCTTAAAAACTGAAATTAAAAAGTCAATAAATATCGTCAAATATGTTCATTTTCCGTATATAATATTACTTAAAATCATTCTGGTAAATCTATATTGTTTCATTCACGAGAGAAGATAATTTTTATAATAGTTTTGCATTTTAAATCTCAAGAATTTGCCGAAAAATTTAATTTAACGTATTTAAAATATTCGTTAAATTTAATTATTGTGTAATTAATTAATTTTTTTATTAGTGAAACTTTTCTTTCACCTTTGATAGCATCACCAAAGGTAAGTTATTACTAAAATAAAGCAATGTGTTTCTATGAGTATAGAAACAAAGGCCGCGAAATAATTGCATCAATATTTTAATTTAAGCATCCCAGAAGCGCAGAACAGGGGCCCCCAAATTAAGGAAGTATATTTTATTTTGTTTTATTTTATTCGTTTTTAATGAAGACCGTGAACCGTTTTACTATTCTCACGGTCAGCATATTAATGTTTTATTATGATGGCTGTAAGAATTTATAATTATGAGCCAATATTTCGAAAAGCATCTATTGTTACTTGATGTATATGCTCCTAAAACAGAAACTTGCCATTAAATTCAACACCCAAATCAGAAAAAAAAATGTGACAGCGTATTATGTTACTTTATAAAGTTAATTACTATACGATGTGACATATTGTATATTGCTTTTCAAGAAACAATGATTGGAAAAACCAAATAAAGTGGTAAAATGGTAATATCAGAATACTGCAAAAAATTTGAATGTTTTTATAAACGTTTGAACAATCAAATAAAAGTGAAATATTTTATGCACTTTGGAATATTATTCACATGATCAACTGAGAAGCACGCTCTCTTCTCTTGCATGACAATCGAATAATTCAATATAAAAACACCTTTTCTCATTTTTTGCTATGCTACTGATTTAAGCAGAATGATATTTCATGCTCAATTGATCACAATCAGTTTCAATGAATGTCAGTCAAAACAAAAAGGATTGTGATTTACAAAGGAATGTGTTACTTTTGCTGTTAAGAATTCGAGGAAGTTATTAATGCCAAGTCAATTTTTGCTATAAGTTTGATAAGAGGTGGATTTGATTTTTACACTTGCGTAACAATGTGTGCGATTCGTTCTTGATATTGACTGCAGAAAAATATGCAGCTTGAACTGATTTAATGTATTTATGCAATGTATCCCGGATAGCATTAAGTGCCGTATTTAACCCAACTCACATGATGGTTAGGTGTTTTGGAGCTCTCTGGGGGTTCTAAACTGATGCAGACTAAATCGTATCATTGTACCCTACTGGGATTTAAGCCTGTCAAAGACAGGGCGATTATAACTTAAAAAAAAAGAAGTAGAATATTTTTAATGATCGTTTTTTGTGTAAAATATGTGGTATTTAGCGTCAAAAATACTCCTCCTTATCGTCAATCCGGTTCCGTTACGTTCTACGTATTGGTTGATAATATATGTGGGCAAAGAAACGACCTTCTAAGTCATCCGGGGTTTCTGGAAGGGATGGAATTATTTTTGGGACATCATTTTCTTCGCTTCTTACAAGGAAATTGAAAATTTGATTCCATAGGGGCTCTATCCCCTGATTGAAACTTTAAATATACAAAGAATCTGTCATTTAGGTCAGCAGGAACATTTCTGGAGGCCTTAAAATACATTTTCTTCACCTCCGGTGAGAAAAACGAAAATCCGGATTCGTTATGTTCTTTTCCGTATTCAAAACTATAAATATACAAAGTTCCAGTTCTCGAGGTCTACAGAGGGCTTCATCTGGAAAGACATAAACGCGTTAAATAATTAATATATAGATGAAAAAGTAGATAATGTAGAAACAGAGATAAAACACGACCCTCAATTTTTAAACGCTTCTAATACACACACACACACACACACACACACACACACACACACACACACACATATATATATATATATATATATATATATATATATAAATATATATATATATATGTTGCCATTTAAGGAATTCTTAAGGGAATAATTTTGTATTTTTAATTTAAAAGAATAATGGCATCAATAGTATCATGTTCACATTCGTCGTTATTGATATATTATACATAATATATCAATAACGATATATTATACATCATATAAGTAAAAGGAGATATAGCGCGGTCCAATATACTGCAAATTCGAATATAACAAGTCTCCTGAAGAAAAAAATGTCTTCTGTATGTGTCCTGAAGAAAAAAAGGTCTCCTGTATGTCTCCCGAAGAAAAAAATGTCTCCTGTATGTCTCCCTAAGAAAAAATGTCTCCTGTATATCTCCTGAAGAAAAAAATGTCTCCTGTATGTCTCTCGAAGAAAAAAATGTCTACTGTATGTCTCCTAAAGAAAAAAAATGTCTCTTGTATGTCTCCTGAAGAAAAAAAAAATCATTAAAATGCGATTGGATATATCACTGTTACGCTATAATGCGGGATGAAGTATGTCATCCAGGCAAGTGCACTAAAACGGGCATTTACTGTATTTGATCTAAAATTAAAAAGTTATATAAAATTAAATATTATCATTAATATAAAGGGACTGAATGTTTTTGCATGTACTCAGATCTAAAAATGAATTGATTAAATTTTTTCAGGAGTTATCATAACCGCTTCTAGTTATTAGTTATTTTGCCTTCCCTAAATTATTTTTGGGGCATATCAGTCAAATAAATATAAGAAATTAAAATACCTAGTTCTAATTATTAATCACGCATATTTTTCGGCAAATCAAGGGTTTTGAATGAAATTTCGTATGTTATTCTTCATTGGTATCAATAATCCCATTTATTTTCATTGAGATCGAGTTACAAGAAAGACTCAATTTTTGTTACTTCGAAATACCGGATTTCGTGATGGGAGTGACACTCCTGTATTGTACACATGATAATTTTTCGCATATTTTGATAATACTTCATTTTTACAAACATTACAGTCTCCATTATACATTCTTGGCTTTTACAGCATCATAGGGTGACATGGAAATCACATTGTCCAGATGGTAGGAATTGTGGCTTTATCACTGACAGTCAACATCAAACCAGTACGCTACCATCTGAGCTAGATGAACTTGAGAGAGACTGTCTCATATACTTTTAAGATTCAGACTTTTTTGATGCATCACAATTACGTACGGTGAAATAATCAAGGAAGAGACGATAAACTTTCACAGCAGGCTGAATATAAGTATATAGGTAAAGGATCAACTAGAATATAATACAGACGTTTTAAAGAAAATAATATTGTTAGCAGTTCCAATTGTCCATTTAGATGTTGAGTTTTGCTTGAGAAAATATTTATTTTTTCACTCGAATCAGTGACTCAGTTTAATGCAATTCTTATATCTAGAGACATAGGAACCGTATCTTGGTAAAAATTTGCACTAGTGTCAGAGCGTCAATATTTGCTTTATAAAATATTTTTTTTCAGAAAAACCAGTGATTCTATTTAATACAGTTCGTATATCAAAACACACAGGGACCATATGCTGGTCGAAACATTGTACTAGCGTCAGAGCGTCGTTATTAATATTGGTTTTCCATATGATAGAATTGATAGATATAAAAAGGAGTAATGCTCAACTAAAGAAACAAATATTGAATTGAAGTCCAATACCTTGATGTCGAGGTGGAAGAATCTGGATTCCTCATTTGGTACGTTACATATTTCATCCCAAAGTTCTGAAATTTCGAGTACTGCTCTGTTCAAATTTCCATTATTCTTTATCGTTAATGACACTTAATATACAGCTTTTTCAAATTTATATGATAAAATCTTAGATAATTTTAAAGTTAAGTCTATTTTAAAACTTTACAAAAATGTAAAGAAAAGCTACACATTCTTCCTTTAACACTTTTTTTACTTATGCGATCACTATAACTAGAGAAAACAACTTTGCTGGGATGATATCATGAGGATTATTTTAAAGTCACTGACGAGAAAATTATACCTTCAGAATAACAAATTAAAATTTAAATATTTTTGAATGGCAAAGCTTCAACTAGCATCCCATTTTAGCCTTGAGGAAAAACTGCCATGTATTTCTCACAGCGTATTTTAGAGTAGAATTATTCGTCTTTTTTTACAAAGGTTATCATATTCTGATTTTTCGTCATAACGTAGAAATGCTTTTAAATAAAAAATCTCGAATTTCTTTTTCATAATTTTTTTAATTGAAAAATTAATTTTTTTAGGCTCTTTTAAAAAAATTTATGGAAAGTCTAAAATTTTAAATTTTTTTATAATTGTTAGTTTGTTTTCGCTTCTTTCTGTCACATTTAATTTAAAATTTAGGCAAATTCAGTTTTGGATCATGCAAATTTAGGTTTAGTTCGTACGGTGATCAGTGACGACTTAAACAGGTTTAGACCGGTCAGGTCAGATTAGGTGCTAGCCTTGCAGCAAAAGAATGCGGCACCTTTGAAGATTTTGTTGCAACACCATGAAGTAACCATATATAAATCCCAGTACTGGTAGACGTGAAAGTCACATGCAAATGATTAAGTTTTCATACGTATCGGGTCACGTGACACCCATTATCGGGTGATAAAGACCAGCAGACGGCTTGTCCCTTACATGCTAGCAGTGACGATTTGCAGCAACGGAACTTTCGAGGAAGTGAAGAACCAATGCCTCGAAGACGTTAGCGAGATGCATACTAGCAGTTAACGGCTGGTGAACGAGACCGTATCCTGGAGTTGCGTGGCGTGGCTTTGTCGATGCGTGCTATTGCCACTGGCGTTGGGCACGACGTGAGTACCATCCAACAATATGTGACACGATGGACGCAGAGACATCATAGAACATGCCAAAGAGAGAGGGGAACGAACAGGCGCACAACAGAACACACAGACCGACAGATTCGTCAAAAGGCTCGTCGAGACCCATTCGCAACGGCAAGTGACATCCGAAACAGCCTGATACAATCAACGGTTACATGTGCGTGCACCCACACCATCCGCAACAGGTTACAACAGCTTGCATACGAGTACAGCTGTATGCACGGCGGCTAGCCACTGAAATGTTATTAAGCACTCGGCACAGGTATGCACGTCTGGCGTGGTGTCGTCCTCATTGCAACTAAACCAATGAATGACATCTGGCATTGTTTACTGATGAATCTCGCTTCTGTCTGTGGATGAAGCCGTGGTCGGGTATGGCGGCTTCCAGAGGAACGCCACTTGCCAGCCCATATAATCGAGCGTCACACCGGCCCTACATCGGGCGTACTGGTTTAGGGCAATATCATGTTCGATCAGCGACAGCTCCAGTGTGCATTGCAGGTAATCTGACAGCGGACCATTACGTCCTACAAGTTGTGATATCTGTGCTTCTGCCACTGGTGCAGGCCGTCCCCGGCGCGATGTTCCAGCAAGACTATGCTACACCGCACGGCGAGCTCTCAACATCCTGAACGAATTTCACATCTTATTCTGGCCGGAAACCTCGCCGGATCTCTCTCCCATTGAACACGTGTAGGCCCTCATTAGACGTCAGGTGCACCGGGGACCACCGATACATACCATAGACGAACTGCGAGCCGCAGTGGACGCTGCTTGGCAATAATCACTACAGGCAACCATTAATAGCCTCACCGATAGTACGCTTCGCCGTTTATCGGCCTGTATAGCTACCAGTGGGGGTACATGTTTCTTTTGCATATCTTGGTTTGTTCTTTTAATCCTTTGCATATGACTCTCTCTTCTACCGGTACTGTGATTTGCATATGACTGAGTGCATTCCTTTATTGTGTTGAAATTTCACTTTTGACGAATGTATGTATTTATGTATATACATATAATATATATACAGGGTGTCCCAGAAATATATTCTTTACATGCTGGAGATAAGTAGGCAATGCAAATTGCAAAAATGCTGAAAGTAAGGTAGGAAATAAGACTACGTTAATGACATTGTCCTCCCATTATTTTCAAAAACTTACACTTTTTAAATCTTTATACGACCCCTTTAGACAAATTTGGTCAATCAGAAAATTTTTATTTTTAATGCAACAAGTTCATTGAAAACAAGAAATATCAATCATGCATAAAGCATTAATTATGAAACACTTTCCAAATGAAATGCAATTTTATTTAAACATCTCTAAAATGCGATACATTCCTCGGTAATATTTTTATAATTATCACAATACTACATTAATTTATTATATTTGAAAACTTAAAACTTCATCGAAAAAAATGAACTTTATTCAAATGACGTCATTGAAATAAAAATTTCCTGGTTGAAACATCTCTAAAATGCGATACATTCAGCGGCAATGCTTTTATAATTATCACAATACTACAATAATTTATTATATTTGAAAACTTCATCGAAAACAAATGAACTTCATTCTAATGATGTTATCGAAATATAAATCGCCTGGATTTCTATATAAAAGCAACATTTCATTCATTAACTTTTTCCATTCCTTTCTTTCATCATAATACTACAATAATTTATTTTATTTAAAAAATTAAAACCATGGAGGTACAAATAATTTAACTCTATGCTTAAAACGTCATCGAAAAAATCGCCTGCTTCTCTATGTAAAATCAATGAATGTTTCATTGTTCGTCGATTTCTTTTGTCTTAGAGTGTATATATATATATATATATATATCGCGTTCACAGTCCTCTTACAGGCAAACATACATGGTTGATTCGTCATCATGAAATAAAACAGATAAACATATTGTAGTTCCCGATTATCGTATTTTTTTATAACATTAAAATATTTCTTTTTTTATGGAATCTTTAAGAATGCCATATTAAAATTTTGTTATTCTAATTTTTTTTTCACCACTAGGTACGATGCAATCGCAGTTATTCGATCAGATATGTTCACTGCACTAATCAGGTGTGATCTAATGTATACACTTATTGACAATTCCTTACAAAGTAATTTATGTGCTAAGGACTTTTTAGGGATCCTGCATATTTTATATTTTTGAGAAAATGAGAAATACATGTTTCTAACATTTTCTTAAACCTATAACTAATTCTACGGTATTTAATATTCTAACATTCCTAATCTAAATGTAACAAATTTTACAGCCTTGGTTTAAAGTTTGCATACAATATCTTATCCGGGAACTTCCCTAGGGAAAATTATGCACCTCGAAGGGAACCGTGACATTTCTCTCTGGAAGATATAATAGTCAAATACGGTACTACGCAATGTCAATCAATAGTCATTTATTAAATACGCATGCAGTGATCTGAAACGCTCTCCAGTTGATGTGTTCTGAAGTTATCCATGCGTTGCTTGAGTTCGTGTTTTCCATTAATCTTAACCTTTGGAAATGTTGAATTATAGAAAGTGATATATCGGGGTATTGGATAGAAGTAGTTCAACAAGTTTTCTGGAGGATTAAGAAATGTTTTAGAAATTAATTAAAAATGTAGTTTATAGCAATTATTTAATTTTTGCGGTGTTGTAATACATAATCCATTCTACGAGTAGTTGTCTCTTATTCCATTACTAGTGTTTAGGCCTGTCAAAGACAGGGAAACTAATGCTCTTAGAAATTTAATTTCCAACTTTTTTGATAAGTTTTATTTTGTTTAAAAATGTATGGTGGTTAGCTTTTAAAATCGGATTAGTTAGATTATGTCTCGTCCAGCAGTCAATACTTAACTAAAACTAAGTGTGCAAAGTTTTAGTTAAAAGGTTAGTCTAAATCACCGAAGGTTTTTTGGACGGTTTCAGAGTCCACTTCGGCAATAAGATATTGCAATTTTGTTTCAATAGCTCAATGTCAGAGCGTCGACTGGCCAGTTTGGAGATCCAGGGTTCGATTCCCGATTGGGGCAGCAAGGTTCTTTACAGTGCCCCGAACAAATTAACCCTGTAGGTTAGAGCAAATGTGTTGGAGGTTCCTAGTATGTAACCCTAGTATGACTAACGCAGATTCAGTGAACTCTGCAAGATTGAGCGCCGATTTCAAATTGAGAAGCTAACGACCAGGCAGGATACTAACCTGGGTAAAAATAGTAACAGCATGAGGTTAACCTGAGGTAAAAATAGCAGAATGTGGTCAGTCAAGATTGTCAGTAGCCCGGCAATCTGATATTAGAGGGTGAAAAATGCAGCGTTCACTTCGACAATAAGAGCATGCACTTTCTTCCCACTAACTCAACGGTAGAGCGTCCGCTGACCAGTTCGGCGATCCAGGGTTCGATTCCCGGTTGGGGCAGCAAGGTTCTTTACACGGTCTGGAAATATTTTGACCCCTATCACACATATTTACCCCGACCACTCAAACTGCTGCTCATGTCTCAGGGTGAGTCGAGTGGTCAGGGTTTTCGACACCCATTTTGTTAGTTACCCAAGAGGGGCTAACTGGAGTGTGATCCTACTCGACTTTCGCATACCAGAATCTATTTTTAAGTAACTAGTGTTTTTTTCATGCAAATTGTACAGGAAATATTTCGAAAAATCTGTATTTTTCATCCAAATGATCCCAATTATAGGATGTTACCTTGCATTATAAAGGACTTAAAAATATTTCGATTGATAGCAAATTTGAGAAGATTCTCCCCATATTCCCTTGAGGCTAATGACACCATGAACACAAATATAGCGTGGCTATGTTTTACTACAGAGATTGAAACTATTAAGTTTTGTGATCATTGAGCCATAAATAATCCCTTTTGATTATATCAAATTGTGTCCTATGCTGCCATGCTAAGAAAATATAAAATTTCAAAGCTTTCACTCGAGTTTCGAAAAATTCTATCTATTTCTGGATTTTTCGAAAGCAAATCAGAATACACAGTTTCGTGAAAATCCAGTAATGGTAAAAAGCTATTCATGAAAATCCAGTCGTGGTGGCTATCGGGGACGCAAGAATAATTTACAGACAGACGGCATCAGTCTAAAAATAGTCAAAACATCCAAAGGAGGTCCAAAAACATATATTGGCAGCAGAATCTCGAACTCTAAAATTTTTGTGAAAACAAGCTTTCTCTATACTTTATGAAAAATTGAAAATCAGTGTTGAGTTCTACTGTCCTTAAGTTCCGTAGTTGATACTGATTGTGTGCGAAGGATAAGTCTTTTAAATCACCATGAGAATTCCGCAGAATCTGAAAACTTTCAAAATACCACCCATTTCCTTTTCCTGATAGGGAGTGGGAAACCCGAAGTCCGGTTTTGTTAAAATTTGTTTTTTCTTCCATATTATAAGTGTGCAAAGAGTCAACCTTCTATGTTACTGGATGGACTTCTAGAGGGTCTGTGAGGACTTTTACACACCCTCATTTTTACTCTCCCATGAGGAAAATTTAAAATCCGTGTCAGTTAGGTTCGGTTTCTTAGTCAATATTACTAGTGTTCAAAGAGTCAGCCATCTAGATTGCCGGGTGGGTGACTAGAGGGTCTACAAAGACAAAATTACATTAGGCAATTATTATATAGATTAAGACCCAATGTATCAATTTTTGTTTATAAATCCATTTTTCTCTATTTCTTTTATAAATTCAAGGTTAATGAGTAATTAGCAAATCCTTTTGTTAAGAAATGAGTTGTTGAAAGAAGATGTGCTATCACAAATTGTATTTCTTAATCAGAAGATCCCGCCAGAAAAGGGTCTTCCCCAAAATAAGGAAGGCACTCTCATTGAAGATAACAGTATCCCCATACCGGTTTTGTACTTATTATTCATGCGGTATCCGCTCTTATAAGCGTGAAACTTGTCCATGTATACAGTTGTCTGCAATAGGCGTGTCTTCCATAATACCACCTTATTTCACCTTACTCGCATCGTAAGTATACACTGAAAATCATTGTTTTTTCTTTCTTTTTACACATTAATTTATTTTTATCGAACAAAATCATACATAAATTAGATAAGTATCGTAAGTTAACTAAATTAATCCGAACGAATTGTATTTTTTATTTGTTGACTTTAGCATCTTTTGAAATGACGTCAAACGGGAAAAGGTAAGATATCTCGTATACGGTTAATCCCTAGCGTAATGGGGCAAATTAATTTGTTTTGTTCTCAGAAATTTCAAATATAATATCTTTTAATAACTTACTTAAGGATGTTTATTCTTTTATTTAAATTTTTCTTCTAATTTTGTGATTCAAAGAAACTGTTTTTCATTTTTCTAATATTTACTAAACTATAATCAGTTGGCCATAAGGCCTTTATAGCCTTATGGCCAAATCTCCTATAAATCTGTGGATTTGTCTTGAAGCTCGAATTATTCTATTTATTAAGAACAGTGTTCTGATGTTCTACACTGAGTGACATCAGATACTGAAAAGAAACCTGTTCTTGCACTCATTTTTAACTGATTTACAGCAATGGATAATTCTGAAGATTCACATTGCACATGACACCAAATATTGAAAACGCAGTCGGATATTGGATTCATTTTCAATATATGTACAATAATAACTATTATAATACCCCTTTCGTGTTGTGGCTACACAGACAGTGATTGAGTGTTGTCTTTTATTACAGTAATATATCCCACGAATAAACCCATCTTATAAATTACTTACGGATAGAATAACCCCGGGCTTCACTAGTAATATATACTTATCATAGGAAGACAGGAAAACTTGCACATAGTGACGTTAAAATAATGTCACAATGTTAACGGATTATTGTTACACCCTTGTGAGAGGTGCTACAGAAGCATAATACAAATGAAAAGTTCCCTGTATGACGATTATATTAGAGTATGTATGTTCAAATGTGGAATGAATTATATTGGAGTATGTATATGCACCTGTCTTATAAATATAATAGACATTTAATAGACAGTTTTTAATAAACATTTTCATATTCAACAAACCGAACAACATACTTTTATCTCAGTGACACACAAAAAGTCAAAATTTGTTGTCTGGTGTAACTAATGTTTTTATCGTGTGAATTGAGAAAATTACCCAGTTCTCGTTTTTTACACACTTTCGCTTGATTAACAGTCTCACTAAACCCCTTATAAGTCCTAGGTTACTTTAGTCAAAATTTTACTTAAATGAATATTTATATGACATATTAAAACAGAATTTTATAGACATGTGTATTCACATTTTTGAATGCGCATATACATAAATCTAAAAGAGACCTTACCAACAAATCTTAAGTTACATTCCTGTGAAATATCACTATACAAACATTTCCTGCAGAAAATTTCACCACCTAATATACCCGCCAATCACACCATTAAGGTACCTATGTTTTCCATTAAAATCCTTGTTTCTGCGCATATCGCAAGATGTCATGACGATAGGTACCTGGCTACGAAACTTTAGTGAGTAGTGCTTACATGGTGGTGGCATTCAAATGCGTTTGTAAATGTTTCGAGGCAAGAAAATGTTCCGAAATTAATAAGATTGAGTTATTGGCCGGAATTTAAATGTAAAGAAATAAAGTTATGTATAAGTTGGAGCAGTGTTTAGCAAAACCAGGTATAATTCTGGGAGGTAATGTTGTTAAATGTTCAGACGGCAAAATTTGTTGAATTTCGGATGTTATTGATAAAATTAATTCTGTAGCATAATAATCCAAACACTTAGTTGATCGAAATCATTTTTGTCAACCTCGATTTTTATAAATTTTCAGAGTCTACATAAGAGCTTGCAATTTCGTCCCAGTAGCTAGTGTCTACTAACCAGTTTGAAGATCCGGTGTTCGATTCCGGGTTAGGAAAGAAATATTCTTTACAGCTGGTCGCGTAAAATCGACCGGAAATGTTCCGAAATGAATAAGATGACTGAGTTATTCCCCGGACTTTGAATGTAAAGAAATAAGGTAACATATAAATTAGATAAGTGTTTCACAAAGCGAGGTATATAGTGTTAAACGATTTTTCCTGGTTGACTGTGGTGATAAATTATAAAAATAGTATTTGCCACATAAAAATGATTTTGATGCACTATGTTCGAGTACAGTTTGATCTTTTAAAATATATGATTATTTGTTTTCTTGAAATATATTTTAATCCACAATAATACAAAAATACTTGTATGCGTATTTAATCCTGTCAAAGACAGAGATACTAATTCCCCTTAAAACCTACGTACTAGTACTAGGACTATTAAACAAATATTAGTATAAGTAAAATTATTACTACTAGTATTTTAGTTATATTAATATTAGTTGCTGTTTTAAGAGTATTAGACAAAGAAACTAATACTCTTAAAACAGCAAGTGGAAACGTGTTTATTTTGTTCTAAGATACATGGCAATCCATTTTCAAAATAGTCACCTTAATTGGAAATTGGCTCAATTAGGTTTTTTCTGTGATTGATATCATGAGTATACAAAGCTTTAGTATTTTAGGTCAACCCTTGCTGACCTAACAGAATTTAAAACTGCTTTTTACACACACCTCTATTCCGGCCATACACTAAGCTACCATTAGCCCTAGGGTTGGTCGTGTGGTCTGGGTCTTCAATCCCCCCCCCCTATTGTTTTATGTTCTGGGTATGAGAATCAAAAATCTAGATATGTATGGTGTGTTATGTGTTAAGTGAGCAAAGATTCAGATTTATACGACTTCATATATGCTTCTAGATCCTCTGAAAATACTTTTAGCAACCCCACCCTTTTTTTTAAGCTCCCGGAAAAAAATTTGAAAATATGGCTCTATTCTGTGGTCAATTCTGTAAGTTCCTCCAAAATAACAATCTAGGTTATCGGAGACATTCGGCGGGGGATATGGAAGAAATTTCAAAACCCTTCATTTTCTTACCCTCTATGTGGGAACTAAATAATCAGGATGCACTATTTTCTGTCACCCTTTCGATACTATAATTGTGCACAAATTCATTCTTTTGGGTCATCAATAAACTTCTAAAAAGCTTGGAAAGGCATAACACGTTAGACAATTATTATATAGATTCACTCAGGTTCCATGAAATAAAGCAAGTAGTTCAGTAGTAATTCAGTAAAAGTCAAGCTTAGTAGTTCAGTAAAAATATGAATTTAACCGACTTTAATATACCATGGATCCAAATATGAACTGAGATCCACTGAAACATTGCAATTTGTGGCTATTAGATTCTATTTTCCCGTAAAAATGATCACTAGACCAAGATAGAGCCAGGACGTTCTGTTTTGAACCTAGACGTGCTACTTACTGCACAACTTTATCCCTGAAAGGACTATCTTGCAAACTCACCTTTCCCATACAAATCATGAAGAACACTCCAACCCACCTGATCTCTATCACATTATATTCAAATTTAGACGCAAACTGTAGGACCTAATTTTGACACTGGAACAAAATGCAGTCATACGGGGTTTCGAATGAATTGCATTGGGTCCTTTTTATTGCACACATATCTGTTACAACTCTGATCCCAAAAGAATTACTATAAAACTGTCTTACAAAATATACAGGTGATTAAGGATAAAGTTAAATCTTCCTTTGCGGAGGATGCAAACAGTTACTCGAAGAAATCGTTTACTTGGGCGCTTCAGTTATTTGTAGGTGTGCTTGTAAAGTAAGTCGTCATGGTCGTTGATCATTCTAAAGTTCGCCAAAGACTCTTCTGGGTGCGTGCACAGAATATAAAATTTCATTCCAGTGCAAGTTTCCACGATTTTCTTCGATTCCTGGTAATATTTTGAGAGGTTTAAAATAGCCCCAAATTGAAAGGAAAATATCGTGATAAACACTCTTGTGTCTATGTAGTTCATTTTAAAGAACGCTGGTCTTGGGAGACATAGGCCAGTGTTCGATTCTTATTATGTCTTTGTAAGGAAAAGTTAATAAACAAACAAACAAAAATCGTCGTTTAAAGCAGCATACAACACAATACGAATAGTGTCGACCGGTTTTAAAGGTAAGAAACAGCCTTCCTCGTCAGAATAGACAAGAAACGCGACGTTCACTCTTGAGAGTTAAATCCGCGTTTATGTGAGATTAATGAACGTAACTGAAGCAGAGAAAGATGCTTTTAAACGGAGAGAAAAGAAAACGAGAAAAAAAAATAATGGAGGAAGGAAAACGAGGTAGAAAACAATGCATGAGCTGAAAATACAAAAGTGAAAGTGGGTGTTCAACGAAGGGTTCGAAGTTCAATATCTAGAATACCTAGTGTCGCGTTTGTAAGAGATAAGTCTTAAAAAACCTGTTGGAATAATTCAGGACATATCCGTTAAAAATGGGGATCCAGAGAGCGTACCGCCATCTGTTGTCAGCAATGGAAGTTATTGATTAAACTGTGCTTTTAGTTAAATTTTGCTAGATCGTAATTTGAATAATCATTTATTCAATAAATCTATCTAATTTTATTAAAAACTAGTACAAATTTACAAAATGTATTTCTATATTTTTACTTCACAGAGATAGTATAAGTGACTTATGTGACACTATGTCAAACTCCACACTTAGCTTTATAGGATACTAGCAGCATACCCGTTCTTCGTACGGAGTATATAATATAAAGAAACTTGAAATTCATAATCATGCCCAAATTCTTATAGTATACTAAATGACATGTTTAATCAAAATATTCAGTTAAAATATTTAATATAATGCCCTAAAAAGAAGTTTAAGAATCTCTGTTCTCGCTATATAAAATTATCTTCATGGACATATCTGAAGAATAAAACATCTTGGACCCCTTATGTAAGCAAATATAAAAAAAAAATATGGAATTGAATCAATATATGCAAAATAAAAGCGTTAAAATTGTATGGGACCCGTACTAATTATATACGCGAATATTAGAAAATATAACCTGTATTAGTAGATTACATGTATAAATTGAAAATACCAATAAACCCGTAATCTTTAAATCTGAAGACAGTCATTTATTCCAATATATGTCAAAATTAAAGTGCTAAAATTATATGGGAAGATATATATACACGTACTACTTATAATGTCCGATTATTAGTAGAAGATTACCCGTTTTGCAATATGAGTCACAAAAGTTTTTTGGTAAAATACAACAGACGACGTAATAAATTGAATATATAATTAATCCCCTTAATCTTCATGTAGACTGTACTTGATTCCAATATATATGCCAATATATGTCAAAATATATGCCAATATACCTGTACTACTTATATTCTCGTAGGTTAGAAGATATACCCGTGCATTCCTAGAAGATTACTCGTACAACGTACAATATGCGTGTGTCAGCAATTTTTGCCGCAATAAAACAATGGCGTAATAACTTAAAAATATCAATAATCCCTGAATCAATAATTCCGGAAAATATCAATAATAATAATGTTTAAACCTGAAGAGTATAATTGATATTATCCAGTCCAAAATGAAATGGCAATGAAATTTATTTTATATACATATCTTCATTATTCAAATCGGAAAGGATTTAATAAAAATCGTCTGCCGCATAAACACATTGGATTTAAATCCGTTGCTAAGCGACATGATATCATTTGCTTCAAATAAATTGGTAGAAAAAATATCGTCTAAATAGTTATATTTCTATGGAACATTTGGCGACAGTTTCGTCAAATTAGCGACATTTTAAAAAATCGCCAAATTTATCGCCAAGTGGGATTGTAGAACTGACAGTTCCACTGTACGACAAATTGACGAAATATCATCACAATACTATCCCCTAACAAAAAACAATTAATATCATTTATGTAGCGCAATTTTATCAATTTCAAGATATTTTTATAGATTTGAAAACATTTTTATCAATTTGGTGACAATTTAAAAATTCGCTAAATGTATTACTAAGTAGGATGGTTGGTCTGACAGATAAATGCTAACCAAACATCATTTCAGTACTCTCTTCTAACAAAACAAAAAAAAATTTCATTGATATGTAGAAGACCCAAGTCACACGACCAACCCGAAGGTTTATGGCAGCTGTTTGTGTGTCGTTTATATCAATTTGGCGACATTTCCGTCAATTTGGCAAAGTTTAAGAAAAGTTGTCAAATTAGCGATATCCCTCCAAATTCGTAGCTTTGAATTTTCAGATCTGAATGAAACATTCTTATCCCGTTTCAATATACTAAATGAAAACACTACAATTGTATTAGAAGATATACCCGCTCTACTCTTTTTCTGTTTCAACAATCGGCTATATGAATTTATTGGCTAAACACAATATATGAGTTTAGTAGCTAAATACGATATAAGCTTGAAAACTCTTTGCCAAAATAAATGAAATTGATGTACGCAGTCAGCAATTAATATAATTAAAAGAAAAATCAAACCGTCCATTCATAAGATATACTTTTATATCCATTTATCCATTTATTTATTATTTAAATCGAAAAAAAATAATAAAAACATTGACAAACACATTTAATTTAATCCGTTATTCGTACGGAGTGTATAATTTAAAGAAACTTAAATTTCGCAATCATGTGCAAATTCTGTTAAAATATTAAATTTATTGCTCCTAAAGAGAAGTTTATGTTCTCACTATGCAAAATTATCTTCACGATCAGATCTGAAGAATAAAACATCCTGCCCCCTTTTGTAAGCAAATTTACAGAAGAAAAAATAGGAATTGAATGAATATATGTAACCCCGTACTAATTATATTGTCGCAGATCAGAAAATATGCCAATGTGTTAGTAGAAGATTACCCGTATTACAATATGCGTCTCAAAAATATTTGCCGAAATAAAAGAGATGACGTAATAAATTGAAAACATCAATAATATCCGTACTCTTTATACCAGAAGGTCGTAATTGATTCCAATATATGCCAATATATATCAAAACATATGTCAATATACCTGTACTACTTATATTCTCGTAGATTAAAAGATATACACGTGTATTTGTAGAAGATTCGTACAACATACAATATATGAGTTTAAACAATTTTTGTCATAATAAAATAATTGCATAATAACTTGAAAATATCAATAATCCTTGAATCAATAATCCCCGAAAATATAAATAATAATAATTTTTAAACCTGAAGACCGTAATTGATATTATCCAGTCAAAAATGCTATAAGAAAAATCAAATCGTTCTTTTCTAAAATATATTTTTATATCCATTTATTTATTATTCAAATCGAAAAAATAATTATTAAAATTAACAGACAGATTTAATTTATTTGCATTTCTGAGTAACATGATATAAGATAGAATCTTATAAGATGTTAAATATGTCATGTCTTATAACATAAACTGCGAAATTAAATAACGATTTTGATTTCTCTATACTTCTCATTGTTCCGTAAAAGCGTGTTTTAAATAAACCATGAACCATGGAGATAGATTTCCCCTTTAAATCATGTTTCAAACAATTCATGTTTTCAGAAAGTGACTAATTAACGCAAAAAATCTCCCATCAAACTCAGAGATTAAATTTTAATTCACTTTCAAACGATTTTCAAGCTTTTCGTTTGGATAAACCACGGAGTTAGGGAGTAGAACTCCTAGGAAAAAGTTCCGTTTTTCATTAATATCTCGACAACCCCAGGTCTTAGAAACTCGAAACTTGGACAAAATTTATGGGGGGATATTTCAAGGCTATCCACCAAATTTCATTAAATTCGGTTCAGCCGTTTTTCCGTGATGATGAGACAAACGAAAATTTCGTTTTTTACTAATATCTCGAGAACCACTGGTCGTAGAAACTCAAAACACGGATATAATTTTAAGTGGGGCTATTTCTGGGCTTCCCACAAAATTTCATCAAATTCGGTTCAGCCGTTCTCCCGTGATGGTGTGACAAACAGACAGACAGACAGACAGACAGACAGACAGACAGACAGACAGACAGATTTTCATTTTTATTTATATAGATAGATAGATAGATAAAAGCCACAAAGTCGAACTGACAGAAACATTGCTGAGATTTTACTTGATAACCAGACTTCATTTTTTTTATTAAAGGTATCAGTAGAGACACATGTACAAAAAGAAGCAAAGTGAAATTTTCAAAGATGAGTAAATGTACATAATGCATTTGAATAAATGAAATACATATAAAATATTAAAATAATAATGTTTTTTTTGTTATTAAAATATTTTATATTTTTAAATTTAGTTTTTGTCTCCTCTAAAGCAGATAATATACTTTAAACATTTATTTTTCTGTAAGAATGTGTATATATTATACTTTTTCTTATTAGATTTTGTATAATATCAAACTTATCTATATAAATAAAAATGAAAATCTGTCTGTCTGTCTGTCTGTTTGTCCCATCATCACGGGAGAACGGCTGAACCGAATTTGATGAAATTTTGTGGGTAGCCCAGAAATAGCCCCACTTAAAATTTAGTCTGTGGTTTGAGTTTTTACGACCAGTGGTTCTCCAGATATTATTAAAAAACGAAATTTTCGCTTGTCTCATCATCACGGGAAAACGGCTGAACCGAATTTAATGAAATTTTGTGGATAGCCTTGAAATAGCCCCCCATAAATTTTGTCCAAGTTTCGAGTTTCTAAGACCGGGGTTGTTGAGATACTAATGAAAAACGGAACTTTTTCTTAGGAGATCTACTCTCCAACTCCGTGGTTTATCCAAACGGAAAGGATGAAAAGCGTTTGTTTAAAACGCCAAAATGAAATAAAACTTTATTTCCGAGTTTGGTGCAGGATTTTTGCATTAATTAGTCACTTTAGGAAAGCATGAATTGTTTGAAACATGAATTTAAATGGAAAAATCTACCTCCATGGTTCGTTCATCTTTCACAAATTTTTACTCAACGATGAAAAGTATAAAGTAATCAAAATGGCTATTTAATTTCACATTTTATGAGGAAGATTCTATCTTATATCATGTTGTTCGGCAATGGAATGAAATTAAATGTGTTGGTAATATTTATTATTATTTTTTCTATTTGTATAATAAATAAATGGATGTAAAAATATATTTTATAAATGAACGGTTTGATTGTTATTTTAATTATATATATTGCGGACTGCGTACATCACTTTCATTTTTTTAAGCAAAGAGGTTTCAAGCTCATATATTGTGTTTAGCTAATAAACTCATATATTGTGTTTACCCAATAAATTTATTTAGCCGACTGTTGAAGCAGAAAAAGAGTAGAACGGGTGTATGTATCTTCTAATACAATTTTAGTGTTTTCATTTAGTATATACAAACGGGATCAGGATATTTTATTCTTCAGATCTGCAAATTCAGAGCTACGAATTTAGCGGAATATCTCTAAATAACTTGGCAACTTTTCTTGAACTTTATCAAATTAGTGGAAATGCCTCCAAATTGATAAAAATGGCCCAAATCAATGAAATTAAATTTGTTTTTTTAGAATAGAGTACTGAAATGATGTTTCTGTAGCATTTGTCGGTCAGTTCATCCATCCTACTTAGTAACACATTTAAGGAATTTTTTTAATATCACCAAATTGGTAAAAATATTTTTAAATCCATAAAAATATCATGAAATTGATAAAATCGCGCTTAATAAATGACATTAATTGCGTTTTTTTAGGGGATAAGTATTGTGATGATGTTTCGTCAATTTGTCGCAAAATGGGACTATCAGTTCTATAGTCCCACTTGGCGATAAATTTGGCGATTTTTTAAGTTATCGCTAAATTGACGAAAATGTCGAGGGAGATTGCATTATTCAGATGGAGATTGCATTATTCAGATGATATGATTTCAATCAATTTATTTGAAGCAAATGATATCATGTCGCTTAGCAACGGACCCAATATATTATGCGGCATACGATTTTTATTAAATCTTTTCCGATTTGAATAATAAAAATATGTATATAAAATAAATTTCATTGACATTGCATTTTTGACTGGATAATATCAATTACGGTCGTCAGATTTAAACATCATTATTATTGGTATTTTCGGGGACTGTTGATTCAGGGATTATTGATATTTTCAAATTATTATGGAATTGTTTTATTATGACGAAAATTGTTGAAACTCATACATATAGTACATTGTACGAATAATCTTCTACAAATGCATGGGTATATCTTCTAATCTACGAGAATATAAGTTGTAAAGGTATATTGGCATATATTTTGATATATATCGGCATATATTGGAATCAATTACAACCTTCTGGTATTAAGATTCCGGGGATTTTTGATACTTTCAATTTATTACGTCATCTTTTTTATTTTGGCAAATATTTTTGAGACTCATATTGCAATACGGGTAAGCTTCTACTAACACACTGGCATATTTTCTGATCTGCGACAATATAAGTAGTACGGGGTTGCATATATTGATTCAATTCCTTTTTTTCTTTGTAAATTTACTTACGAAAGGGGCCAGGATGTTTTATTCTTCAGATCTGCCCGTGAATATAATTTTGCATAGTGAGAACAGATATTCTTAAACTTCTCTTTATGAGCAATAAATTTAATATTTTAACAGAATTTGCACATGATTGCGAATTATAAATTTCTTTATATTATATACTCCGTACGAAGAACGGGTATGCTGCTAGTTATGTAATATAAAGAAAGAAATAATATCTTATCTGTAAATATTTTGTTCAGTTTATTATCATTTTTTTCCAGTGGTGCAAATTTGTTATTGAAATCGTAAAATTAATTCAATGAAATTTGAATTCTAACATGAGGAATGAATTTATTTAAAAGTTCTCAATATGATGCCAAATTGACTGATGCAAAATTGATTTAATAAATGCATATAGTTATAATAGGCTGATATGACTGATTCAGCGTGTAAGCTACTATAAAGTAACTAATAACAATGATGCATTTTCTTTGTATTCAAAAACTAGAAATAAATCTTGATATTGACCAATTGGACTGGTGCATATAAGATACACTTAAATAAATAAATAAAAATTATTGTAATGAGAAGATGGTCAAGATAGAATATTCTTATCTTAATAGTACTATATATATATATATATATATATATATATATATATATATAGACAGTATTAGGTATATGTCTTCAAGGATTTACAGTAATATGCTATAAAGATTAGCTGCCAGGTAAGTTTTATTATTTAGTTATACTAAGATAAATTTGACTATATCTTTCCCCAAACACAACTCGCAAAATGATTTATTTACAAAAAAATTACTCAAGTTTTATCTGAGCTATTTTATTTAATTTTTTTTGTATATGAATGTCTGTCTACTATTGCATTATTTAAAATAAATATAGTGTACATTTACATTCGTTTTGAATCCCTCCCTAAGTTGTTAGATAAAATTGTATGATTCTATATATATTTTATATAATTATAGAAATAACGTTTGCTTATCAAATAATAATGAAATGTCTTACAAAATAATATTGAAAATAAAAAGAAAAATTTAACGCATCGCAGACCTATGAAATAGTCTGTTTTAGTGCAAGAAACGATTTTAAGAAAAATATATATAATACATTAATATATCCGTGTTAACTATAATAGGAATTATTTTTGAAGAGATATAATTCTCCTGAAACCCTGTTTTGAAGTCGAAACATATTTTAAACAGTTAGTTTATTTAAATTTTTAATTTCAAATAACGTATTTTTTGCATAGAAAAGTGTAGAGGTGTCTGCTATGAGCGGGTCAATTTTGACTGCAGCGCCATCTGTTGCATTCCTGAACAATTCTCCCGATTTTTAACCTTAAACGCAACACTAGGTATTCCAGTCACTATAGTTCAAAGTACTTGTTCAGTCAATAAAACTGCGACCATAAAAACCCATATAAACCCTACTAACATAGAATTACGAACATAGGAGTAGTTTCTTTACTCACTGAACAAGTTTTTCGAATCCATTCTTGGCGTTCACTTTCCCTTTTGATACATTACCGTTCATTCACTGTGTCCTGCTCCTTGTTCCTTCCTCCTTGACTTTTTGTCCATTTTTATCTTTTCTCGCCGTTGGGAATCCCTATTTTAGTAACGTTTTCAGTTCTTACATCTGTCACCGGTCTTGCAGTTTGCGATTTTGTTATGTGTCCTGACGCGAAAGGCTTTTTCTTGCCTTCAAACCAGGTTGAAACTATTAATTTTGCGTAGTATGCTGCTTTTAATGATATTTCCTAAAGTTTTATTAATGTAGAAGCACTTTGAACATTTCGTAAATTTATAATGATTACTTGTAGTAATGTAGCTGAAAATGGTTATAATGTGATGTGATTTGTTGAGCTCCAATTTGTTTACAGGGGGAATTTCCGAAATTCCTTATCTTCCTCTAACGTGCTTTCTGTCTTCCTCTTTGTTATACGAACTCGATTTTTTGACACGGGAGCTAATGATGTTTCGAAGAGAGCTTAGAAGCCAGATATACGTTTGCCTCACATATTTTTAAATGACAGACGCAGACAAATTCCGAAAATACCGGGTAAAAGGCGACAAAGACACTCATATTAAAAATATAACTCACACCTCCACTTTAGGTCAGCAATCTCCATTTATTTAAACGAAAGCTGAAAGTTTCAGGTTTATTACTCAAGTGTCGATCGATCATTTATAATTAGCAGTTCCTGTGGTACAGAGTTTTATAATCTGGAACCATAAAAACCCATCTTAAATAAAAATAAATAGAAACCCATCTAGAAAATATATTTTATAGTACAAATTTCATGATAGCATCTCTGTTTTGTCAAATTACAAATAACTGTATGTCAAAGTTCCCATGAGCCAAAATTGTGAAAAAGGATTGAGTTGTTTTATAGAAATTTTTAAAGTTTTAGAATTAGAATAACTGTATTATTTGGAATTCTAATATCGATGCAATCGTTGAGACTTTCGTTATCGTTAGTACATAACATCAGGAGCAGTACTGGATTTCAGTAAAATATATGTGTATTATATTCGGCGATAGGACCAGAAGAGTATTGGAAATATAAAAATTATGTTGTTTGCAGACGATAGTTCAATTGGTCTAATGAATCTGTGATTGTTGAAATTGGGATTTAATTTGCATCCGGTGGACCCTCTGCGACTTGCTGACGCTAAACTTAGGCACACTTTTCCTGCTTTGCTACTATTGCCCCTGTTGTGCTGCCGAAAAAATTGATTAAAAACAGATTGCAATAAGAAATAGTTGCTATATTTGGTAACTGCTACCAGACAAAGCCCGCTAGTCATACTTCATTCTTTGAAGAGATGCGATTTGCGATTCTACATGCAAATATTCACTTAGCTTATAATGAGTTCATGACCAGTCTATTATCTGAAAAGCATCTGACTGACAGGCAACAATATTTGAAAAACCCATCTGAGATTAATGAGAAAATACTCGACAAAGCTACTGATCTCTGTTTTTGGTTGTTTACCTACGGTTCAAGCTAATTGTTGAACATGTGTTGTTGTTGTTGTTAAAACCCAGACCGTCCGACCTACCAGAAAGGTGTAAGGTAACTGTTTGGACGGTCGGGAAGTGCCACCCAATTTTGACCGGAACCCAGTGGGGGAGGCATCCACAGGGACCGTACCCTCCTTCCCCTACCACCAACCTCTCGGAAGGACTTTCGAACCCACATGTTTAATGTGATCGTACTCCGCATGAACACGGCGGCAGTTTGGGCAGTGGCTGGAATCGAACCCGGGCCTACCGAGTGCAACTCCAACGCGCTAACCAATGGGCTACCGCGCCCCCGTCGAACATGTGTTAAAATGTATATATGAATTCAAAATTTCTTTAATAATACTTTGTATATTTATTAGACATACAACATAAATTTAAAAAGGACAAAATTTTCTGTTTTAAATTCCAGAAAAAATGAAGTAAAAAATTTTAGATAAAAATAATTTGAAGTATATTTTAAATCGATATTTGTGTAGTGGTTAACATCAAAGGCCTGAATGCAATTACTTTCAAACTTCAAAATCGACATCCCGGGATGTTTAACAGTAACCTTGCTATACGTGCAGGGTAATTGCGAAACGGCAATTATTCGCTTCTCAAACACCTCACTTAGTAGGTCGATACGCATGAATTATGGACTGGTCAGATTCCCGTAATTAAGCATTTCTAATTTGTTGTTATAATGAAACCTAGTCCTCCAACTGGTGTGGAACGGTATTTAAAACAAATGCCAATAGCACAATAGAAATATGCTTAAGTTACCTTGATTTTCTCAAATTCTGTTTGTTGAATAAGGAATTGAAGACAATATGCAAATTTTAATTATGGACAGAGTAAACGAGATTTAAAAAATAATGTACAGTGATACCTGGTAAAGTAACCACCTTGGTATATCGACTACCTGGCTAAAGTGACCATTCCATTTTCATATATTAATCACTGCTATTTTCATAAAGTGACCAGTTTCCACGGTACCAAGTGTGGTCACTTTAACCAAGTTTCACTGATTATAGCTTCAGGGAATTCATACGAATTTCTTATATATTCTATGCAAAGATAATAATAATCATTTGAATCACCATCATACGATTTTTATACTCGAAGAAATTGTTATCAAACTATTTCGAATTTACTACACTAGAAAATTACATTAAAATTAGATATGGGTGTAATTATTTGAATTTTTATTTTAAAAATTACCTAACAAATTTGGTGCATTTTACGTGATAATTTGAATATTTCTTATAATTTTTGAAGCAATTTGTCAATTTTGAGTTCACTTAGGAAAAATGAAAATTATGTCCCACAGAGTTCGATGTATTTCATTTCTTCAATCTGGATGCAATCCGAAACTAATTCGGTGATATTATTCAATTTCATTCACATATATTCCACAGACCGTCGCAACAACACACTAAAATTTCATTTTGGTAAACTTATTTTTATGGCAGTTATCGTGCGAACAGACAGAAAGAATGAACAAAGTCATAAATACTTTACAAATTTGTGGAAAAGTGATAAAAAATCCATATAAGTACAATGTAGAGTTAAAAGATTTACATGGTTATACAATAAACACATTTCAGCATAATTGTATTTAATAGTGTAATGGAATATTTATTTTTGTCTCGTATATCCCAGTGAAAAAGTAAATTTGGACAATCAATATCCTTATTTAACAATTTATAATAGAAGAAAATTCCAGTAATTTTAGGAAACAATAATGTAGTTTATTTTCCAAAATTGAACAGTTGGTATATAATAAGAGCATTGAAGTTCTCTAATTAAGAGCACGCAGCCATTTATTTTGTGCTACTTCAATGTATTATGAATGCAAGTCAAATTAAGAATCCAAGATTACTAAACAATATTCAATGATATGAAAATTATTATTATGTTAAACAAAAATGTCATCACTGCATGATTCTAAAACTAAGGGCTTTATGTCATTTTCATTTTGAATACCTTAATTTATATATTGTGAGAAACAGCATCTTATTTGAACAATATAAGCAAAAAAAATTATAAGCTAAAATAAAGATGATAATTATCATTTGAATCACCATTATACCATTTTTATACTCATGAAGAAATTGATTTCAAACTTTTTAGAATTTACTAGACTAGAAAATAACATTAAACTTACAAAAATAGGCAATTTAAGATTTTAAATGTGCACTGTTCCTGTTCTTAATTGAGGTTTCCAGTAATAACATGAGTATGCTGTTATACCATTAAAATTTCTATTTTATATGAGATTTCGTTCCAACGTTACGCGTTAAAAACCACATGAAATTTTAAAATACGGCCCAACGTGTTGGATCAGCAAATGACACCACTTGTAAAAACATTGATTTACTTGCAATATGATATAAAATCCAATAGTTATCTTTAAATATATTTAATGATACGTAAGAAAATATTTTATATTAGAAAACTAAATATAGCTGTAATAAAATATTTCAAAACTAATATTTAAAAAATAATGGATAATATGATTAAGTTTTAAAAAAATTGACGCTCAGTCAAACTTCGGAAATGCATACAGAGGAAAGACTATTAGAGAAAAGACATGTTGTTGTTTTTATGACAATGGCACGTTTATTACAAACAAATTGATTGCTTTGCAAAAAATAAATAAATAAATAAATAAAAATTTAAAAAGTAATAATGATAAAATAAATACCATGTATTTGCTGTTTTTTTACGAAGTGTTCTAGAACACACCACGGAGCAACAAGCACGGCCATTTGTGATGTAATCCGACATCAATTTAGTTTTAATCATTCTTTTGGTTAGAACTCATACGAAATTTACAATTTTCATATCATTCTTTCATATTGGAAACAATGCTAATTATCAAATAAATTATGGTAGTTTGTATACAGTGTATGGGGGGATAACTGATAATTTGAACTTTGTTTAGGATTTTAGGGATATTACAATATTTTTATTACATAGATAAGCAAAATGCATTTATACGCGTTACGAAACTGTTGTCAAATTGCAAATATGAACTTTTGAAGAAGTTTGGCACTAAATCTGACAAACATACATTTATTCCTCAATTTCAGAATGATTATGATACATGTAGAACTGAACACTAAATAATAAGAGAGTATAAGCAAGTCAAAAGGAGATTCACACTCAAGATATTTCAAATTTATGGACACATAGATCTGCAGCAAGGAAAGAAAAATCCCCATCATCTTTAAAACCTCAGTAATGCACGTTAATCCTCTGTTAAATTTTGGTTTAAATACTACTGTCAAACAAATGCCGGAAACGTCTTCTCTATCATTTTTTGCGGAAGAAAGAGTGGTTAGGTTAATGATTCAATGGTTGCAAAATAATGTCCTTTTTGTAGGATGCCAAAATGATGCATAGTTCTCTTATGTTGAAAATGGTTTAGAGAGTGGTGAATCAACTATGGATCGATCATTCACAAGAAGAATGACTACAAAATAGGTAAGTTTCATATTTCATATACCTACTGCAGTACGGGTCTCCTGTATTTTCCTTTAAATATTTTTTCATTGAAACGTTTAGATCATGTATTTTGAAAGAACGGTATTGTATTCTGTGGAAAATATTGTATGGTTAATTTAGGCGTCGCTTTTTTTTTTTGGCTTTCCGATTTGACGATATTGGTGAAAATATTATAAAAACTGTAGGTTCGCCTTAATTGAGCCATCTGCGTATTTGGGCCAAACCTTAAAAAACAGAAATAAATCGCCAAAATCATACTTGATTTGCTTATTTGGAAAACTATACTACTTAATTGGGCTAAGATCTTTATATTGTACACACACACACATATATATATATATATATATATATATATATATATATATATATATATATATATATATATATATATATATATATATATATATATATATATTATTAGAATCTATTAAAAATGCTATTATTAGTATTAAATTGTCTAGATCTATATATAATATTGATAATATTAAACACTGCATTAATGATTTACAAAGATATTTTGTTATTACCTATGTTGATGAAGCCTCTAATAATTATGCTATTATCTGTAAAAAAAATTATATACAATTTCTGTTAGATTATTTAAAAAATAATGGTATTTTTAAACTTGATTTACATTCTATTAATAGCATCAAATTGAAAATTATCAATAGTATAGTGATTTAAATATTAAATATAAATTTCTTAAATTTCCATATGTATAGTGCTTATTCCTAAATTTCAAAAAATCTTCTAAAACTAATAAATTTAGAACAGTAATTATTGGTTATACTACTTACTCTACTACTGCAAGTAAATTATTACTAAATTCTTTAAATCTAATAAATGATAGTTTACGTCAGTCGAGCAATAATTACCTTATTCTAAATAATAGTAAAGAAATAAAGAATAAATGAACATATCTTAGAAAACTAATAGGTTTTCAAACTTTCGATTTTAAAGATCTTTTTAATAATATTAAAATCTCAGATCTATATGATGTAATTTTAGCTGTATATAATGCTTATATTAGCTCTATATATACCTAATCTTCTTCACTTTGTTATTTTCAATAATTATATTTTCAAGGAAATATATTATACTTAAGTCTCAGGAGTTCCACAGGGTGGCTGCAATAGCAGTATGTTAGCTAATTTATACCTTTATCATTATGAACAGTCTTTTACTTCAATAGATTATACATTTTACAGATATATTGATGATCTGATTTGCTTAGTATATACTGAAAATTATCTCATAGATATAGATTTCAATCCAGACAATTTGGAATTAAATCCTAATGAAGCTACTATTAGTAATAATATTAATTTTTTGGATTTAAATTTTTTTATTGAACTTTCTAATATAATTGTTTCTAATTTATATGATTAAAAATACTATTTTAATTTTAGCATTAATAAACTCTTACCATTTAATTCCTGCAACTTGATTCAATTGTTTAGAAATATTATACTTAATCAGCTTTTTAGAATTTATAGATTATCTGATAAAAAATTTCATGCCATGCATATGAAAAATCTAAAAATTACCAGCAATTTATACAAATATCCCTCTTATTTAGTAAATGGTATAGATAAAAAGTTTAGATGAACTGGATTTTCATGAATTATATTCATAGTACCTTATATTAGCCAGACATCACCATTCTTTTGTATTAACAATACTTTTATTTTTACATCCACTTAAACATAAGCCTTACTATTATAAGTCCCACTTTTTTGTAGCTCTTATTGTATATTATTACTTTTCCTTGCCTTTTCGCATTTCTGTTTTTTATTTCTTACGAATGACAACAGTAGATCATTCCTTTTTCCATTAGGAATGACAACACTGGTCTCTTTATTCTGGGTTCCAGGGTTCTACTGGTTCGGGCATATGCAGTGTTTTTTTCAGGTATTCTTGTTTTCTTTTATTTTTCCTTCTTTGTGCATGTTGTCTACGTAGAAATAGTTTATAGATATAATCTATCGATTTCTTCAGAAAAATACATATTTTGTGTTTGCTTCGACAAAATACTTGGACCCAATGAAGAGTTTTGGCAAAGTGAACAATTCCATTCTTTAGGCCTAGCTCTTGTCCAGGTGTATAGCATTAATGCTTGGAATTTTTATGTTTTTCTATTATCGTTTCCATACCATTTGAATTCGTTGATTTTCTTTAACTTGATGTCTCGAAATTTGTATTTTTTTCCATTTGATTGAAGATTTGCTGTTTTATACTTTTATTTTGTAGGTTTGTTAGAAAGTTAGGTTTTCTATATATGTATATATATATATATACATATATGTATATATATATATATATACACATACATATATATATATTTATATATACTATATATGTATATATATGTATATATATACATATATACATATATATACATATATAGTATATATATATATATATATATATATATATAGTTATTCACATTATACAATAGAGTAAGAATATTACAATCACATTGAAAAAGTACCTTCTTAAGGAAAGTATCATAAGATTGTAAGATAGTTCTATAAATACCTAGATAAGTACTATACACGTACATTTACTGATAACAATTATTCTGCTTATACTCGTATTATGTTTAAAGCATTAATAAAATGAAGTTTAGTGTTTTATTTCAGTGTATTAATACATACTCTATTTATATTATTAAAAAAAATTATTTTTAAAAGTAATTTTAACAGAACTATTTCTATATAATGAAACCAACTTGTCGAGAAATATTTCGAAACTTAGTAAATAAATAAATATTTATGAAATAATTATTTTTCTATAGAATATAAATGTTATTACTTGCACATTTATAAAATATTAATCTATTTTTCCATATATTGATGAAACATTTATAGGTTGATTAATTTATAAAACTTTAATTATTTTGTCTCCTCATTTTAAAATTGTCTTTTTATGGATAACACAATATAATGCCACTCTATTACAAATCCTATACTTCAGCATTACAATCTCTATACTTCAGCAGAGACTAATATTCTAATGCTATAAATAATGATTGGGTTTTATGCTGACTATTTTTTATATTCATATTTAATGCAGTGTTTACTTACGCTTTAACAAATACGACCATTACCCAAATCTGAAAGATCGCAATAATACAATGAATCAAAAATAATCACTTATTGAAAACTTGAGTGAGTGAACAGGCGTGAAAAAGGCGTGAGTAAAACTAATCTTCCTCAGAAAGATTCCATGCGTTCAGTTTTTAGGAATAAAGTATTTACTGTTTACCAGAGCTTAAGTTAGAGATTTCGTCATACCTGAATATGCATCAAACTTCTGTGACACATAAATATATGTGTGTGATCCAGAGCAGATATTTCTTTTATCTTCCCACCCCAGAAAGATTTCATGCATTCACTTCTTGGGGGAAATAATTGTTTATCTAAGTTTAAGTAGTGCGGGCTATACAGTATGCGCTTTATATTCCTGAATATGCATCAAATTTCTGTGATATATAAATGTCTGGCTCTGAGCTTTTGAGCAGATATTTGTTTTATCTTTCCCACCCCAGAAGGATTCTATGCATTCACTTCTCGGGAAAAATAATTATATCTAAATTTAAGTAGTGCGGGGCATATAGTATGCGTTGTACGTACCTGAATATGCACAAATTTCTATGATATATAAATGTCTGTTTGTGAGCTTTTTGAGCAGATATTTCTTTTACCTTCCCAACCTCAGAAATATTTCATGCATTCACTGCTTGGGGAAAATAATTGTGTATCTAAGTTTAAGTAGTGCGGACTATACAGTATATATTTTATATACCTGAATATGCATCAAATTTCTGTGATATATAAATGTCTGTTTCTGAGCCTTTGAACAGATATTTCTTTTACTTTCCCCATCGCAGAAAGATATCATGTATTCACTTCTTGTGGAAAAGATCTGTTTATCTCAGTAGTGCGGACTATACAGTATGCGTTTTACATAGCAGAAAATGCATCAAATTTCTGCGGTATATAAATACCTGTCTCTGAATCTTTGGGAATATATTTATTTTACTTTCCCCAGAAATATTTCATGCATTCACTTCCTGGGAATAAGAATTGTTTATCTAAGTTTAAGTAGTGCAGGCAATACAATATGCGTTTTACATACCTGGATATGTATCAAATTTATGTGATACATAAATGTCTGTCTCACAGCCTTAGAATAGATATATATTTTATCTTCCCCTCTCCAGAAAGATTCCATGCATTCACTTCTTGGGAAAATAATTGTTTATCTAAGTTTAAGTAGTGCGTGCTATACAGTATGCGTTTTACATACCTGAATATACATCAAATTTCTGTGATATATAAATGTCTGTCTCTGAGCATTTGAGCAGATATTTCTTTTACCTTCCCCACCCCAGAAAGAGATTTCATGCATTCACTTCTTGGGATAAATAATTGTTTATCTAAGTTTAAGTAATGCGGCTATACAGTATGCTTTTTTTTCATACTTGAATATAAATCAAACATCTGTGATATATGAGTGTATTTCTGTCTGTGAGCTTATGAGCAGATATTTCCCTTACCTTCTCTACCCCAGAAAGATTCCATGTATTCAATTCTTGAGAAAAAATAATTTACTGTTTATCAAAGCTTAAGTAGTGAGGACCATGCAGTACGCGTTTTTATCATACCTGAATACATGTCAAACATCTGTATATGAATGCCTGTCTGTTTGTGATCGTTTGAGCAGGTATATCTGTTACCTTCTCTATACTAGAAAGATTTCATTCATTCACTTCTTTGGAAAAAATAATTTACTGTTTACAAAAGCATAACTAGCAAGAACCATACAGTGAGCATTTCTGTCACGCCTGAAATAAAGCGACTATTATATATGAATTATGTCTGCCTGTGAGCATTTTAGCAGGTTTTTCTGGACGAAATTGAAGTAGTCAAACTGAATTTGGAGCGAACGTTTCATGATTTACACATAAAATCATATTTATTTTCAGCGAGTATGAACCAGGTGAAGGTTTCAAACATTTTCATCAAAAATTTAAAAGGGTTAGAAGATAGTTATTGAAAATAATGTTATATAAGTGGTTATTGTATAAGTAAATGGTAACACAAAATTCACGGCAATTCTCATAAAACATATTTTTACTATTATCATATGAATCCAAAATTTAAAGATTCTTCTAACTACAACTTTATTTACAGAAGAAATGAGATGATGGGGATTATTTAATGTGATTATTTCAATTAGCAGTTACAAAAAGACGCATATATACATGCAAAATTTAAATATAAAGATATCCTAATTTATGCCATGACATATAATTTAGACTTCCAAAGACAAAGAAACTTACGCTCTTAAAAATTTAGCTGCAAGTCGTTTTCAGTATTTTTTATTTTGTTTAACAATGTAAATCGCTGAGAGTCGAAAATAGTTAATCAAAAATATTTACAGTTAGATTATGTCTTATGGTTGATACTGTAATTCTATAAAATTTCAGCATTCTTGTTCACCAACAGTGTTTGAATGGTCTTGAGAGACTTTTTGACCCAGTCTTTTTTTCTGCCGCAGGATAAGGAATCGGAAATATGACACCGTTAGATTCTGTCTTATCGATGATAAGGGAAATATTTCAGTTTTCTATTCAACCGAGGGCTTCTGAAGGATATGGTAGGACTTTTCAACCTCTTTCCTCACTTTGATGTGCCCCAGGAAAGGAAATCAAAAATTCGACTCCATTAATTTCTATCTTGTGGTCGATACCAGTAAGTATGTAAATTCAGATTGAAGTCAGCATGGACGCTGCTAGAGAATCAGGAAAGTCTCTAAGTCCAGTGGGGAAAAAAAACCTGATCTGTTAACATTTTCTTTCTACCATAGTTAGGATACGAGTCATTGGATTTATCTAACTTCATACAGATGGAAATAAATTCGAAAAATACAGGAGATAGAATTTTCAGATCGTTGTGGTTTAATGAAAAAATATCTGGAGTGTTTGGGTTTTCAACGTCACTAATGGAAGGCTAAACTGTGTTACATTAATACTATTTTCCTTGCCTTATGACTATTGTACAATGCTCTAATTTGTAGAAAATTTGCGTGACACTTTCATCAACAAATAATGATGCATCTTTCACCAAATATTCATATAGGGTTGGTGGGGCTGGTTGCTCGCCTTACCAGTTACAAGACGAGAGAAATTCTCACTACCTTTACAGGTCCCAGTTTCTATCATCATTTCCATATAATACTGGGCATGCTGATTTAATTTTTGACAAAGACAGTAACAGTCTAGGATGCATTTATAGAATCACAGAAAAATATATACATTTTTTTATTGATCGATAGACGGTGTTAAGCTCAATAGAACTTGATGAAAGAATAATGTTGTCTATGAATAAATATATTTTGATTCCTTGCTTTCAATATTGAAAACCATAACGTAAGGTCTGTGGAATACAGAACTGGTTACTGTTTACTCTTCAGATGATTGAAGTTCGATATCAATAAGGCTTTCTACTTTTATGCCAATGTCAGTGAAAAATGTAATACTGGCATAACTTCTGTAGGATCACCATATTCGTATATAGAGATAGAGTTTCCTCAATACCAACAGTTATCGGGATACTGTGAATGCATTAGAGCTAATCTAAAGACGTAATATTTCCCAAATAAATAAATTAATGTAAACATTTATTAACTAGAACTATTCTTGTTTAACTCTTTTAACTTCATGTTGTTTTTGCTTGAACTAAGCAAATGAAAGTTTAGAAGAACGAGCGACTGATTCATTCTCTTTAAAGATACTCTAATGATCTGTTTTCACTTTCGGAACTAGCCAGTGAATGTTCCAGTCTGATGATTTTTAAAGAAAACAAACGATATTGAAAGTTTCTAACAGAAATGTCGCCATCTACCGGGTTTCGCTGACATTGAAATATATAAAATTAATATATGTTTCTAAGGTTATTATTTCACTGTCAAAGTAATGAGAAATACATATTAAGAAAAGTGATTTACTTATTAGTGATTACTGCTAACAACTTTAATTTATGTATATTAAAATAAGAGGCTGATGTATATTAAAATAAGAAATGTTGCATAAATAGTAAATAAAAATGTACTACATTAAATAATTTATGTTTATTTGTGCAGTTTTATATTTAAAGGCAATCTTTTAAAAAATCATTAACTCGATTTTTAGTAAAATATTTTTGTCGGAGAAATTTGATATACTCCAATAGATGCATAATGCAGTATTTCAATTTATTAAACAGAAAATCACTTTTTCAATATATTTGATTAGTCAAAATGGTACCAGTGCAGCTCTATTATTAACATTCAAATTATTATTACTTTGAATATATTTGACATATATTATACTGATTAACTGAGTTCATGAATTTAAATTTACATGTACTAGCATAGTCTTGTTGTAGGTTACTGATATACAGAGAAATTATAATGTTTAAACTACAATTCTTAATTTTATTTATTTATTAGTTTTAATTGGAACATGGATAAAATATTAATTTATGAATTTCTGTAGGGTTAAAGGTAGATATTTATAAATATTTAAATACATTTTCATCACCAAATAAGAATAATTGGTAGGAAATAAATCATACGTCTTGTAATATTTACTTTCACCCAGTAGTCTTAAACGGCATTAATTTTTCTTCCATTTATGCACTATTTACAAATTCCTACATTAAATATTACAAAACATATATTTAAGGTCGATTGCAACTGATTCGACAATGTTATAACATTTTTTAATTGCTTTTTAGTGTCTATTTCGCTTTGCTGCTAAGGTCATATCTTAACTTTTAAATTATCCGCTAGAAAAACTCCAATCTCTTTTAGTCGATCGGGCATTGTCACTTTACCTAACGTTATTGTTGTTTTTGAGACCCAGACCGTCCGACCTACAAGAAAGGTGTAAGGTAACTGTTTGGACGACCGGGAAGTGCCACACAATTTAGACCGTAACCCAGTGGGGGAGGCATCCACAAGGACCGCACCCTCCTTCCCCTACCACCAACCTCTCGGAAGGACTTACGGACCCACATGTTTAACGTGATCGAATTCCGCATGAACACGACGGCAGTTGTGGTAGCGTGCATATCCAGCGCGCAAACCACTGGACTACCGCTCCCGAAATGTGCCAACAGCACGCGGTGTTCCCAGGTGCCAACAGCAGCGTGCCAACAGCAGCGTGCAAATCCAGCGCGTAAACCACCGGACTACCGCGCCCGAAATGTGCCAACAGCACGCGGTGTTCCCAGGTGGTCACCCACCCAAGTACTAACCGCGCCTGATGCTGCTTGATTTCGGTGATCTAACGAGAACCGGTGTTTTCAGCACGGTAGGGTCGTTGAGATATACCTAACGTGTATACCTACCGTGTATATTCTTGGAAATTTCCTTATTAAGTTATTGTATTGATTAATGATTTTCCTCGGAACCCTGTTTAATAAATCTCACGTAAACAGCAGCCAAATGAAACGTCTTCTACCAAACATCACTTACGTCTGTCAATAGAAAGTTGAACATGTGACGCTAAAAACAAAGCGTTGACAAAGAGAAACCAGTAAAAACAAGTTATGTGAACCAACAGTAAAAGGGGTCAAAGCACTTTTCAGTGAATAGAACTACGATCATAAAAATATTGACAAAACGTGAAGGAAAAGTATCAATTTGGAAATAAGCAAACAAAATCAATTAGCCTCAGAAAACATAGCACCAATTATTGTAAATTATATATGAATGAAATATTGCGAAATTATGCAGTATAAAACAAAAATGAAGAATGAGATTTCTGAAGTTGATTGATTCAACGTTATCCACAAAATTTCGAAAAATATTTGTTCAACCTACAATAAAATACTTGTGAATACAATACTTAATATTAAGGATGATAAATGTAAGAAATAACCGGTTCTATAGGCAAAATGAGATAATCAACTAACTTGAAAGATCATTCCCTTAAACTACAGTAAAAGTTATAGAGAATAAAATATTGCAAAATTAAGAATGCAACAAATGAAAGAATCAGCCTGCTTCGGAACCAAAATGAATTATCTTCATCTACTTACTCACTTAAGAAAACATTCATTGAAATCAACGCAAATATGCCAGTTAAGAATATTTTTAAAATTAAATAAAACATATTAAATAATGAAGGAAAGACTTATTACGGAAAGCAATTACATTTTTTTGGACATTTTATTTAACACTGTAAAAATATCGAAAATATCGAAGTAGATAGGATGATAAAATTAGGTAGAATATAACAAAATATGAAGGAAATAAAATGATTTAGCAAACTTAATTTTTGAAGTAGCACAAATATTTTTCTAAATCGATTATTTTCCTTCATTTTATGTTATGTTTTACGTTTCTATTTACTAAATTTCAACACATATATCAGTAATTCTCAACAACCAAGCAGTCATCGGTCTCCAATTCCTTTTATGTTTCAGCAAAATGAATTCTATCGAAATTATACTAATATTCTTTTTTAGCATTTAGTGCCCATTCTCACATCTCTAAAGAGGAATTTGTCTTATCACTTAATGAATTCCACATAAGTTTATACTTATGTAAGGAAATTATTTATTAGCTGATTTATCCAAATTTGAGTTTTAACTAACTTTAAATTCCAAGAAAAACCTAAATTTCTGAGTATATAAGCCAAACCAGTATTACAGGCATTTTATTTCAAAATGCTTCATATTTATAGATATACAAAATTCACTCAAAATGCTGCCTTACATAATATGAAAATTAAATATTTTGTTAAAATATTTTCTAACAACCTAAGATAATTCATTAAATGTATATACTGCCTTATGCCGTTACTAACGAAGACTGTTGACAACCAGACTGACAGGTTTCGAAGTCAAAATACCTTCTTCATGTACAGTTCTCTAAAAAAGTTAGCTATTATCGAAAACGTCCCTTTTTCCTTAATTTTGCTCGATTTTATCTTTGTAGTTGATGATAACCCATTAAAATTCTGAAAGTGGTTGTTTCCTTCATTAGTATTCAATGCTTTATTTCCTTTTCATGGGAAGTTATCTATTTTATTTTCTGAAATTGGTTGTTTATTTTTGCTACGATCATTAATAGCTTGAAAGCCCACCGTTGGTCTTGATTTTCCTCAAAAACTATTTCCAAGCCATATGTTCTTGAGCAATTCTTCAATTTTATATGTTTAGCATTTCAAAGTCCTTCTCGCACGCAATTCGCGAATTGAATTATGGAGATTAGTGAGCGCAGCGAATAGACGGAGAAGCCCCTTACTTTCTTAAAGAATATAAGCTTCCGATTTCAACAGCAAGGTTAAACTCACAGAACCTCGTGCAAAGACCGTTCCCTCAGTTTCTATCGAGCTCCCCTTGTAGATCTCCCGGTTATAGTGCCAAGGAGTAGCGTTGTTCTAGGCACAGTAGCACGGTCTTGCCCTTATGCTAGAGACTCAAAAGTTTGACTAGCAAGTGACTGGCAAGATGCAGGCATTGGCTTACGAGCGCTTTACTAAACGCTAAACCGATCAGCGAATACTGTTATCTAGAATGGGAGCACGGTACTTATATTGATTGTAATAATTTTAAGAAAATTTCGGGATATTGTAAAATTTATGATTTATTGTCTGTCATATGAAAATTATTTAACAGGTAGCGAAATATTTTTATTACAAACCACTGAACTTTTTTCTACAGAATATACTATCATTTTCCTTTTCATTGATTCGATTAGGGAAATTTATGATGTATTGTCCGTCGTATGAAAATTATTTAACAGACAGCGAAATATTTTATGTAGGTCGACGCGGTGGTCGAGAGGTCAAGGGTAGGTGTTTCCTTGTGATCGCTCGGTTGCCGGGTTGTGGGTTCGAGTCCCACCTACGGACATGGATGTTGTGATGCTGGGCGCGGTGTGAACCGACCCCCCTTGGTGCGCTGGGGCAACGTCATGTGACGGCTAACAGGTTCACGGCTCTGGCCATTGTTTAGGAGACATTGACTGTTCATGTTATATGTTCGGGATATTTAGTCTGTTTGTATAATGTATGTCCTATTCTCTGCCATTTGCAAAAAAAATTATACAGAATATACTATCATTTTCCTTTTTATTGATTCGATTAGGACAATTGATGATTTATGGTCCGTCATATGAAAATTATTTAGCAGGCAGCAAAATATTTTATGTTATAAACCACTGAATAATATTTTTTTCTACCGAATACACGATCATTGTCTTTTTTATTGATTCGATTTGAAAAATCTATGATTTAGAACATGCTTAAAATAAAATATTACTGTATTTTAAATATATTTGAATATCAAAACTCTAAAATTAAATTGTGATCTCTCACTTTTTCATACAACAGCCCATGGAAAGGATTATATTCTCGAAAGTTTTGGAAATCGAAATTTTAATTTTTATGCGCATTTTAAAATCTAAATTTTCCGAATTAACCAATTTTGAACACTTTTGAGCAATGTCTATCTATATGTAAGTAGAAACTATAGTTATATTGGACTATTCAATTGTAAAATGTATTCTTGCAGGTTTGTTATAATTCTGAACAAGCAGTGAAATTTTGAACATCCGTATTGCTAAATAATATTAATAGTGATTTACGATATACCGTATTTTCAAAAGGCGTCAAATCTTGAATAATAATTTTTTCTATGTCCTTTATGGATTTCATATTTATTTCATTTAGCTTTGCAATTTAGAACTGATCACATTTTTACTTTCATTTTATAATGTACCGTTTTACTAAAAATTGGCACTTTCGAGTTTATTGACCCATTGGCCCATTTGAAAACTTTACACATTTCGAATATTTTTGACAAGTTGTACGTGTGTGTGTGTTTGTGTGTGTGTGTGTGTATATGGGTTTATGTATGTGAACTCATGAAACATGTTCGTACCATATCGACATTTTATGTTTAAATATTTTTTGTACAAAATATGAACTTTATTAAGATTTTGTAATTTGCATTCTTAGAAAAATAATTTTTAGAAGAATTCGCTGCACTGTTACGTATGGAGAACAGTGATTCCTGAAACAATTAATCCAAAAACTTAGGCGTATAAAGTATTTAATTATGTTTTAATAGAAATAAGCATATATCTTTAAATATGTTGGATTGACTAATATTTGACGTATTTTAAATATTAATTAAAATAAATATCAGTAATAGATACCAGGAATAATAACAAGAAGTATTAACTAAAATGGTAAAGAACAACTTATCAATGAAAGCTCGTAAAATAATGCTTTTGTTTTAGTTTGATGCAGATTGAGATACAAATGCACTTATACAATAAAAAATATGAATATACTTGTCATTTCACCCACACTTCGCGCTTTTTCAATGACAAGTGTTCATTGTATGTGATACTTACACACTTACTAAAAGTCGCCGATAACCAAATATGATTGTTTACAGAAAAATAATATCAAAAATGTATCCAAATAGAGATCAGTTTTTTGCATATTATATAGGTGAGTCAATTAAATTTAGAATCACACTCAAGATAATAAAAATAATACTAGGTGGCTGTATGCAAACTGGTTATAGGCTACGTTGTATCTATTTCGCATTCTGCATCATTTTACACTACTGAGATTACAAAATATACATAACGGCATTGATGCTATTGCTAGTTTGTTTTATTCTGTTCCTAAAGGAGGTTTCAGTTTTTAGCTAACTTTTCAGAAGTTCTAGAGACTTATTTGAAATAAATTTATAGATGATGTAGATAAGAAATTGTTCATGATTTCTTGTTTTTTGAAATATAATTTGAATTTTTATTAAAGAATTTTCACTGTTCGTTTGTGCTCCTATTAATTATTTCCTGATTACATTTAATTGCGTGCTCTTTTAAAAAAATTGAATAAGAAAATTGAATTGAATAAATTTATAGATGTTGTAGATAAGAAATTGTTCATGATTTCTTGTTTTTTGAAATATAATTTGAATTTTTATTAAACAATTTTCACTGTTCGTTTGTGCTACTATTAATTATTTCCTGATTACATTTAATTGCGTGCTCTTTTAAAAAAATTGAATAAGCATTTGATTATAGAAGCTTATTTCTGTATAATTTAAAGAATTTCCGAAAACAATTGCTCTAAATGAATGTAGTATATCATACATTTTGAATATTAGTTCAGACAGAGAAATTAGACAATGATGAAAAATGTAAAACAGATAAAATATATTTAAAAGTTTTTAAAACGTTTTCTACCTATAGAAAAGTGTGTGATAATTAAGAAAATATAATTAAATATTAAATGTGATTTTAGTCTAATAACAAAATTTGATACCATTGAATACTTTTCATACATAAATGAGTGGATTTCACCATGCTGAATAATTGCAAACTGTTTTTAATACTTAGTATACATATGATAATTTTTCCAAATATATTTTAGTAGTTTGCGTTTTGAAATATTTATATTGTTTCAAAATCTTTTTAAAGTTAAAATTCTCAATCGAATAATTTCCCGGATTTAGAGGTCGTATTATTACTACATATATATACTACATTATCTTGTTCAATACTAATTTTAATTTTTAATATTATATTTCGCTTTATTCAAATCAAGTATTAATTTTGAAGAAACAGGGTATGAAAAAGACTGCATTTTGATTCACTACTTTTGTCAGACCATATAGCTTATTAAATAAAACTAAAGTACAAAGTATTGATTTTTATACTCTTTTATTTTAACTGCAACCTTGTACACCTTCCAAAAAGTTTAACAAATAAATAAATACATACAGGTCATCCAAGAAGCATTCTGAAAGCAAAAGAGATATATTTAAATACAAATCAAGAGAACTGGAAAATAAGACATGAAATGGCTTTTTCACAGTTATTCTGATCTTGACACATGCCCCTTGCATCTCAAACTGAACAGCTACGGGGATTTCAACACAACCTTGTAGGATATAAGAATACCGACTAGATAGGTATTTACACGATATCAGAGGTGGAAGCTATCGTGCTTGTGGCATACATGTAGACAGATCATTGTCGAACGATTCTTCACCTTGGTTGTCTTGACAGAAATAGGAAAGCTTTTATAGGATATCAAAAGCTTTTATAGAGAATAGTATCCAAGCATCAATAGCTCTGCTGCTTTCATTGGCTTATCGGCGGAAATGGAATCCGAGGAGGCCATCGAAATCATGAAGACCCTTCTGCAAGATATCTGCTCTTCTATGATGTCCGTGGTGTCCGTGATGGTGATGCCCATGATGATGTCCGTGATGATGTCCGTGATGATGTCCGTGGTGATGACCGTGATGGTGTCCGTGATGGTGTCCGTGGTGATGTCCGTGGTGATGACCATGATGATGTCCGTGATGGTGTCCGTGGTGATGATGGTGTCCGTGATGATGATGGTGTCCGTGATGATGCCCGTGGTGGTGTCCATGATGATGGTGGTGTCCGTGATGGTGTCCGTGGTGGTGTCCATGATGGTGGTGATGTCCGTGGTGGTGTCCGTGATGGTGTCCGTGATGGTGGTGGTGTCCGTGATGATGTCCATGATGGTGACCGTGGTGATGAGCATGATGATGGCCATGATGATGTCCATGATGATGTCCGTGGTGGTGATGGTGTCCATGGTGGTGTCCGTGGTGATGGTGGTGTCCGTGATGATGTCCGTGGTGGTGGTGATGTCCATGGTGATGTCCATGATGATGTCCATGGTGGTGGGCATGATGGTGTCCATGGTGGTGTCCGTGATGGTGGTGGTGTCCATGATGGTGTCCATGATGGTGACCGTGGTGGTGGTGGTGTCCATGATGGTGTCCGTGATGGTGATGGTGACCATGATGGTGCCCATGGTGATGTCCATGATGGTGATGATGACCATGGTGGTGACCATGATGGTGACCATGATGGTGAGCATGGTGATGCCCATGGTGATGGCCATGGTGATGGCCATGCTTGTGGTCATGTCCGTGATGATGGTGATGACCATGTTTATGGTGGTGGTCATGGCCGTGCTTGTGATGATGGCCATGCTTATGACTGTGGTCATGTCCATGTTTGTGGTTGTGATGATGGTGATGATGGTGGTGGTGTTCACTTTTGTCCTTTACCACAATGACTTCCTTCCTAAAATATGAGAGTTTATGTACTAATTATACTTTTATGCTTCTTATTTATCTGTGGATAACATATTTGCTGATAGCAAAAATATAAATTTTTATATATGAGTTATATTAAAGCGGAACAAAAATAGTTCCAGATATGAGAATTAAAAACATATTTTCAACAGATGTCAGTGTATAGACATATTATGTATACATTTATTTATTTTAAAAAATCATACTAACCCATGATGATGGTGGGGTTCCGGTTCTGGCTCGGCATTAGCATAGTAGGCAACAGCTACCACGAGGAGGAGGAAGATCCTCACGGAGACCGACATCCTCTGTGAAAATTCTTACATGTCATTCAGTAATTTCTTACATGAAGAATATGAATTAATCAGTTTATTGGGCTTAATCTACTCTTCAATAAGGTGAGTTATATATTTTAAGTATGAAATAAAACTATTTTATAGACAATATTAGAATTTACTGCTAAATATTGATGGTTAAATCATTTAAAGCATATGTTGCTACTGTCGAAGATATCCATGAATATTATTTCATATTTTGAGTATATTATTTTTCAAACATCATTATACTAATGTATCTTAAATCTGAGATGAGAAATTATATTTTGTAAGCTGTAATGCACTTATAAATGTTATTTTACTAGAACAAGAACTTAGTCCGTATAGAAACATAAATAACAACTTTATCTTCTATGTATGCATTAAAAATGATGCAGAAGGATATGTAATAATGAGAAATATAATGTTAATATAACCATTGTACAGTTAATTGTCAACGAATTCATATAGCAGTCATATTTTTATTTATTTATATATATTTATATATGTATAGCACCGATGTCTTATACTTGACGAAATGTTTTAAATCTACGTATCAAGCGACACAAAATATTGTTGATAATATTATATGCTCAGTACAATTTAGTTAGATAAATTTTTGCACTTTTAATCTGTTTCATATAAATGTAAAATAGAGAATTTTTATAGATAGTAAGATATTATGCTTAAATATAAAAAATCCACTTCCGAGAAGAAGTTAATAAGGAAAACTACAGTATCTTCAGTCCCTCACTTCGTGTTGATTGACTCTTTTTTCCGCCTAATTTCTTTCATTTTATGTCATTGCCACTTTCAATAAAGGAAAACATTAACCATAAACACACGCAACGTTAAAAACCTTTCCCCTCTGAAAGAGTTTATAGTCGTTATGGGCAATTGACCATGTATAACGAGTTGGCTCTTGTCGCAGAAGTTGTAGTTTTTCTTCCGACCAATCAACCAAAACGCTACAACTTGTATCACTTTCACTGAATCCGTCACGTGTGGTTGAAAAAGTACTTAAGATGTAAAGCGATGTCACTAACATTAACCGGAAGTGTAAATTACCTATAATACTTCAGTCGGAGCTGATTGTCATGAATAATGTGGTAAGTAGGACAAACAAGACATTCGTGCTCTAGACGTTTATAGAAAAAAAATGTGAACATTTACATGACATAACATTTAAAAGAAACGGTTTACTTGGCAGAGGGCATTATGTGTTGCAAAGGTTATGAATTATATAAATTATGAATTATATATATTATGAATTAGTTATGAATAATATAATTTAAAATTACTGTTTACGGTATTCTGAAAATATATAGATATTTTAAAATTGTTCCACTTTCTTACGATTTTCTAAAGCTATATAAGCTCTACGATGCTTCCTTGAATACAAGTGAAATCGTTTCAAATTTTAATAAACAAATTGAAATCTAATATACGATATCTACATTTTTATATAAATGTATGAAATCCGATATTTATATGTTAAGTAAATACATAATATTATGAAATTCAATTAAATTAAGATTTCAATTTCTATTGATTCATCGATTTAATTAAGCTAAAGAATTAACAGAAACAATTCACATTCTATTTTATGTTCCTACTTTTTTTTGTTTACTTAAAGTAATTGTTACCAAAATAGATCTGTGCTTTTTAATGATAAATTTAAGAACCATTAAAATATAAATAATTTTGGGAAAACAAGTTATTTAGTATATCTAGAAACAATTAAGTAGTGTACAAACTGTATATAACTTCTTAGCTTGCTTTTATATTATAGTAAATAGGAAATCAGATAAAAATATTAAAATAGTGACACAGTTAATAGAAAGTGGGAATGCATATAACCATCGCAATAAATAAACTTGCTAAGTTTAAAGATAAAGACAGTATTAAACAATTAGCCAAATGGAATTTTATAAACTCTGAATTTTAAGTGTATTTATCATTATTTCTTCACTGTTGCTCTACACTAATTACACTATTGTTCTAGACTACTGTTCTATTCAGATTGTCCTACATTAATCACTGATTCCATAGTTTATGAAATATTAACATGCAGCTTTTGAAATTGTACAATACAGTTTGCCATTTTCGCAATTTTTTTAATAATAATCGCAACATGTAAATCTGATGAGATTGATTAAATAAAGGATAAGTAAAGCATTTTAAGCAATTTCCGTTTATGGAAATTTTAAAGGAAGGTCTTATAAGGTAAAATATTGATATCAATTTTGGTGGAAAAATGCAGTGATTACAACATTTAAAAAAAATGTATTATTTAGTACATATAATATTATCAAAATTTTATGCTGTTGTGTACAGCACTGTACATTATTTTATAAGTTTAAAAACTAGCAAAGTAATGCAAATTTTATTTATTGTTTGCCTAATTATATGCGCTTTAGTTTAAACTACATTATATTACCTGATATTTAAGGCCAAAGGCAGATTATTTCAGAATAATTTTTGCATATTAGACTTTTTATGATATTTTCATTAAACTTTAAAAATAATTAATCGTTTCCAGGTGAATAAAAATGAATATTTGCGCATAACTACAGCAGAAAAGAAACTTTATTGTTAAGGATATTTATGTTTGTATAAATAATTGCTTCTTAAAAATTTTATTGTTTAAGAAATATTATGTTTAATTTTTAGCTTAATGATTACATTTAAGAAACTAGAAAATTTTAATTTCATCAAATATTTGACGCTAAAATTTAATAGTAGTGAGATATATATATTAATTTTTGGTAAATTAGAGATTGATAAATTATAGATATTAAGTGGAATATCACATTAATTATAACTGAATTTTACATTTACATTTAAATGAAATTTCTAATCATGCGATATTTTCAAAAGTAAAGTCAATAGTAAAGTCCTAGTAATAAGATAAGATATTTGTATTTATATACACAATTGCTTTATTAAAATTTTATTGTTCAAGAACTATTTTGTTTAATTTTTAGCTTACTAATTACATTTTAAAAAGATAGAAATTTTTAATTTCATTAAAATATTGAATTTAAAATTTGATATTAATAAGAAATATATATTAATTTCTAGTAAATTAGATATTGATAACTTATGTCAATTAGATTATCAAATTAATTATAATTGCATTTCGTATTTACATTTAAATGAAATTTCTTATTGTGCGGTATTTGTCAATGATAAATTTTGAATGAAACTCTTGCTATTAAGACAAGAAGACTTATACTCAACCACTTGAACTAAAAGGTATAAATCCACAGTAGAAGAACACACCTGTAATCCAGATATATAAGTCCAAAGGAAGGATATAAGACTAGTGATCGAACCCGATAGGTTCTCTGCTCAATCTGGGATCGGAATCAGGTATATATACCCAGGGACTTTTGACTTCCTACATGCAAAGACACATGTAGTGCCAAGCATCTTGAATATCAGCATTTCCTGGACGTATCAGCCTTGATACGGTTCGACTCTTTTTTGGAAGACGAACTTTCAATAGGAAGCCGAGACTGCAACCAGGGAATTAGAAAAATTAAATAATCAGAACAAGAAATGTAAAAAACACACGTGTACTTAACTTCCTTAACCCCGCTTCCGTTTCGCTTTAGTAATACATTCTTAACACTTGATGTAAAATTCCTGAACCAAATTCGATACTTTTTTCATTAGAGTTTGATGCTTGGGCATTGGAGATTGAGGGTGATATCTCATATTTGGTTTCAATCAAAAATATGTTATTGGGGCAATAATATTTCGAATTTGTCGCTGATCAGTTCATGCGGTCTATCTTTTGCAAACTTCGTTAAAAATGGGATGAAGTGAATAATTGGACAAACCACGTGAGTAAGAAATTGTATTAATTTCATTTAGTTTGGAAAATTCTATTATTTTTCATTTAGTTTGGAAAATTCTATTATGCCTGTATTTAGTTAGACAAAATGCTCTAGGTAAGATTAGACGCACCCGAAATAAATATGGTATTCGGATGACTACCTACCCAGGTCCTAATGTAATCCCCGCCTAAATTCTTAATTTTCTAGCGATGGCTAGTTTTAGATCTTAATTAGGGATATTTTCTCGGTTTGGTTGTAGTTTGGTTAATATTTAAAATTCAGTTAAAATCTAACTTTCATATTTAATTTTACAAATATTTATTTAATACTTATTGTTTTACTTTATAGCAAATAAAATGATATTAATATGTTTGCACTTGTAATTAATTTACTACCTAATGTCCATTTTTCTGATTTCAATTTTTTCTTTCATATCAACTATAAGCGGTTTGAATATCAATTATGTAAATGGAGCTATACAATCATAATTAATATTAAGTTAAATGACTACACACACACAGTAATTTTCATTTTAGAGTATTAAATAAATACAATTTCTGAATTGTATTATACTAATGATTTTTTACGATTGCTAAATTTGATAATTACTTACAAGTAAACTAAAATTTTATTAAATTTGGAATGTATTTCTTGTATAAATATGAATTCAAACCGCAATTACAATAATCTACACATCTTAAAAATTAGGCCTCAAATCCATCTTTTCCGAAAAATTTTGAATTTCAGTTATCTGAATTTCAGTTATCTGAATTTATTTTGAATTTAAGTTATTATAAAATTAAAAATATGCCCGTGCGTATGTATGTGTGTTTATTTCTCTCATTATCACGGGAGAATGGCTACACAGAGTTTCATGAAATTTTGCCCACGTTAAATTTAGTCTATGAAAATCTATTGACCAGGGGTTGTCAAGAAGTTAATATAAAACGTATAATTAAAACTTTCATAGAAATATCATTATGCAGACGATATATTTTACGCAAATTTATTTGAATAAATTTAAATCATGTTGCTTAGCAACGCGATTAAATTAAATGCGTTTATATGAAGATTTTTATGAAATGTTTTCCGATTTTAATAATAAAATTCACGATTGTGACTCAACTCGAAATACCAGAATTCATTTTTTTTTTCAAATTTTTCAAGGAAAAATTTTGAAAAATGTGTATCGTCAGTCTAAACGATTACAACTATAGCGTGTTACCTTTCACTTTAAAGGGCTTGAAAAAGTCTTTGGATTGTTACCCGATTTGGAAATGGAACCCCAAGGGGGTAACTTTCCCCCAAAGGGGTTTAATGACGTCACTAACAAAAAAATTTGCACCGCGGCTATTTTTCACAACAATGATTTAAAATATTAAGTCTCGTGATCATTGAACTATAAATAAACCCTTTTATGCATGATAACGTCAAAATTTGTCCTATGCTATCATGTTAAGTAAATATAAAATTTCGAGAAAATTTCGAAGTTTTCACACGAATTAAAAAAACATTCTATCTAGTTCAAGAGTTTTTAATAGCAAAGTCGGGCATAAGTTTCGTGAAAATCCATTACTATTTGCGGCTGCTATCTCATGCACCAGAAATAGACCATTGATAGACATACAGACAGACATACAGACAGACATACGGACAGACAGCAAGACATTCGGACATATCTCTAAAAATAGTCAAAACATGTTCAGGAGGTCATAAATATATATTGGCATCATAATCTCGAATTCAAAAAACTTCGTGAAAACAATACTTTCTCTTAACTATATTACAAAGTATGAGAGGATATAAATGTAAATTTTATAAATGAGCGGTATTACATTTTTGACTGGATTATATCAATTGCTGTCTTTGGTTTAAAGAATACTAGAATTATTGACATATTAAATTTATTGTTCAATCCAATTTATTTTTACAAATTTTCAAACTTATTTTATTTAGCCAATTGATGAAACATAATAAAGTGTATACTGTATTTTCTTATATCATTTTAGCGCTTAGCTTTTGGCATACACTAAGAAAATTTCTTATTTTTTGTAAATAACAAGTAATTGACAAGTAACAATAATAATTTTTACAACAATAAATTGAGAAGTGGGATTAGGATGATTTATTCTTCATATCTGCCTGTGATTATAATTTTGTGCAGTGAGAACAGAGATCATTATACTTCATTTTAGGAGAATTAAATTAAATATTTTAATAGAATGGTTTGAATAAAAATGTCATTTAGAATACTACAGGAATTTGCACATAATCACGAACTTTAAGTTTCTTTATATTATATAATCCGTATGAAGAATGTTTATACTGCTCTTTTCAAATAATACAAAAATTTCAACTTTTTTGGAAAATTAGCCATATACATAATATACAATAAAGTGTTACTTTTTTATGACGTATTTTTGCTAGAAAACTATAAAGAATAAAGTATTCAAATACATTCCAAGATTTGTCCGTTTAATATACAAATGAAAATGTAAAATAATAATTTTATATATACGGATGCATTAAGAATAACTGTCATGAAAACATTAAATTTATTGGATTGTGTTGACATATCTTAGCTTTTATATTAGCTCGACTTTCTCACACTAAATTTCATTTTTAATAGCTCTTTTTCTAAATTTTTCAAGAAATTGTTCAAAACATTGGTGTCATCCAAATGATTACAATTATAACATGTTACTCTTCACTTTAAAGGGCTTGAAAAATGTTTTCGATTGATACTATACTTGACAATGACCCCACCAGGGGGGGGGGGGTAACTTCCCTCCAAGGGGCCTAATTGACGTCCCGAACACAAAAATTGTTCGGTTATTTTTCGTATCAATGATTGAAACTATATTATGTCTCGTGTTCATTAAGCCATAAACAAATCCTTTTATGGATGATTATGTGAAATTTTGCCCTTAGCTGCCATGTTAAATAAATATAAAATTTCGAATAAATTAAGAAGTTTTCACGTTTAAAAAATATATCTAGTTCTAGCTTTTTCATTAATCAAGCCAAATATAAAATTTCCTGAATATTTCCATTAATATGCCTGGCAACTATAGTATACAAAAGGAATCGATCACAGTCTCAGCAATTCGAAAATTAAAACGTCGAATTAAAAAAAAAAATTGTGTCAATGTGTGAACAAGGGTAAACATTTTTATATAATTTACATAAATGTAATTTTATTATTTTACAAACTAAAATATTAATATCCAAATTTGCTCTTATATGTTACATATTTTGCTTAATCCTGTAAATGAATGAAAGAAAGTCCTTCTGTATTATATAAGAACGCCATAATTAACCCCAAAATCAGATTGGACAGTAATAGATCCTAGCTACATTTGTATTTTGGAAAAATTACAGATAACTCCTGATCTAATATTACAGTTTCTTTAACCTATTGAAATTGAATTGTTCCCAGTCTAGTATTTTGCTCTTTGGTTCATTTATTATTACTTTCCCTGCAATACATAGCAATGTATGGGGAAAGTAGTATTGGAATCATGCCGAAAATAGCAACTCGAGTTTTCGACGGATCTATACGTTTTGGGACCTCTAGAATAGGAAAATCTATTTTTAGCGTGAAATCGGTGTGTATGTCTGTGTGTCTGTCTGTGCAGTGTATTTATCCACTCTAACTCAAAAACAAATGGTACAAAGTTCATAAAATTTAGTAGGTGAGTCACTTGTGTATGACTCTAGTGCTGATTAGTTTTTGGTACGATTCGGAATAAAAGAATCCGTTTTTTTTACGAAACGGTCCGCAAAAATATCTTGTATCCACTCTAGTTAAAAAACTTATTAACCAGATTTCACAAAATTTCGTAAATAAGTGACTTGTGAGATATCTTGGTGCTGATTAGATTTTGGTTCTGATTAGATTAGATACTTATTTTACATGTAAGAGTGCTCATACGAGGTGGTTGCGACATCGACAGAGTCGGAATTTCAGTTATTTTTTGTTTTGTTTGTTTTATCCTATATAAATATAATTTGCTCATTTAGGTGCAAGCTATGCTCGAGATTAACTTTAATTTTACTTCTCTAGCTAAATGTACTATATTTCTTTTTTGCGATTGCAAGTATTTGCATTAACTATTCACAACATGGTGTGGTTATATGTAAGTGTGTCATCCTTAATCACCCCAATGAAAAAAATTAAATGTGTTACAGACATCCAGGGTATATATTTGATTAACTATTGCCTTATAAATATTGCGTATTTTATTAATATGTTCATTTTCAGCTTCTAGTAATACTAGAGCTTAAAGTTATACATTTTAGTTTCTCATTTTTCGACCCAAATTGTCTGACCTACCAGAAAGTGCAAGGTATCTGTTTGAACAGCTTGGAAGTAAAATCTAATTTAGATCGGAACCCTTTGGGGGAGCATCCACAAGGACCGTACCCTCTTGTTTAGATCGGAACCCTTTGGATCGACATCTACAAGGACCGTACCATGTTATTTAGATCGGAACCCTTTGGGGAGGCATCCACAAGGGCCGTTCCCTCTTATTTAGATGGGAACAATTTGGGGCGGCACCCATAAGGTCCGTACCCTGTTATTTAGATCGGAACAATTTTGGGCGGCATCCACAAGGACCGTACCCTCTTATTTAGATCGGAAACCTTTGGGGCGGTATTCACAAGGACCGTACCCGCTTGTTTAGATAGGAACCCTTTGGGTTGACATCCACAAGGACCGTACCATGTTATTTAAATCGGAATCCTTTGGGGAGACATCCACAAGGGCCGTTCCCTCTTATTTAGATGGGAACAATTTGGGGCGACACCCACTAGGACCGTACCCTGTTATTTAGATCGGAACAATTTGGGGCGGCATCCACAAGGACCATACCCTCTTATTTAGATCGGAATCCTTTGGGACGGTATCTACAAAGACCGTACCTTCTTCTCTCTATCACCAAACTCTTATGGAATCATATGTTTAACGTATCTGTACTCCGTGTGAACACAGGGATAGTTTATTCAGAGCCGAAGATCGAACTCGGATCAACCGAGTGCGATTCCCGCGTCCTATCACTGGGCTGCACCCCCTAGCAATCCCCGCGCACCTATCATTGAACTGCTTGCTCATCCCTATACTTTATAACTTGAGTGAACAAATACTGTTTACATGGTATTTGACTAAGGGCTCTCTAACTTTGAAATGAAACAACTTGGAAATGGTGATCGATAGAAGACTGAAACAAGTGATAAGTTTATTGGGAAAGCCGTAACAATCTGTTACAAAAATTTTAAAATTAGTTACAAGTGTTGCTTACAGATGGCGCTGTGCGCTGTAGTCTCAGTACGGTGTCCGAGAAATAGGCTATAAATAATGTGCAAGGTGCATGTTGAATCGATTTTGATGTGATTACAATGACTGCTTTACCAAGAACAGTTTCACCACTATGTATAGCCTACTTCTGGGACTCCGTACTGCGACTACAGCGTACAGCGCCATCTGTCAGCAACATTTGTAACTGATATTGAAACTTTTGTATCAGATGCTTTCCCAATAAATATATATCTTCTGTTTCAGTCTTCTATCGATCACCATTTCCAAGTTGTTTCATTTCAAAGTCAGGGAGTCCTTTGTGAAACACCATGTATCTAGATTGTATTGGTGTCTTATTTCCGTGTAGCTGCCGGAGTGTCCTGCCAGGGCCATAAACTCACTGTGATAGTGCAGTGGTAAAATGCAGGTTAAAGCCGCTATGTAAGAACTATTACTCCCTGTACAGTAAGTTATTTATGTTTTACAGGCGTAAAACATAAATAACTTATAAATAACTTAACGTCTAAGAAGATGTATCGTTAAAGCATTCTTTGTTTTTTCAAGAATTTTCTGTAAAAATATTTGAGTTTTTCTGTTTTTCGGTGAAATTTTTATCAACGGTTTGCATCTTAAATTCTGGGCAACTTTAGGTATTCATGCCAGTGTAAAGTATAAATGTATGAGAATTTCTGTTGGAATATATATATTCAGAAAGGTATAATTTTAAACATTATCCCCTCATACAAAAGACCTGAAAGAATGAATAATTCTTTTTCTCCTTTTAAAATTTTCAGAATTATTCTTCGGCAAAGTATTAAAATTTTATATCGGGTGAATTGCCGTTATAACATTTCTCACAACCTAGTGTTAGTTCAAATTAATATGGAAACGTTCTTATTCTTGCACACGTAATAATATTACGAGATTTACCAAGAAATAAAATAATTATATACTTTTTGTAAAATATTTATATACTTTATATTTTTCATATTTTAATAAAATGGTTCTTAATGGGGTTGCTTTTCGAAGAATGTAATCTATTTAGTTGTACCATGCATTCTCATGTAATTACTTATTAAATTACATTTCTTCATTTTGTATTTAAGCATTTGAATTTCTGGCACAGTAATTCTTCCGCAAAGGCTTTACTATTCAAAAGTGTTAAAGTAAATGAATGTGGAATATAAGATTTCACTTGACTATTCCTTATACAGAATTTTAATAACTTAGATTATATCCGTTTTACATATATTATCCCTAATAATTCTGGATAACTGTACAATTATCACGGGATTTCGTCAAAATAATTTTATTTTTTAATATCATTTTTAATTTACAATTTTGATTTATTACTTTTAAATATTACTAGGTAATTTAATATACTACCATTGCATTCAAATTGTTACATATGTATAAACAAAGCTAATTTTATGAGTTATTATAAAGTAATTAACCTTTTAAATTCGATTTCAAAATTTAAATTTATAAGTTAGTAGTGTGACAGTTATTTTTATCAATCGGACGTATCAAAGCACATTTATTCTAAAATTACTATCCAGTCGCCTCATAACTGAAAAAGGAGACTATATTTTTACCTTCGAAACCGCTTGATACAGTTAATAAGCTGGTTTTATCTGTATTTCTAACAAAGAGTTTACTTTTAACCTTAAAAATACTATTTTAATATTAATTCTTTGAATATCGGTATTCAATCTACATTTTTCTCCATTATATCCGTAAAAATATTAAAACTAATTCCATTGTGTCCATACTTTCTGCTTATTTCATCACTTTGGCCATGTAAGGGTATGTGGGCCATGTAAGGGTATGTGAGCCATGTAAGAGCATATAAGGGACAAAAATCTACGTTACAGTAAGAAAAACTAGGCGAAACAACTATTTTTTCCTACCTTCTAATATGCTTGATGCTTTACTAGAATTGTTTAACTAGTCTACTATTACTATCACTTTTTAGTACATAGTATTATTTCCCTGGAAAATGCTATCAAATGTTTAGTTTCTAATAATGGATGCTGTAGCCATGACAGTTCCAATACATTTCGTCTGGATATGATAACATTTTATTAGTATTTTATATAGACTTTATAAATATAAAATTTAATGCCTATTGAAGGTTCTTTCAGATGTAACAGATGTTACATCTGATGTTCAGATGTAACAGATGTTCAGATGTTACAGCCAAAAAAACATCGTTCCAAAAAGATTCGGAATGTGTTTTGGAGGGATTAAAAGGCATATTGTGTTGAAATCTAAATGCAGAATTCTGAACATTTTTGAGAAAATGATACGTTCTATGTTTTATAGTAAACAAAGGTAATAATATCAGTTAATTTAAAAGAATCAATTTATTTACTGTAAAGCTTTTATTAATTTAGTCGAAAGAGCGAAATTCATTTCATTTGGTATATCAAGAAAAAGGTTTTTTTGCAAGTAAAATTTATGCATTTTCTAAAATTTTGTACATTAAGTAAGATTCATTTTGTATATCATAATTTTATTTGTTCGGAAAATACAAAAAATATTTTGTAGTTGCCGTAGAAATACTGTAAAATGCAAAAGAACTTTTTAAATATGAGTTAAATAATATGAGTTATTTAATTCAGCTCATTTATGTCAAGAGTTTAGGAAATATATTCAAAACAGTGAAAATCGTTATCCCTTATTTGACTATTTTTATTTTCTATATGGTTGTAAAATCAGTCATATAATTGAAAATAAAATATCATATTTATATTCAAATTTAATTCAGCTAACAATTTCTTTGTTATTAAGATATTTCTCATCAATCATATTTTACAAAGTTGATTGGATTATTATAGACGTATCCCTGGTTATGAAATATTTTTAGTAGTAAATATGTTAATCATGACATAAAATTAAATGCACCATAATGATTTCTAATAGCAAAATTTGCTGCACATATTTCATAAATAATATAGTTAAAAGTATTAACAGAAACATTTTTATACAGACATAAAATTAAATTTATCATATTGATTTCTAACAGCGAACTTTGCTGCAAAAATGTCACTGCTAATAATTGTTAATAACTAAGATACTTTTATGCAGACATGATATTAAATTTATCATGATTTTTTCGCTGTTAATACTTTTAACCAACAGAAGATAATCGAAAAACAAAAGTTCTCAACTCATGAGTTCTTTTCTTTGCTTCCGGTGAAAACGCACCATACAATTTAGAGCACATCATGCACGAATTAAATTTTTCTTTTTTTTATTGCTTTTGGCGCAAATAATTGTTTTCTTTCTCTATCGGAGTTCAATGGAAATTAAATTACTGTATAATGGAAGCAATGCGAAAGCGATGAGAAATGGTGCAAAAATAGTTTTTATGAGTAGATTTTCTAGATAATTTATTATCTAAAGAAGTGAATCCTGCCATGACATTGCGCAAGGTACAGAAAAATGTTTACTTTCTAATCTGGGATCTTTCTAATATATAGGAAGTATTGTTAATCCAAAGTTTTTCGAATTCAAGATTTGAACAAAAAGAACGTTTTACTCCTGCAAATCGTCTGAGTACTAAACATTTTTGGAAATGTGTCCGTATCTTTGAACATACGTTTGTGTATGTGTGTGAGGTGTAGGCATAATACGAATGTCTTATATTGTTAATATTATTTAAAATCATAAAGACATACCCGACCATTAGTGCTAGCACAGTCAGTGGTGTAAAATTATAATTTTAACTAAGCTATAAATATAAATGATTTCAAAATAGCATATTTTAGCACTAAATGCAGAATGCAATACAAAAATAATGGTATCGATAAGTTTTAAAGGCAAAAAATAGCCTCTTTTTTCAGGACACACAAGAAACCCAACCATTATTCGTGAGAGCGCGATCGGCAACTGATGCAAGAACAGCAAACGTGACTGACGTGACTGATGAGGAATGTGTGTTTCCAATGATAGGAGAAAATAAAAGATATAAAATGCCTAGATAAAAGGAGTTTGAGGTGAAGCATGATGAATGAACGGTTAAATACTAATGAGAAAAGTGAACGTGTAACAAAGGATTCAGATCACTTATTCAAAGGAATTAAGTAATTTAAATCCTTTGTTGGATGTTCAGATTCGTCTTGCGTATTTACCGTAGTGCAATACCCATACTCTATCCCCTGGGCTGGCTCGCCATTGCATATATATGCTCGGTATTTCAAGCTTGTACTGTTCCGGCCGATCGGAAGGCCAAACTGTACGTGTATGGCGGGCTTTAGTGTTAGTGTATGTATTTCTTCAAGAATTGCAGATTAAGTTCATCAGGAAAAAAACAATTTAGTAACCCTTATTCTTTACCTGAAATCGTACTTCGGTATCCCTAGTATTCTAGTGAATTTAAAATTAAGTTCTGCACAATAAATTTACTATACCAATTACAATAGTTTTTATTTAATTTAATGTGTATCTTAATGGAGTATATCTTTGTGAAAAATAAACGATTCTGCGGATCAGGTTGAACAGGAGTATTATTTATACTACAAATTACATCATTATATTTTCAAGAAGTACAAACTAGAAATATTTTGAATCCCCATAATTCCGTATATTTGAGATCATACTATATTTTATGTTGAAATTACTTTTTTAGAGCAACCGCTAACACAGAACAAGTTTATCCCTCGTTAGAAATCAGTAATTCCGAAATGCAATCATGGGCACCTGCCCCCTCCCCTGGACGTTCAAGGTCACAAAGGTCATCAAGCTAATATGTGCTTTATGTCTCCTACTGGAGTCCCCCCTTTCCCTAATTGATAAAGTTATTTTGGCTGCCATGGTAGATATTGATTGTAATTTCTGCAGAAAATTTTGCCTTAAACTGCTATTTTGAAAATATGTTTTTTTTTCACATTTAATCACTAATTATAAACATTTCTTTATCCTACGCCCACTGCTGCTCTTTCAAGCAGGATGTGCCTTGCAGTCCACTAGTAGAACTGAATACTCGACGTCATCCAGTTCAGGGTAAGCCACAAAGTGGTCGCTGGCCATATTCCCGCATGGCCACAAAGTGGGCAGGACGAGATGTCAGAAAGTCCAATACCCTGTATATAAGACTGAAGATAATAATACCCTATTAAAGTTGTAAAGCAGGCAATAGCAAGAACTCTTGGGATATCCCGGAGATTTCTTTTATGTATGTCCATAAGGCATGACCACTTCTTTTCTGCTGAAAAATATCCATAGTTAGGCGTTCTCTTATCTAGAATGTTTTTCCTTATTATCTACTCGGAATTATGAAAAGGAGTGGGAATAATTATTTCATTGAGTTGACAAAAGTGCAGCCTTGGCTAAATTTCTATTATTTCATTGCCATATATCCCACTAGTGATTATATACATAGAAACCTTACTTATAATACCAGGATCAACATCATCTCTAAGGCTCTAGTATCTAGCAATATCCTGCGAACAATTTTTGCTCATTTTTAAAAGTACCTCGATTACTTACTAAACGACTGCGAAATTTCCATTTACAGGCAAAAGCAACCATATAAAAACTGCATTGATAATAGTCTATCCGCTAAGTAGATTATTTATCATTAAGGAAATGTTTAGAAGCAATAAATACCTGATTTTAGCAATATTTTTACTGAAATCAATGAAGAAGTATTTCACTAGTTGAAAAGTATTCTATTCCGTATATATTACACGGTTTTCGAAGTTACTCATTGGTTTTTAAGTTTTCAAAGTCTCAAAGTTTTCAGAGTTTTTCATTATATAGGCTTCTTAATATAATTAATTTTTTCGTCTTTTTACATCGTGTCTTTAAATTAACTTTCAAAGTCACAAATATCATTTTTGTCCATGCCTATTCTCATATTTATCTCTTGTATTGTGTTTTTTATATCGCACAAGTTTTTGTACAATAACTGTTTAGCATACATATATATGCATAAAATTGTTTATATTTTGTCTTCTAACAACTAATTTATTATAAATTTTTCACGCGTTCACTCCACAAGAACTATGTATTCACACAAGAAATAAAAACTTCGTAAATACAGCATAAATATAAAAAAAATGGCCTACTAATTTCAAAATCAAATAACATACTTCTTCTTCAGAACAGACAAGAAGCGCGACCTCTTTTACTTAAGTCAGGTCAGCAATTGAGGATATCTTATGTACCTGACTGAAGGTTGACTTGAGTCTTGCTTCTGGTTGGTCCTGAAGAAGAAGGTTGTTATTTGTCTTTGAAATCGGTAGACCAGTTTATTTTTATATTTTGTAATTATATATACATGGCCAACTCAATAAGTCTCCGGTCTAACTAAGAAAAACAATTTTTTTTTTAGAAATTCGACTTTATTCATCAACATACTCTCCTTCAAGAGTGATACATTCATTCCAACGCTCCTCTAACTTTTCGATGCCCTTTTTTGTAGACCGATTTGTCTTTGCTCTCAATATAGGCCTCAGTTTCGGCAATCACTTTTGAGTCAAATTTCTTTCCCTGGAGCATCTTTTTGATGTCTACAAAAAGCCAGCAGTCGCTGGGGGCCAGATCTGGAGGGAACGGTAGGTGAGGAAGCAATTCGAAGCATAATTCATATAATTTAACCATCGTTTTCATCAACTTGTGACACGGGGCATTGTATTGGTGGAACATCACTTTTTTCTTTTGCATGTGAGGCCGTTTTTTCTTGATTTCTACACTCAATCGATCCAATACCGCCATGTAATATTCGCTATTGATAGTTTTGCCTTTCTCAAGATAGTCGATGAACAAAATACCATGCGCGTCCCAAAATGCGGAAGCTATAACCTTGCCAGCTGATTTTTGGGTTTTGGGTCGCTTTGGACGACTTTCGCCGGCTGCTGTCCACTCAGCTGACGATATTTTTGATTCAGCTGTATAGTAATGGATCCATGTTTCATCCGTTGTCACATACCGACGCAAGAAATTCTTCTTATCTCGCTTGAAGAGCTCCAAACAGCGCTCTGAATGGTCGACGCGTTGTTGTAGGCTACAAGAACATCGGAATTATGATTTTATTACTTCACTTACATAAAACGAAAATTTGAATTAAGTGAAAGTCAGTTCAATTCAAACCAAATTAAGATCAATTATACTCCAATTATAGACCTATTTGGTTCAAAAAATTCCTCAAAACTTGTAGAAAACTTGTCTTTAGTAGACAATAGTGTTAAATCATTTTTTGGAATTATAAGAAACTTTTGAAATTATAAGCTGTCGAAGACAGAGAATTAACGCTTTTAGAAATTAAGATGCAGTTTGTTTAATAATTTTGCTTAACAATGTATGGTGCTTGACGTCGAAACAGTTGCCTCATTTGAAAATTGACAACTGTACGTGAGTCTAGTTTCAATTAAACTGTCAACATTTTGAGATAGTATAGTTATCTTAGGTGTCTCTAAACTGTTGATCTGTTTAAACCTATGAATTTTCTTCAGCACTAAATCCCCATTTTTAGAAAACCTCTTAATTCGTTTCTCCATGATATCCTTTTGTGATATAGAAACCAATTTGGAGCGTGCTTGAGGACAGGTGTGTTGCTGTTTCTATAAATTCCACTTGCACAGAATTAGGCCAGAATAATTCCATTAGACTAAAATTCATGGTAAACGAAGATACATTATAGTTTCTGTTGGTATATATACCCCGGGCGCTCGATGCTAAAATACTAACTACCTAATTTATGCCGGAACCAATGGTGGCGAAGTCACTGGGATCGTACCCTCATTTCCCTGACCCACCACCTCTCGAAAGGATTATCAGACCAACATTTTTATTGTTTCCATACTCCATCTGGACACGGGTATGCTTTTGCACGACGTCGAGGTTCGAACTCGGGCACACTCCGTGCGATCTTCTTGCCTTAAAAATTGGGTTATCCCAGCCTCGAAAAGGGAAATACAGGTGAGTTTGAGAGTTAATAGTCTAAATATGTGTGAATTGCATTTGCGAGTTAGATTTCATAAAACTTCATAAATTTTATGAAATATACATATTGCAATTTATATGCCTGCCAATGTTCAAAATTGATGAATTTGTAAAACGTGGGAAATTATACAATAACTGCTGAATTAAGTTTTATAGTTTTACATGATATACACAATACATTTTAAATTGTTGAGTAAATCTCCTGCAATTACATATTTAACATTTTGAGAAAATGTTAGTCTATGTCAGGTGATTTTCCAAGTTTCTGTGTTCATCTGTGCAAACCTATAGGAAAATATTATAAAGGTATATTTTACACATTTTATGTTAATATTTCCTGTTTAAATTATTATATAAATAACTGCAAGCAGAATATGGATTCGAAAATAGCAGTATTGCAAGCACACTTTTTCTAAAAAAATATACTTACAGTTTAATATAGAAATAGTAGTTTTAATAAACAAAGAAATCATAATCTATGCACATTAATAGTTACCAATGGAAAATTCCACAGTAGAAATATGTTAAATTAGGCTGGCTATAGGCCTAATTGGCTTGAAAAAATGACCAAAATATAAAGCATATCTTCTGAAAGCAATGTTAAATTAGTTTTTGCAATTATAAGAAACTGATCGTTTAAGCATGTCAGTGACAGAGAACTAACACTCTCAGAAATTCAGTTGCAATTTTATTACACTCTCAGAAATTAAGCTGCAATTTTATTACACTCTCATAAATTAAGCTGTAATTTCATTACACTCTCAGAAATTAAACTGCAATTTTATTATACTTTCAGAAATTAAGCTGCGATTTTATTACACTCTCAGAAATTAATCTGCAGTTTAACACACTCTCAGAAATTAAGTTGCACTTTTTATTTTGTTTAACAATGTATGATGCTTGACGCCGAAAGTAGCTGTATCAATTACAAATTTATACAGTTAAGTTCTGGGTCGAATTCCAGCAGGGTCTTGAGAAACTTTATTCCCCATATTGTCCACATCAGAAAAATGAGGAGGATGTAATTTTGCTTGGTTCGGTTCAGTGACAGACACCATAAGTGCTAAAAGATTCATACTGATAAACCCCAGGAAGGCTACGTTAAGTTCTGCCGATATTTGAAACTAACTTGCGCGTAAAAGTGAGATTTCTTAGGGCAATATAAGGAAAATGAAATTATCAATGAATGGTTGTAACAATTATATAGTGGTAAATGTACTTATATATTGTATTTTAGAAAATTTAACACGTCAGTGTTTTAAATATATAATACACATAATACGATACATAAAAATATGCAGATGATATGATATGTGAAAAGGAAAAGCATTAATACTTCGAAACATTAATATGAAAGTTATTGATGACATTCAAAATAAAACGTAAATGGAAATTAAATTTTATCATGAGGTATTCATTTTCTCGCAATTTTAAGATGGAATTATTGGTTTATTATAACTGAATCGAAGTCCCAGTATTCGTGACTGATACTGCTTGATCATTCATTTTCAATTTAAAATTTAAGTTTAAAAATGTAATCAGTGGGCAAGCGCATTAACATTGAAATCACCACTGAAAGTTAATCTTATTTTATCTATATCCATCCCGACTAAAGCTGCATCCTCGACAGCGCAGATACGCAAAATATCATGAATAAAATATTATTTATACAATAATCTAAAGTCACTATAACACATTGCAAATGTTGTCGGCGAATCTTTCTCTTTGGTTCAGTGGATTTAAATTGAGCCTCACCTGTTCAGTTACACGAATCTACACCATTAATCATAGACACAGATAAGTCTGAATAAACGTTATTCACCGATGGCAGGCACATTTACATAAAAACGGTTGGACGTGACATGCTGCTTAACATCCAGCTTCCATAGCTTCAATTCCGTCTACAATTGCTGCTGCCTCACTTCTTATCTGTCTGGGACGTTACGACAGCGCCACCTGCCTTTCTGTTACAAATGAACATGCAAATTTCTCTCACAAATGTATACAATATATAGAAAATCTAAAACATGCTAGACTTACTCGATGTGCAGTAAACGATTGGGGCATAACGAAAGTGCATGCTAGTCTCACTGATTTGCAAAGAGCGGGGAGAGTGACAGCCACTCCGTCTACTGACTCCCTTTCAGGCGTAAGAGGACGTGCCATCTTTACTCTAACCGTCTCAATTACTGCACCACTACTGAAGGAGTTACAATTACGTTTCATTTTGCGTTATGATCGGCTTTCCATTAAACGAACTTGTACTACCGTGCCTTATGAATTTTCACGTCAAAAACCCATTTTCTCTGCCCCTGAGGGGTAAATCAGAAATTCGGCTACAATACAGCATGTATAATGGTTGATATTATAAGTGTGCTTCTAGGTCACCATAAGGACTTCTGCAGGGTCTTAAGAGACTGTCTGTAGATACTGTCTGAAACACTCCCTCCCCATTTTATCCAAACCTCCGTGATCGTGAATCAAAAATCTGACTGATTTAGATTGGAAGAATTGACATTTTTCTTTGCCTTCAACAGATGCAGTTACTCAGAAACTCTTTACTATCCTCGTAATTTTTTAGTAGTTAGGGGTTCTGAAGGATGGGTATGTCCAGGTCTGTTGAGTAGAGTGGAAATGCACCGGTTCTCCCTGGGTCCGGATTTTTAAGGGGACGCTGATTTTTGGATTTTTTTTTTTTTTGAAAAAAAAATGAAAGAAAAAAAAATAAAAAAATATAAATAATGATTATGGAAATGAAAAAAAATAATTTTTTCATTAAACATAATTTGTAATACGAACTGCTTACGTACTTTCGGTTATACGTTTCACGAATAATTGCTGCAGTAATAATTTATATGAAAAAAAGGATTTACGCTGCATGTACAATAATGTGAAATTGTCCTCTAAAAATTTTTAAAAGTAAATTGAAATTGGTTATGCACACGAAATCTGTACTCTCACAAATCTGGTTCACAAAAAAGAAAATATGTTCTGTTTCTAATGTTTTGTTTATTGAAGAAACAATTAATGTAAATTGAAAAAAATATCTATATTTATTATTTTCCGGTTTTTTTTCTACTTTATTTCTTATAACTTGAATGCCTTATACTTTAAATGTTCTCTAAAATATACAAACTACTTTAAAATTATAAGGAAGGTTGAAATCTGTAAAGGATCTGTAAAGGATGTTCCGTATCTGTAAAGGAAGATTGGAAATGTGTCCTAATCAAAGGAGAGTCAAGACGGGGGAGGGGGGGAGAAGCAACTCACCGGCACTAGTGTCCATGGGTTGCTCCTTCCCTGGTCTCTATCTCTCCACGACCATGGGTATTTCTTTTGATGCTCTTCAATGATAGCCCAATAAGAAAGGCTAAAGAAATATTGCTCTAAATAAAAAAAAATATTTCACTATGGGGAAACGGCATGTTCTTTGATTGATAAAATAGATGCCAGTAATAATCGTCTGATGTATAAAAAACAACATTCGGTATGTCTAATACACTTTTGAGGGCATGTTAGTGGCACCTAACTGAAAGAAATCTTCTATTTAAATTTCTCGTTACGTTACATAATTTTAATATTTAATATGCACCACTCTTCGATCACCGTATATGATGCACTTACAAACTAAAATGCGCAATGATAAATTTGCGAGGATGATGTAATTAGTGTTTCACGATATCCAGAAAAATCACTTTAAAAATGCAAAGCAAAAGGATGAACCAGAAAGAAGATATCCCAGAAAAAAAATTCTAGTCATTAAAGTACTTAAAACACAAGAACATCTTTGAAAAAAGTAAATTGCTCAAGAGGAAATTAAATTGAATCGTTGTGAGTCTAACTGAATTAGAATAAGTAGCAAATCTAGAACTTGAAACTACCAACCGTGAGTAACTGAAACTTCATTTCCTGCCATTACTTTTTTCTTTTCAATTGGGTCTATTTCTTTCGCCTTTTCCCCCCATGTGTAACCAAGCTAAAGCTTCAGACATTCTGGGAATGCATTGATTTGTTAGGTGTTAAAACAAACTTTTACATTTGTTTTTGGATTTCTTTGTAATGGATACTGGTGAGGGTTAATAAAATTATATATCGTTAGTTACGCTGTCGCAATGAAATCAAACCGTAAAGGCAAATTCCATGTGCTGGGTTTAAATGGATAAAGTTTAGAAAATGATGTTATGCGCGATAATATAACTATTGCCCCTAATAAGGCACCAATAAATGGGCAATATTTTCAGCCCATATAGACCAAATATTGAGACAATATGGAAATGTGGACATTTGGTAAAATTGGGATAATATTGACTCCAATATGGGTCTGATATTAACTAAACATTTATATCCAACTATCAAAGTACATTTAATAAATGAAAATTTAAAAACAGTTCTGTATGCAATATTTTTCAATAACGAAATATAATTACTAAAGGTGAACAGTCCGAAACCAGTTACCACCCTTTTTACTATATGATGTTGTTACACGAAGGTTTTCCATAAAACTATACGTTTTAATAGCAGTTTTGAGTGTAGTATGTGTTTTAATAGTTTTTATAACGAATAGTTCAATATTGTGCTGTTTGTTATAAAATAGAAACATACTCAATAGCATTGAAACAGTTCTGTATGCAATAATTTTCTATAACGAAATATAATTACAAAAGGTGAAGAGTTCGAAACCAATTACCACCCTTTTTACTATATGATGTAGTTACACGAAGGTTTTCTATAAAACTATACGTTTTAATGGCAATTTTGAGTGTAGTATGTGTTTTAATAGTTTTTATTACGAATAGTTCAATATTGTGCTGTTTGTTATAAAATAGAAACATACTCAATAGCATTGACGTGAAGTTTATGTCAAAACTTAATAACTTCTCATGTTTGAAGCATTTAGTTACTATAAATTTTAGACTTAAGTAGTTATATACTTAACTACATTAGTTCTTTATTATTTAGCACTTCCGTACACGATACTTAAGTACTCAAATACTTTATACTTCGAGTATGACGTGTTGTATTCAGTGAATAATACTTCAATTATTTGTATAAATGCTTTCACATGTGCCATTATAAAGAAGATATATCGTTTTTTTCAAATCTCATTAATTTACAAATTCCAGGGCACTTGGTATATTGAGACATAATGATGTCATTACAAACCAATTAGCAACACTCGTAATCACACATTTAATGCAAAGCTACTTTGGAATAATCAAGCGTGAAGCAGAATTATATAACTTCCGAATATAAGACATTATTTATCTCAAACCAAGCGTGGAAGAATAAAATTACTTTTTTAATAACCGTATCTCTTCTCTCCTCTTCCATGGAATAAACAAAACCTCAAAGAATAAACCGTGGAAATGTTCAGAGTAAAAAATTAATTAAAGATATGGAGCGGCTGTCGCTGGTTGTCATTGGTTACTTCCTTGTACGGTCAGTATGGACATTAGAAAAAAGGTTAACCGTAGTCTATAAGGAAGTCTAAATACTTCTAACTGTTAGGTGATGTGCAGTAAATTCATTTGGTGCGGTTAAGGTAAGTTTTTAACTATCTTTACAACTGTTTGAAGTTGTTAATGTAGTTTTATTGCATTGTACTTGAATGGAATTGAAATTTGAAGTGGAAATTGTTAACAATAGATGATACTTAATGCACTCTGGACGTATAGTTTAATGCATATCATCCTACCTGTATGTAATCATCTGTGGTACGTTTCGATAGCAAACTTATTTTTCAAGCAATTTACGGCTTTCAATTTAGATATTGCCATATAATTAAAGTAAATTGTTTGACATTAATGGCAAGCCTAATTATTTGCGCATTTTAATTGATTCAAATGTAGTAGTTTATTCCATATGCTCAGCCGACCATATATTTAACGTTAATTCAGTCGATAATTAACATTATTATTACTGCTGAAACTAAATTTTCCAACAATGCCATATAACTGTCAAATGAGTGTTTTGCATGTATCTGGATGTATATATTGTATTTGATAGTTAGGCCTTTTATATTCTTTCTAACCGACTTTATTTTCATATATTTTTGGTGTATAATTGCATCATCATATGTTTATTATTTGCGGAAAATGTTGAGAAATTGTTTATGATTCTTTACGTTTTCAAGTAATTTATAATATTTTTTATTTCTTGTTTGATGCACTCCTTTTTATAAGCGAATTCTTGTTTCATAGTGTTCGTGTGTGACTAAATCTTGAGAAATAGGAGGTGGAGTTTTTAACTCTTATTTTACAAATAGTCATATTAGCGTAAGAGTGTAAATAAATAACTAAATTTCACATATATAGTGAACCCTGGTTAAAGTGACTACTGGTGGTATCGAGAAGAAAGGAAGCTATATGTAAGAGGCCACTATAATCGACAATACGTAATAATCATTTTATTTAATGTAAATATCATCATAGAAAAATACTAATTGATCCCTTTTTTCATACGGTCAGTATATCAGAATGGTCATAAAATATTTGTACTTGACTGATAGACAGCAGGTATATGCAAATTAAGTAACTTCACTTGTATAAAAAGCATTATGAGTCCTCATTATTAGTTCAGAAGCAATGTATATTAATCAAAGGATAAACTATGACTGCACGCAACAGGTAGAGAACAAACAATCAGATCAGCGGGATTCCAAACTTTTTTTAATTATTAAATATTTATCTCTTTATTTACAAACAAATTAAAATTCTGTTTAAACTTTTTGTTCAAAATGAAAATATATATTTTACATATTTTGTCAAAGAATACATTGTCTCTCTATCCATCTAAAATAATTTAGACTTCTAAATATTCCTTTAAAATTTTTTAGATTAAAATGAGATTTCATGCGTTCAGAGTGTTTTTATGCCTCCTTATGGCATTCCCATAGTAAAACTTTATGTATCATATAGATCATCAAACAAACGGCCATTTTCATTATCGTCAATGAATTTCCTATCACAACTTTTACCTTTTTATTAACACTTTACAACATAGTTGGAAAGTGTTTATGACTTCGTTCATTCTGTCTGTCTGTCTGTTAACACGATAACTACCGTAAAAATGACTTTATCATCGCATGATAACTGCCGTAAAAATGATTTTATCAAAATTAAATTTTAGTACGTTGCTGAGACGGTCTGTAAGACATATGGGAAAGTAAATGAATAATATCACCCACTTAGTTTTGGATTGAGCCCAGGTTGAAAAAATGTAATACACTGATATCTATAAGACCAAATTTTTCAAACTATTTTAAGCGAAGTTAAAATTAACAAAATTTTAGGAAATATTTAAATTATCTTATAAAATATATAAAAAAATTCCAGTAAAATGTGTTCGGTAGTGTTTTAAATAAAATTTGAAATAATAATTACACCCGTATAATATGAAGATATCACGTGACCCACTTCAAGATAAAATATAACATCCATCTTTTCTCTCAGTGCAAAATTCGTGATTTCTAAAGTTCTTTTAAATTTATATTTAGTATTGCATCTGCCCTAAAATCGTTTTATTTATGCTTTTTTCTATAAATCTATATTATATGTCAACGCAATTACAATATTTTTGAGTTTAAATGATCATCAAACTTTAATTATATCTGCAACAAAACCTAATTTTAATGGATGCAGAATGTAAACAAGTGATTGTAAGATGAGTTGTATGAGAATTGCTGCATTTTTTTCACGCAAAATTATTTAACCCTGGAGTCTGGAATAAAAGTCTATGAATGAAATATTCACAGCTTTTACACAGAGAGCCAGATGATTTATATTTCGATGAAGTCATTTGAATAAAGTTATTTTTTATGCGATGATGTTTTAAGTTTTCAAGTATAATAAATGATTGTAGTACTGTGATAATTTAAAATATGTCAGCGCTGAATGTATCGCACTTTAGAGATGTTTAAATAAAAGTGCATTTCAGTTGGAAAGTGTTTCATAATCAATGCTTTATGCATGGTTGATCTTTCTTTTTTAAATTGTCTCAGACAGGTTTCCATTCTCTGTTGAAAATGATCGATATATTATATTTTAACTTACAGAACTTCCTTGAAGAAAGCAGGCACGTGTCAGTTAAGTGACAATAATTGTTTCGATGGCATCATAAGACCTTCTTTAGACCAAAAGAACCGAATGAGCCCTTAACTACATCTAGTTAGTTGTTCAAGACTTTTGGCCTGAAGAAGGGTGTTTATAACGCTCTCAAAACAATTTTCGTCACTTAACTGACATATGCCTGATGCCTTCTTCAAGGAATTTTTGTAAGGCATTTTCTTACAAGCAGCATTTTTATTTATTGACATTATATTTTGTTTATTTATATCTCTGAAGCATACGACTTAGATTCCACTGCAGCACTTTTGAAATATGCCCGATATTAAATTGAATTAGAATACGCAGATGATAATATAATGATTAAAGTTTTATTCCTACTTAAAAAAAATCTGATGTGGGCAGCGCGTTGACTTTCCCTGTAGACTTATTTATATCCACATTCTCTTTATTTTAATTAAATTTAATTCACTTTTAATTCAATTTTCGTTCTCATTTGGTAACTGGACTTATTCTCAAAGGTGGCGTAGAGAAAATATGAAAAAACTTAAATATATCGGGAACGGCTAGTCCTAGTGTAATGGGGTTGGTCTTATTCTTTTCTTCGTTAAAAATTAAATATAAAACAAGCATATGATGAATATATTTGAGCATACGTAGTTTTTAATTTTATATTTTGACGATTTTTGCCAGGTTACTTTCTTTCGAAGCATATCAAAATCTAATCAGCACCAGGGTTATCCACAAACAACTTATCTACCGAATTTTGTGAAAGTCGGTCCATTAGTTTTTCAGCTAGAGTGGATACAGGCTTTTGTGGGCCATTTCGCAAAAAAATGCGGGTTCTTTTATCCCGAATCGTACCCAAAACTAATCAGCACCAGATTCGCCCACAAGTGACTTATCTACTAAATTATGAAATTCAGTCAATTAGTTTTTTAGTTAGAGTGGATACAAAATCTGCACAGACACACAGACAGACACACAGAGAGGCACACAGACAGACACACACACACAGACGTCACGCTAAAAATAGTTTTTTCGTATTCTAGAGGTCTCAAAACGTGTACATCTGTCGGAAACTCGAGTTGTGATTTTCGACATGATTCCAATACTTTCCCTATATATTGCCATGTATTGCAGGGAAAGTAAAACTCTGATGTGGGCAGCACATGACTTTCCCTGCAGACTTATATCAACATTCTCTTTATTTTAATTAAATTTAATTCACTTTTAATTCAATTTTCGTTCTCATTTGGCAACTGGACTTATTCTCAAAGGTGGCGTAGAGAAAATAAGAAAAAACTAAAATATCTCGAGAACGGCTAGTCGTAGTGTAATGGGGTTGGTCTTATACTTTTCGTCGTTAAAAATTACGTATAAAACAAACATTTAATGTATATATTTGAGCATACGTAGTTTTTTATTTTAGATTTTGAGGATTTTTGCTGGTCATTTTGCAAAAAAAAAAGCAGGTTATTTTTTCCGAATCATATTAAAATCTAATCAGCACCAGGGTAACCCATAAGCGACTAATCTACTGAAAATTGCTAAATTCGGTCCATTATTTTTTCAACTGGAATGGATGCAGGCATTTTTTGCGGGCCATTTTGTAAAAACTGAGTTTTTTTTATCCCAAATCGTACTAAAAACTAATCAGTACCAGGGTTATACCCAACTGACTTACCTACCAAATTTTATGAAATTCGGTTCATTAGTTTTTGAGTTAGAGCGGTTACATAAATTGCACAGACAGACACACACACATACGTCACGCTAAAAATAGTTTTTTCGTATTCTATAGGTCTCGAAATGTGTAGATCCGCCGAAAACTCGAGTTGCGATTTTCGGCATGATTCCAATACTTCCCCTATACATTACTTTGTATTGCAGGGAAAGTAAAAATCTGATGTGAGCAGCACATGACTTTCCCTGCAGACTTATATTAACGTTCTCTTTATTTCAATTAAATTTATTTCACTTTTAATTCAATTTTCGTTCTCATTCGGTAACCGGGCTTATTTTCAAAGGTGGCGTAGGGAAAGTACGAAAAACTAAAATGTCTCGAGAACGGCTAGTCCTAGTGTAATGGGGTTGGTCTTATTCTTTTTGTCGTTAAAAATTACATATTAAATCAGCATTTAATGGATATATTTGAGTATACCCAGTTCTTCAGTTTAGATTTGGACGATTTTTGCGGGCCATTTTGCAAAAAAAGGCAGGCCATTTTTTTTCCGAATCGTACCAAAATCTAATCAGCACCAGGGTAATCTACAAGTGACTCATCTACCGAATTTTGTGAAATTCGGTCTATTAGTTTTTCAGTTAGAGAGGATACAAGCTTTTGCGGGCCATTTCGCAAAAAAAGGCGGGTTCTTTTATCCCGAATCGTACCCAAAACTAATCAGCACCAGAATCGCTCACAAGTAACTTACCTACCAAATTTTGTGAAATTTCGGTCCATTAGTTTTTTAGTTAGACTAGATACAAAATCTGCACAGACAGACACTCAGACAGACAGACACACAGACACACACACAGGCGTCACGCTAAAAATAGTTTTTCGTATTCTAGAGGTCTCGAAACGTGTAGATCCGTCGAAAACTCGAGTTGCGATTTTCGGCATGATTCCAATTATTTCCCTATACATTACCATGTATTGCAGGGAAAGTAAAAAATCGTGTTTTGCTTAATCTTTTTAGAAAAAATCGGAGAGGATTGCTTTTAGACTTGCATAGATTTATATTTCTTTTAAAATGCAATTGCGATGAAAGACAAAAATATTCTTTTATACAGAATTGTGAGTATAAGTTAAGGTACAGTTTTGAGAGCCCTATAGAAATGGCCTCTATATAAGTTGCAAAAATCACACCACAAAGAAATGTTTTTGTTATTATAAATGTCGGTTGTTTCGTTCTGATGATTTATAAAAAACGAAAAAACGATCTACTGGTTCTAGCTTCTCTAATGGTCCTACAATCAGCTTTTAGAGCATCTTTCTCCTTTTAGCGGGTCGTTTATGTATTTGGCAAGTTAATTATAGTGGTTGAACATTGATTCTGAAAATAAAGAATTTGAACTCCTATCAGAGGTCGAGCTTCAAAACATTGGTTTCATAACCACCAACAGGACAAAATCACTAGCAGCTTGGTCAGTCCTAAAGAAAGAAAGAAAATATCATGCTTTCAAGATTCTTCTAGAATTTTATATACAAAACAGTCTATTTTAGTAATACCCCATCGATAATACCCTCCCTAATTAGAAAAACGAATCTTCTGAGATATAATATTGGCAAAAACGTCCAACACATTTATTCCAAATATCTCGAAGCAATATAACTGCCACTTTTTAAAAAAAAATTTAGAACGCAGTTTAAATCTGTTAAGGTGGGGATTTGTAATGCAAATAGAAATTAAGCATTTCAATTAATTGCATTGCAAAAATGTATATGAATTTGTTAAGCAAATATTAAGATAAGACTTTCAATTTACTTTATCACAGTCTCTAGAAAATAGTTACTACCTGCGAGACTCTTGGAGTGTTTTCAATTGCTCCAGGCTAAAAAAAGTTGAACGTTTTTATTTTTAGTGTTGAAAAACTAATGCGTTAATAATCATCTCAGATATTGACTCTTAGTTTTTATTGTTAAAAATAATTTAAGAAGATATTTTGTAGTTCAAATAAAAATATGCAAATAGATTGCATTTGGTAAATATTTACCGGAAATTTTAGTCGTTATGAAATTAGCTTATTGTAAAAATTTTCTCAAAAATTAAATTAATAGTAAAATATGTACCCAAAACATCTAAAAAATTTGACTGTATAAATGTCAAAATAAAAATATTGTTTTGCCTTTGCATATATGTTTTCTCTTCTTCGACCCAGACCGTCCGATCTATCAGAAAGTATAAGGTATCTGTTTGGACGGCCTGGAAGTGCCACTAAATTTAGACCGGAATCCAGGGGGGAGATATCCATAGGGACCGTACCCTCCTTCCCCTACCACCAATCCCTCAGAAGGATTTACGAACCCACATGTTTAATGTGATCGTGCCAAAACTGTCGTTTTGGCAAGTTCACGTTAAATAGAAAAACAAGAAAGATCAATCATGCTTAAAGCATTGATTATGAAACACTTTCCAACTTCAATGCAATTTTATTTAAACAAGTCTAAAAAGTATTACATTCCTCGGTAATATTTTGAAACTTATCACAATACTGCATTAATTTATTATATTTGAAAACTTAAACCTTCATCGAAAAAAATGAACTTCATTCAAATGACGGCATTGAAATATAAATTGCCAGGTTTAAACATCTCTAAAATGTTATACATTCCTCGGTAATAGTTTTAGAATTATCATAATACTACGATAATTTATTATATTTGAAAACTTCATCGAAAACAACTGAAATTAATTCAAATGACGTCATAGAAAAAATAACACGCCTGGATCTCTCTATAAAAAGAGGATTCCATTCATAACTTTCTCCCAATCATTTCATTCATCACAATACTATAATAATTTATTTTATTTAATCAGTTTGTAATACCATGGAGCTACAAAAAATTAAACTCTATGCTTGAAACTTCATCGAAAAAAATCGTCCTTCTCTTTAAGAAATCAATTACTATTTCATTCATGTCAGCCATGCAGACTCCATGGACTAAATTATTTTGTGTTAAAAAAATACAGGAATTCTAATACAATTCATTCTATATATTTTGCTGTTTACAATTTACATAGGTGAAAAATGGGCTTAGTTGTAGAAATAATCAAATTTAGATGAACATTTAAACTCAAATATATTGTCATTGCGTTGTTTCAGTATGTAGATGCACAGAATTTAAGCAAAAATAAAGTAGTTTTAGGACGGATACAACACTCAACATGAATTAAAAAGAACTTAAAAAAATCACGATTTTGAAACAAGATGGATGCCATATATCATTTTGAAGTGGGTCATGTGATCGTTTCATATCATGGTCACGTGATCGTTTCATATAAGAGGTGTAATTATTATTTTAATTTTTATTTAAAAAACTACTGAATATATTTCGCTGAATTTTTTTTATATACTTTATGGAACAATTGGAATATTACCTAAAATTTTCGAAGCAATTTGTGAATTTTAAATCCGCTTAAAAAATGTTTGAAAAATTAGGTCCCATTGGACTCAATGTATTTCATTTCTTCAACCCGGGTTCAATCCAAAACAAATTGGGTGATATTATTCATTTATATTCCCATAGGTCCTACAGACCGTCTGAACAACATACTAAAATTTCATTTTGATTAAGTCATTTTTACGGCAGTTATCGTGCTAACGGACAGACAGACAGACAGACAGACAGAATGAACAAAGTCATAAACACTTTTCAACTTTGTTGTAAAGTGTTAATAATGTGTAATTCAAAAGTACAATGTAATGCAAAAAGAATGTGTAATGCAAAAATACAATGTAATGCAAAAAGAATGTGTATTGCAAAAATACTATCTACAATCAACTAACAGCAAAATAAAAACCTGCATGTCTATATTTAGCGGCACAAATAGCCAACTATTTGTTTACATTCATATATATTATTTTGAATATACAACAACGAATCAAATATTTCCTAGCATTTGTATAATTTTTTTAATTTTCGTTCCTGTAATTTAAAATGTTAAACTTTAGAATAAAACATTATATTAGTATTTATTGTAAAGATTAGTATTAGTATTTATTGTACGTATTGTAAAGAAAAAATTAGGCTTATTTAAATTTAAGTGCATCAGTTTAAACCGGAAATAAATATATAATTACTTTTATAAAATTTTATACCTTGTCTATAAGGAATATATAAATATTACTTATCCAGTGTTCTTACCTAATAAGTTAGCAGGGATAATTTAATATTTGTAAAATACTTTAAGCTAAATATCGTAAAATTATCCTAGAGTTAGCGTAATAGTTACTAACATTTTATTGCAATTTCTGTAAAATGTATTTATAGTGTGTGTGGGATCGATATCGAATTTGAAGGTTTAAGAAAAACATCTGTGTTTCCATAAATTTCTGCTATGTTTGATGATGAGGCATTGTCCAACATGTTTGTGAGAAATGAGGTATCAGTTATGAATACACAAAACTACTTTCAATATTTCAATATTTTAGATTATTTTTTCGAAAAATAATGTTGTCCGTGAGGGTCCCTGCTTCACTTTACTTTCATTCGATATATCTTCTGAACAATAAAATGTAGATATAAACAGAGGTAAAATTGTTCAGTAGGAAATTCACTTTCGCGAGTAATAATGTGTATTTATTACAGATTTATACTTTTCTAAAAATCGTCTTGTTAATTTGAGCAGAATTGAAAATTTCCCCTGTTTAAAGTTTGGAATGCCTATATCTCGAAAACTAAAAGTGCTAATTATAAATTTTTTAACCCTTTGAAAGCCCTATAATATTATGCAATTAGATTTTAGATACGGTTCGTAAATTCCGAAATATAGTGGTTATAATTTTGACATTTTTATATTATCTTGATCGGTTGAAAATAAGGTGGTTCTAATTCTGATATGAAGAACAATCAAGTAATTTGTAACTTCTTAAAATCTTTACAAATATATATATATATATATATATATATATATATATATATATATGATTTTTTTTATTTATCGCATTAACATTTTCAAATGCAATATATTTTTATCAAAATGTGTGTTTATAACCGTGGTTCATACGGTTTCACATCATCGGGTAAAAATACGATCTCGTTCGAAGCAATTCCCTCTGGAAGAATATGAAAATGCAAATCTAAAATTTTCATTATACTGTAACCATTTTCAGAACAAAATTTTTGTAGTAAAGTGGGAATTTATTATGACAGTTATACAAATAAGTATATATATTAAATATATTTTAATTTAAAAATATTTACGGTGGATAAAAATATATTTTACATTTAATTTATCTGAAAGTTCATGCTCTGAGTTGTTATTTTAATGTGTATAATTCTTGGCTTAAGTGAGGACAGTTAAGAAAATTAACATTAGTAACAGAAATATTTTTTGGTCGAATAAAACCTTCGCGCCTAGATTAAAATTGAATAGAACTATTTAATTATATTTAAATTCATTTAAAAATTAAAAAATATCCGCAAGAAATGGTTACGAAACGCTTTAGTATAATTATAAGCATCGCACTAAGAAAAGTTAATACTATATATATAATGGTATTTGAATTAATTCAGTGGAAAAGCACTTTATTCTTATTAAAAATCCAATTTAACTCTTTTTACACTAGCCGGATACCATATTCACCCTACATCCCCTTCGAAATTTCAGAGTTGCCTGATCGTTACATTCAAGTTACATTTTTTCAGAGAGAGGAATATTTCTGACCACACAAGTGTTAAGCATCATTTCTCTTTAGAACATGAGAAATATGACATCCTTGCTGCTTCGATATTAACCCATTGGAATTTTCCCCGCACATATTCGAATATATTGTCGACTTATGTAATCGTAATTAAATTAATCCAGTGAAAAGGCTCTTTATTCGTATTGGAAATCCAAATCCATTCATCTTATGTTATTTGAATATAACCATTTACAACGGCCCGACTCCATATTGGCTCTCCATCTCCTTCGGAGTTTCAGAGCAGCCGGATCGTTACAGGCACGCTACTCTTAGAGTGGAATATTGCTGCTGACCACGGAAGTATTTAGAGCCTCTTCCCATAAGGGCTTAAGAAATATGCCGTCCTTGCTGTTTATATATTACAAAAATGTGGTGCGGATGCAGTTACAGATGGGAAGGTTTATCTTAGAAACATGTTTCATTTGTATAGTTATGATTATAGGTTATTCAAAGCTGAGAAAGTAGATCAATAAGAGAGGGACGTTTTGGTTAGGATTAGCGGTCAAATATGCCGTTGTCGATAAAGAAAGCAGTTTATTCTGTGGTAATATTAATGATGTGGGATAGAATTCATGTGGTCACGATAAGCGCAGTACACGAAATAGGAATTTGGAATACAAATTATGAAATAAATGAGTACGCTAATTGGAGAAGCTTAAAATTTCTGTATCATATATTTATTAATATTATTTTCATCCATCTGCAGCGATCAATGCAATCACCTTTTGAAACAGCTCTTAACTTGCAATAGCTCTCTATCAATATCTGTCGCCGACGTAAATGGTCTGCGCCGCAGCTAAGTCCGTCTCCGTCTCCAGTACATAAATGATATACCATCGATACTTAGGCAGATTAAGATTTCTCCCACATATCCAAAGAAATTTAATATAATAATTCAATAGAATAATTATCTTTGTACCCTTAATGCTTTTAGGTTAATGGACGGGAATATTTCTTTTATATTTCAAATAATTTTTTAATTATGGATCCAGTCTGAGATAGTTCAGTGATTAAGGCGTTGGGATCACACACAAGGTTTGTTCTCCGACGACAGAGGGTTTTTTGGGTTAATACATGGCCTTTTGAGAGGTTTGGAAAGACTTTCCAAAACCCCATTTTTATCTTAATCCCCCGGGGCGAATTCGAAATTTCGATTAATCAAAAAATGTGGTTAATCGAAAATCTTAGATAATCGAAAATCTTAGATGTCGAATAATTAATATTCTAGTCATGCGAATTAGATTTTAAATTGCAAAAAAATCTGTTCAAGTTCAAAATATCGAATTCGAAAATTTTCCAGAATTTCCAATTTTCCAAAAGAAAGTTTATGCACACTATAACAAAGTAAAAATTTAGATCTTTGGCTTAAGTTCATTTGGATATGTGAAATGACTATTTTTACGGTGTTAATATATCTAGACACAATGAAAGTATCTGTAATATTACTCGAAAATAGAAGTTCAGTAAGAAAGGTGATCATTAATAATTGTCTGAAAGATGTAATTATAAACAAAATTGGCGAAATTCAACTAATTTATCAATTGCCTAATATTATTTTTTACATAACTCCTTACGAAAGGATTAAAAGTTTTGCGGTTCCTTTTATATATGTTTAGTGGCATATCTTGCTGTTTGATAATTCTATTAAAAATTTTAATTTGTAAGGAAAATATTGTTGTCTTTAAAGATTTCAGTAGGTGTTTTGTTGGAAGTTAATAAATTGTATAAAACGGTTTTGTTGAAAATGCATGACGTAAGGTTAATAAAAGTTGATGTGGGTAGCATATAACTTCTAATAACGTTCTTTAAAAAATAGAGCGTTCTAAATTATGCTAATCTGGAACGTAGAATGTTACTTTCAACGAACACGTGGCATCTTTAAAATACAGATAACATCACGTTCTAAACGTTCTGTGGACGTTGTGAAACTTATTAGGATTGTTCTTATAATTATTTTTATCATTATTATTATTTTTATTATTGTTATTGCTATTTTATTACTATTATTACAATTACTATTATTATATTTAGTTAATATGTAGTTTAACAATTTCTAATCAGAATTTTCAACTTTCTGGCATTGAGATAAACAATATTCGCATTCCTTGTTACCATTTACCCATTAAGTAACATTATCAAGTTTATTAGTTCCACATAAAGTTAAAATAATACATACGAAATTATAATATAAAGAAATCATAGCAAAACTATTTCTTTTCTTTTTTTTTTTTTTTTTTTTTACTTTTTTTCTTTTTTTTGCCTTTTCTATTTTTTACTGAAAACAGTCATATATATTTTAAAACTACTTACCTACAGCATTTGCATTAACGTTCAAATAGAACACTTTAAATTCCGTTTTGCGGATCATTGGCTATCTAATAGCTTCGTGAAGATACGATCATTAGCAGAAGTTTTCCTTTTACCCAAGCTACTTCCGGGGACGAGCTGCCATTGACATAGTTCACCGTGTGCAGATAAGCAAGGTATTGGGAAGTTGGTCGCCTAATTTCGAAATAATGAATGGTTGGTGAAAACGTTTCAAACTTGACGGTTAGCCTTAGCCCTTTACTTTAAAGATGACTCTATAGAATTTCGTCATAATCCATTTGAAAGGTACATGCGCTTGGTTATATTTTTGTTTGTTAGGTAAAGATAAATACTTCATTCCTGTATTTTTCTTATTTTCATAGGAAATGCTAAAGTAATATAAGTATAATTAAAATAAAATTATTCAAATGCTGATACAAATCAAAACCATTCTTACCATAGTTAAAGTCGATAAATACCGGAGACACTCCAATCTCTAGGGCTACTGAGCTTTTACGTGTTTCATACTTATTTTATAGTGCCATGTTCAATAAGTATTTTGTGTTCAGTACATTAATAATTTTGCGTGCAGTTAGTTCATTTAACCGGATTGAATAATTTAGAGAAACTGTAATAAATTAATTTTATATTAAAAATTCCTGCACATACATTATAGAAAAATTAAGCCTTGGCATCTTGTTTTTAATAAGTTATAGCTTAACTAGGGTGTTCTATTTAAATAACAAAGAAAGTATCCCTAAAGGTTAATAAGGAATCAATTTTGTAGTTTTGTTGTTATTGTTGTTGAAGCGTAATTTTGAGCAATGTTTATATAAATCGATTCCTTGTCGACCATAGGTAAGATGAATGCCACCATAGGTAAGATGAATGAATGAATTGGTAAACAATTATATCATATTTAAATGATATATTTGAAAAAGTAATTGAAATATGCACAATTTTTTTAATTTTGCGTATCGATGAATTGAAGATTCACGCGATTCTAAATTTGACATAAATATGAAATAAAATTTTTAAATTCTAATAAAATTGGCTCTATATTAACAACAACAACATTCTTCAATTAACAACAACAACAAAACTCTTCAATTAATAACAACAAAAAACTACACAATTGATTCCTTATTAAACTTTAACGATACCTGCTGTGTTATTGATGCCATTTATGAATTTTCGATAAATTTTATAGTGGGTCTGTGAAGAGGAAAACAACTTTATACTTCCTGAATGACAACTGGGGTGGATTTGTTGCTACAAGTTTCACAAAGAAGGGAAAATACTAAGACTCCTATATATACAGAATGACGCAACAACCATTTTTATTCCAATCGGTCCCGTCAGTTGTCGCCTGCTGTACTATTTCAATTGCTTGTGCATGGAACATGGCTAATATTTGATACGCGATTCAGCTATAAAAAATGGTTGCTTTTGATGAAAAAATGCGTGCCAATCATTCTAGAAAGAACAGTCTAGATAAAAATCTCGAGGAGGAACAACCCGATCTACAGGTAAGTTGGGTGGCGCTTCCCGGCCGTATAGAAATAGTTTATAGATATAATCTGTCTATTTCTCCAGAAACATACATTTTTGTGTTTGCTTCTACAAAAAACTTGGGCATGAGTACGATTTTTGTGGAAGTGAACATTTCATGATTTAGGCTTAGAGCCTTGTCGTCGTGTATAGCGTTTGTGCTTGATTTCGTTTGTTATTCTTTTTTCGATTCCTTACCTTTGTATTTTGATACTTGTCATTGACTTGTTGATTCGATATTTATTTTATTTATTTTATTTTTATTTTTTTCCATTTGCTTGAGGATTCGTTGATTTATACTTTTATTTCGTAAGCCTGTTAGATATTTCAATTTTCGTGTTACAGATTCTCACTTTTCTTTCATTGGATCTTCAAACCTTTTTTCTTCTATACATAAATATATATATATATATATATATATATATATATATATATATATATATTTTCTTGGGGGAGGCTATCAAGGAGGGTTATCCTCACGCTTTTCTGATAAGATTGGTTTCCAATTATAATGGTTTAACTGTAGCCGTAACCAGGAAGAGATATTTTGGAATGATAACAACAAAAGACTTTTCGGATATCGCCTAATGGCGGGTATTGAAATACGCAGAGGGTGACGTGTTTATTATGCGAAATTGAGGATCATAAATCAGATAGCTCAATATGGCTATACACCGGTATTTTATAGCTGGGGCTATTTTGTGTGGATACATTATAGGCGTTATCCAGATTGCAAGTTCGTGATTATAAAGGTTTTTCTGAAATATCGGACGAACTTTTAAATATTTACTTTAGTAATATGTGAAAGTGGTATAAAGTCAACAAGTTATGTGTTGTTCCACGGGAAGGTGTATTGCGTAGAGTTTGGACTATGGCGTATTTATGTGTCTATATATTTATAAGGTTATTATAATGTTTAAATGTATTGTATCCAATATTTAAAAATAACTCTCTGTCTGGAATGTCTTTGGACTTGAATATATCGATTTTTGAGCATTAAACTATCACAAGTGCAGTAAATTCAAACATTAGGATTTTTATGGTGATAAAAAAGCCAATAGGTTTTGGTATCCAGAAAAGGATTTTCATAATAATAACAAGGATTTCAATAGTCTTGAATATATAGTTTTTACAGAAATAATTGACCATGAGTTAAATGATTTCAAACATTAGTATATATATGGCGATGGAGAAGCCAATAGGTCTTGAGTCCATATTTAAAAATACAGACACTCTGATTGTATTTCAAACATTAGTTTTGATCCTCTCAGACTGGGATTTTAATAGTCTTGAATATTTTGTATTTTAAATTAATTGTTATATTTTTACAACATGATTCATGGATAGTTTTAGCGTGGAAAAGTAAACTTTTAGCTTTTTACATGTTATTGATATTGTATATGTGTGTAATTTTTACGGAAGTATAAAGGGTCATGAAGGAAATCGTGTAGGGAGTATCGGTTACCGGGAGCGTTTGCCATGGCGGAAAAAGCTTTAACCGGAGTGCTGGGGGTCGCAACTCCCCCCGGCCGGTACTTCTGTCACACATCTAGAATCTGAACGAGTACATTGCTACTTGTCCTTTTTGGGAATTTATATATATATATATATATGTATATATATACATATATATATACATATATATACATATATATATACATATATACATATACAAGTATATATATATATATACATACATATATATACACACACACACACATATATATATATATATATATATATATATATATATAGCGATACTGTTTTTGAAAAAGGTGAACTTTCTACTTGTCCAGTATTACTAACTAACGCTGTTGCCTCAAAATTGCTGGATTGCCGAGAAATATATTCAAACAGAACAACATATTTGAGGCACATTGTATACATTGATATAGGTGCATAATATTGATAATAACTGTAAATGATTCAATTTTTCAATAATGAGTCATCACTATACAGCAATATTTGATTTATACTGGGGTAAAATAAGTGCATAAACAGATTATCATTGCCTATGACAAGTCCCACATTTAATTTATTCATAAAATATGAAACATTTAATTATAAAGAAACCAAAGTTCACACAACAGTCGCAGGTCGATCAATAACATAGATTCCACGTAAACGACTCGAACTTATAATACCTAAAGTTTCCATTTTTCATCTTGATAAGTTTTAATATACTTTCTTTCGAATTTAAACGATGCTTATCTTTATGTATCATTCTTCACGTACGTTAAATTTGGTATAAAATTTATGATTGCGATAGCGTGTTATTGCTCTTGTTTGAAGATATTGCAAAGATGCAGTTTTAATCTTCTTTGTGCAATTTATTGCTTGCCACGAGGAATGCATTCAAAGTTGAATTGTAGTTCGTTATAGATCATAAGAGTTAATTGCTTTTTGGCGTCGTAAAACAGAGCAAAACAGAGAGGAGATTAAATGGTTTGTTTCCGGATCATTTTGCTGAAATGTGGAAGTTCTCCAGTCTGTTTCCTCAACTTTCGTGTCTCAGAAAATTTAATGGTCTAAGCATGGATAAGTATTTAAGTATCATGCTATATCATGTCATCCTTTTCGTGTGAATAGGAATGCAACTATTTATAGTATACATAAATGGATACTCAGTATTGTAAGTTGATATGTTTATTACTTTGCTTACAACCTATGTATTATATATACTAATTTCTAAGTGTCTGTCTGTCCGTTTGTCTGTCACGCTTTTATAGGAACTTTTTAAATAGATAGAGTCTTGCAATTTGGTATACAGGTCGATCGTTTGATAGAAACCCCTGGAAAAGGTCCCGAAAATGTTCTGAAGAGAGGGTGCCCCACACCGAAATGTTCGAAAAGTGAAATGGTAGAAAATCCTATTTTGTAATAAAATACAGACTTCAAATTTGGTGTACAGGTAAATCATTCGAAAGACGAAGAAATTATGCAATTTCAGATTTTCAATATTTACTACTTAAGGGGTTGCCTCCCATCAAAATGCTTGATTTGCCGAATAAATGAAAAATCACTCCTTTAAAATGTAATAGAGGTTTGAAATTTGGTATATGGACTAATTTTTTGATGAAAACACCCAAGACGAATATAGTTTTTCAAAAATGCTCGTTTAAGGGGGTGCTTCGAAGAAGAACGTTCGAAAGGTGAATTGATAAAAAAATATGCTTTGAGATGAGATAGAGATTTCACATTTGGTGTACGGGTAAATAGTTTGGAAGGAAGAAAGTGTATAATTTCAGTAAGGACGTGTACAATTTCAGTAATAAAGGAGAAACGCCCCATTTTAAAAGGGGATAGATTCTTGATATTTGTTATATTGTCCAATCATCTGATAAAAAAAACAAAGATGACTGGAGTTTTTCAAAAATGTATATTTAAGGGGGTAGGCACTTCACACTAAATCATTCGGGCGCGGTAGCCCAGTGGTTGGCGCGTGGGAATTGCACTCGGTAGGCTCGAGTTCAATTCTCGCCACTGTCAAACCTGCTGCCGTGTTCACGCGGAGTACGATCATGTTAAACATGTGGGTCCGTAAGTCCTTCCGACAGGTTGGTGGTAGGGGAAGGAGGGTACGGTCCCCATGGGTGTCTCACCCACTGGGTTCCGGTCTAAATTGGGTGGCACTTCCCGGTCGTCCAAACAGTTACTTTTCACCTTTCTGGTAGGTCGGACGGTCTAGGTCTCAACAACAGTGTTGCTGAGACCTAGTGTTGTTACAACACTAAAACATTCGAAAGGTGAAATGTTTGGAAAAGCATGTTTCTCTATGAGACAGAGACTTAAAATTTGGTGAACCGTTAAACAGTTGGAAAGGAAGAAAGTGTGCAATTTCAGTTTTCCATCATTTGCTATTGTAGAGGGTGCCGCTCACTAAAATATTCGATTTGACGAACAGATTAAAAATGCCACCTATACAATGTGGTAGATGCTTTTAATGTAACATATAGGCTAATCATCTGATAAAAAAAAACCAAGATAAATAAGGATTTTAAAAAATATGTATTTAAGGGGGTGCTACACCGAAAACGTTGGAAAGGTGAAGCGATAGAAAAAGCATGCTTAACGAAAGGATAAAGACTTCGAATTTAGTGTACGAGTAGATAGTTTGTAAGGAAGAAAGTATGCAATTTTTCAGATTGGCAATATTTGCTACTTTAGGGGATACCGCACACCAATATGTTCAAAATTCCGAATAAGTGAGACACGCTTCCTTTTAAATGTGATATAGACTTGATATTTGGTATATGGACAAACATCTGATAAAAACCCAAGACGAAGATGTTTTTCAAAAATGTTTATTTATGGGTGTGCTCCACAGAAAAACGTTCGAAAGGGGAAATGCTAAAATAGCATGCTTCGAGATGAGATAGAGACTTTAATTTGGTGTACAGGTAGGTAGTTCGAAAGGAAGGACCGCACCAAGATTTCCAAAAATTTCTTCTTTAGGGGCTACTGCACACCAAAATATTCGATTTTTCGAATAAATGCAAAACGCTAATTATTCAAAAATTCACTTTATTCAAGGTTTGCTTATTGCGAGACTGTTGATTTCCAAAGGGTATTCAGCTAGTATATATATAAAATTGAAAGTAATTTTTATCTATTTGTTCGTTCCGCATGCAAATCCACAGTTTTTGAGAGATTTTTTTTTCAGATATGGTATCTACTTCCCTGCTGGCAACCCCATACATATTTCGAGTTGGTACCTCTATTGCTTCTCGAGAAATTAATTAAAAATACAGGATTTATTACTTTCTTAAAGTTGCAATATGCACACCATTTTTACTTTCAAAAGTTTTATTTGAATAACAATATATCAAGTTGCTTTGCAAGGGAATTTAATCAGATGTGTTTATATGACAGACAACTTTCATTCCATGTATCCAACTTGGATAATAAAGTAATTGATATGAAATTAAATTTTATAAAATAAATGCATTGTATTTTTGATTGGGTCATGTAAATTACAACGATATAGATAAAGCGAAGGAGTTAAAAACTAAAGTTGGGAAAGCGCCAAAATCGTTTGTGACAATAATTTAGGTGGCACTTGGGTAAGATAACAAGTATGTACTTCCATGGTGAAGAACTCGCATTGAATGTAAAACTATTTAATTAAGCTGTTAATTTTGCTGAAATGAATTGTGGGGGCAATGTAAATTATATTCCAAGCACTAAGGGATATTTTTACGTATTCAATTTTTTTTTACTTTTCAATTTATTTTTGTCCCTATATACTCTGTATCATGTCCTTCACTAAAGAAAAAAATCTGATGTGAGCAGCGCATGACTTTTCCTGCAGACTCAAATTCATTTTATCTTTATTTCTTTAATAATTCATTAAATTGAGTTTAATTGCACAAAATAACAGTGTATTAATTTAATTTAGTTTTTGTTTTTATTTGGTAACTGAACATTTTTTCAAAGGCAGAGTGACAAAAAAATATCAAATATCTCGCGAATGGTTGATCTAAAGTAATGGGGTTAGTCTCATACTTTTCCTCGTCAAAAATTACGTATAGAACATGCATTTAGTTGATACATTTGAGCTATTTTAAATTTTGACGATTTTTGCGGGCCATTTCGTAAAACAGGAGAGGTTTTTTCATACCGAACCGTACCAAAATAAAATCAGCACCAGAGTCACCTACAAGTGACTTACCTACCAGATATTATGAAATTCGGTCAATTAGCTTTTCAGTTAGAGTGGATACATACATTCCACAGACAGACAGACACACAGACACACATGCATACACACAAATGTCACGCTAAAAATGATATTTCGTAATCTAGATGTGCTAAAATGTGTAGATTCGTCGAAAACTCGAATTGATATTTTCGACATGATTTCAATACTTTCCCTATACATTACCATCTGTTACAGGGAAAGTAATACTTATTATTTCAACTCATGAGTAGGGAACTTTAATATAAAAAACCTCAAAAATACATATACTAAACACTACGCTTTCCTGATGAGTTCAATAAGAATAGATACTTTACTAACACTAAGGACACTAGCGATATAATTAATATTAAAACATTATATTTTCAAGCTTTTCATCGAAGTTTTTGCTCCTTCTTGGTTCTCTCAATGATTGCAATCTCGGAATATAGGGCTACATGATTTATTGATAATTTACATACCTTAAATTATCTTTATTGTTCTTTTTTTCACAATTTACAAATTCCTAAATTTTGTATTGTATTCATAACCTTTTATTGCAATGGCCTAATATTGCTAGAAAATAATTTTGCTACTAATTTAGAGTTTTTATTTTAGTATGTGTTGAACAAAGACTTCATATATTATAAAATTTGTTTATGTAATCGGCATGTTTTATCTTTCGTATTTACTGCTGATTTTTTTTAGAGAAGATACATTCCTAAACTTCATTTTTGCGGGAAATTAAACAAAATATTTGAAGGTAATGTATGTAATGCAATCTGGATGATCTTATAATTCATACATATTTAAAATCACAAAAAATAAATTATTCTCTGGTTTTGAGAGTTTTCACGAACTGTTATCCAAATATTAGAAAATATAATTTTCCACAGAGAGTCCAATATATCCAAAGAATGAAGCGATTTTCATAAAATTGAGAACGCTTATTGTAATACATCATAAGAAGAAGACGTCTGTTGCCTTTTCTGGTATATTGTTCTGTTTTATTTTATTATCTTTAAGTCTTTACACGAAGTGGGATCTGTATTGCCTCCAAAGCCGATTGCTACTGTTATTAATTTGTTGTATATTGTAATTTTAACAAAGGTTTTACTTTACAAATAGTTTTGCAACATTTTAAGCAATTTAATTTGCATTTTAAAAATTATTTCATATACGGGGTTTAACAAAAATATTTTCTTGTGATGTCACAGAAAAAGTACCAAATTTATGTAATTTGAAAAAATCCATACCTAGGTACTAATATTTTACATTTTTAAATCACCCATATCTCAATTAATATACTACACATTGCATGAGATATCGAGGTAACGATGGGTGCCAGAGTTGCATTTCAAAGACTATCCAATTAGTGTGATAGAGATAAAAATCAATCTTACTTCATGAACTTTTCCAAATCTGATGAAATAAAATACATGTATTAATATTGATATTTTGATCCGTATGCTTTAAAACTCAGCATAGCACACACAGTGCAGTGGTTCTTATACTTCACATTTTTTCTTAAAATCATAGAAACAACATTTAAACTATACTGTTAGATTGAAAAAAAACAGAAAATAAAAAACAGTTACCCACACGAAGCTAAAATTGACATTTATAGATCTAAAAGATTTAAAAATATATCTTTCAAAGTTTAGAAGATACTGCCAATCTGTGCCATTTTTTATTTGAAAATATATTTTATTATGTATAAAGATAATTACATTTTTTAATGTTTTGAAAGTTTATATATTTAATTTTTTTTTGCAGATTATAGGAGATATTGTTGCCTCATACATACCTCTGAGGGAGGAAGTTTTGACAAGGACATGATTATATGTGCATGTATGAGAGGACTTTTATGGAGGACTGAAACTCTGTTATTTCACATGCAAAGTAAAACGTTAAAATCTAGCGCGCGGATATGATTAAATACCCATCTTACGACTTCATATTACTGAATGATCAGAGAAGAACCAAAAATCAGATTTAAGAGTATTTATTTTCTTGTTAATTTGATGGTTGAAAATACTTTGAAGTTTTTTCTAAATTGTTATCAGGAACAAATATACGAAAATATAATAACTGAGAAAATTTATTTAACTTTTGCAGAAAATTAGCTTTTTAATGTACAAAATATTTCAGTATGTATAAATGTCAAAATGTATAAATGTCAATTATTATGCCATATAAGTGATATATTTGATAAATTTTTGATAACATTTTTTACATAGCATTCTTTCTCCAAAATATATGTTCATCAAATTTTCTTTAAAAATATTACCTACTAGCAATTGTTTTTAATGAAAACTTACCACCAAACCAGCGGTTCTGATAACCATAGCTTTTAAAGTAAATATTTAGATCGTTTTGAAATGTAACTAAATTATGATATGTTTAGAGTAAACATAAAATTTTACCCCACCAAACGAAGAAAATTAAATTGATTATTGTTTGATCACTTTCTAAAGGGTTGAATTTGTCGGGAAGGATAAAAAATATTTCTGATAGCAAAAAATTACAAATTCGCTTTTTAATATTAAAATTGCTAACAATTTACATTAAAATGTTTAGTTGACTACAAAATTTACACATTGTTGCCCAGGATTAAAAGTACAATACATTTAATCACAATTATAAGCTTGGACGTATAAAAACGTTGTAGTCTGAAAACTTATCTCTACTTATATTCATAAGAATCTGACATTTTTTACTTGTTATCTTCTCCAAATTGTTCATTCTGGCTTAGATTTACATTAAAAGACACGCAAAATAATAAGAAAATGTTGTAATGGAACATTTGATGCAATTGTTTGAACTGATCTCATAATAACGGCATAAAGTAAACCTAGAACATAAAATAACCAACGTTTCCAACTTTCTCATATAGTACGATTAAGCTTTGTTTCTGAATTGAAAAAATCTACTGTATTCAGGACATCCTCTCCGCTGCGATCTGCTTTGATTTTATTTTTTACAGTTTTATATCACTTGGTATTTCAACAAATTTGATTAAGTTGTAAAGTCATTTGCCTTATTTGGGTGCCAAATGCAAGTTTCGTATTTCTTTTACTCTTATTCTAGAACACTGATATGCTCGTTTTTATTATGAAATGAAATTCCTCTGAAAGATAAGAATTCCTAAACCTAACTTCGAAGACTACTGGAAGCATCACAGCAGTATTATTTTAAAATGATTCATTACATCAGATAGTGGATACACCAGATACTGAATTACTGGATAATTTCAAATGACTACGCATAGTATACATATATAGATTTATTTTATAAAATGATTTCTCACAGCATTCAATCATATCCCATAGATACTCGAGTTTGGTGAAATTTTTTCAAGATTTAAAGAATGTTTTGTTATAAGTTTTATATTTTTAAACCTCTCCACTAAATAACAAGAATTAAAAATATGTGTCTGTCTGTCCGTAACAACCACTTATCTTTCGTAACTAGCTCAGCCGATTTACAGATTTTTATGACTGGTTTGTTAAACTTAATAAGGAACATATTTATGGCTAAAGTATTTCACCAGGTTAATTTCATTTAAGTATTATTTCAGGCGGAAGAAGGTATTTCTGCTATTTTGTGTATAGAATAATCAATAAATAATTCGTATTATCGCTAGTGATATCAGTAATACTAATAAGAGTTAAAAAATCAATGTAATTAAATACTTTTTTTATAATGCCCTATGCATAGCGGAGTAATTCTACAGATCGTGATTTGACGCCTATAGTCTAACAGTATTGAGTTTTCCTATTGCAATTTCAGAGGGTTTTAACAAAACCTTAAATTCCGTATTTATAATTCCATAACTTAAAAATGTTGCTTAATTTATTCTTGACAATCATCAATGAAGATATTCATAATATATAACTTTATATTCATAAGTTGTAGAAATAATACACTTATTTTTATTTTTACAGGCAAAGACATAATACTTGTTTGTAATGGACTGTGCATTAAATCTTTTTCGATAGCAAACCTTGTGATATTTATTTTATTTCAGTTATGATACTAATGTTTTCATCCCCAGTATTTTAGTCAAGTTTATGACTTCGTGTACAGTTAGGGACTCTGCAAAACACTAGATTACAATCTGTTGTGTGTCGTAAAATTTAATTGCTTTCTTGATATCATAAAGTCTTGTCACTAAATGAAATAAAAAAGCCTATTTTTTTCTCAAAGATCATTTTATATTTTATTATCACCTATTTATTGACATTTATGGGTTACAATTAACACAATCAATATTTTAATCTGTGATCCAAGAAGCCTATTCAAGAAAATCATAGAAAACACTTTATTTCCAAAAGTAATTATACACCTTGGTTAAAAGAGAATAGTATATTTATTTCACGACATGGATGTATTGGTAGACCACCTTTAGCAGTAATGACTGTTTCAACTTTTCTAGACATGCTTTCCATCAATTTCGTCATGTATTCTCTGGAACCTGACGCTATTTCTCGATTAAAGCCAAAGTCTTAGAGAATGGATTTTCTCATTCGAAGATGTATTCTGTGTTCTAGAGAGCCACACGGGTATTCAACCGGATTCAAATCCGGACTTTGAGCCCGCGATCTATCAAATTGTATCTTATGCTCTTCAAATCAGGCCTGCAAAGACCTCTATGTGTGACACAGAGTCAGGTCCTGTTGAAAAAGGCAGGGAGGGGGAGTCTGTTCTAAGTATTGCCAAATAATTGACAGTACATAGTTTTGTAGAATGTAGATCTTATTTATTCAGCCTTACTAGTAAATTATGGGACTTTATTATCAGATACAGTTCCAGTTCATCACGCTTCGCATTCCGAATGTGACTGTCGGTACAATACAGTAATAAAAATTGTTCCTTGGGTGAACATCATTCCCTAGCATGGCAATATAAAGTTCTGAAGCGTGATTAATCACTCAACATGACATTCTGCCAGTCTTCAGATCTCCATGGGCGATGTTGATTATGCACGATCATAAGTGTCACTGGAGTCGTCTCCTGGCATTAAGTTAAGTGGTGTGGCGTATGTGCGGACTATTATGGTAACCTACCATAATACCATAGCTGTCGATGAATTATACGAAGTCCTAAGTTTACAATTTAGAAGCTTCTGATGTAGTAATACATTCCAATTTAATACATTGTGCATTGAATACTATATATATTATATATTACACACCATATATATTATACATTATATACTACATATATTATACATTATATACTGTATATACTATACATTATGTGTATGTTATATACATTATATATTATGCATATATTATATACATTATACATTATACATCATGGTATATATACTATTCACGTCCAATATCAAAAATAACAATATCAGCCCAGTTGCTTACTGGATACAGTATTTGATCATCAAGATCCATGATGCAAACCTCAGTATTTGGTTTTTACATAATGGCATTTGAATAATTTGACTTTGCAAGCTAGATGCAATGATAATTAACAATTAAATCTCCAAAATTGAAATACTTAGCTATAGTGCAAGTGGCTTATTAAAAGTATCAATTGATTTAGGAGGCAAAAAATAATCTTGGGTTAAAGATAAAAGCAGACAAATAAAGACAGAGAAATCACAACATCATAGAAAAGATGGATTTTGTCAATAACCTAGGAAAAAATCGTTCATTATCAAAAAATAGAAAGAACTTAAAATATAACATCTAGGAAAAGACAGGAAAATAAAAATAAAAGAATTCAAAACATTTTCTCAGTGTCTAAAACAACTTCTGTGCTTTATGACAAATTGTTTCCGGCGCCGAGCTATGCAACAATTTAGTTTCATATACTTTTTTATTACTGTTGTTTTTTCTCGAGTGTTATTGCTTTTTATCATGGAGCTCATTTTTGCCTCCAAAATCGGTAAAATCGGTTGCCTCCACTTTTCATCAACTATTTATCCTCTTTATACTAACGAAGTATTTAAATTTCACATTATTTTAGACGCCATTTTGTATAATTTTTTATAATAAAGACAATCTTTAACAGCAAATTGAAAGGTCATCTCAGTATCTCAAGGGCTAGAGAATTGATTGGACAGATGGGGACTGGTTGTTTGAATCCTAGTTGCAAGACACTTTTTTACAGTGGTATTTAAGTAATCCGCAAATTATACCTAAAAGTTAGATGCAGCTGCTCCCTTAGATCTAAAATATGCTATTCTAAAGTGTGAGGTCTCCCAACATATTTTCACATTCTCATATACTCATGATCAATATTGTTTAAGTCCAAATGCGTCATAAGTATACGAATGCAAAAAAAAAACTTGTCTGATGAGTTTTCGTTTCATATATTTTTTAATTATTTTAATATATTTTTCATGTTAGCAACAGGGGAGTCATTCCAATTTAGTCATTCTAAGCTTTATCATTAATAGAATAGTTGTTGCTACCATTTTCTGTGGACTGTGTTACTAATAATTGAACCAATAATTATTGTTTATTATTGAATTTTTTTCTCCACCTCACAAATATATACACATTCACCGAAACGTGGAAGCATTTCCAAATGCATTTGAATTGCATACAGGAATAGTATGAGAACTTTACCGCGTTTGATAAATTTAATGGCGTTTTGTTGATATAATATTTGAGGAAAAGGTTTCCGTTAGATGACAGAAGTTGAAGACCAGCGTTCTAGATTAGGTGAATCTCCTGTTGTTTCCAGACAAAATGGAGCATTTTAATGTCTTTGTCTGCAGCACTCTTGTAGAGTTTATGGCTCGCTGTCAAGTACAGTTAGTGTCAGTACGTAAAAGCTTGATTGCTTTCGTTATGAGTCATAAAATTTAATTGCCTTACGGCGACAAAAAGTATATTAAAGGCGAAGAAAATATAACTTTTCAGTTCAAATGTCTTTTGTTGTTGCAGATTGGGATATAACTTTTTTGGAGAAATATATTTCTATTGTTTCAAAGGCAATACTAATCAATCATATTAAAGTGTATTATTATAAACAAATATATAAAATATTGTGTATGTTTCCATCTAGAAATTCATTACTCTAATATGATAATGATATTTTGCGAGTTATATTTATTCTTACTTTCTATGTAAAGGAGTATGGTTTTGTATTGAAAAATAGTTTACGCTAAATATTTTAATTGTTCGGATGACTGATTCAGTTTCATTGTATATTAATGCCCTTGTTAATTTAATTGCGTAATTTAATTGTTCAGTTAAATTGTTTAAATAATTCAATTTTAGATAACTAATCAAAATTTTATTTGTACTTTTTTATATTTTTGATCATTTTATATTATATATTAGCAGTATACCAGTTCTTCGTACCGAAAATGCAATATAGAGAAACTTAACATTCACAATTATGTGTAAATTCCTATAGTATTCTAAATGACTTTGTTACTCAAATTATTCTCTTAAAATATTTAATTTAATTCTTCTTAAAAATGTATAAGAATCTCTCGATATGCAAAATTATCTTCACAGGCAAATCTGAAGAGTAAAGCATTCTAGTCCTGTTTGTAAACAAATTTAGAAAATAATATTTTTTAATTCTCACAAAACGACAGAGATTATCTAGAAAATCGTACTTTATTATGCAAATATTGAATTTTCATCGATTCGGTGTTATTTTTATAAATTTAGCGTCATTTTATCAATTTGGAAACATTTTCGTCCATTTGGAGACATTTTTAAAAAACAGCCAAATTTATCACCAAGTGGGACTATTGAATTGACAGTTCCACTTGATGACAAATTGACGAAACACCACCACAATACTATCCCCTAACAAAATACAATTAATTTAATTTATTTAACGCAATTTTATCAATTTCAAGATATTTTTATGGATTTACAAACATTTTTATCAATTTGGCTACATTTTAAAAATTCTCTAAATGTGCTACTAAGTAAAACGGTTGCTACCAAGGCACCATTTATACACTACCAAGACAACAAATGCTACCAAGACATCATTTCAGTACTCTCTTTTAACGAAACAAAATTAATTACATTGATTTAACATCGTTTTTATCACTTTGGCGACATTTCCACTAATTTGGCAGTGTTTAAATAAAGTTGCGAAGATAGCAATATCTAGCCAAATTTGTAGATCTGAATTTGCAAGTCTGAAGAATCAAAAATCTTGATCCTGTTTGTATATACTAAATGAAAACACTAAAATTGTATTAGAAGATGTACGCATTCTACTCTTATTCTGTTTCAACAATCGACTAAATGAGTTTATTGGCTAGACACAATATATAAGTTTAGTGGCTAAATATAATATATGAGTTAATTGGTTAAACACATCAAATAAGTGTGAAAACTCTTTGCAAAAAATTCTTTGTTCTCTTATAACAAAACAAAATTAATTATATTAAGTTAGCATCGTTTTAACCACTTTGGCGTCATTTTCGTCAATTTGGCAGTGTTTAAGGAAAATTGCCAAGTTAGCGACATCCCACTAAATTCGTAGCTCTGAATTTGTAGATCTGAATAAAACATCCTGATCCCGTTTGTATATAACAAATGAAAACACTGAAACTGTATTAGAAGATATACGCGTTCTACTAGTTTTCTGTTTCAACAATCGGCTAAATGAATTTATTGGCTAAACACAATATATGAGTTTATTAGTAAAATACAATATATACGATTGAAAACTATTTGCCAAAATAAATGAAAGTGATGTACGAAGTCTGTAATTAATATAATTAAAAGAAAAATCAGACCGTTCAGTTATAAGATATATTTTTATATCCATTTATTTATTATTCAAATTGAAAAAAAAATAAAAATTAACAAACACATTTGATTTAATAGCGTTGCTGAGCAACATGATATTAGAAAGAATTTTAATCATACACTGGCTTCCAAAAGTTAAGCACGGACTGCTAAATCAGCAAAAATGGAGCATTAATGCTTTGATTAATTTAAAATTGTATAGTGAGGTAGCAAATGTGGTTATGCGTTAAAGGAAACAGGAATTATGTTAAAAGATGAAAAAAATATTTACTTTTCGTAAGTTATAAGATGACGTCACATTTGGGTCATTAACAAAATTATATTTAAAGGCAAAGAAACCAAATAAAACTCACATTAAAATGGTATGTGACAACTCCGTACCTTCATACAAACTTTTCAATGATTTTCCATGCTTTCAATGAGGTGATCAACCATCGCAGATGCGAGCAATGGCCATTCCTCCAATAGGGTAATTTTCTACTCTCTGAGACTGGCTGGAGGAGGTAAACGTGCAGAGACAGCATGCCCGAGGTCATTCCAAAGGTTTTCAATTGGGTTGAGGTCGGAGGAATACGCCGGCCACTCCATACCAGAAATACCCTCAGTTTCTAGATATTCCTCAACGATGTTAGCTCGATGGGGAAGGGCATTATAGTCAATAAGGAGGAAATCGGGACCAACTGCTGCAGCGTAGAATCTCGCAATGGGATCTAGGACTTCATCCCGATACGTCACAGAACCGCCTTTAAAGATGTTGTTGATGAGACCCAGACCGTCCGACCTATCAGAAAGCCCTTTAAAGATGTGTAGCTCTGTGCGATATCCCATTGAAATTCTAGCCCACACCATAACACTGCCACCTCTGAATGCGTGTTGCTCGACGATGTTCTTGGCCTGATTGCGTGTGTCTCGTTCTCTCCAAACCCTTACACGTTTATTATCTGATTCCAGGGCAAATATGGACTCGTCCGTGAACAGGACGTTGCACCAATCTGAGATAGTCCAATTCACCTGTTCACGACACCACATTAAGCTTGGTTCTCTGGCTTGGACGGTTAGTGGAACGTAAAAACGTGGTACTCGGGCCTATAGTTTCTTTACGTGGATCCTTCGGCGTACAGTACTGGCGGATATTGTCTTACCAAGTGCCGCTGCAAACATGGATGTAACAGTTGTGGAGGTTGATCGTCGATTCTGCTTAGCTAATATAACAATATACCGATCATCAGAGGGGATGGCAACCCTTGGACGACCTGGCACAGGTCTCTGGACAATTGTTTGACTTGTTTGGAATTGTTTCCGTAATCGAGAAATTACCGAATGATCAACGACAAAGAAAATAGCGACATCTTTGATTGACTGTCCTGCTTCAATGCGTCCGACAGCACGCCAGCGCTCAGTACCTGTCATTTGTCTTCTTTCAGCCATATAAATACGAATATCATAAAAAATAAACTTACAAAAGTTATAACACTTCGTATCAGCATTTAAATGTACCCCCTCAAACCCTCCAGAAAGCTGGAGTCTTCAACGATTGCCTAATTAGCATATATCCGGACAGTCAATCGTGATTTGCTGTAACTTACGATATTTGCATACTGCCATCTACATCCGCAGCGATTTTAAGTCACTCAAATTCAAATGCGCTTTCGAAAAATGAAAATTTGCATTGCATACTTAACTTTTGGAAGTGAGTGTAAAATGCTGATAATATAAATAACCGTTATGATTTCTTAATACTTTTCATTGGTGACAAAGAGCCCTTGAAAGATAAATAAATCATGGTGACAGAGTTCCCATTTAAATTCATGTTTCAAACATGCGATTTTCAAAAGTAAATGATAAGCGCAATAAACTCCCACCAAACTCATATATAGAGTTTTAATTCACTTTCACGTTTGAAATCAGCGATTTCCAACCTATTTCGTTTGCAGGAATCAGGGAGTTAGAGAATAGAGCGTCTAGGAAAAGTTTGGTTTTTAATTAATATCTCGACAACTGCTAGTATTAGAAACTTGAAACATAGACTAAATTTTAAGTTGGGCAATTTCAAGGCTACACACCAAATTTCGTTAAATTCGGTTTATCCGTTTTCCCATGGTGATGAGACACACATATTTTCAATTTTATTTATATAGATTTGCTGTGATCTTTTGTTATACTTTTAATTTTCGAATTTCAGGTTTATATATAGCTTTTATCAGCAGTGAACAAACTTCATCACCTGCATAAACTAAAATTTTACCATTTACAAAAATAAAAAAATAGTTTTATATACATTTATGTTACATTTCTATATTGTATAATGAGAAAGTAAGATTTACATAAGAGGATTTAACAAATTCGAAATCGATATGACCTTTCACACATAGTGGGTTATATGAAAATGTTAGTGTATGTTTTTAGTTAGCATTGCAAAATAATATATATTATCAGATATCAATACACATATTATCAGATATCAATACACATATTATCAGATATCATTGAATTAGCATTTACAATGAAAAAATGTTGACAAAATCAACAGAAGGTTAAACATTTTTTAAAAATCTATTGAAGTTATTGGAATGAAATTTTTAGGGTAAAGAAAAAATATCATTCTTTACTTTTAATTTTAATTACATTTTTCTTTACTTTTAATTTTAATTTTATTTTTCTTTACTTTTACTTTTGATTATATTTTTCTTTACTTTCTATTTTAAAAATAATATTTACTTAAAAATAGAATTCTTCTAAATTTTTAATTATTTTTTATAAAAATAAAAAATAATTAAAATTGAGAAATATTGCATTAAAAATAATTATAATTCATAAACTTTTTTTGTCAATAAAATCATAATATATTGTTTCGTTCGTGCATAATATCTTAAAATTTTGTGAATATAATCAAACTAGTTTGGAGTTTTATAAATGATAATATTCATAATATTCTTGCATACTACGATTATGCAATTATTTTAATTTTAAATGGGAAAAATTAATATACTTATACTTTTAATTTTAGTTTTTTCAGAATTTTTAACATTTTTTTAGATTCTAAAATGTTTATTTTATAAGCTACACGTATAAATATAGTATACTTATTGAACAATAATGTTGTATTACAAAGTATACAAAATTTCAAAAATCTAAAGCAAATTCAAATATTAATGTTTTGGGAAAAATATGGTTAAAATATACATTTATGCTTTAATATTGTCGGAAATAATTAACATTCGGAATTACCAAATGGTATTAAGATGGCCAGACATTGCAACAATAGGACAGAAAATTAGATTTTCAGGATTTTAAGAATAGAATGCCCCTTTAAAATTATTTTTATTTGACATTTATACTTCATCACCAGTTTTAATACATCTACGGTTACTTACCCATAAGTTTCATTGCAATTAATTAATTTTTGCTTTCATTTTATATTTTTTATTGTTCTTCTGATAGCTCATTTTTATAGATTAAAATATGCTCTAACCCAGTTTAAAAATAATTTGTAAAGGTCTCATTAACTTTTCTTTAACTATGCTAATTATGATATTTGAGCACTAAAATCACTATGTTTCATATGGTGCCGTACATTTCAACAAATATAGTTACAGTTAGTAAAGTTTTCAAGTTAAAAATGGGATATTTATTTTGAATGGGCTGACAGATCTTTTAAATAAAGGAAAAATTATTGCTGTTTGAGTCTATGTCCAAGGAGATAATTGCTATATTGTACAATATTCAATAAAGCTTGAATACAACTTGTAACTTGTATTTTGATATCAGAAGTGGTAAGCTTTTTATTTATTTTTACAATAATACATATTTGTATTTGCAAATAAAATTTATTTTAAAATATGTGTCATGCTGTTATACAATTATGTTCAGATTGCCACTTTCCTTTTCGATTCCGTACCCTTTTATTACCGTTAATCCATAGTATCATTGGTATTTTATTATTCAGAGGTTCAATAGGAAAAATAATTTATATAATATAACCAAAATTTACAGATTATAAATCTTTCAAATTGTTCTTCTTTTAAAGTTCTAGGAATATTGATTTGCTAAGAGTAAGTGGTTGGCGGCTTTTCTTAACTTTTAAAGCTGAGAAAAAAAAAATCCAGATCTTGGCTTTTAATTAAAGTTTCGACGTGGGGCTTTTCTTATTTAGAGCATTCTTTAAGCAACAGATTTGTTCTTCAAAGTCGCCAATTTCTTTCCATGCCATTACCAAATTTATTAGAAGTTTTAACTTTGGAACAAATTAAAATATTTACATACTATAAAAACTACTTTTATTGGATTTTCTTTAGAATAAAAAGGAATTCTAAACAAGGACGATAAACCTGATCAGTAGTTACAGTATGTGCAAATAAAACAAGAAAGATCCATCATGCGTAAAGCATTGATTATAAAACACTTTCCAAATGAAATGCGATTTTATTTAAACATACTTAAAATGCGATACATTTAGGACTGATATATTTTTAATTAGACAATACAACAATAATTTATTATACTGGGTAACATAAACCTTCAACAAAAAAAGGAAAATCTTATGAATCGTTTGCTTCTCTTTGTAGAATCAACGAATATTTCATTGATAATCACTTATAATTCAGACTTCAGAGCTAAATAATTTTGAGTGAAAAGAATTTCAGCAATTCTCATACAACTCATATTACAATCGCGTGATTTGTTTACATTCTGCATTCTATAGAAATTAGACTCCGTTGAAGGAATAATCAAAGTTTAATGATCATTTAAAATAAAAAATATTGTAATTGCGTTGGCACAGAATTTCGACAGTCAGATAACATGCAAAAATAAAGTGGTTTTATGACAGAATCAACAGTACCAGAGAAAAATGGATGTCATACTTTATTTTGAAATGAATCACGTGATATCCTCTTATAATATGGGTGTAATTATTATTTCAAATTTTGTTTAAAAAACTACCAAACATATTTTGCTGAATTTTTTTACACATTTTACGTGATATTTGAATATTTCCTGACATTTTCGAAGCTATTCGTAAATTTTGAGTCCGTTTAAAAAATGTTTGAAAAATTATATCCCATAGGGTTCAATGCATTTCATTTTTTCAACCCGGGTAAAATCCGAAACTAATTAGGCGATGTTATTCACTTTCATTTCCATATGTCCCATAGACCGTCTCAACAATATACTAATAATTTTGATAAAGTCAATCTTACAGCAGTTATCGTTCGATCGGAGAGATAGAAAGACAGGCAGACAGACAGACAGAATGAATGAGCAATGCCATAAACACTTTATAACTATGTTGGAAAGTGTTAAGAATGTCTTATAACATTATACTATATTTGTCCTAAAATGGCACTCGTACACATTGTATATTGGGTTATAAAATAATATTCTCTAACCCTATATTAATTAGATCATAACAATAAGTGCCCTATAAGGTATTAGATTTGCATAAATGAGATAATGGGTGTGTATAAATAAGACATAGGACTAAAAATTGCATTTTTTGGAAGAAGAGATAAATACAGCGCTTTATACAATTTTATTTGATAAATATATCTAGACATTTTAAAAGTACGGTAAATTTTCAAATTATGTTTGAAATAGTTCTAAATATGTCTTTACACACTGTATTACGTACATTTATTAAACATTTGAGGCATGCAAACAAATATATACTGCAAACAATAAAATCTTTCTAAAACATAATTTTACTTTGTTCGAACAATGTTTAGTTGCATTGTCCAGCCCATTAGAATGTTTTCTTAATTCTTTCTCAATGCGACCACGCCATTTGCGATATTTCCTTCTTCTGGACAAAGTCCTTCCAAATCTGAGTTACTATGATCCACTAAATCCAGACTGTTCTTTAATCTGTATACGTTTCTTCCGCAAAGCATTATTATGTACTTTATGATTCATCGTTTTAGAGAAATTCTTTCACCTGAAACTTCTAAAGTGTCTTTATCTTCAGAAAGAATTGCAGCACATTGCATCTATTGCCTTATTTCTGGAAGTTCAGATCTTTTTAATGTTTCCGTTGTAGTTGGATAACATTTGTAATTGTAGTTTATCTAGTTCGATATTTTTATCTCATGATTGTTTGGATCAGAAGATAAAGTTATGACGTTTATTAATAATTATTTGGTATTAATGTTAAATAAAATAGAGGAATATTTAGAACGTTTATTAACGTATATTTATTTTTAATATATTTAACATACAGAGGAAGAATACTTAAAGTACATGATGTTTTAAATATGTCAGTGTATCTTGTGTAAAATGTAATGATTTTTATATGTAGAATTCATAGGCTTTTTTCTTAGATAGGTAAACTAGGTTACAAAAGGGGTTGAATTTTTTGAGCTTCTGATTAAATTCTAGATTTGAAGTTCAAAACAAAACATCGACTTGGCACCTATAAATCCTAGAATGTTGCTTCAGTAACAAATTTGGTCTTCCCAACTCCAAAGTCATCACATCATCAATTTTGACACCAAACCATCAGCAATGATTTTAGAAGATTTATATCTGAAACTCAATGAACAATTTACATACAATTAAAAGCTATTTCAAACGAAAAATTTCTTGAGTAAACATAATTTTGAGGCTATATCAACTAAACCTCACTATCATTTACAGTGAGTATAAATAATGGAGTTTTTCATAATAGTACATAATTACCTGAGAAATGACACTTGTACATATTAGATATGCGATTATAAAACTACATTATTTACCAAAAAGAATAAATTCAACTTTTTAGGATCGGAAATATCAGACTCAGTTAGATTCTGCACCGTAGACGATATGAGTGTGCACATATTTACTCCCATAGGTCAATATGGAGTTCTGGGAGGGGGGGGGGCTGGAATAGCTTTTTGAAATAAATAATTTTTTCCTCGATTCCTTTAGGTTCTGTCCCATGGTCGATGCTATATATGTGCAAATATTCAGTCAAAAGGAATAAAATATTCAGTTAAAAGGTCTAAAATGGTTAGTTTAAATATTCAATCATATTAAGACAAAAATACGCTGGGCAATTATCGCACTGATATGGTAAGTCCATTTGATAGCATGCTTTGAATGAAAAACATGGTCCGTTAGAAATGACGTTAAGAATTCCAAAATATATGATATTACATACATTAATCTAACAATTTGGACAATTCCTTGTTTTATAATATGGCAGGACGTGTATTTATTTGTGTATATTTATATAACGTATTGTCTATATTTATATATGTTTAGTTTGTTAAACAAGCACAAAAGCTTGTTTAAATGTCACATATTTGAGACCAATTACTGTAACACTGTAATATAAATAAACACTTATGACAATAAAATATGTCTTAAATATAGTTTTCTTTCTGATCTGAAAAGTTTAAGCTGTATTGTACAAAATTAAGGCATTCAAAAAGTGTGATTTATACTTTCTCAACGTGAGTGTGAGGTTAAATTTCATTAAAAAAATTGTGGAAAGTAGAAAATGTATATGATGATATGAGAGAAAGTGTAAAATTGTTACGTGACTAGTTGAATGGGTTATAAAGTCAAAATTTGGGAATGGATTGAATGGGTTATACAGTCAAAATTTGGGAATGGGTTGAATGGGTTATACAGTCAAAATATGGGAATGAATTGAATGGGTTATAAAGTCAAAATTTGGGAATGGGTTGAATGGATTATGCAGTCAAAATTTGGGAATGGGTTGAATGTGTTATAAAGACAATGTAACCAGAAGTTGATAGTTTAAATTAATTAAATTAAATAATTAGTCGTGCTAATAAGATGATCAGTGCAGAGGTGAATCCACATTTGAATTAAGGCCAATGAAAAATTGTACATTCATATATACGTTCTAATAAGGTGAACCAACTGAAATTCAAGCAAAATAATGGAGTATTTACTGTCTATAGCAGTAATGGGTAGGTGGATCCAAAATGCACCTAAGATTCTAACAGAAAAATGAGAGGGAGACAGCGAAAGGGAGAGAGAAATGGAGAGAGGGAGGGAGAGAGAAGGGAGAGAGAGAGCGAGAGCGAGAGAGAGAGCGAGAGCGAGAGCGAGAGAGAGAAAGAGAGCGAGAGAGAGAGAGAGAAAGAGAGCGAGAGAGAGAGAGAGAGAAAGAGAGCGAGAGAGAGAGAGATATCGTTGAATATTCTGATGAAGAAAAGTCAGATTGGCATAGATGAACCTCAGGTTGAACTTGTTTAGATATTACTGCATTTATTAAATTTTTCTAAAATAATAGGTGGTGCAGTCTGATACGAAGTTTTAATATCAGCCAGACTATCAAATGCTAAGTTCCATGATACAATTTTCATTAAATGGAATCTGATAACGGGAATTATTATACGAGTGAATGTACTGCGTTATTTTTCATGAGATATTAATGGCGTTTATTAATAAAAAATAATGGAATAGAAGTAGATAATTTAATGAGTAAAATATTACAATTTGCGTTATGAAGAAAAATTTACAATTATAATATCGAATAAATAATCAATATTGCTAAGTTGTTAAAATTGTGAAATTATTGAATTACCATTAACTATTGAGTTTGAAGCAAGATATCAGGATTGTATATCTTTAGCAGAGTTGGTTTGGAAAGTGTGTGGCCACACCTTGAAACGCAATGAACGGGAGTTTATTAATTGACAAATAACATTGTATGTGGTGCCTGCACATCATATATTATCACCAATCTTATTTACGATCTCTGATACGAAGTTTTAATATCAGCCAGACTATCAAATGCTAAGTTCCATGATACAATTTTCATTAAATGGAATCTGATAACGGGAATTATTATACGAGTGAATGTACTGCGTTATTTTTCATGAGATATTAATGGCGTTTATTAATAAAAAATAATGGAATAGAAGTAGATAATTTAATGAGTAAAATATTACAATTTGCGTTATGAAGAAAAATTTACAATTATAATATCGAATAAATAATCAATATTGCTAAGTTGTTAAAATTGTGAAATTATTGAATTACCATTAACTATTGAGTTTGAAGCAAGATATCAGGATTGTATATCTTTAGCAGAGTTGGTTTGGAAAGTGTGTGGCCACACCTTGAAACGCAATGAACGGGAGTTTATTAATTGACAAATAACATTGTATGTGGTGCCTGCACATCATATATTATCACCAATCTTATTTATATTTACTGACACGGTAATCAATCTATTTATTACATTTCCTTTGTCCAGATAAATTATTTCCAAATATTTCTTGCTGTGAGCTATTAATGATTAATATCCTTTAACACTAACACATTATTTTAGCGAAAAATTATTATGTATTTTATAATTTGAATTTTAAAGAAATTATTTTTCTTGAAAATCTGAAGCATCTTTATTAGCACGGAAATTCAGGACAGACATAATTTATTGTTGCATTTTCCGTATAATTTTAGACATATTTTATGTTTTTGTTGTCTATTGCGTAATAATTGCAATCTCATCTTAGTGAGTTCTATATTTTTCATCTCGAATTCTTTATATAGATGTGAATTGATGGACTTTCTAGCAATCAGTTGGTGTTCATGTTAGCTAAAACTAAGCTGAAGGGAATATTTAGGATGTTTCATTATTATTGAATTCTAAGTTTCTATATTAAGTTTACTCAAAAATAATAAAGACATAATATATTATTTTTGTATCTTGTACTCTCAATTCAAGCCCTTTTAATATGAAGTATTTGGAAATTACGAACAAAAGGTTCTCCAGTGCTGGCCAAATAACTCTATTTGGTATAAAACTAGTATGAATATTTTAAGAAAATATATAGTAAGAATATTACAGCTACAATATATAATTATGTGTCAAGTATTCAGGACCGTGCCATGGTATGGAGTTTGAGGATAATACTTTCCAAATTCATAATTGTTCTTTAAAAATCGGAACAGTTTTAATTTAGACATGTTTTAAACTTTCAAATTAATTAATTAAGAATGTGAAGCTTGCTACTTCATAACTTGTCTATATTTCATTTGAAAAATGCTGATAAATTTCAAAATACATATTAAAAGGATTGAATTGAGTTCAAGATACAAAATTAGTACCTCATGACTTTATTATTTCTGAGTAAACTTAATATAGAAAAGGAGAATGAATTAATAATGAAACAAACTAAATATTCCCTTTAGCTTAGTTTTAGCTAACACGAACACCGAATGATTGCTAAAAATTCCATTAATTCTTATTTATATAAAAAAATTCGAGATGAGAAATAAATAGAACTCACTAAGATCAGATTGTAATTGTTATCCAACAGACACCATCTGGAACATAATATCTGTACAATACTTGCCGACTAATAACTGATGTAATTGATGAGTAAGTATCGGCGTAATTTGCTTTACCAGTCCCACGAAAAAAATCAAGATTAAATGTAATAAGAACATACTTGAAATAATTTTACCATTTATAAAAATATTAAATAGCATTAATAACATTTAAGTATCAGGGGTTTCGAAAACAAAGCCTATACAGTTCTCTTATTTATGACTACATAAATTATTTTTTTTTATCAAGACAAATTCAATCAAAAACTTAGCCATTGAGATCCAATAAATCCCAACTAACCTCTAATCTGTACAAATTTCTTCCGCACACATTATTATGTACTTATTAACTCCCTCTTTTACTGAAATTCCTTCGCGTAAAAATCCCAAAGCATCTTTAGCTACAGCGGAAATCACCCAAGATAGCATCTATTACGGGGAACAAGTCGAAATTTAGAACTCTTTTATGCTTACGTTACCGGACTGCTGAAACATGAAGTGTTATCTGTTCTTGTGTAGTCTGTTTGTAACTTAGTATCATTGTTCTTTTATTCTATTCTTTTTTGTTAAAATTTTTGTGGTATACAAAAATCCTCTTTAATAAAATATTATCAGTCCTCAAACGAAAGCGATATTTTAAAATCGAAGATTGTTGGGGATTTATCTTATGTGTCAACTCAGCTCAATCAACTCAACTCCAAGAAGAAAGTGTTTCTCAAAAACTAAAAAAAAAGGATGTAAAACAGTTCTATAAGTCAACAGTAATAAAGATGTTCTTTCATGATAATTTCGTATAAGTTATTTTCAAAATTGGCGTCCGCGACAGGCTTCGAACCTGCAATCTTCGGATTCGAAATTTTGCTATCTATCACATCAAAATATGTTACCTTGTTGTTCGTAATAAGCCAAGTCGCTAAGCCCACTTTATGATAAATTAGAAACTCAATTACGGACATTAGAAACTTTGGGCGTTACATCTGAAAAATATGCTTCTATATTGTACCCATTGGTAGAATCGACCTTCCCTGAAGAAAATTTGAGAGTTTGGGAGAGATCTCGTAGGAAGTTTAATTCTAAAATTCGCGATGAATCTGAAAACTTAACGTCTCTCTTACAATTTTTAAAGCGAGAAGTTGAAAGTGAGGAACGATTGGAAATCGCTCGTTCAAGTTTCTCTCATAGCAATAACACTTCGATACCTACCTCTGTTTGTATTTTCTCTGGTGAAGTAAAAGTGCCAGGAAAATTGTGTTTGTAGTGTAGTAAAACATCTCATTCAACAGAGTGTTAAAAAGCTAGAAATCTTGCTCTGGACAGTAAAAGGGAACTACTTCGAAAAAAGGAGCCTGTTGCATCTGTTTAAGAGCAGGTTACAATGCAAAAAGGTGCAAAGCAGTGGTTAAATGTCTTATCTGTGATAAACACAATTGTGTCATGTGCTCTGAACTGTCAAGTCTGCCTCCAAATAAGAAAGCCGAGAATGAGTCAAGAAAAACAGCAGAGACATTTTCGAGTTATGAGAGTGAATCAAGTGTCCTATTAACTCATCGAAGTGCTCCGATTCTACTCCAAACAGTGCTCGTTCGAATATTAAGTGAAGTTAATGATGGCTGCTCAGTTTGATCTAAGGGATTGGACTACGTCTCCAATAAAATTCACAGAAGCAGAAGTGAACAGAAAGCTTGTATTCGTCTTGGGAATGGCGTGGGATACAGAAAATTGCACACTGTTTTGTCACATCGATCCACTCACGATACTTAACGATAAAATCACTAAAAGAACATTATTAGTAGTAGGACAGAGTATTTTTGATCCTATTGGCCTAACTCGTCCTACTTCACTGATACCTAAATTAATTCTTCAGGAAGCTTGGATACTACATTGCCGATGGGACACGGAACTTCCACAAGAACTGAAAAACGAGTTCGGAAAGTGGCTCCAACAGATACATTTGATACATGGTTGTAAAATTCAAAGAAGACTCCCAACAGATTCATTTGATGATTGCAAGATAAGTCTTCACACCTTTTTTGCAATGCTAGTAAATCAGCATATGCAGTTTGCATTTCTCTAGGCACATCCCGTGGAACAAATACAACCGTAAGTCTTGTACTTAACAAATCAAGAGTTTCTCCATTAAAAGAAATTACGATATCGAGATTGGAACTCGTGTATGCTGTTATTGCTACTAGACTATATGTGCAAGTTATCAAAATTTTAAATCTGTCGAACTGCGAATCATATTTTTGGAACAACTCATCGATACCAATGACTTGGATAAAAAATAAAGAAAATTGGAATACTTTTGTCGCTAACCGGGTAAAAGAGATTAGACCGTAAACCAATTTTAACGACTGGTATTGAATTCCTGGAACTGTCAATGTGGCAGACATGTTGTCGTGTTGCTGTCACGCTTGTACATTATTGAAGAGTCGTTGCTGGGAAGGTCCTTACTGGTTAAAGTCAAAACCTGAATAATGGCCCATTTCATCAATTTCTGCCTCCTAATACGAAGTAAATGAAGAAAAAATGCATACTTGTATATCAAGTGTAAGCTGAAATAAATCCAGTTTCAGACCTGTCTTATTTTTCTACTTTATCAAAAATCTCAAGAATGGTGGCGTGGTTATTACGGTTCATACATAATTGTCGTGAAAAGGAACACAGAAGGGGAGAACTGACTAGTGAAGAAGTTTCAGCGGTTGAAAGATTGATATTTCAAACAATACAAATGGATAGCTTTTACAGAGAAGAGAGTTAGCACTCTGAAAACGATGCAGACTTTCAGGGACAACGAAGGACTCTTATGACTAAGAATAAAGTTGATTCTCGAAGATGAGAAGGAAGACTTTAAGTGTCCAATTCTACTCCCAGGAGATCATCCCACTATACGAAAATTAGTTAATCAGAATCACATAATATTACTGCTCGCAGGATTAAGAAGTTTGATCAGTAATCTTAGAGAGACTTATTGGATCACAGGAATTCAAAGGTTAACAAAGCAAGTCAATTCCCATTGTGTCATTTGCAAAATAGTTAAAGCAAAGCCAATCGAATTACCATTTGCTCCTCTACTTCATGATAGAATCAAGAATGCAAGTGTTTTCGAAGTGACTGGAGTAGATCTCGCTGGACCACTGATCGTATCTTCAAACGGAAAGGCCTGGACTGTTTTATTTACTCGTGCCATTTATCGTGCAATTCGTTTAGAGCTGACAAAATTCCTTTCCACAGATAGTATTATTATGGCATTAAGAATATTTAAAGCCAGACGAGGAAAAGTCAGTATAATTTACACTGACAATGGTACTAATTTTGTTGGTGCCGGAAATACACTACGTAATCTTGATTGGAATGAAATCATAACATTGTCCTCTGTAAAGAAAATACAGTGGGAATTTAATACGCCCACTTGGTGGGATGGCTGGTGGATTATTGAATATGGTTAAAGAATTACTCAGAGTATTAAGTAGAGAGTCATAGTCAAGTATGAAGGCCTTGAAATAATTCTATGCGATTGTGAAGCTACAATTAATTCTAGACCTCTAACTTATGTTGAAGGAATTGCTGAAGGGCTAGAGCCATTAACTCCTGCCAGTTTCATGCTAGGTGTTACGAACTATGAGGTAACAGATTTTGATGTGATCGATAGCAAAAGTTTGAATAGAAGATTGCGTTACCTCCAACAATTACGAAAATATTTACGCAAGAAGCTTTATGAGTTGGAGATGTGGTTCTCGTTTTAACAAATAAAAAAGGAATTGAATGACCCCATGGTTTAGTCATGGAAATTCATCCAAGTCCTTGTGGACATGAAGGAGTAGCGAAGGTCAAGATGGCCATATGGGAAAGGATAAAACCATTTCAACGGCCATATCCATTAGAGGTGTTGTCATCAACAACAGACATTGCTTTAGAATCTTTTCAGATTCCAAGCGGATCCAGTGACTCTCCTACATCTTCAATGATACCTGAAACTAAAATTTCGAGATAAGGACGTATTATAAAGATTTCCAAAAGATCAGATTTGTAATTTTACAATTTTGTCAAAATTGCAAAAGGGGGAGAATGTTGAGGATTTATCATATGTGTCAACTCAGCTCAACTCAACTCCAAAAAGAAAGCGTTTTTCCAAAAATAAAAAAAGATGTAAAACAGTTCCATAAGTCAACAGTAATTAAGGTGTTATTCCATGATAGTTTCTTATAGATTATTTTCTCTATAGGGATATTAGCTTACTTCAGTGTATAGAACTATGATTGGGAAAAATTTCAGAATCAGAGAATCAGTTGATCACATACTTCTTGGTATATAACTCAACGGAGAATGTAAGTCGATGTCAGATTTGAGTAAAAATAACTTTCATTAACTTTCCCTACAATATATTTCCCAACAAATTTGAATAACTTTAATCACGATACACGGTAATGTATAAAGGGATTATTAGAATACTATCAGAAATCGAGTTTTCGAAGGATCGACATGTCCCGAGTCCTCTAAAACACGAAGAAACCATTTTCGTGTGTGCGTGTTTGTTTATCTGTGTGTCTGTGCAATGTATATAACCACTTTAGTTCAAAACTATTCGACAAAATTTTACAAAATTTAGTAGATGAGTTATTTATAAGTTGCTCGGGCACCGATATATTTTGGTACGATTTGGAAAATAATAACCTACTTTACTTTGCGAAATAGACTGCAAAAATAAATCTAAATATACTCAATTGTATCGATTGAAATATTATATCTTACGTTATTTTTGACGGCAAAAGGAATTAGACCAACCTCATTTCTCTAGGATTAACTGTTCCAGATATACAGGGTTAGCAAGCAATACGTTTCCCACTTCAGAGGGCTCTAGAATGCTTTCTATTGGTCCAAATAAAAATTTATTAAAAAAGTAGCATTAAAACTGCTCAATATGTTACCCTTCATATTCAACAATGTGCCCTAATCGCAGACCCATATTTTTCACAGCTGACCGGAGTGAGTCTGCCGGAATATCAAGAATATGATGCCGAATGCTCTCCTTCAGATCTCACACAGATGCTGGCCTTTTACGGTGGTTATTGTCCTTGAGGAAATCCCACAACCAAAAGTCGCAGGGGGTGATATACGGCGAAGCAGGAGGCCATGCTGTTGGAAAATGCCGGCTGATCACCAGTTCAGCTGTGAAATGCTGTGTTAGCAATTGCTTTACACTACGCTCAATGTGAGGAGGTGCGTCATCCTGCATGAAAATGATGTCCTGAAGGCATCCACGCTGTTGAAGTTGTGGGGTTACAAAATCCCTCAGCATATCACGGAACAGGTTTTAATTCCAGTTGCAGTTACCTCTTCAAAAAAAATACGGTCCAATGATAAAGGTAGCCGTAAAACCACACCATACTGTTACAGGATGCAAGGGTTGTTCCTGGATAGCGAGAGGTTTTTCCGCTGCCCAAATTCGACAATTGTGGGTGTTAACTTGCCCATTGAGGCAAAAGTGGGCTTCGTCTGTCCACAGGATGTTCCATGGCCAACTGACATCAACCACAATTCGAGCAAGGAACTGAAGTGCAGAAGTTTGACGAACCTCTGAGTCTCCGTCCCGCAATAAGTGCACAGGCTTGATTTTGTAGGGATAAAAATTCAAAATCCGCCGTAAGATTTTTCGTACAGTGAAATACGGCATATCCAATACACGGGAAATAGCTGACATACTCACGCTAACATGCGCCGAATGACTGTTGGCTTCAACGACCTCGGTAGCCACATTTTCGACGCTAAAAGACTGGATTGGCTTTCGTCCTCTACCTGGAAGAATGCCAAGTTGCCCAGTTGTTTCAAATGTCTTTATCATCTTGCGTACGGCACTTGGAGACATTGGACCTCTTCGTAGTATCTGCTTCATACGATGGAATTCATTCACAGCTGCAACGGAGTTCTGCTGGTTCTGGTAGAACAATTTTACCAGTAGCGCTTTTTTTTGCAACGTTGGCATGATGTGCTGAGAAGTAACTAATAATCGTGCAGAATCCACCTTCTTTTTATCCAAAGAATAATGCTGCTAGGCATGCGCTGTAACGTATATAATGTTTCACATTTTAAATGTATGCAAATAAATACCATATGTGTTATAGTGCCATCTATAGGTGAATGTTGATACTAAAATTTTTGATTTAATAAATGTCAAGCGCATCATTTGAGTTATCTGTATTTCAAATTTTATCTCATTTGGACCAAACGAATGCATTCTAGAGCCCTCTGAAGTGGGAAACGTATTTCTTGCTAACCCTGTATTTAAATTTTTTTGGTAATGTTTTCCACGCTAGCGACGTTTCATAATGCAATATATCTCCAGATGAAAATTAAAGTTATAAAAATGTATATATAACTGAATATAAATTAAATTTAAAAAACGTGTCATTTTGAACATTTAAATTCAACATGAAATAGTGAAGAAAAGATTAATTTGAGTCCTTAGGGAAAATCATTCACTGCACTCATCAGATTTTTTCAAATACTCCAAAACTTATGGAAGCAAATTTATTTCACGATTAACAAAATGTTGTAGAAAACAGAAAATAAATTAAGAGGCCTTATATATTTGAAGTTGCACAACAATCTGAAGAAGATAAGTGTAAGATCAAATTCCTTTGTAACATAGAGTAATATTGTCCCATTTTTGGAAGTCCTATGGGTGCAATTTTCACGACAGACACGATATTTAAAGCTGTAAACAAATGAGAATATCGCACATACTTGAAATTGCTCTTCAATTTCATACTTGAAGTTGCTCTTCAATCTCATACTTGAAGTTGCTCTTCAATCTCATACTTGAAGTTGCTCTTAAGAATATAACTGTAGGCATTGTAACAGTAGGATCTACTTCTTCTGTAAATGAGTGGAATATCTTTACAGTTTTTCAATGTGTAGTGTTGATTGGCCATGCGAGAATCTGTAGTTCTAAGTCCGACTGGAATAAAATTTCTGTACAATACTTACCCAGCAATTACTCTTGCGATCGCAAGGTAGGTATTACAGTATTAGGTTTTACCAATCTTACAAAAACAGAATGCAATAAGAACATTTTTGTGACAACATTAAATATAGAATTTAAAGTGCCAGGAGTTTTTAAAACAGAAGTCTATGCCGCTCTTTTAACATGACTACATCAGCTAGGTTTTTTTTCTTTCTCAGGACAAATTCAATCAACAGCTAAGCCATTATGATCCACCAAATCCTAACTATCCTCTTATATGTACAAATTTCTTCCGCACACAGTATTATGTGCTTATTAACTTTCTCTTTTACTAAAATTCCTTGACGTAAAAATACCAGAGTATCTTTATCCACAGCGGAAATCACCAGAGATATCATCCATTGCCCGGAACTAAGTCGAAATTTAGAGCTATTTTATGCTTACGTTGTGGGGCAGATAAAGCTTAAAGTGTTATCTGTCCATGTATCGTAGATTTATAATTTCGTATTTCAGGTCCTTCTTTCTCCTATTTTAAAAGTTAAACCTTTGTATGGCATATAGAAATTTCCTTTAATAAAATATAATGTGTCCAATTGAAAGTGAGATTTTGTAATAGAAGTCATCTTCTTACTTCAGTACACAAAAATCTAATTTGAAAATATTTAAAATTCGGTAGACTACCATATTTGTTGGCATATGAATCAACAGGGCTTTAAATTGATGTCAAATTTAAGTAAAAATGTTGGATGTCAGCTGTATTTGTAATATAAATCTACAAATTTAGTCCATTTTGGTCATACTTACCGATATTGTGCCATTAAAATCGGACCCTGGAGCAAGTTTTTTCAGTGTGGTGACGTAATCATGCAATTTCCGGTTCAGCCACTGGACTACCAACGTGACGTCATGGATGGCACGACGTATTGCATCTGATGTCAGCACGTATTGATTTTAGCTTCAATAATGCATATATCAATTACCATAGAAATAGTAACGTGGTTTGAGTCCTCCGTTGAATCATAAAGATTTTCGGCAAATCCGAGAGAACAATTTACACTCCAATCCTTTAAATGTCTGTGAAAATTAATTATAGTTTTTTGTAATATGGCATATTTCAACGAAAGTACAAAAGACGACATGGTGCCTTTTAATAAAAGAAGGAATACGTAAAATTGATTTATATTTCAAACTATTCAGTTTACCGAAGAGTTAAAGAATAATTCGGAACATCTTATGTCCGTTTCTGATTTTGTTTATATGGTGGAAAGCGTAGAACTTTGCGATATTGCCGCATTTCGCAACATAAATGTCTATTTATTGATAGTTATTTCATGAACATGTTAGGTCCTATTTGCTGGACGCCGAATAAGTTGACCTCACATTTGCTTTTAAATAATATTAATTTTGAAAATTCGATTTATCCGATGCGAGATGCGGAGCGGAATAGCACTTATAGCATTAAAAGGTATTTCTTATAAGCAGACACTAAAGAATTATTATTTTTGCCTTAATTAGCTATTGATACTGGTACGCAAATGAATTGTTGATAACATGTTTAAATCATTGACTACATGTCTAACATTTTAGAAACAAACGAGATCTAAAAGACGAAACATTTCGTAGATCTTTCCATTCAGTAGTCCAATGGAAAAATAATAGCGTTTTATCTTTACATGTGGCATATGCAAATTTTTTATGTCACTCACCGAAATGACGTCAGCCTAGTATGCTGGACTGAACTCTTCTATGAAGGCAGCTATATGCTGCACAAAAAACGTTATTGTCTCTAAAAACGTTATTGTTTTATTTACTAGACAATTGAAAAGAAATCCTTGAATTTTTATAATCAGTCTATATTTTGAGCAATTTTTAAAGTTGAGAAGAGTAGTCGATAAAGGAAACACAACTTTTTTGCATGTCGCACATGCATGAAAAATCTAGTAGGTCTAAACCTTTACTCTTACCACAGAGAGATGATATATATATATATATATATATATATATATATATATATATATATATATATATATATATATATATATATATATATATATATATATATATATATATAGAGTCACAGAATTCACCTATAGGCGACATTCATAAAGCTTAGTATCGTGTCACTTGTACAGTAACTGTCATGTGTGGATTATTTATTTAGTGCTTTTTAATATTTTTTGCTTCTTATGGTGCATAATAAAATGTATTGCTTCCAATGCCCGGCGGTACGGCAGCACAGCGGCTTGATTCCAATATTGGCTATTCCTTGCTTAATGAAATCTAAATATACTGAAACTGGTCCAAGAAGTCTGTCTGTTGTTAACTAGGGGGCCTTACCCTGGGTCTGAGGACGGATGGACCTTGGCTACGTAGTCATGGATCCACCTCCTTCGAGAGGCACAGTCATCGACTGTATGTAAGTGGTGAGATAATGCATTTCCTGGTGACCCTTAAAATTCATCAGCACACCACAGACATGAAGGGTGGGGTGATTAATTTCCTGGCGACCCTGGAAATTCATCACCTTAACATTCATCCCCAGGAAATTCTTCTATCTCATCGCGACATGTAACGGACTCTTCCAGGAGGCGGGATGATTTCGTAATTTGTGCCCAAATCCGTCTGTGACTGAAACCTTTGCCTGGTATGTGTTTTTAGAACCTTACTCGATAAAGAGTTCCGTTTACCACCTCTCCGTAGTCGGGCTTCACTAAATTAGAGATAGAACATGAAGATCGCTTCAGTATCGGTATAAAGCCCCCAGTTTTCATTGGCGGATTTTCTCTTTTAACCAATCTGTCCTTTGTACTGGTAACGATATTTCAATTCATAAGTAAACAATTCTATGTAACTTTGCATTTTCAGATTATAGTATACTTAAGAGTTCTTGAATGCCGTTGATTGAAATGTAAATTTCACCAGCGATTATCTCTATAGCATTAATTTACGTTAGTTGCTTATTAACATATCACATTTATCTAATTTGTGAAACCAAATCAAAATATAAGTAATCCAAAAATTTTACAAAACTGCTTATTAGTATTCAATATCTTCACCCAAATGCAAAAGTTTTAGGTGAGTTTATTTTTCTAATCTCATAAAACAATTCTTATTAGACTTAAAAGGTGACACTTTAAAATGTACCTTGCGCTAAAATGAAAACCCTATGCAAAATAAATATTACAGAAACTTAACTTACTCATATCCAATCAATAAATTGATTTGTTCATTGGTTAGACAAATTAAAGACATAACAGATGATAGTTTTATAGATTGCATAAACTATTGCAAATAAACATTCTTAATAAATTTACATGTTTATAATGAAATTATACATGGCAAATACGTTAAAATTTATTACACTATAAATTCAGTTACGTACTAATATTATAATGACCCTCTTAGCATAAACAATAAACAAATATACAGCTTAACAAATCTAAATATTCCTATACATAAAAATTATCATGTCATGAAGAATTACATCTTTAATGTAGATCCTCTTCCACTTTGCACTATACAGGCATCAAGGACTTATTTTTATAAAGCCTGTTTTTATAGCAAGCTTAAAATTTTATATATATTTTCATGAACTATGGACATATGTAGACTTATAGATTCGATCGTAATGTGGCGTAATTGTTTTCATTCTCTGATATTGAGAGATATTTTTATGTGATATGTCGACCGCTGCCGTAAAATTTACGGTTCTTGGTGAAGATTCTCTCCATGCGCTCAAAGGAGAGGTGTGATCGAAGGATGTTATGGCCCATAAAATTTAATTGCTTTCTAGAGTCATAAAACAAAAAAGTAATAAAATGCTTGATTTTGTATTTTATTTCTGGAATATGTAATACATAGTAAAGATGATATTAAGTTACATATTGCTAATCATGATTGCATATCTATTATTTGGTTACTATTTGAAGAAAATACTTAATATGTGTAGAATTTAACAGCAGTATCAAATATTATAAAACGCAGTGTAATCATAATTAATGTATCCCTAGTCACAGAGCATGCTTTAGATCTCATTCTTAGAGCTTGAATTAACCGCCCATTGTAGATAACAAAAGCCATGCGTTGGTTTTACACTTATTATGTACTTTAAAACATGAATTAGCCAATATTTGCAATGGCAACAAGAAAAACTGCTCAGTGGCGCATCTTGGGTTTGGTGAGTATTACACGTGCACTGGGCACCACTTAAAATGTTTGGCAACTGAGCAGTTTATATTAAAGTCATACAAAACATTTTCGCATAGTGAAATATAATTTTCTTTAGATTAATGATCTGTCTTTGATTATCAGGAGAAAAGTGTAATTTTCTTATTTCAGAACTTTGTGTAAGAAGACCATGACACGTTTCATCACGAATAAGGACGGTGAAGTTGAAGGATGGACGAGACGAAAGCTGGAGACTGAACTTTAGACAAATTGTACAGATCTGATGTTGATAGACAGCGGCTATATGAAGATATTTTAGATTGTAAACTGTTGCTATCAAAGTGGACAACATGCAAATATCAATACTTGAAACATATTCTCGAATTTACTGTTCAGTAAAACGATGATGACATTCTTCCAATTTTTACATTGCTATTCACATAATGGTAACTATCACGGTTTCCATCCCCAGCTGTGAGAGATCATTTAGCGAGTTAAAAATAATACTTTCATATTTAAGAGTTTCCATGGGTCAGGGATAGCTCGGTGAACTTATTCTGTTAAGTTTATAATAAAAGAAACATACTTTAATAACTTCATAGACCAATTTCAATCAGTGACAACAAGGCAGGTGCAGTTATAACATCCATGTAGTGTCATAATTCGATAACTGAAAAATTAACGAGATCGACTTGTATTTCGGAACTGATATGGTAATGTTATCTGAAAGATGGGTGTCAGATATTTGGTCAAGGTCACATTTCCAATGATTGCCATAGGCACTGTATTTCGTAGATACGCCCCTGTATGTGCTACAATCTATGAGAACTGACAAATTCAGTCCCACTAAGGAGCAGAGTTTAGATGTGTTTATCATTAAGTTCAGGTAACACGAAGTTGCACCGACCAAGATAATATTTACAGAACCTGCAATTAGTGAAATGGAGAGTACGTTCCCTTTGCAAATAACAATATACACAGACCGGTTTCGCTCTTTTTATTCGGTCATCAGAATAAAATGGTTGATTCTGCAATGGCAGTAAATTTGACATAAATTATGCGCTTAGAAGCATGGGATAGCCAATATATGTAATGGTTGAACATTGTTGCCTGTAGGAAACGTATTTTCTGCCATTGTATTCATCCCTATATTGGCAATTTGGGTAATGACTGTGTGCGGTCGAAACCGGCTAATGAATGAAGTCATTTGTAATGAGACCGTAATTCTTATGTATTTATGTTCAGAGCAGCACGGTCCAAACTACTACCCGGCGGCCCAAACTACATCAAATTCAATGCTACTAATGATATCTAGATCATTCACTAGTGACTTTTGCACCCTATAATCTTTTAAGTGATGGTCATTATATGTCATATATATGATAAATTATTTTAATATACATTACAATTAATATTCAATAATTATTTATATTGATTCCTGAATTTAGGTAGTCACCATTCACACAAAATCGCTTTAACTCAGTTGGTTTTGCGTTTGGTACTTAGACCAAGTTTGGCATTCTTCGATCATGCATTTCTTTTTTCGTATGATTTTAATGAATTTATGATCATTTATGTAGAAAAAATTAATACATGCATAATCTGTCTGGAAAGGTAAATTTTTAAAAATTGTGCACAGCAAATTTTAATGTTGTTCTTTTAAAGAAAAAATAAGGAGCAGAAAGTTTAAGAAATATTTGTAAATATTTATCTCATATTATCTCATTACATGTAAACAGTTTTATGCGTTGCACAATAGTATAGAAATTTAGGAATACTACAGCGAACACATTTGTTTGTGTCCTCCCACTTAGCAATGTGTATATGTTACCTGCAATGTGTGAAATGTCGTCATTCTATAGAATACCTAGGCATTTTATAGAATACGTAGGCATTTTATAGAATATCGGCCATTTTAGGCAATGTATGAAATATGAGAATTATTATATACTTTCCCTAGGCATTGTATATAATACCTAGGCATTCTATAGAATGACACTTGCTATTTAGGCAAAATATGAAAAAAGGAATTAATCGGAGATATATTTCATACTTTGCCAGTTTGTCATATGGCATTCTATAGAATGCCTAGGAAATGTGTGAAATGTTAATCGTTTCATAGACTGCCGGCCAGTTTTCGGTATTCTATAAAATGCCTAGGTATTCTACAGAATGCCGGCTTTCATGCATTGCCGGTTATGTTACCGGCAATGTATGAAATGCCGGCATTCTATAGAATACCTAGGCATTTTATAGAATACCCGCCTTTTTTAGGCAAAATATGAAATATGAGAAATGTTACATATTTTGCCTAGGCATTGTATATAATACCTAGGCATTCTATAGAATGACACATGCTATTTAGGCAAAATATGAAAAAAGGAATGAATCGGAGATATATGTCATACTTTTCCGGTTTGTCATATGGCATTCTTTAGAATGCCTAGGAAATCTGTGAAATATTAATAGTTTCATAGATTGTCGACTAGTTTTCGGCATTCTATAGAATGCCGGCTTTCATACATTGCCGGTAACATATACATCAAAATTAAAAAACTATGAGTATAATTTCCTTTTGACACATTTTGTCTCAATATATTATATTAATACACAAATAGAATTATTTAGACTGGAGAATCTGGATTCATCAGTGAACAACAGAACTTAATGTTATTTATATGGAACCTAAAAGACTTGCTGACGAGTTCAATTCTATCTGGCTGTTCTATGTAAACGATATAAACTACCGGTTATTTGCATAAAGGAAACTGCATGTAACTGCTGAATGTTGCGTGAGACTGCCGAAAGCACCTTAGAAACAGTAAGGTCAAAAAAAAATTCCTATGATTTGTTTATTGTACTCCAGCTAGCGTTTAAGATATGACTTCAACTCTAGCTGATATTGATCATGGGCATTCTTGAGCAGGTTTTATAAAGAACTGTTTGTTTTGCTTTAAAGCTATATCAAAATAAATTCACAATAGTGTTTTTCCATGGCTTATACAATTGTCTGCATAAATTTCCATAACGGTTATATTACAGCAACGGATCAAATATTTTAGCTGTGTGTTCTTGAGCTCCCCTCCACACTAAATGTACTACACTTGTTTTCAAACTCTCTAATTTTTTTTTCATGAAATAGAACAGAAATAATGACTGTTCGATAGAATATTGCAAAATATGCCTTTGAGTTGCTCCTTAATGTATATTTTAAAAAAGGCTTCATAATTTACAATTTGTTTAATTTTGCTGACTAACAATAAAAAAATGGCTCAACTTGCATATAATTTGACTAAAAAAATTATTAATACCCAGTCTTTATGCTATGACTATTTTTTCTTTAAAAATGCCTTCTTTATTAAATTTCAGTAGATTTAATAAAAACAACCTTGCACAAATTTTAGAAAACAGACACAGTAAACACCCTTGAAAGTAACAAAACTATATTTAGAGTTTTTATCTTTTCACTTTTTAGCTAGAAATTTGAATGATAACCTCTAAAATTATAGTTTTTGAAATGTAAAATAAAACTTTATAACAATTTTCTAAAGTGTTTGGACAGTAGCAGTGGACATATTTGTTTTTCCAGGCCCACCAGAAGCCCTCCTTTGATATGAAAGCCTGATTTTACACGGTTATGGTATAGTCCACCCTAGGACAAAGCGAGCTGATATTTCGATTTTTTCCCTAAAACAGATAAAGGGGAGATCAAAACGTTCTTCTAGACCCACTAGAAGTTCTCCCAGTGAATTCAAAGGCTGAAGATTTCCACACTAAGAATATTGAACACCGTATAGAATCTAAATAAACCATATTTATACTTTTGCTGCTCGGAAGTTGTAAAAATAGGAGGGGTGTTCAAAAAGTATTTCCCTACCCTCCAGAAGTCTTCTGGACGTCTATAAGGCTGAATCTTTGGCAAAGAATTAACAACAGGGCAGAACCTAACAAAGGCGATTTTCCATTTTCTCCCTCGGAGGCAGACAAAATGGTGGTTGAAAATATTTCCAGACCTTACAGATTCCCTATTAACCTAGAAGTCTGAAACTTCACACATTTATAGTATCAATCACGGCACAGAAGTACTTCGAGCTAATCTTTGATTAAGATGTATATTTTGACGTGAAACTCCATATATCGCTAAGCAAAATACAAATTACTAAAGAAAGTTGCAACATTATGTTTGAAGTGGTTTAGTTTCTATGTCTTTGAGAGTGTTTAATATTAGTATAAAACAAAATGTCTTTCCATTAATTGACAATAGAATTATGGAAGAAAATTAAACACTTTATTGCTGGAGATATGGGTTATAAACAGTACATGCAAACAGTGAGAAATAATCATTGTCAATAAAACTGGCTAATATATGCAAATGTATAGAACATATGCTAATATTTTAGATGAAATTCGAAGGAAATTAACAACCTAATAAGACTAAGTACCAACATATTATTAATATGAAAATTTACACGAAGAATTGCCTCTTTTATGTAGATTCTGTTTCAGTTTGTGCACTAAAAGCATTAAAACCTTACCCTTATAAAGCCCGTTTTTATAACCCGCTTGAAATTTTATATATATTTTCATGAACTAAGGACAGATGTAGACTTATAGATTCGATCGTAATGTGGCGTAATTGTTTTCATTTTCCCATATCAAGAGATACTTTCATGTGAGCTGTCGACTTTTCCCATAAAATGTATGTCCTCGGTAAAGATCCTCTCCATGTACGTAGAGGACGGGCGTGATCGCAGGTTGTTATGGATCATAAAATTTAATTGCATCCTGAAGTTATAAAATAAAATGAAATAAAATGTTCGCCTTTATATTTTATTTCTGGAATATGTGATATATAGTAAGATGATATTCGTTACCATCCCGTTAAATATGGTTAGAAATACACAGCTATGCATTACTGGCAGAAAACTCAATGTGGATAGTTTTAACGATGAAGTTATGATAAACTTCCCGTAATTATTAGAGCCACTTTTAGCTTTATAGTACTGACAGAAACGTATTTAGTTTCATTTTCTATTCAAAATCAGAGTTACCTGACTGGGAATTCTAGATTTTGTTTATGCAAATGTATAGGACGCTTTACAAAATGATATTAAGGGATCCATAAAGAATATATATATTATACTTGCTAGTAATATATCACATTTAAAATTAATTTAACCTTGTAATTATGATAGCACAGTAGATTTCTGTTAATCTTGCATCCAAGAACGCCCGATAATCCGGCATGTCTTCCGAACGATATTTGTGTCCGTTGGCAGTAATCGAAATGCTCGTTAGTCCGAATCCATTACAAAAATAATTTTTTTCAATGTTTGCCAATTATCAAAGTTCGATTAATTGTATATTGTCTTTTACCATTACGCCTCCATATATAATATGCCTGCATAGAGGGGGTAGGGCCTAGCTGTATGTGTATCCAAGCAGCGGGTAACTACGCTATTGAAAAATTGAATGAATAAATACAATTAATTTCTTCGTTAAATACCAGGTAACGGCAGAAACATTTTCTAACCACTAAATATGTAACACTCAACTTATTGTCTAGAAGTGTGTTTTCTACTGTAATCGCTATAAGGCAGTTTTAATGTTATAAAATGATGAAAGACCAGGCCAGTGGTCATAAAATTGGTCATAGTAAACGTTCCATAGCTCTGAGTAATTAATATTCCTAGTGTAGTGCATAAAATTATCCCTAATTTTCTGTTCGTTCGTTACTAATTCCCCCGTGGTGAAGGAGCGCCTAAGCACCACGTCCACAAGACCCCCCAAGGCATTCCATGGGGATGGGAAGGAGATTTGCAGCTTCACTTTTATAGAGGCTCCCCGAAGGCCGGAAGTCTGATTTGGCCTCGACATGACAACATCCATGCACGCTGGCAGGATTCGAACCCGCAACCCAGCAATCCAACGCTCAGACGGAAACTACTTTTCTGTAGGAATGGTAATTAAAATCAATAATTTTAACAGGAAGATAATTAAACGCTAAATTCATTTCAATACTCAATTAGTATGTGATACTCATTTTGCATTTGTTGAAATATATTTTTCTAGTTTCTTTGAAATATATACCCTAATAGCATTTAATATTGGATCAATATATGACCAATATTGTATATCTTGGCATTGCTTTCGGAATATTTCCAATGTAAAGTGTGGATAAATATTGGGGTTACATTGGCCTCCAATATTGGCTAATATTTTCATTTCAATATTACGCCAATATTGGTGTTACATTGGAAATATTGGCGTAATTTTGTTCCAATATTTTCAACCAATATTGGGCCAATTTCGTCAAAATATCCACTTTAATAATAATTAGATCCAATAATAAGTCATGGGCTAATATTGGACTGCTACTAGAGTAGAGCTTACAAATTATAAATACTAATTCAGTCATATCTAATTATTCAGCTGGAAGGCTTTTACAAAGTACCTGCTTATTTTCTGTTTTTAATATTGTTATTGAGAAGATCTTCCATTGCCTCTTCTAAAACTAGCAATTTCTAATTTCACTTTAATAGTACGACAGAAAATAGAATAATCACCGGTCACAAAGAACTATGATTTATATAAAACAAATGTAAGTGAAACAATTACCCATTCCCTTATGGACGTAATCGTTGTTGCCCAATACGATTTTGATGATAACTGCATCGAAGCAAAAAGTACACAACACCAGCGAAAAAAAGAAGCTTCGTTTTACAGTTAGGATTTAAAAATATTGTCATCAAAAAGAGTATCAATCCTGTAACTATGAAGCCTATAATAATAAGATATCTTTCTCTTTTTATGATCCCAGTACTGAAAAGAAAGCTGTTCCACATGCTTAGTTCTCTAGATGCACCATATTTTCGAAATAATGATCGTTTTGTTACATTTTGTAATTGCTCTTGTTAGGAGAAACTGCTGCAGTGATTTTTATAGTAGCGGAATCGTTCAACTTTCATAAAAGTATTTTATTGCTTTGGAAAAAGATCTTTCTTTTGTGTAGTAACTTTACATCCCAGAACTGAGACGAGAGGAGGGAGGGGGTAAAATTCAGAATATAAGAAAATGGTCATAAACATGTCTTAACGAGAGAGATCCTAAAGCTTTTGAACGTATTTTAGGACGTTGCAAATAGTATTAGAGGTTGATTATCAATTTATTTTATACTAGTCAAAACCCATATTTACTGTATACTGTGGCGCGGTAAAAAAGCTAACTTAAAGATTATCACTTTGAAGACTGATTATTAATTTAAGATTGATTATTTGTGTTGATTACTTAGTAATACCGCACTTTTGAAAATAAAACATAAATGTCTATTTATTCTAAGTTACGTTGATTACTTAATGATGCCGCTTTAACCATGGCATTAAAATCGTAGATCGTGAAACATGAAACATTAAACAGATTGCATTGTGTGCCGCTCATAAATACAAATGTCAGTTGGAAAATTCAGCTTCATTCTTAGTTAATGTAGTACCGATTTGATGAGTTTTCCAAGTATATCTTAAGCAGTTTAAAAATATTAGAACGCCAAGTCAAGTTGTAAATTTTATATCCTGATCCAGTATTAGAATCTTAAATCTAAAGTGATATATGCAAACACGTGATTCAGAAAATAGCTATTAATCAATCCTAACAGCCAAAGGCAAAACATATTTATTAACCCAAGTTTTAAGTTTGACGAAATGAAATCAGATAGATAAGACTTCTACCCTGGACAGACTCTAAATACATATAAATTACACATGATACGTTTGATGATAGTGCCCACCTGTAAATCGCACTTATTCACAACCCGCGCGTAACAGCCAATACCGCGAAATATAACCTTCAGGTAGAAGACAACCTTCCGTAGGTTTCAACTCCTTAGTTTCCAAGGATTACTATCGTCTACTTTCGTTAGTCTAGGTATCAACACCTCTTAGTAATGAGCAGTAACTTCACCGAGCACTTCACCTAGTGGGACAAGTTTCCAAGATCGATATTTACCTTTGTTTACTCTAAACGTTGATTAACCTCAAAGCATGGAAAGCTCATGATTGGACCTTTAAACCTAAGCGCTAATAGGCTGTTACTTAACAGGGAAGTCAAAGAATAAATGCAAATTGAAGAACTGCTGTACTCTGCTTTTTGTCATTCACTTATCATTTATGAGATAAATCTCGATTCGAGTGTGTAAATAATATGTGCATGTAATTATGTGCATGTAAATAATGTGTGTAAATAATGTGTGCATGTAATTATGTGCATATAAATAATGTGTGTAAATAACGTGTGCATGTAATTATGTGCATGCAAATAATGCGTGTAAATAATGTGTGCATGTGAATTATTTTGGGGCAGAATGTGCAAGACAGGGATTCGAAACTTGTGTTAAAAGATTTGAAGTTTTATTTATCTATTTGTTTAAAAAGAATGCAAGCTACAGAACAAAGCCCAGTAACAGCGTGCAAGATAAAATTCAATACAAAAATATACAGATTAAAATATTCTGAAATATATTAACATGCAAACTATTGTAACAATTGATTTTTAAACGCATTTGCGAAGGAATATAAAATACATTAAAAAATAAAATATTTGCAACAAAAGATTTTTAAAAGCAATTTCAGATGAATAAAAAACATCAAGATTATCGGGGAATCTGTTGTATAGTTTACTGAAATTCTTAATGGCACAATAACGATCAATATAGTACTAAATTTCCTTTTAGCAAATAAACTCATGCTCTTGGTGGAATACTGGGGAACATGAAACCCATTACCACCCCAAAAAAAGGCATAAACAATTCTGTTATGGTTTTCAACCTGAGATTTACCTTGTTAGCCAGAGTCATGGTTCCGGCATGACCGTCTTGGACCAGAAATCGAACTGGCCAGTGAGCCAAAATTCGATTTCTGGATTATATATGCAGGGCTATAAGGAAAGTCCTTCCTCAGGCCAATAACTCAGGAACTATGGCAGCTAGTTAGGTACTTCTTGTGCTGCTGTATAGGAGGCCCCTATGGTCCACACAATGAGACTATAGAGGATTCCGTGGATCCCGTTTTTCAGAGGGAAGGGGAGTGCTAGGGGGACCATCTACGTATTTTTAGCAGATAGGAGTAAAAACCAATTATAAAAATGTCTGGCGAGTCAAATTTAGTACAAAACTGTTTTAGTTCTATAACAAACAATGGAAAGGGACCGGGTAGCTTTCCCTAAAAATCCAAAACATCGGGATACAACAACCGAATATTTAGACAAAGCAATAATATATGAATGCATAACAGACAATGTATCACTATGTTCAAAATGAGTGCAAAAAAATTTACCTTCCTTAAATACACTGACAAATGGAGAAATCGCACAAAGTGCGAGAGCGGTCATTCAATAGGAAGTCAAAATGCAAATGTAATGGACTTGTATAAGTAGCAAAACGTTCGATTCCCGCCACTGTTTCACGGTGTACTGGCATATATATCCCTTGCATGTTATTTGTGTACTCTACGAAATTAGCATAAAGTTCGACATTTCAAAGTTATATTAATATGCCCCAGACACAGAGAATCAGACGTGCGTCTAGGTTTTTTCTCATTTGGAGTGTCCTTTTCCATCTTTCTTTATAGAACTGAAACATTTTTGTACTAAATTTGACTCGCTCTATAACTTTATAATGCACTCCCCCCCCCCTATCTGCAAATGAACCGCGATGGATCCCTAACCCCAAAAAATCAGGTGTTCCGCAAGGTAATTGTAGTAGTAGTATATTGGCGAATTTATATCTCTATAAATATAAATATACATTTACATCAAATGACTGACAATTATACAGATATATAGACGATCTGATCTGTGTTGTTAAAAACGGATTTAAATAATATCAACATCGATTTCTATTCGCATAATCTAGAATTGTTGAATAATGAAAAAAACGTTGAAAACTTGTAATTCCAATAAAATATTTTCTCCCTCTCATCTCTTGTGTTGTCATTGGTCCTTTACAATGCTCTTTGCAAATATTTTACGCCGCCAATTTTTGTCACACTTGTATCCTTCCACCGCCGTTTATGGTTTTTGGATGCGCTGATCAATTTGAGTAGGGAAAAAGTGGTTGCTGCTATTCGAAAATTTTGAAATTTTTTCACTGTAACCGTAAACGTGAGAGATCTATTGTTTGAAATCATCACAATCTCGAGCGCATACCTTCAAATAACAATATCTGAAATTTCCTTTCGATTGGTTGAGCGGATAGGTCGATAGGGGTTCATATATCGGAGAGCTTTTTTATGACCACCCTGTATAGTAAAAAAAAATTAGGCTAACACAGTCGATATTTATGGTTATATTACTTTCCTTATATACATAATGTAAAGTATTGTGACGGGATCGAAAATTCGAATTCGAGTTTTCGACGGGAGAGCACGCTTCAAGCATCCGTGATCACGAATCAAACATTTTTAAAGTGATGTCTGTCTGTGTGTGTGTGTGTGTGTGTGTGCGTGTGTGTATGTGTGTGTGAAAGTATGTGTGTATGCGTGTGTGTGTGTGCGTGTGTGTGTGTGTGTGTGTGAAAGTATGTGTGTGTGTGTGTGTGTCAGTGAGACTGTGGAGACGATAATGGACCGAGTCGAACAAAATTTGGTACAAAATTCACAATCCGTAAACACTGGAAGCCTATTGTTTTTATACGCAATCGAATGTTCAGAACCCCCTAAATTTTCAAGTGAAATTTTGAAAAAATCGTCAAAAAAATCAAAACCACTAATAAAGTTACGCAAATAGACATTTCTTATGCAATTTTTCATTAGAAAACGATTGACATAAATTTTAGAACGCTAACATGAACCGTTCTCGAGATATTGTACATTTTAAAAAAAAATATCAAAAAGTCATACAAAATAAAATAAAAAATTCCTATTGAGAAACATGTTCACTTTTCATATGTAATACCATGCGATAAATTGGGTGACATCATTCTCGTGGATCTCTCGTTCCATTCATGAAAAGATATACTTTGAGTAATACTTTTGTATTTGAGCGCCAATAGTCATTTATCTGCTGTAAGAATAACTTATTTCTTCGTCCATAACGCTTTGCGAGATTTTGGCGACGAATTTGGCGGAATGTCGCCAACTTGGCAACCTTTTTGAAATGTTGCCAAATTAACGAAAATTTCGCCAAATGGATAAAAATGACGCTAATTCTATGAAAATGACGACAAATTGTCGAAAATTCAATATCTTGGAAAGAATATTAGTATCTACTATAAGAGAAACCTACTTTTTTGTACTGTAAAAGTAGTAAGTTCATTACATTATATAAGGAAAGTCATGTGTTGCTCACATCAGATTTTTTTTTCTATTATTACGCATTTCGCTATACTTGCATCATCTAGCAATGCATTTTGCAAGGAGTTAGATGCAAGGAATCAGTGGATGGCTTTGTCTAATTTCTGTAATCGATTAATAATCAATTGTCTATTTGATACATATTTTATTAATACTTTATATTATTTTATAGGGTTAATAATAATTATCATTTTTATCTATATGTATTAATACACACTCTTTTGAATACAATTTATCTGGCTTTTATACCTCCTAATACTTTAGAAGGGATTTACTATTTACAATTTTTAAGAATTGTAACATAAACATTACTCTTTAGAGTTGGCAACATCTTCTTTGCACTTTATGTTAAGATGGTTTAGCTGCTTTGATTTTTGCACACGTATAAGTCAAGGCCAACGGCCCTACCGTGCTGAAAACACCCGTTCTCGTTAGATCACCGAAGTCAAGCAGCATCGGGCGCGGTTAGTACTTGGTTGGGTGACCACCTGGGAACACCGCGTGCTGTTGGCAGATTTCGGACGCGGTAGCCCCGGTGGTTTTGCGCGCTGGATTTTCACGCTGCCACAACTGCCGCCGTGTTCAAGCGGAGTTCTATCACGTTAAGGGGGCATAGGACCTTTAAACCTTCAAAAAATCGATTTTTCAATTTTATTTTATTCTGAATATTTGAACATTTCTGAACACTGTGTAAAAAACCGCATTCAAAAATTCGCATTATTTCGAAAGTTATGAGCTTTTATGCAACATACACTTTTGAAAAATTTTTCATGTCAGCCATCGCCGCCATTTTTAAAGGGACATCACTGTTTGTTTATGTTTGCAGTTTGCTGATGTGTCACGTAAATCTAATACTTTTTCCACCACCATGTCTTAATTATTTATTTAATTATTTCTACAGCAGTAGGAAGGCAACTACTCACCTCTACTGAACTGCTCAGCCCAGTTTGTTTATATTCTAGCGCTGTTAACTTGTTTACAACGTGGAGAATTTCTTCTGAGTTTCGCAATTTCTTTTCATTATATTTTCTTACTTTTTACGATTGATTTTCTGCATTTATGTTGTTTAAGCATAAGAACTTTGAACTAAAATACAGTTAATCTATTTTATAAGTATACATTACAAACTTTTTCACGTTTGCATATTTATTTGTGTAAACTTCAACGTACAAGACTGTTTGGTGCAATTTTTTAATATAAACTTTTTGCTTTTTGCTTTCTAATAATGGATACACCGGCAACTAAATCTCGTTCTGGTAAAAGAACGAAAAGAAGGCGTTTTCAAGGAAATATGTATGTAATTAAAAACAAAAACAATCCGAAAGTGTTCGAACGGCAAAATGTTGATTCTACGCCTAAGCTAAGTGCTTCAAGTAAAAAACTGTTCAGCTCAAAAGATGAACTTTCAGTTGATAAGTCATATATTTCATCTGAAGAACATGAATATAGAATGGTTAATATATCAGTACTTTTCAAGGAGCTTGCAAATGTTTTGTGCTGTAAAATATGTCATGGAACAATAAATATACTTGAAAAATCTTCAATGGGTTTAGCATCCACATTTCTTGTATATTGTGATAGCTGTGATGAACTAAAGTCTGTGAAAAATACAAAAATGCTTGGTGTTAAGAAAAATATTCCAGAAATAAACAGAAGAGCTGTGTTTTCTATGCGATGTATAGGACAGGGTTTATCGGCTTTATCTACTTTTTGTTCTACTATGGGTCTTCCAGCGCCTGTTTCTCAGAAATCATATAATCGGAGCAGAAAGCGGGAAAGTTATTGAAACCGAAGTAATGTCTTCTTTTTGTAAAGGTTGCAACAGCTATAGAAGTAAGAAAAGTGGCCCTCGGTATGAAAAGTGGAAAAAGAATCATAAAATAGTGTGTTCAAAAAACCATTCGGGTAGTGCCGGAAAAATGGAATGTTACGCATATTCAACAGATCAATTGAAGACCATGGTGTTCGGTACAAATTTTATATTGGTGATGGTGATACGAAAACATTTTCACAAATATCGAATAGCAAACCATATGGAAATGAAATAGCGGTTGAAAAACTTGAATGCACAGGTCACATTCAAAAAAGAATGGGAACTCGTTTGAGAAAGCTGAAAACCCAGATGGCTGGAAAGAAGCTATCAGATGGAAAGACAATTGGAGGAAAGGGCCGGCTGACGGAAGCCAATATTCAAAAATTGACTTCCTACTATGGAAATGCAATTCGTGGAAACAAAAATGATTTGTTTAAAATGCGACAAAGCATATGGACTGTATGGATGCATATGGTATCCTCTGACAGTGACCCACAACCCTTTTTTTGTCCTAAGGGACCAAATACTTGGTGTAAGTACAACCATGCAGCATACTCGAACACAGTATCAAACTTCAAGCATAAGAACTCCCTCCCAAAATCTGTCATGGAGTTGGTAAAACCAATATTTAAAGACCTTTCAGACCCAAATCTATTGAAACGCTGTCTTGGAGGGAGAACTCAAAATCCTAATGAGTCTTTAAACTCCCTCATATGGAAATATTGCCCGAAAAATATAAATACTGGGAGAGAAATTGCACAAATGGCAACAAATATTGCCAGTATAACATTCAATGATGGTGGTAACGGTATAATAAAAATTATGAATGCTTTAAATTTGAGTATAAACAGAAATTTACTAAATGTTTTACATCTGAGTGATAAGAAACGGATACACGTAGCAGAGTTTCGAGCCTCTAGCAGTACATATGAAGTTCGAAAAGCTCGTAAAAGGCAGAAAACATTTGATTTTCAGCGACAAGAGGAAGAGCAAGGAATTACTTATGCGTCTGGTGCATTTCGATGCTACATTAGATATAACGCAGGATGTATTATAAACTACAGCCAAACATTAATTAGCCGAACTGCGATAACTCTGAATATATACTGAATATAACTGTGAATATATTTTTAAACTTAAAAGCGGGTTTCTCAGATATGTGATTTTAACTCTTGCGCGCAATATATTTTAAAATATATGTAACCAATCACTTTCAAATTTTTTGCTCTTACTTGTTTCATCTATATACATAATTTATAGATAAAAAATTCTCATAAATAAGTAAAAATTTAGTAAACGTTCTTCATCTGACTAACAAGAAACGACTGCACGAAACGTCTGTTCGAGTTTCCGAAGCAACCTATAGAGCTCAAGTAGCCCCTAAAAGGAAGAAAATTTTTGATTTTTCTTACATAACAGACATAGGAAGGTGCTAATTATGAACCAAAGGCATTTTAAGGTACAAAGTAAGATAATAAGTAACATTGAAGTATTTTTAAATTTTAAAACTGCTTTTCTCAGATATGTGATTTTAACACTTGCGCGCAATATATTTTAAAATATATGTAACCAATCACTTTAAAATTTTTTGCTCTTACTTGTTTCATCTATATACATAATTTATAGATAAAAATTCCTCATAAATATGTAAAAATTTAGTAAACGTGCTTCATCTGACTAACAAGAAACTACTGCGCGAAGCGTCTGTTCGAGTTTCCGAAGCAACATATAGAGCTCAAGTAGCCCCTAAAAGGCAGAAAATTTTTTATTTTTCTTACATAACAGACATAGGAAGGTGCTAATTATGAACTAAAGGCAGTTTAAGGTACAAAATAAGATAATAAGTAACATTGAAGCATTTTTAAATTATAAAGCTGTTTTTCTCAGATATGTGATTTTAACACTTGCGCGCAATATATTTAAAAATATATGTAACCAATCACTTTCAATTTTTTTGCTCTTACTTGTTTCATCTATATACATAATTTATAGATAAAAATTCCTCATAAATAAGTAAAAATTTAGTAAACGTGCTTCATCTGACTAACAAGAAACTACTGCGCGAAACGTCTGTTCGAGTTTCCGAAGCAACATATAGAGCTCAAGTAGCCCCTAAAAGGCAGAAAATTTTTGATTTTTCTTACATAACAGACATAGGAAGGTGCTATTTATGAACTAAAGGCATTTTAAGGTACAAAGTAAGATAATAAGTAACATTGAAGTATTTTTAAATTTTAAAACTGCTTTTCTCAGATATGTGATTTTAACACTTGGGCGCAATATATTTTAAAATATATGTAACCAATCACTTTAAAATTTTTTGCTCTTACTTGTTTCATCTATATACATAATTTATAGATAAAAATTCCTCATAAATATGTAAAAATTTAGTAAACGTGCTTCATCTGACTAACAAGAAACTACTGCGCGAAGCGTCTGTTCGAGTTTCCGAAGCAACATATAGAGCTCAAGTAGCCCCTAAAAGGCAGAAAATTTTTGATTTTTCTTACATAACAGACATAGGAAGGTGCTAATTATGAACTAAAGGCATTTTAAGGTACAAAATAAGATAATAAGTAACATTGAAGCATTTTTAAATTATAAAGCTGTTTTTCTCAGATATGTGATTTTAACACTTGCGCGCAATATATTTAAAAATATATGTAACCAATCACTTTCAATTTTTTTGCTCTTACTTGTTTCATCTATATACATAATTTATAGATAAAAATTCCTCATAAATAAGTAAAAATTTAGTAAACGTGCTTCATCTGACTAACAAGAAACTACTGCGCGAAACGTCTGTTCGAGTTTCCGAAGCAACATATACAGCTCAAGTAGCCCCTAAAAGGCAGAAAATTTTTGATTTTTCTTACATAACAAACATAGGAAGGTGCTATTTATGAACTAAAGGCATTTTAAGGTGTAAAATAAGATAATAAGTAACACTGAATGTATTTTTAAACTTTAAAGCTGTTTTTCTCAGATATGTGATTTTAGCCCTTGCGCGCAACATATCTTAAAATATATTTAACCAATCACTTTCAAACTTTTTGGACTTACTTGTTTCATCCATATATATAATTTGTACTTCAAAAATTCACCATAAATAGTAAAAAAAGAATTGTGAAGAGGTTTATTTCATGTTTTTTAACACTGAAAATGAAAATTTCATTTTGTTTAAATTTTAAAAATATTAAATTTATTTCAAAATTTTAAAAAGTGTGTACAAATTAAAGATGTAATAGTTATAAATATATTATTATCAAATTGAAGTCCATAAGTATAATATTATTTGAAATATCCTGCGCGCGGCTGCTACATACACCATTATGTCTGTCAAAATTGTATAAATTTTAAAAAACAATACAAAATGTACATATAATTATATGACTTCAGTAAAATTTGTGTAGTAAGAAAGGTTTTCTATATGTTTAGAGAAAAAAATTGGAACATCTGGGATACACCTGGTTAAAATTAAAAAATTGTAAATATAGCTCTATTTTCAATGAATTTCGACTGTTTAAAGGTCCTATGCCCCCTTAAACATGTGGGTCCGTAAGTCCTTCCGGGAGGTTGGTGGTAGGGGAAGGGGTGCACGGTCTCTGCGGATGCCTCCCCCTCTGGGTTTCGGTCTAAATTGAGTGGCACTTCCCGGCCGTCCACACGTTTACCTTACACCTTTCTGGTAGGTCGGACGGTCTGGGTCTTACCACCAACAACAACACGTGTATATATATATATATATATATATATATATATATATACACACAGAGAGAGAGAGTTCCGGAACTCCATTTAGAAACTTGGAGGGGAGGTAGAGAACATTGATAGGAATCATAGTCACATAGGAAAGTTAGGGCGGGAATCGATAGGTGGCGCTGTACGCTCGTGAGTATCTCATCTTTCTTCAGGAGGCTCTTCCAGAATTGCTTACCAATGTTACCGCACAAATTCGACGCCGAATATGGTTTTCAACACGATGGGGATCCATCTCATTATGCAATTCCCTTACGTGACTATTTGGACCGGACATGTGGAAGTAGATGGATTAGGCGTGGTGGTTCCGTCGCATGGCCCCCCAGATCACCTGATTTATCATGTCTTGATTTTTATTTCCGAAGTGCCATGAAGGCCAGTGTCTCCGAAACGCCTGTAGATTCTGGCATGGACCTAGTGGCATGAATCGCCATCGCTGCTGCTACGACCCGCGAAACGCCCGGTACCTTTGAGAATGTTTGCGTGTCCATGCGAGGTACGTGCTATGCGTGCATCAATGCCAATGGGCGAAATTTCGAACACCTCCTGTGATGCTTGTAACTGCTATACTCTTTTTTTCTGTGTAACAAAGCGCTGAACAATGTTTCTCTATTGTGTCTTTGCTGTGCATTTATGTCTCTTTATCACTTGAGGGCGGCATTTCCGCCCCTGCTTTCCTATGCGATTATGATTCTTATTGATGTTCTCTACCTTCCCTCCAAGTTTATACATGGATTTCCGGAACACCCTGTATATATGTAATCCGATCACTAAAGCTTACAGTGCTTGTTCGCTTCATCAATGCTTAAACTAAAAAAAAGCGTCCATTTTAATAATGTAGAAAATTGTTTTTAATGTGATTTTGTTTTTAATTTTTCGCCCCATCCACCCCTCCTCCTTCTACAGTGTAAAAAATTAATCTCTAAGTAGGATAAGTGCCAATTTGGATTACTGGCCTTACAATTGTGAGAGACTTCCTTCTAGTCTCTAATTCTTCTTCTCTGAAGCAACATATAGTGATATAATCTTCTTATTTATGGTTAGTAGATAAAACTTTTACTACTCCATCACTTCGATGTGTAAACACTTTAAGAAATAACTGTTTGTATTTGGACGGTGTGACAAAACCATTTTATATCATCTGCTCTATATCTATTGTGTTATTTACGTCTGGCCTTGGAAGATCATTCCGTGATCATACGTTGGAACTTGATTGCTCTTTATAATGACTCATAAAATTTTATTGTGTCGCGGCGACATAAAATGGTCTGTAATAAAATAAGCTTTCCCAGGTCATTTTTGCTTTATTTATTATTTAGGAGGATTAGTTAGTTTTCGGGGTAAATATTTTACGGTAAAACAACTGTAGAGGAAGCTTATAAATAATCGAATATCATATTATGTCAATATAAATTTCAAGTTCAAAACTGAAAGTGGTGATATTATTAATGGAATCAACAGCGACAATAACCATTAATTATACCATTAAAATGGCCATTAAAATTTAATGTGGATTTTATTTATTAGGTAAGTTTATCGACATGTTTCATTTTAACTATCCTTATATAGAAAATACAATGCATAAAGAAATTATTGTGGCGGGCCTGAGAATTCGAATTCGAATTTTCGACGGGAGAGCACGTTTCAATTATCCTTGAACACGATTCGAACGTTTCTGATGTGCGTTTGTGTGTGTAAATATGTATGTGTAAGTATGCGTGTATAAGTATGGGTGTGTATGTGTGTATGTCATTGAATCTGTGGAGACGATATTACACAAACGGAGCTCGAATGAAATTTAGTACACAATTTACAGACAGTGAATACTTGTCATATGAGTTTATTGTTTTTAAACGCAATAGAATATTTGGGAAATCCCAAATTCTCGAATAAAATCTTGAAAAAATCATTAAAATATCAAAACCTTCAATAAAGGTTGTGTCTCACCTTATTAGAACATGATTGGAGAAATTTTAGAACGCTAGCATGAACCGATTTCGAGATATTGCTGCACGCTTTTTACATAAATTTGTCAAAAAATGACAAAACAGTTAAATTGTTGTGAAAAAATTTAATAAAACTTTTACTAATATGAAATGTGTTCACTTGTCATATGAAATACTATGCGATAAATTTGTTAACATCGTTCTCGTAAATCTAGTTCGTTCCATTCAAGAGAGAAGATACTTTGGGTAATAGTCTTTATCTGACGCCTAACAATTCGCCAATAGTCATTTATCTGCTAGAAAATTGGCGAAATTTCAAGTACTTGTTTTTTGGAGTATCGCCAATTCAGCGATTCTCTTGAAATGTTGCCGAATCGATAAGAATGATGCTAAATCAACGAAAATGACGAAATTGATGAAAATGCAATATCTTGGAGAGAATATAAGGATCTACTATAAGAATAGCCAATTATACGAGTACAATATGTATATGCAATACGAGTACAATATATATGCAACACGAGTACAATATATTTGAGAGCAAATTAATGACAAATTAAATATAGAATGGAATACATTTAAAATGGAATTAAAAGTGGAATACATTTAAGAAAACTTCGTAAATACAGCATACGTACATGAAGCTGGTCTACTAGTTTCAAAGACAAATAGCAGTCTTCTGCTTTAGGATTGACAAGAGACGTGGCATGTGCTAAGTTTTAATTCTTAATAAGCACTGTAAATACAGAGTGGCATATAAGGATATAAACAAGCACTGGCAAAAAGCACTGCCCGAGCACTGCCCGCACAATACTACCCGAGAAGAAACAAAGATTCTATGAGTTCTCGATTTCCGTCTTCAATCAAGCAATTTAATGAAGGATTCGTATTGACATACACCGACAAAATCGTATCGAATTTTGCATTCACGCGTAAAAAATTCTATGTCGATATTTTAACCCAATGCTATAAGGATAGTGCCATGTATACCTTAATTCCTAGCAACGAATCAATCATCACTAATAGAATAAAAGCACTATATAAAAGAATTGGTATGGATATTAAATCAGTAAAATTTCCATACTTGATCCTCATTCCCAAGTTACGCAAAAAACCAGTCAAGTTCCGAACTGTAACAGTGGGATGCGGATCATACCTGGAACAAGCAAATAAAAAACTTCTGAAATTACTCCAATGTGTTTGTTATGAGTGATATTAAGAGGCAAAACTCCATAATGTTAAAAAACGGACAGGAATTGATAGACCGACTGAAATTTTGCCATAAAGATTTGAACTTCAGAAGCTACGATTTCCGGGACCTGTTTAATAACATCGATTTAACAAACCAACAAATGATCTTGAAGGAGTTACACGAGGAATACAATTTAAAACCATATATAACGCTTAGAAGATATTTGGATTTGATTGAGTTGGTTTTGAATGAAAATATACTATATGACGGTACGCATTACTACAAACAAGTCAAGGGCATACCCATGGGTGGTGCATGCTCATCAATATAAGCGGATATTTATCCATCCAAATATGAAAGGGGAACCCATATATTATCGGAAATACCTTATTTCCGTTATGTTGACGATGTGATATTAGGGGGTTATGCAAATACCCCTGACATAGATTTTGCATTCTACCCAAAAGAATTAGACTTAATTGAAAACCCGATCAATGAGGATGGATCGACAGACTTCCTGGATTTGTCAATAAGAAAACACCAACAGTATGGAATTTATACAACCATACACGACAAGAGAAATTCATACAATATCAAAATTATTAATATTATTGATTGGAATTCAAACCTCACTAAAAATATATTCAGAAATATTATTATCGGATACTTCAGAAGAAACAGAAACTACAGTACTTTTAAAAAAGACTGCATTTATGAATGTAATAAAATAATAAATGATGCATTGAAAAGAAATTACCCTAGATATTTTTTACAACATTATTACTATTCCTTTTTCAAAGAAAGAAATTGTGCTTTGTTTGAATCTAAATGAGCATTCTTAATCATATATATATATTCATATCTGCGATCCTATCATCATGAAGTCTTTTCGCGCATGCGCGACTTTCCCCTATAAAATGTTGTGTTTTCATGTTGGATTGTAGGGTGTATCTCTTCCTTGCTTGGTTCCATCTTTGCTTTTGTGTCCGTTCGGGTGCTTCTGTCTTTGCACATGTGGGAGGTTGAACATTGAGTTACATTGGTGCCGTGAGCGTTGCCCGGGTCGTAAAAGCTGCTTTAAGCGGGAAAGGGGTGTCGCAATCCACCCCTGCCATTCAATGCAAATCATATGGTCACTCCTGTTCTCGCTTATTTTTTCTTCTTGTTTATATCCTTATATGCCACTCTGGATGCAGAGCTGCTAAGCGCCACATCCTCTGTAAGGTTTCTATTTTCTCCTTTACTTAAATAGAAGTTCCTTTCGTGATATACTTATTTTTATATGTATATATATATATATATATATATATATATGTGCACCAGTATATAAATGCACCTCGGTATTAATTTTCTTAATTTTGAATTAGTCTTTTAATTATTTTATGTTTTAGCTCGATTTAGATGAAATGAAACCTTAACTTGATCATTTCGATGTGTAAATACATATAAAAGGGAATTAGGAAATAACAGTTTGTATTTGGGCTATTTGGCAAAATCATTTTAAATCTATATCTATTATATTATTTACTTCTGCCTGGGAAGATCACTTCGTGATCATACGCATGGGCTTGATTGCTCTTATAATGACCCATAAAATTTTATTGTGTCATGGCGTCATTAAAGCGAGTGGAATAAAATAAGTTTCTCTAGTTCATTTTTATTCTAACCAGAATTCAGCAGGATTTTTTTTTTCTGTCTAGTATTTAGAAGAATTATTTAATTTTTCGGTATAATTGGATTCTGCCTGAAATTAAACTGCAGGTCAAACATTACATTAAAATATAACATAACATTAAAATATAATTTGCAAAGGGAAATTGTTAGAAAATGGTTTAAAACCGTTGTTCCTAAAGTGGAGTTCGCGAACCACTAAGGGTACGTGAAAAACTCTAAAGGGATCTGCGAATAGCACAAAATGTATATGTCATAACTACTAGAATGTTTTGTTAAATCTAGTTGGTTTTTATATAACAATGTTGTTACAGCTGCGGGTGTATTTCCCAGCGACTACTGATTTAGAGATGTAGGTAATGCATACATTTGATGATGGACTTTCAATTAAGCACTGTTTTTCACCACAGAAAGGGTTTTTTGATACATGTTTAATGTGGCAAATCGTTAAACTTTGGGTACTTCCAGTTACTATTAGCTGAGTTAAGTATTGTAAATGATTTTCCTATCCCCTCAAGGGAAAAACTCGTAATTTGTATTTTCTCCTTTCTAAAACCTGTTCACGAAGAAACTTAAAAATCCGTAATTGCCACATTTAAAGTTTAAATGGCTATTATTGTAATAATTTTACAAAAAAATTTCAATTTTCAAAAAAAGAACAAATTTGAAAATTTGACGTGTTTTTATTAGCTTAAGAAAAAGAAGAAAAATAATTTAAAACGACCTTTAGAAGAATAATATGTGAACGACAGCTCATTAAGAGATAAATTTACTTTTCCCATTCTGATAATATTTATGTTACAAATGGACTAAAACAATATATAGATCATGAAATGAATGAAACATTTGAGTGCTGCTTTACATTACCGATGTTCAACTCTTTTAAAACCAGTAACTACACTTCCACGGGGTCGAAAATAAGTAAAAAATACCACGGATTTCTGCTCAGCTATACTTCACATCAAATACTGTTTATCCTTTATGTTTACCTATAATATCATAAATTTCTTATTGTGTAGAAATGGAATCTGAAATATATTACTTCGCAGCCATATAAAGGAGTAAAGAAAAGGAATTTTCTAGATATAGATTTCCATCTTGCATTTCCCTGAAGACGCCCTTTCAAATGTGATCAACAGGAGGTTAAGATGTTAAAGTTTCTTTCCAGTTGTATATATATTTTAAAATATTAAACTTTTTCTCAAGGGACGCGGTAGGTTAGCGTACTATTCCTTTAAAAATATGATGTGGCCAACATATGTCATAATCCACATAATGCAATGAATTTGTATCTTTCATAGCTCAGTTAGGATATACAAGATAAACGGTACGATGTTAATACGATAATTTATTTAATAATATTAGGTTTCCTTTCTGGTTGATAACATATACAAATATTTCTAAGTACCCAATTTACTTTTACTTTGTGCAAATCTAACTTGACTGTTTGAAAAATAGCTAGGAAAATAGCTAAGTAATATACTTTATATATTAAACGACAATATGTATAAGAAATATTTCATTACATGAAATCGATGGTTTGCATTCCGTTTAATAGATTTTTAAATTCAAAACTACTTTTTTTTCACTTTTCTTATGTCAATGTCGTATTAACATATCATTGTTTAAAAGGTAAATATCATCACAATTATAACCATCTAATCATCGCTACATGGACGTACGAAGACTAGACGTTAAGCCTGTTATACCAATTACATTTTAGATTATTTAATTTTCAATAAGAAATCGTATATCACCCCTTAGAAACTCAATTTATTTACGACACACTAGACACACTAGCATGTACCTATCCCATAAACTGTGAAGCTCACTATACTTTAAGTAACGAATATTAATTTCCTCCAAAGCGACAGAAATTATCAAATACATTGCACTCAATTTTCAATAGATTGAATATTCATATGTTTTGCGCATTTTCTTTAATTACTTGTTATTTCTGCAAATCTGGCAACATTTTCGGCAATTTGGCAGTTATTTCAAAAAGTCGCCCAGTTGGCTGTATTTTGTAAAATAGTTACCAGAACATACACACAGACATCACTTCAAAAACGTTCAGGGATACATGAAAACTGTTCTACCGTTGAAAACTCGAATTCAAATGTTCGATCCGGTCACATTACTTTACATTATACTATGCATTTTAGAGAAAGGTAAAATAACCTTCCAATGTGATTAGGAAAATTTATTACTTTTCTTAAATATCATAATGTATTGGGGATGTATTGGGACGTGATCGAAAATACCAATTCCAGTTTTCGATGGATGGCACATTTCAAACATCTCTGAATCGAACGTTTTTGAAGTAATTGTGTGTGTGTACATATATATATATATATATATATATATATATATATATATATATATATATATATATATATATATATATATATATATATATATATATATATGCATATATGCATGCAAGCTTGCATATGTGTGTATCCTTTAATCTGTTGATACGATATTTCACGAACAAATGAAGCGTTCCAAATAAAATTTGGTACAATTATTACAGTTAGTGAATACTGGAACCCTACTGATTTGAAAAGCGATCGTAATACTCCCAAACTTTCGAATGGATTTTTGAAAAAAATTATAAAAAAATCAAGACATTCAATAATGTTAAATGAAAAATCATTTTATGAGTAATTTTTCGATAGAACATTAATGACATAAACTTTAGTACGTTAGCTTGAACCGTTGTCGAGATATTAAACGCTTTTCAAATTAATTTATCCAGAAACTTACGTAAAATGCTATCTGTAGCAATTAGTGAAAAATTTAACGACCTTGGTGTCGAAATCTCGCCAACGACAAATGCTACCATTTGACGATATGTCGCCAATTTTCGATAATTGTGCTAAAGTTAACAAAAATGCCGCAAACAGGCAAAAGTTACTCAAAATTAAAAAAATGATGCCAAATTGATGAATTAATTATGAACATCTTTACTTATATGAACTATATTGCTTATTAGCAATATTTCCATTTGCCAAGTTAGATTTGCGTTAATTTGGCACTTTGAAATAATATTGCATGTTGTCATCCATAAAGCGCCGAATGTTAGTGTGCGTTTAACTTAACGTTAAACATATTTTGCAGCATATCTTGAACATCACTATTTCACTGTGAAAGAAGTAAAGTAATTGCTTTATGTAGGGAAAATCATGAGCTGCTTCTGTCAGAGTTTTAAGTTATTTTACAGGCATGCAGAATTAAAAATCTGATGTGGGCAGCACATGACTTTCCCTGCAGACCCAAATTCATTTTTTGTATTTCTTTAATAATTGAGTTTAGTTGCACAAAATAACACTAAATTTGCATTTTTAATTCAATTTCTGTCTTTATTTGATAACTGGACATTTTCCTAAAAGTGGCATAACTAAATGCGAAAAATCTCAAATATCTCAAGCATGGTTAGTTTTAGAGTAATAGAGTTGTTCTTATTATTTTCCTCATCAAAAATTACGTATAAAACAAGCATTTAATTGATATATTTGAACATACGTAGCTTTTTTTTTAGATTTTGCGATTTTTGAGGACCATTCGTAAAAAAAGGCAGGTTGCTCTTATCTGAATAATGCCAAAATCTAATTAGTACCAGAGTATCTCCCAAGTAACTTATCTACCAAATTTTGTGAGATTTGGTCAAATAGTATTTTAGCTAGAGTGGATACATGAAATTTTTACGGGCCATTTCGCAGAAAAAAAGCGGATTCTGTTTTTACGAATCGTACCAAAAACTAATCAGCACCAGGGTCATACCCAAGTGACTTACCTACCAAATTTTATGAAATTCGGTCCAAAAGTTTTTGAGTTAGAGTGGATACATACATTGCACAGACACTCAGACAGACAGACAGACACACAGACAGACACACAGACACACACACAGACGTCACACTAAAAATAGTTTTTTCCTATTCTATAGGTCTCGAAACGTGTAGATCCGTCGAAATCTCGAGTTGCGATTTTCGACATGATTCCAATACTTTCCCTATACATTACCATGTATTGCAAGGAAAGTGAAAATTGTAATATTTTAGCCTGTCAAAGAGAGGAAAATTATTATTTACCAAACATTATGTTGCATTTTTTTCATAAATTTTATTTTATTTATAAATGTATAACGCTTAATATGTGAAATAGTTACCTTAACCAAAAGTTACTTCAATCCGGTTTAGGATATATGTCAAAGTTTTGTGGATATAGGTTTCTTTGCATACATTTCAGTTTAGCATTTAACTGCTATTTTGTACACTTCGAGTTTTGCCGATGACGAAAGGAATCTGACCTTCATTACTGTTCACTTATGCTGGCTGGAGGAAATATATTGTAACTTCTACCAGGAAATTCTACAATCCTAATTTTAAGTTGTTTTTCGGGCATTCACAGGAGTTCAAAATTAGGAGCATCTTGAAGATCCATTTCAAATACTTTTTTAGAGAAAGCAGGTATGGGAAACTTTGCAGACTACAATTTATTTTAACGGCGCTATGGACCCTCTTTCTAAGAATAAGGTATGCTCTTAACAAACGCTAATATACAACTGCTATGCTGAAGGATAAATGCCGAAATATTAGAAAGTTACATTCTCACAACCAGCATTATTATTAGCATTATTATTCTTTTATTGTGATCATCTTTACACTGGACAAAATTAATTAAGCGTTCCATTTTATACACGTTTCATTCATTAAATCAAACTCAGCACATATTATTTTAAAAAATATTATCCATGAAAACATTATCCTCTTTTTGAAACAATATACTTTGATTATAAATATATTAGAATATTCTCTAAATGTTTTCATCAGACCATACTACTTGTATGACTAAATTTAATTTTCCTTGCTGCTTGAAGTATCATGACACCAAAGTGTGAAGATGAAATTATTTGTTACTTTAATTTTAGATGAATGCAGTACCTAAATAAATGTATAAATGGATATTTTTAATTTTGACTAAGCCATAAAGATTAGAGAGGATAATAAAGGAATAGTGGATGCGCTGTGTACCCAAATTGAGCTATTACTTGCCGAAAAAAATCAGAAAAATATAAGCATTGAATACATCTGAATCAATTATAAGCCACATAGTTAAGTATAAAAAATATATTTATGTTTGTAAACCTCATCTTTTTATGAAATTAGCACATTATATTTGAACCAATATTTCATTTAGACTAATAATTCATTTAGGCATACTTCATTGCAATTAATACTATTTAAACGAAATAAGGCGAGTTTACAAATTCAATGTAATGACGTGTTGACTATTGAATTTAGGTCAATTTATCTTTATATTTGAATTGTAAATTATACTATAACTACTATTATTCTCCCCATGAGTTGTTATTATCATTAATTACGATACATCTACCGTTGTTTGCTTTAGTTTCTATTCTCTGAAAACATAAGCACGTGAGAAAATCAGCATATGACTATCAGAATCGTTTGTAAGTGTCGGATGCAAAGTATTTCTCATCGTTCAGGACAAATTTTCGATTTCTTAGCTAATGTTAATTCATTGCTCCAGATTATATCATATCGGTTAACCTAATACTTCTCAAAAAGTCAATTCAATGCTTTTGAAAAATCGTGATTTTAGTTGGAGTTCCTTTAGTTAGTCAAGCCCCACAAGTGTACACTCTTTCTCTTATTAGTTATCCCTTCTCATGGGTTGGTGTGTGGTTTTCTTATGAATGGTTTATTTCTTCACAAAGCCTTGCGTTACTTCTGCCTAAGTGATGTCTTATTGTAAAATTGTTTGAATTAATGTTTGAAAACCTTGGCGCCATAGATCTTGGGGGTATTACTCTCTATCCGCCGGCTTTTATTATCTTTTATTATCCATGGTCAATTTTAATGCTGTCATGGCTTCGAACACTTGCTGTATATTTCCTTGAACACTTGTTGTCCTTTGAAAAATATTGCTGTTTTGTGTTTCATTTAAACTAATATATAATTTTTTTATCTAACAATAAAATTGTTTTCTTGCTTGTCAAGATATGTAATTGCACTTAGTACATAATTTGCTACTCACCAGGGTTGCTGTCATTGTGATACAGACAAGTAATGCAAATATTTTTGAAGCTTCAATATATGAACAAAAATGCATTATTAGGCTCAAGTATACAATTATTCCTAAAAATCTAAGAAATAATATTACCTATGCATTTTAAGGCATTCTACCAAGGAACAATTCATCTTTCAGCTGATTACTTCAAACCGGTTAGTGACTTAAGCTAGCGTAAAATGTTATCTACTGTTCGATGGTATTTATCAAGATAACAGACAGAAAATAACTACATTAATAACAGATACAACATCTTTATAAGATAGGCAGCAAAAATATGCTTTGGTTGAGTGCATTTAAGAATTCCTAATCGGATTATTGAAATCGTGTTCGAAGGATTACACTAACATAGGATAGGAAATTCTATATCAATGTCATGCTCAAGACACAGAAAAGATAATTTATAGATACGTCATAACACATTACTTGCACTTTTTTACAAATTAGTACTATAGTACTCAAAGTGTGCAAACATACTGAGTAGGTAAACTAATTATAAAATATATTTCCTGCGGTTTACAGCCTCTCACACTGACTCTCCTATTTCTTTCTCTTATTACTTTCCCTGCAATACATGGTAATGTATAGGGAAAGTATTGGAATCATACCGAAAATCGCAATACAGATTTTCAACGGATCTACACGTGTCGGGACCTCTAGAACTCGAAAAATATATATTTAGCGTGATGTCTGTGTGTGTGTCTGATTGTACAATGCATGTATCCAGTCCAACTCAAAGACTAATTGACCAAATTTCATAAAAAATTGTAGGTAATTTACTTGTGGGTCACATTAGTTTTGATTAGGTTTCGGTACAATTCCGGATAAAAGAACTTGTCTTTTATTTGAGAAATGGTCCACAAAAATTGTCTGTTTCCACTCTAGCTAAATTCTAGCTGTCTAATTGACCAAATTTTACAAATTTGGTAAGTCATTTGTGGGATTTCCTGTTGCTGATTAGATTTTGGTACGATTAGGAAGAGAGAACTTTTTTTTTAAAATGACCCTCAAAAATCGCCAAAATCTAAAATGAAAGGCTACGTATGCTCAGATGTATCAATTAAATGTTTGTTTTGTACGTAAGTTTTGATGATGAAAGGAAAAAGACCAACTCCATTAGTCCAGGACAATTCGTTCAAGATATTTTATTTTTTTTTCGCATTTTTGCTACATCGATTTTAAAAATACGTTCAGTCACAAAAGTAAAACGAAAATTGAATTAAAAATATAAATTTAGTGTAATTTCAAATAATTTTACGTTTTATATATTGCAATTAAACTTAAATATTAATGAAATAACGAGAACATGAATTTGAGTTTGTGGTGAAAGTCTTGTTCTGTCATCAGAATGCCATCAGATTTTTACTTTTTCTACTGAACTTAGATTATGCATAGGAAAACAAATGTAGTGGGGATATTTAATTTTAAATGTATTTAAATGTGTCATTTGAACTATAATGGTAATAAAATATTATTAACATGATGTCTGTGAGTATGATTGTGGTATCTGGGTGGCTATTTGTCCAATATATGTGTGTCACTGCAATTAAAAAAAAACTTTGGAAGTTAGGCAATTAATGCGTTACTTTTTGTGCAGATCAGATTTTTGGTACCAATCGAAAATATATATATACTGTTTATACATGTCTTAAAAAATTAATGGGAGGGAAATAAAATAAAGAAAAATATTATTAAAATATTATTAAATTAATTTATTATATATAAATTAAAAACTAATAACTTTAATATTGTTAAAAATTAATAACTTTATTAATAATAACAATAATCTATATAAACAAAATTGTAAATCTGTCTGTCCTTCTGACTGTCTGTCTATATATCTGTCTCATTATAAAGGGAGAACGACTAAATCGAATTTAATGAAATTTTGTGAGTAGCCCTGGAATAGCCACATTTAAAATTTAGTCCTTGTTTCGAGTTTCTAGGACCAGGATTTGCCTTAATTAAAAACTCACATTTAGAGCTTTTATAGAGATAACGTTATGCAGACAATATTTTTCAGCCAATTTATTTGAAGGAAATATCCAATGTATGCGGCAGACGTTTTATGTTTACGATTTTTACTAAATTTTTTTCGATTTAAATAATAATGGTATGTATATAAAATAAATTTCACCGATATTGCATTTTTGACTGGGTTATATCAATTACGGTCTTCAGATGTAAACATTATTATTAATATTGATATTTTCAATTTATTGCGTTATTGCTTTATTTTGGGAAAAATTGTTGAAACTTATATATAGTACGTAGTATAGGTAATCTTCTACAAATGCAGGGTATATCCTCTAATCTACGAGAATATAAGTAGTACGGTTATATTGGCATATATTTTGACATATATTGGCATATATTGTAATCCATTACGGCCTGTTTAACGATTACGAGGATTGCTGATATTTTCAATTTTTTAAGTCATCTGTTTTGTTTTGACATTTTTAAACTCAAATTGCAATATGGGTAATCTTCTACTAACATATGGGTATATCTTCTAATCTACGACAATATAAATTGTATGGGTATATCTTCCAATACAGGCTCTTTCATTTTGGCATATATTTTAATTAATTACGGTTTTTAGGTTTAAAGATTGCGGAAATATTCATATTTTCAATTTATTACGTCATCTATTTTATTTTGGCAAAGATCTTAGAAACTTATATGTTGTAGTACGTGTAATCTTCTACTAATACACTGGTATATCTTCTAATATTTGCGAATATAAGTAGTACGAGTCCTATACAATTAAAGAACTTTTATTTTGAATTTATTGATTCAATTTCATATTTTTTGTACATTTGTTTACAAACGAGACCATGATGACTTTTGATGCGCCAGTGAAGATAATTGTGCACAATGAAAATAGATATGCTTAAGCTTCTTTTTAGGAGCATTAAATTAAATATTGTAATATAATATTTTGATTAATAGTGTCATTAAATATACTATAAGCATTTGCTCAAGATTGTGAATTTTAAGTTTCTTGATATTATATACTCCGTACGAGGAACGGGTATATATTATTCTAGTAATGAATAATATTGATTAATTAATAATATTATAAAAATTAATAACGTACACTAATATTATTATCTTTCATTAGAAAATGGTATTTCTTAAGTGTCTCATAAAATTAGTTTTACAGCGTACAGAGTGAATGATGGAAATTCCTACTAATCTCAAAAAGAATTTTATTAAAATATTTTCACTGTTAGAAATTTAAGTTCGAGTTGTTTAAAAATGCGCCAAGTCGTCAACAATTATTTGAAACTGTGAATTTGCTTTAATTTGATGAAATAAATATTTGCTTGTATGATTTTGAGAGATATAACTAAATTGAATAGATATAAGTAACGCAAGATTATAATAAAAATAAAAAATTGGTTTATAACAAAGGTAATCTGCTGAGCACATTATTGATTTTATTTTAAGCCCGTCCGTCAAGATACATCAGACACATCCCCCATTTTGGTTCCTTCTGCGTAGCACATAAGTATGTACAAACCTAACAATATCCATTCATTGAAGTAAATATTTATAATATTTTCCCTATAATATTAAATCAGGCGTAATTTATAAACATACTTTCTTTGAAATACATCTATTATCTCACAAATTGGAGATAACATATTCTTATTCAGAACATGACTGACAGTAGAAGCTTACTGGTTATTAATCATAAGAAGATTATATCCCTTAATGGAATCTGGAGAGTTTACAAGCCTGTTAATGGATATCTGTCATAAAGTGTTAATACAGAATTTTGGGAATCATGTTTATTGCTGTCAAATTACGGAATGTATTTAGCAATTATTGCACAAACTAGTTTAAAGGTGCAATAAAATTAGTTGTCCTTAAAATAATTATATTTTATTTTCCGTAATTTCTAAAGTACCATAATTTCCAGTAAAATAGCCACAGCCACATAAACGCCACAAGGATGATAATTAAATAAACAAAAATCCAAACATGAGCAGGAAAAAAGAAACAAACAAGTGGTAACAGGTATTTGATTTTATTTAATAACGGAAGTAATTTTATATTAAGAAATGTTGAGCAGGTTTTATAAAACAATAAACTATAATAATATATTATTTATTTATTAAATAAAGAGGTCATTATTAAATATTTATCAATTGATAATATTTAATTTCCCCTGCAAACTTTAGATTCTTTAAAGGGTGGAAAAGGAGCAGGATAGTCTTCGCTAGTGAGCTAACTTCAAGTAATTATGCATGACAGAGAACGCACGAACAATATTTATGGTTTTACTGAATTTTAGGCCAATGTCAGTTTCTTTTTTAAGTCAATTTAACATTAAAGGGAGGAAAAAATCTTTCAATTGATACCATGTTTGACATTATTCTCCGGTGAGGGAAGAGAACTTGCCCCCAGAGGGGGCAAATGACACCACGAACAGAAAAAATGTATCTCGACAATTTTTCATAACAATGATTGAAACTGTTAGATCTTGTGATTATTGAGCTATAAATAAACCCTTTAATTCATGATTATGTCAAATTTTGTCTTATGTTACCATTCTAATGAAATATACAATTTTGAATAAATTTCAAAGTTTTTGCTCGAATTATAAAAAATATCATCTAGTTTTAAATGCTTCGATAATAAAGCTGGAAATAAACTTTCGTGAAAATGCATTAATATTTGTAACCGCTATCGTATACATAAGGAATCGACCACAGGCATGCACAGACAGACCGCCATATCACTCCAAAAATAGTGTTCAGGAGGTATTAAAATATATATTGGTCCCAAATTCCCGAATTCGAAAATTTTTGTGAAAACAACACTTCCTCTATACTGTATCACATAATATGCGAAAATAAAAAATATACTTAATTAAACGAATGCCTTTAGTTATCCTTCGTTAAGAACAAAAGTAAAAATATACGTCTTCAACCAGTTAAATACAGGTATGGATTAAAAATGAGTTTCTTTATTCATCACAAATATGTGAGAGGTATTTTTAAAATAATCTATAATTCTGTTTAAACGGTTAAACACTGGGCTTTTTGCTTCAAATTCAGAAATCTGCCCCGTTTTTTTATACACCATAAATAAATATTTAAGAGGTATTTTGTAAATATATTTTATAACACTTTCTAATCAGTTCAAGTCTTCTTGTTCCAACTTCAATCCTGAAAGCAGTGCTATCTTAATCTGATAGCAAAATAAAACGTAATATAAGTAACGCATTACCTTGAGTAAAATAATGACAAATGACAAAAATTGTTACCACCCGCAAAGAGAAAAACAAGAAAGATCAATCATGCATAAAACATTCATTATGAAACACTTTCCAACTCAATTTTATTTAAAAATCTCTAAAATGTAATATATTCAGCTCTGATATATTTTTAATTATCACTGTACTACAGTAATTTATTATATTTGAAAACTTAAAACTTTATCGAAAAAAATCAATTTTCTTCAAATTGAGGTGTTATTATTATTTTAATTTTTATTTAAAAAACTACTGAATATATTTCGCTGAATTTTTTTTATATATTTTATGGAACAATTTGAATATTACCTAAAATTTTCGAAGCAATTTATAAATTCTAAATTCGCTTAAAAAATGTTTGAAAAATTAGGTCTCATAGGGTTCAATGTATTTCAATTTTTCTATCCGGGTTCAATCCAAAAACTAATCGGGTGATAATATTCATTTACATTTCAATATGTCTCACAGACCGTCACAACAACATACTGAAATTTCATTTTGATAAAGTGATATTTACGGCAGTTAACGTGTGAACAGACAGATATTATTCTATCAAATATAAGAAAGTAATAAAAAATAACTAATAATCTAGCGTGATTGAATATGGAACAATTTCCATAGGATGCTGAAGGAATCTGAAAATGGTGATCTCCATACGTCCTCTGACAGCATTTTATGTGGTCCGCGACAACTCACCCATGTTTTCAGACTGTTGAATTCATGAATGTAAATTAAAGCATTTTTGAGGTTACACTTAAATTTCGATTGAACTATTAAGTATTTTTATTCTCTTTTGACCGCTTATTTCTTTCAATATTACAGATTTTTGGAAAATCCTAAAATAACATCTCTAGGACTAAAAGTGGAAATCCTTAGTGAATACATATCAGTCGTATCATAAATCCATAACAGTCGTATCATAAATCCATATCAGTCGTATCATAAATCCATATCAGTCGTATCATAAATCCATATCAGTCGTATCATAAATCCATATCAGTCTAAGAACTATAGCTAAGCCTGAGAAATATATGTTACAAGGAAATTGTATTTTTTGTTTCTGAAGTGATTTCTCTAGAACAGAAAATCTTTAAAGAGTCCCCTCCCCCTTCCTCAATATGCCCTCACCAGAATTTGGTGCTAAATCTATATACGTCATCATCTAAACTCTATTTACAGACGAATCTTAAATATACATAGGAGGATCATTTCTGAACCGAAAGTGGAAATGAACCGGAATCTTTAGTTAAAGTCCTCAGTTAATCCATAAACCCTGAATGTTGAATCCATATCAGTCATCATTCAAACTATAAGTACAGTCGAATCTGAAAAAAATATGTTTGGAAAAATACAAAAAAAAATTGACAAGCAGTGGGAAAAGAACTAACTGATCGTGGAAATATTTATAACCTTTTCTACCGCTGGAAGTATTTTGTGAAAATGTCAATGATGAAAATTTAGTAAATCAATGGATAATGAATTGTGTAAAAAATAATAACATTAAAATAATAATGTTGTATAATTTGTTTAAAAAATAAAGATTAAAATAAGTTTACTTCTTTTGTCGAAAATAGGATCCAGATTATGAATACCTAAAAATAATTGCAATGTTTTAAACTTTTGTACTTTTATTTTCGAAAAAAAAATTAAACAAGTAGCTTTGCAAGTGAGTGTTAGTTTATTGTTCTAATTTTCACTCGATATATATAGTAAACTATAAAAGGTATATTTAAATAGTCAACGACAAAAATATGTACTAGAAAATTTGGTATTAAAAGCTATATTTATTATTAAAAAAAGCTCATGTAATTTTCAAGTAATCTTCTTATCAAATTGAAGAAGATTGAAAATTATCCGCTTTCCACATTTGCAATGATTGTCGAGAATATCTCAAGAACAAAATGAACGAGCTTTGAAAAAATAGTTGGTAGCTCCTTAAAATATCTACAAGTGTATTTAATTAGATTTTGGATCAATCTCCTTTTTTTCGAAAAAAGTATCTGTCCGGATGAGTTTTTTTTTTTATTTCTCATATTTTCACTCGTTATATTTTCGAAACAATAAAAGATGGATTTAAACAGCAAAATACAAAAATAAGTATGAAAAATTTATTTTCTTAATTTATATTTATTAAACACTTATAGATTTCGAAACTAAGTAAACTCTTATAGTCTTGCCAAGTTGAAGAAGTATAAACATTTTACTTCTTCAAGACTTCAGTCGATAGCTATAAGTAATAAGCAAGAATTCGTAGCTCTTTGAAAGCCACATAAATGTATATAATCAGATTTTGGATTGAGTCATTTTTCTTCGAAATTACTAAAGTTGAGTTTTATTTCAAAAAATGTTATTCACCCAAAACCATTTCGGCTTCATCGGACTGAAACCACCGCAGATTTCTTTAATTAGTTTTATTTATTTATTAATGCATAGTGATTAGCATTGAAAACATCCGTCTTAAATGAAAATTGGTTTATCTACGTTCTATCTCGTCTTTAAAAGTGCAAGTGTGAAAGCCCCAGGCCGTCCGGCTCGTCCAGAAGACTTAGAGCAACTGCAAAAGTTATGTCTTCGATGTCATTGGAAGGTATCTGAGTGTCTAGAAATGCTTTTGATACTATTCATATTGAAAAAATACTACTCAGTGTGGTTCTGCCCCGTGTTCGATACTGTAAGCATGTAAAGATCCAGAATTCTTTAACTTTGCGAGGCGTTTTGAGCCTCTGGAAAGGTTTTTAGTTTTTTTCGCACGGCAGGAGGGGGTTCGAAAATCCGGCTTTGTTATATTTTTCTCGTGAACAATATACTACATGTGCAACGATATGGCTTTATAAATTATATGGACAATTCTGGAGAGTTTAGGGAGACTTTCAGAAACCCCCTCTTTCTGAAAGTCTTCCCAGACAACAGGAGATGACTACAGGATCAAAAATTCCGTTATGTTATATTCTGTCCCGTGGTCTACATTCCATTCGAGGACCCAATCTGCATGACTCACCCAGAAGTATAGAGCACAAAGGTGTACGGACAGAAGGGTACCGTACAATGGGAAAATGTCCCAGAGGTTCCACCAGGCAGGATGGATAACCACAAATCTTTTATACTACTAGACTCGCTATTGGGCGAGGCTTACTACTGTTATAATATGAAGACAATGTTATCCAACATAGAGAACTCATCACGTGATCGAAAACTCACTCTGACAGTCCAGAGCTTTTGCGTCGGAGGATCTCCGGCTGATAGGGTGATAGGGCTACCGAGTGATAGGGCTACTCACTGCAGCAAGCAAGCTCCCAGGGCATTAACGGGATTGTAAAAACACACTGTCCCGCTAGCGCGGGCGGTCAAGCGCAGTGAGGGGCATCTTGGAAAGAAACCAACGGAGACGACCTGAACTCCCACCAGCAAACGATGGTTATATTACGCATGCAAAGTCTTAACTCTCTAGGTCATCGGAAGGAGTTTGGGGAGTGTATGAAATACTTTCCGAGAATCATCATTTTCTAGATCCCAGGACAGAAAAAAATGGGGCTCATGAATAAAAAGTTCTCTGGTTTCTTGGATCGCCTGGGAATAAAAAATCTTGCTCCATTGGATTATGTCCGTTAATCGATACTGTAAATGTGCATATATTCAATTTCTTGGTCACTGCAGGGCTTCTGGGTGTCTGAAAAGACAAATGGGAGGCATTTATTATTTTAATAAAATATTCCTTAAGCAAATTATATATTTTTTTTCGATAACTGTATCACTTACTGGAAATATCACATGAACTATTTTCTTATATAATGGGAAAAAGAGCGGTTAAGAAACACTTCTATGAGTCTCTATTTAACGTATCAGCTTTCCGTAGAGACATCACTTTCTGACTCCTTTTTCCCGGGGAGGACTTTTCTGGGTGTAAACTTGTTATTTCCACATCACATCTTCAAGAATTTTGTAGACAGGAATGCCCTAGGGAAGCAAGGTTAGAAGTTATTCTAAACCTTTTATTTTAAATTTCTTTGTTACACTTCTCAAAGGATTTATTAAAAACATTTTTAAGGGTTTTCTGGAATTTAAAATATACATTACTCACAATTATTTTCCCTATTACTTCTAATTATTAATTGTGAATTGAATACATGTGGGGATTAAAGTTTATAAATTTATTCATGAATCCTGTTTGTAAGTGACAATAAAGTAGGATTAGCTGAACCCATACAGACATTAACAACCGACACAAAGTTTGAGCTTTCAGTATGTCATTTATGATAGACAACATATTATAACACAACATTTGGACGTTTAATATACCATTTATGACATACAACATATTGTAACAAAGCTTAAAACGCTTAATGATTAATGAGGTATAAACCGAAGAAATGAAAATGTGACATTTGCCCAAATATTTATAGGTATTTCCAGACAAGTATATTGATTCATATGAATTTTAAATCTCGTCACAGATATAAAGATTTAGTTTATATTCCGTCAAGCAAGTTAGTTGTGATATCTATGCTTGGGACATCTGGATGAAATTGGAACGATAATTAAAACTGCTGAAAATGAATAGTTTCCGAGTAAATTGTGGTCCTTTTAAAGTCATATAATGATATATAATTAGATTTCGAATTTAGAGCTTAGTTTTCGAAATATAGTGGCTGTAGTTTCGATATTTTAAACTTTTGAACAGTTTTGCATATGTAAAAAAAAATAATAATAATAATTTCCACGAAGAAAAATGTTAATCACACAAGAACTTTTCGACTCTACTAGACTGAATTCGCTGCTGTTTCTTACATCCCCTGCAATACATGGTAATTAATGTATAGAGAAAGTATTGGAATCATGCCGAAAATCGCAACGCGAGTTTTCGACGGATTTTGAGACCTCTAGAATACGAAAAAAATATTTTTAGCGTGACGTCTGTGTGTGTGTCTGTCTGTGTGCCTGTGTGTCTGTGTGTCTGCCTGTTTGTGCAGATTTTGTATCCACTGTAACTAAAATCTAATTGACCGAATTTCATAAAATTTGGTAGGTAAGTCATTTGTCGGCGAATCTGGTGTTGATTAATTTTGGGTACGATTCGGGATAAAAGAACCCGCATTTTTTTGCGAAATGACTAGCAAAAGCCTGTATCGACTCCAGATGAAAAACTAATGAACGGAATTTCACAAAATTCGGTAGATAAGTCGCTTGTGGATCACCCTGGTGCTGATTATATTTTGGTACCATTAGGAAGAAAATAACTTGCCTTTTTTGCAAAATGGCCCGCAAAAATCATCAAAATCTAAAATAAAAAACTACGTATGCTCAAATATATCCATTAAACGCCTGTTTTATACGCAATTTTTAACGAAGAAAAGAATAAGACCAACCCCGTTACAGTAGGACTAGCCTGTCTCCAGGCATTTTAGTTTTTTCGTATTTTCTCTACGCCACCTTTGAAAATAAGTCCAGTTACCAAATGAGAACGAAAATTGAATTAAAATGGAATTAAATTTAATTAAAATACAGAGAACGTGGATATAAGTTTGTAGGGAAAGTCATGTGCTGTCCACATCAGATTTTTTTAAATCTACGCCTGTATTACTTTCTGTGATAGATATATTAATTTATTGATGCAGAAAATAGGCACCCAAGTTTTATGTAGAACAGAAATCCAGATGATTTGTAAAGGAAAGTAAGTTTTCTTAATAAGTAAAACATAAGATGTACAAGTGTTACACAATTTTCTTCAGCCTAATTCTTTAGAAGAAAACAAGGATGAAAACCAAAAGTGAAAAAAAAATCAATAAAATCCTCTGATAGCAAGCTTAAAAGTTAGCTGTAAATTAAATCTTTCCGAAGTAACTCGACTGTTACGTTTCAGAAAATTAAATATGATAGTATTTTTTAAATTAAGATCTGCAACGATGCACTGATTCTACTGGCTGATCCATATATTCTATATATAATAGTTATAATAAAAGTGTTTTAATTATGCCTAATGATCAGTCATATTTTTTTGCAATTGAATGCAAATTACGATGTTGATCTGCTTGGAGGGCCGGAGAATAGCTTCATTGTGTGAAGTAATAACTGAATAAGTTTTAGGTATTTAGAAATAAATAATTCACCATATAAGAGTGTTAGTAAGGTGGATATTATGTAATAATTGTTGGCGTATATGATTGTAATGGCAGAAAAATTTCTTTATTTTCTATGGATAAATATTATTTTGATTATAATCATAAGTAATTTTGATAATTAAGCAGAGATTTTTGGGGTCCAGGGGGAGTTCATAAAGTATATAAGTCATGTTTGAGGGCTATATGGTAATTATGCTCTGCTAGGGGCTGTGTAATATCTAAATATACGGAAGCTCATGATCCACGTGTGTGAGGTGACTTGACCACGTGTGTGAGTGCAAGATGTACAGGGGGCGCAAATAGGAGGTAATATTTCATACAAATTTATGCACTCACATGACAGGCTTAACATTTAGTTTTATTTATGTAACGCAAACGTAACATTTTTAAAGCAAATGTTATAGTTTCTTCAAATTATTTTGTCATATTTTTAAAACGTACAAACCTTCCATTGTTCCAAATATGTATATGATGGAATAAACAACAGAAAAAAATCACCCACACAGAAAAATGTTAATCAAGCAAAACCATTTTGGCTTCTCCGGACTGGAGCCACTGCTGATTTTTTTAAGTATCTGTTTGTATTTGTTTCATTATTTGATATCTTAAAATATATACACGCAAAATGTGCACCCAAGTTTTATGTAGAACAGTATTCCAGCTGCTTTGTAGTAGAACAAAGTACGTCTTCTTAATAAATAGAAAATAAAAAGTACTCGCATTACACAATGTTGTTAGCTTAACTCCTTAGAAGAAGACAAGAACGAAAACCAAAGATAAAATAAAAATTATTTAATACTCGTACTTTGATCGCTAGCTGAAATAGTTAAATGTATTTAGTGATTCCATAATAGGTGAAAAATGGACAGTTTTCATTAATTATACTTAAAGAAGATTACGCTGTAATAAGAATATATTGCAAAAATAATTTGGCCGTAAATTAAATCTCGCAGAAATAACTCATCTGCCTTGCTTACGAAAATTAAATATGGTGGTGTTTTGGAAATTAAGATCGACAATGCTGCACTGATTCCATCTACAGAATGATACATATATTCTATATATAATGAATATAATAAAACGTTTTTAATTATGCCAAATGATGAGTCATGTTTTTTTGCAATTCAAGGCAAATTACGATGTTGATCTGTCAGAAGGGACTTAAGAATAGCTTTCTTGAGTGAAGTAATAACTGGAAGTTCTAGGTTTTTTGAAATAAATAATTCACTATATAAGAGTGTTAGTAAGGTGAACATTAAATAATGATAATTGGTGTATATAATTGTTATGGAAGGAACATTTCTTCAATTACTATGGGTAAAGATTGTTTTGATCATAAACATAAGTTATTAAAAATCTTTAGAATAATCAGATCTTGGGGTCTAAGAGGAACTTCCTAAAGCAATTACGTTATGTTTGAGGGCTATATTACAATTATATTCTGTTAGGGTGTTGTGTATTGTTCGTGTTCCGTGTGTGCAAGGCGATTTTAGGAGTGGATTTAGGCGATTTTAAGAGTCGATTTTAGGAGTAAATTGGATGCTAGCCTTCACACAACTCTATGCACGCATACGACAGGCTTAAAATTTAGTTAAGTTCACGAAAGTGAAGTATTTTTTAATAAATGTTATCATTATATCAAATAATTTAATCAAATTTTTAAAACACCCAAATTGTTTCAAATCTATGTATAATGGAACAAACTGCGGAAAACCATTCTGAAATTAAACGAGTTACATTTGCCTGTAAAACTTTTTCCGTCAACGTGGGAAAACTGATATAGGCTGTGAGAAGTTTGAGCCGCTATTCCACATGTCAACTTCCTGGTCGAGGCAACACTCTGACTTCACCATTACCCGACGATGATTTTTTTTAGCGAAAACTTGTTATTTTCACATCGCAGTTTCGTGATTTTTCTGCACAGGAATCTCCCCAAGGATGGTTTGAAGTTATCCTGCACTGTTTCTTTTAAATTATCGTTGCGTAGATTTATAGTGTAATGTATATAAAATTATTTGTTACGTACCAAAGGAAATGTAAATCTAAACTTGAAAAATATTAAAGTGCTAAAAATTAACAATTGAATAAAAAATGTCCATAAAATATAACAAAACTTATTATTTGCGTAGCGTTTACTACCCACACTAATCCACTTTAAATTGCTGGTTACTTTTCTTCACTTAAGAATTGCATGAAAACAAGGAATTAACTTAAAAATTTAAATAATAACATCAAATTCAAAACCATTTATTTAAACAATCTTCAAGAACTATGATTCATTGTAAATAAAAAAATTGTATTTCAAAAATTCACTTAAAATATTCATTTTAATTGAGACATTTATTGTTTCAAGAGTTTTACTATTCGTTTGGATTCAGATTGCAAACTTTTGCTCTGGAAAGTTATGTTCAAAGTCAAATCATCTTCGCGGAGTATCAATATATAGTGTTATTAATACCTAATAATTGGGTTGCATGCTTGCTTTTCTTAAATTGGATGCAAACTTTAGTTCATATTCTCGCACTACTGGATTGTCCTAGCGAGAGTGTGGGATGGGCATCTTTTATTTCATGGCTATTTCGTAATTTTCTGTTTTATGGTACCTTGTTGCATTTCTCCAGGCTAAATAGCATTGAACTTTTATACAATGTCATAATTTCCGTGTTTTAAAAAATCTGAACAATTATCTACGATTATATTACTCGCCAGTTAAATCTTTCACTTTTATTGCTCATTGTGTGGTTCTAGCTTCTTTACCACCTTTTGCATTATTTTACACTTTACAGAAAGTAGTTTAAAAGAAACCACAGTTGTTACTTATTTAAAAATATTTCTTTGTATTATTTAAATCTAATCTTTCTATCATTTTGTGTCATCACAATATGCATAGTGAATTTTGCGACGAGTTTCAATGTTTGAATTTGCATTATCGACAATTTTAACAAACAGAACTAATAAAAGACATTGATGTAAATAAAAGTCATAAAAGCTTGGGAAGCATGATATTATCATTAGTAAGCCTACTTATCACTCTTGGCTCGTTTAGTACGAGCTCTAATTTTTGAACGCAAACACCATGCGATACTGGCCTATTAATATCAATTTATTTATGCAAAATATTGATATATATTTGATATAGATTTTCAAGATAATCTGATAAGACAAAATTCCGTAGGAAATGATTAATCATCGAAGTGAATGATGCATGATACTCGAACAGCTGAGTCTCCTAGTAAGCAGATTTGTATAAGAAAATGAATGGGGCATATTTGTAAACGTTTCTATGTTAGTGCTCTCAAATATGTTCTTAAATACAATCAACACTAGTTTGAGAACACTTGTAATGAAATAATGTGGTTAAAATGCAGTAATTGCGATTATTCGAATTTCATTTACTTATGAAATATTATGCAAGAATCCAATGAGATCACCCGCTTGCAGACATCACACCTCTTTCAACTGTTTATAATACTATTACAAAAGTATCGAATATCCATGATATTAAACTGTCTAAACGCTCCAAATTTCCAAACTGCATCATAATAATATGAAATCGAAATTCTATTTCCATATCATTGTTGCCAGTGCATAAATGAGTTCGATTCTTTAACTGATTTAGGAACGCTAAATGCATTGCATGCCTATTGTGATGACAGATGGTATCAGACTGCTTGTTTCGGACTAAGAAGTGGCCATCTGAGTCCCTTGAGGTTTGTGACTGGAAACAAGATAATTCTTGCTTGCGCGAAATATCAGTGCTGATGGCGGCCACATCACTTCATATACTTTCTTGTGTAGGCATATTTACTGTTCAATCATCCGCAACTTGAGGTTTATGAATTCGAGGGCAAGGTCTTTTAGATCTGGTTCAGACGTTGGCTAATCCGGACGGTATAAATATATAAATAGCAACAACAACAAAAGTATTGTATTTGACATCGCTAATAAACAATGTCTATTAAAATTATATTGTATTCATGGATACATAATTGTTTTGTAAAATTTAAACGTGATTATAAACCTTATATATTCTGTATGTTAAAAAAGGTCACATTTGCTGGCAAGATCAAATATTTATATTTCTTATTTACATTGTAAATTTTATAGTGAAAGTGTTACAGTTTTATAATAAATATATACATTAAGCTGTTGGGAATATATTCGGATATTATAGAATATTGCTGTACATAATTACTATACAACCTTTTAAACAAATGCAAACACTTCACAAGTCATTGGACTCTGAAATACAGGAAACACATGTTCTTTCAATAAACAGTGAATACTTGTATTTCTGTATTTTTAATAACAAATATCACATTATTTATTGCCATAAAGCAACAGGAATTATCAAATAAATTAAATTTTATTTTCAGCGATACTAAATTATGGTTAACATGTAGAAACTCGTCCAAATTTACTATGTGAATGATATTACACCAAATTTTTGGCCACATTTACTAGATTTTTGTTGAAGTGGGACACACAAAGGTAAGAGTTTTACTTATTGCTATTCGAGCTCCAAGTAACACGTACTTACAACACCATCCTTTAACAAAATGTAATTGCTATACGAACGAACACCTATCAAAACACCAATAACCAATCATTCGATCGTGATTACTAAAACTCCTATATGTACAAACTGACCCAAACGCCATTTTACACCAACCAGTTCAATCAGTTGTATAACTATGCTATTTCAAAGGCGAGCGCATGTTGCATGGTTGGTATATGATACGTAATTTAGCTGTGAAAAGGGTGCCTCTGGTTCTGCTGTCAAAAAATTGACCTAATGATTCAAGGAAGAAGTATAGAAAGTTTAGATTTCATGAAATTCTGAGAAATAGACGAGAAAGAAAATCCTTTTACGCCATGTACAGCCATTGCTTCGATTAGGTGTAAAGATGGCCGCTATTGCGACAGCTTGCATATTTAGAAGCCTTATTAGACTACCTTAACAAAACATAATACAAGAAATGTATGGAAGAACATGTATATGATGGTAATTAGTGTGTATATTTCATTTTTATGCCACTATTAGAATTTTTAATCTCTTTTGCATACTTATTAAGTAACGACATGCTATATTTCGAAAAAGGGGAACTGCCATGTCAACCGAAAATGGAAATCCATACTAACCAAGCTCTCCCTCTGTAATTCGTGACTCTACCGATGCATTATGTAAAACCACCTGTAAATGCTTATAACCATATTATATTTAAAAAATTTAAAATGCGTGAATGTGCTCGGCTTGAATAATTTTAATATTGAAATATTACGTGCATTTATCGATATTATTGTTTATAAAAAATTCGAAAAGTTTTGTCTGGCTGCATGTTTTTCTGAATTTCATGTTCTTTCTAATAATGCAAAACGTACAAGCCTTGTAGTTTACATTTGCCGATGAGTCCAGGCAAGACTTGCGGATGCCTATCTTCTACAAAAATTAAAAAAATTAAAAATTCTGACAGTTATATTTAATTATAGAAAATATGCACTATGTAGGAAATATCGGCAAGATTATTTGTGAATAGCCGAGCCATGTATCAAAAGTGTATACAACACTTATGACCACTCCCATTTTTCAGATTTCGAATTTTCTTGAGTAATTAAAATACTATTTATTTGTAAAATATATGAAAGATGAGTTCGAGAGGATACATTTTTAACTATATTGTTTCATTCCAAATCACCATTTCCTCTGCTGCTAAAGTGACCAAGGAACAATACGGAAATTGAAATAACTTTTCGCCGTGGATTTCTTATTGCCACTTATTCTGCTAATCAAGTCTATATTTTTATTTTTATTTATTTATAGTCTGATAAGTCGTAAGTAATTTTTATTCATCTATTTGGATAACATTTAGCTAGACAGACCCAAATGAATAACATTATTTTATTGAATCACATAGTAAGATATTCTCAATTTACAGATAATATTTTAAAATAATTTTCTACATTTTTAATTATTTCGTCAGCGCATCAGTTTTGCATACATGTTTTGAATATCAATCCAGGAAACTGCACGGAATAAGGTCATAGCTAATTGAAATTGATAAAACGAGTAAGCAGGAAGATAAATATCTCAAGATAACGTTGGCTAGAATCGCATTGACATGAAAATCCTCTATAGTAGATTGTTTAAAATTTCTCACATGTTAACTTAGAGTTATTGAACCCTTATTGATATTTTTAAAATACTGTTAAATATTGTAGTTACTGCATGTATGTATGTTCTTCTGCACGACTATCCAGATGCGTGCCAGCCTTCTGGCCGTATGAAGATAGTTGATGTTGAGACCCAGACCGTCCGACCTCCCAGAAAGGTGTAAGGTAACCGTTTGGACGGCCGGAAAGTTACATCCAATTTCGACCGGAACCTAGTGGGGGAGGCATCCACAGGGACCGTACCCTCCTTACCCTACCGCCAACCTCTTGGAAGGACTTACGGACCCACATGGTTAACGTGATCGTACTCCGCATGAACACGGCGGCAGTTGTGACAGCGTGCAAATCCAGCGCACAAACCACCGGGCTACCCCGTCCGAAATGTGCCAACAGTACGCGGTGTTCCCAGGTAGTCACCCACTCAAGTACTAACCGCGCCCGATGCTGCTTGACTTCGGTGATCTAACGAGAACCGGTGTTTTCACACGGTAGGGCCGTTGGCCTCGTATGAAGATAGTGAAATAATTTTGTAAGACGCAAACCCAGCGATTTGAATTTTTGTCAAGCATCGTAGTTTGAAAAAATGAACAACATTTAAGCGTGCCTTTTAACAGGGAAGACATGTTTTAATTGTTATTCATATCTCTCTATATTAAAAAAAGTAGCGGACGCCGCAGCCGCCTCCGCTGTTCGACAAATTTCTGGTTTCTAGAGATTCTTTGCTTCGTACCGCAAAAACTACTGCATATAAAAATATGAAATTTGGTACACTTGTAGAAAAAGCTTTGAGAATTACGCTGAAATAAACCGTTTTTTGATATATATTGTAGTTTAAGAAATATTTAGTGTCAAAATCAAAGACCAAATATTTGAGCTGCGAGTTCCTGTCCTGGATAGAATAACAATTGCAAGACCACGGATTTTTGCAGGCAGAAACCTACAAGGGTGAATTTTAGCAGAACGGAGCCCCTTTTTTAATTTCGAAGTAGTTTTTGAGATATTTTACTTTTTATGCACTTCTGAAGTGAACTTTTTTTTGTATCGGCACTTCTAGCAATTTCCCTGTCTCTTACCGCAAAACCTATAGCATGAAAAAATATGAGATTTGGTGCATTTATAGAGAAATAATAGGGTAATACGATGAAATAAACCATTTGTGGATTTAAACTTTAGTTTGGCATGAAATAGCTCGCGAAACTAGCTCATGATCAAGGACTTCAGTTTTTGGGTTCCCTGGGCTAAGAAAAATTCCTGCTTTTCCCTCCTGTGGAAAATAGGTAGGGATTGAAAAGAGATTTTTGAAAGTAGAATTTTTAGGAAAGATATAGTATATGAAGCGAGCTCATGGAGCGCAGTGGGCAGGGGGCGAACCCTCCCGAAGGGGGTTGCGCGAGCGGAGCGAGCAGGGGATAGAACCCCCTAGTTTCTAAAGTATTTGTAAAATCCAAACTTTCATTTTTTATTTAATAGTTTTTCTACTATAAATATAAAGCATGTTTTAACATTTACTAGCTGGGATGCCCACAGCTAGGGGTCAATTATTTAAATGCCAATTCTTATGCGTGACTTTTTAACAGGAACTTGCTTTTGCCATGCTAGAAATTAGCAGTTATTGACAAACTTATTATTGACAAGTTTATTATTGACAAGCATGTATTTTCAGTTTAGAGAAGTAGCTTTGGCATGGATAGGTGCTAAGGAAAAGGCCTACTAGTTCACAATGGACGGATGGAAACGCTGTCCAACGGAATACTTGTCTGTCTTTCTTTTCGTCCTATTTTTTTTTGTTTACATCCTGGATTCAACTCCGATTGCTCTTGAAGTAGTTGGTTGTCACTAGAGCGCGGAAACATTAAATTGAAGCATATACGTAATCACGCATTTATTCATAGGTTACGAATGGGTTTAATAATATTTAAAACCAGCGAAAAAAAATCAAATGCTAATTCTAATGCTAATGCTAAAAAGTTATTTAAAACCAGTGAAAGAAATTAAAATGCTAATGTTAATGCTAATGCTAAAACTATTTATTTAAAACCAGTGGAAGAAATCAAATGCTAGTGCTAATGCTAATGCTAAAGAAAATATTTACCAGTGAACATGCAGATTTTACTATCACAGTTTTCTGAATTTTTGTTGTTGTTATTAAGTATGATTTTTTTCTCTTACAATAAATTCAGAAAATAGAATACTAAATATATAATATGGCATTATGGGTTTTAAATAAAAAATAACATTTAAAATACATCACAAAAATGAATTTGTAACTATTAATATGCAAGTAACGAAAAGTCAAAATACAAAATGAATAAAAAATATAAACTAATTAATACTGAAATTCTGTCACATATGATATATCTATTTTTGGGATTAAAAAAACAACTTATCACGAGGACTTTAATCAGATATTTGTTAGTAAATCTCCTCCTCTTTTATTCAAGGATAAACTTACATTTTGCGAATACAAATTCAACATCCACATATGTGCATAGGCAGAGCTTCATAGATAATAATTATGAAGACATCAATGCAGCACTTCAGATGGTTTTTTGATGCATACTTTTCTTTATATTGGAACCATATTGATTCAATTGCTTAATTTTATCTAGATTACTGTTTATACGCTATAGAACTTTACTTATAAATGCTGAATTCCACTTACGTTTATTTTATTATAGCGTTTAAATATTATTTCTTACTGCAGATTCTTCCTTACGAAATTTTCATATAACAATTTTTATGTATGCATTATATATACAGAGCTAGGTTCGGACACAAGATCTGCATCGATCCATGAAAAGAGGGACATGATCTGTCCTTTCACCTTTGGAAATTTGTATATCGATAATATCGTAAAGTGTCGATATGAGTATCGTATAATATCGATATAGTACCGATAAATTTTTAGAGATTTCGCCGGCCGTAACCGGACCTGATTATAGCTTTCTACAACTATGTTACCCACCTAGCAGCAATTGGTGTCGGAGAAAATTTTAGATTCGGAAATAGTTCTTAAAATGTCGCTACCCTTGCTGGTGCCTCCAGAAATATTTTTTTCCCATTTACTAGCAATTTCTCAAAGTTGTCACAATGATTTTTTAATTGTTTTTCCCACACTGTGTAGCACGTAATCAGAAAGTTAGCAAGTTATGTAAATCATGTTGGGATAAAAGGGAATTTAAACTTTTTCCAGATTTCATCATGTAAGGAGCAGAGTTTAACAAAAACACTAACATACAGTCGAGTAGCAATTATTTTGGCCTCTAAAGTAACATGGTGTCTTTTGCTATACACCTCGTGTTCAAAAATTTTTGTTAACTAGTTTTAATGAGAAATTACGTAGGATATGATTTATTTATGATCATTGAAGGTTTTGAATTTTTCAAAAATTCAATAGAAAATTGGGGGATGTTCCAAAAATTCAAGTGACTTTAAAAGCAATCACTGATTGTAATAATTGTACAGAATTACGTTCGAAGCGCTCCATTCATACGTCAGATTTCGCATCCTCAGACTAACAAATGCTCACATTACCATATATACACACACTAAAATACATACGCACACACACACACATTAATGTACATACACACAAACGCACACACTCACACAAATATGCATACTCACACTAACATACACACGCATACACAGACATAACTTCAAAAACATTCTATTACAGTTTAATAATGCTCAAACCGTGCGTTTCAATTAATAATATAATATTACATCTGCTGTATACTACAGTTTAGCCCTATCACATTTCCTTCATGATTTACTCAGCTGTCCCGCTCCTTAAGATGCTTAATATTAATATAATACAAAGCAGCATAAATGGTTCTATCTGCTCAAAAAGAGGTTCTCTGTGTAACACTGATATTTTTCTTTTGTACAAAACTTTATTTTTTTTTGCGCTCCTTAGTTTCTACAAGTTTAAATTGACAAATTGGTAATTCTGATTTCCGTAATTTTAACAGGATATTAAGGATTCTTCTTAATTTTCATAATCGTTTGTGGTTACTTTTTTGTTTACATATAAAAAAGTGGGGGGAACGTCTAAAATTTGAAAGAAAACACTTTAATAAAAGTCCTCATTTGATCACATAAGACGTTAATATCACATTAAAACCAAAACTTTATTTTATTCGCAGTTTCTGACTGAGGAAAAGAACCCATGTATCTTCCTCCGAAACTTTTTTTTTCTTTATTTATTTTTTACTTTATTTTTATTTTTATTTATTTTATTTTTTTTTTCAATAGATGATGTACGTCCATATGAAAACGCCCTGGTTTTAAAATGGTTTTAACGCCTTATTAATCTGATCAAATAAATATTTTTATTATAAATACGTACTTAAATAAATACTTTTATTATATTTTCTTTAAAACGATTTTAGTTATTTATATTTCTTTAATTATTTACACAAGAGTATACAACAGATAAAAGAGGTGTGTATTGTTAAATTGATAAAAGAAGGTTTATTGTATTGTTAAAGGTTTGTATTAGAAAAACTATATAAGCACACTATATAAAATGTATATAAGCACACATAAACCAATAATGCAGCATACAGCTCTTTCGAGTATACGCTGTATCCCCTTCGTCAGTGCAAGAGCCATTTCTGCATTAATGTCTTATTTGTGCTTATATACGTTGCTTACGTTTGCCTTATCCTTTGCAGAAACTGTATTATAATTATTGAAATGTATGTATTGTTTACAGGTCGAAAAAAATTATATTTTTTAAAATTTAAGAAAAACAAACTGCACTGGAACAATTAAGTTATTTCATTATTAATCAATATTAAATACTTTGAACGCTTTTAATTGCAACTAATGATCTATAATTGCTGTGTATGTATAATTTATAACCAGTTACAATATTAGCGGTCTCTTCAGGATTAGGAATGATTTGTCAATAAAATTTCGGAAATCAGTCTTAGTTTCCTGTAAGAATAATTTTACAATTTAGTCAATACAAATATAAACGATAATTCATTTGGTTTAAAATAAACGTATTAGTGTTTACAATAATTTTAAAATTATCAGTAGATATTTATAAGACCTATATGTATTGTGAGTAAAAATTTGTTTCTAAAGATAAACGGTTATTTGAAAAACGTGTTATCTTTCTAAATAATAAATGACTCTTAATTTTTTTTATCATATAGTAATTTTTATTTTATGGACCATATATTTCGTTCTAAAGAAGTGTTATTCTAAAAAATCCCAATAAAAGTTGCAATTTAATTTTGAATGCGAAAAAAAATACGATTAATAAATAGTAAAACTTTGTAGTAAATAACGTTAAAACGTCTTAAAATTATTTATGGCAGTATGACTATGCAGTTAAAATGTGTTTAGAATAAAAGTATGCATTTAAACATTTTGATAATTTATTAAAAATCAAAGTCTGAAGAAGGGCAGTATCTAGACATTTGGGGACTGAATGGCAAAACGGTAAACGGTCCTTGAAATAAAATACTTAAAATAAAATAAAAAAATAAAACAAATTTGATTCCAGAAATCAGTCTTTATAGTTAATGTAGTAATATTAACATTAAATCCTCGATTTGCTAATAAATTCACTTTCTTTTTTAATTTTGTATGCGTCATATAAAGAATCGACTATTTCATAACGTTATATCATTCAAGATCATTTTAGAGTATGTTAATTTATATAAAATATCTGCTATGAAAACAGATAATTTACTGAGTATGTTATTAATAGTTATAATCTTAAATTTAATTGCTATACTTACGAATCACTGTCTATATACTCTGTGGAAAAAATTATAAATAGAACACTAACGAGAAACACAAGCTTTGTGCTCGGGTCAGCACTATACACATTTTCCTCCTCATTTAATTATTGTTAAATCAATATAATAATTTTAGTAGTTTTCATGTTACATTGCAAAGCCTTACACTAAACACATAAATAAATAAAACCTGAATAAAACAGCTTAAGAATAATTTTTTACGAACAAATTGCACATAATAAGAATGTTAGGTCAATAAGTCGCCATTTGTATTTGTATAGTTGCCAATCCAATGGACCACGACACTTTTAAAATTCATTGAGAAATGTAATTATTCCTTGAAAACCGGGATTCTATGACTAGTCTTTTGAAATAGCCTCTTCATCCGCTTAAGGACTGCTCCTGCAGGGATAAAAGCATATTCATCTGATAATTTCATGATAATTAAAAAAAATAAATTTTTCTGTTTTACAACATACATACATCCATTTAGTCATATTCATTACATCTTGTTGATAATAATACAAAGTTAACTCAATAAATAAACGTTGTTTATAATATTTTCATTATTGTTAGAACTAGTACCAAAAAGAAATAAATAAACATTGTTCATTAATTATTTTTCTGGCTGCAGGTATCAAATCTGCAATCGGTGTAAAATGGATGCTTTTCATTAATTATGCCGTAATAAGTTTACGTAATAGATTTTATTTGGCTATAAATTAAATCTGTCAAACTAGCTCAACAATTTCGTTGCAAGAAACAAAATATGTCAGTTTTCGAAAAATTAAGATGGACAACGTTATGATTCCATTGTCAGGATAATTAGCTTACAATATATAATAAATAATTCAAAATATTTTAATTATTGTTAATGATCTGTCATGGTAATTTATAATTCGGGGAAAATTACAATGTTAATCTGTTTGAAAGAACTTGCCTAGGATTGTACTGAATCATTTATTGTTTAAAGAAGAATGCATTCATTGTATAATGAATTATTATAAAGTGAAGATACTTTAATTGGAAGAAAAGGTGTTATAGTAAATATTAAATTTACGAGAAATTTATTTATTTATTAGCTATGAATAAAAATCCGTTATTTAAGGATTAATTTAAAGAACTATTTTAATTTCAAATATGCAAATAATGATTCACTTCTTACTTAATATGTTATTTTTAGGGCATTGATAGACTATGAAAAAACACTCTTTTCAGGAGTTTTTATGTATGAAACTGTCAGAATAATAGTTTTTTATTTAGTTCGGTAAATGTTCTCTTTAAATACAATATAACGTTTCTAATAACCAAATTTACCTTATAAAGGATGGTCTCTTCTGTTTAAATTTTTTTCAGAGAAATGTAGTTGTAACACCCTGTGGTTTTAGGTTTTAGGTGTCGCCTTCTATCTTGCGTTGTATGTGATTTACAAGATAATCCGGAATCGTTTGTGAAGACGTACTATATCCAGTCCTTATTATAAAATATAAGCTTTCCTATTTAAGTAACGTATCGACATATCAAGTAACGTATTGACGCGATGTTCCAGATGGCAAAAATATATGAAAGTCCTCAGATAGATTTTTTAATGATACATATGCTTTTAATTTAATTTAAAGTGTCTATATGCATGTACAACATATCAATTGGTGAAGAGGTTGCAAGACTTACGTAATTTTTGTGCATCTTTCTGCAAAAATAACGCAATTTTAGCTGGGACTGACCGTTATCGGTCTCTGCACGCCTGCTGTATGCAGTTGTATTGCCTCATTGCCTTCCGATTGCTTCACTGCTTTCCGATTGCTTCACCGCCTTCCGATTGCTTCATCGCCTTCCAAATGCTTCACCGCCTTCCAAATGCTTCACCGCCTTCCAATTGCTTCACCGCCTTCTAATGGCTTCACCGCCTAGTCATATCTACACCTAGGAGCCATGTAGTATTATCAGACCTCAATGTGATAATTCCCAGAAACCTCTCCTGGAATCTAGAATTCCCAAAGAATTATGGTGGTCTTTCTCCACCCAAAGTCAGGCTCTCAGAAACATTCTCTATCGCTACATCTATTTGACAGACACTTTGCATTTGAACTCCATGGGCTGCTTGAGAGTGATTCTTAAAGTTTGCTTTACAGTTCACAGCCTCTAGAAAACTTAGAAAAAACAAAATCATTTTATTCGTTCTATTTAAAGGGTTTTATGGGAATGAAAATAATGATTTTGGTACAATTAATTTTACTTTCTCTGCAAAAGAAGTTCAACTGCAAGAAAAAAATGACATTAATGGTATACATATATTGCAGTATCTATTTTAACATGTTGTTACAGAATTGTACGATTCTAAATATTTAAAACAGACCATTACTATCTGTTATTCAAACAAGAAATACAATTTTAAATATTTTCACTTCATATAACAATTAAGTAAAAAAAACAATTAATACAAAAATAACAATTAGTAAAATAACAATTAAGTAAAAAAACAATTAGTACAAAAATAACAATTAAGTAAAATAACAATTAAGTAAAAAAAATGATATACTAATTAGTCACTAACTCTGCAGCATAAAAGTTGACAAGACTAAATATATTTATTGAATCCGTAATTGGTTGAAAATGAACACTTTTCATTAATTAAACATAAGATTTCACTGTAGTAAGAATATGCAATAGAATTTAATTCATCATAAATTAAACCTTGTGGCACTAGCTCAACGACTACCTTGCGGTAAACAAAATATAGCAGCTTTAGAAGACGAAGGTAAAAATCTCTACGATTCTTTCGACAGAATAATTCGTACATATCTGATGTATATTAAATATTTCAAATGGTTTTAATTAAAGTTAATGATATGTCATGATTATTTTTCATTGAAGTCATATTACAATATTAATCTTCTTAAAAGGGCTTAAGAATAGATTTCTCAGGAAAATGCAGTATATATTTTATATTCAGAAAGAAATAATTCATTTTGTGTTTATTAATTATAAATAGCAAATAATATAATTAGAAGAAAAGATGTAAGGTTTAATATTTAATTTGCGAGACAACATTTGCTTTAATTATACGAGTACTTAGATCTTCGGTTATACACAAAAGTTATTTGAAAAAATAGTTTAATTTTTTTTTAAATTGAAAACATAATCTCTAGTATTGGCTTTAATGTCTTGGGTTCAAGTTTCTTTTCATATTCAAAAAATGCATTATCCCCCACCAGAATACACAAAATGAGAATTCATTCATTAAAATCGGTTCCGTAGTTAAGGCTCTAGGCCAATATTGAAGGAAAAGAAGGGCCAGGCCAGCAATTGTAGAAAATGCATTTTTAAAGCTCTTTTTTCTCGGGTGTTATCACTCCGATTGTAATTTATTTTTCGTTTTATCTTAGTCAGATTCGTGGTAATATTAGATAAAAATTATCAAGTTTATAGCTGTCTTGGGGATGATATACATACCCCCGAAAATCTGGTTTTGTCGCGTTACATAATATACACAAGCCAGCTATAGATTCGAAAATGACGACTTGGCGGCGATATGAAGGGATTGTGGCGACTCGGGACGACTTATATATATTTTTATTTTAATGTCACAACACATTTTTTTGGTGTACAATAAATGTGACATAACCCTTCGGTAATAGATTCAACTTCAAAATAAATAGAATATCGTATTAGCTTTAATCATTACATTTCCATAATAGTTGGTAAACCACAGGAAAATGAAAGAATCAGTTAATACACACTCACGGATGATGAAGTTGCGCACCAAGAAGGAAGCATAGGATGGATATGAAATTTTATGGATGGAATGATACAGATGAATGATATACATGATCACAAAAACACCGCAGCAGAACACGAACAGAGGGAGCTGTGGCACACAGTCCGGTCATCTCCAATAGCGCATCGCACCGCCTCGTGCTGCGATACAAGCAGCAATATGGTCCGGCATTGTGCCAAACAGAAGTCTGATGTTGCCCTGCAGCAGGCGAGTCCACACCTATTGGGCGTCCCGTTTAAAACCCGAAAATTCTGGCAATGAGGCAGCTAGCTTTTCAAATGGGCCCAGATATGCTCGACAGGGTACAGGTCTGGGGAGCGGTCATGCCATTGTTCTGGACATGACTCAGGCAGGTCTGGGCGATCCAAGCCGTGTGCATCCGGGCATTATTCTGCTGCACTTGCGCACCTGAAATCCCAGCAGCGAATGGGATCACATGGGGCTATAGAATCTCATCCACATACCGCTAGCCGGTCAATGATCCACATACCACTACTAGAGCCGATAAGCTGTTGTAGGCTATGACTCCCCAGCCCATGATGCCTGCAGTGGGACTGGTGTGGCGCTCGATAACGAGATTGGGATTATGACGTTGTGCAGGGGACCTCCACACCCGGAAACGCTGATCATTGGTCTCCAAAACGAAGCCGCACTCGTCGCTAAACATCACACATCGCCAATCTGTGGCGTTCCGCGTTGCTCTGGCCGGGCATCACTGTAACCGGAGCCGCCGATGGTCCCGTGGTAACGGCGGTACACGTAAGGGACGCTGGGCTCGCAGATTCGCTTCCTTCATGTATCTAGATATGGTTCCTGAGCACACAGAAGCCGCTACGTGTGCCTGTATGGCGGATCGGGTCGGCGTGGGCTCTATAAGTGCCCGCCGCACGATCATTCGATCATGTCTACTCGTGGTGTGCCTGGTCCGTCCAGAACCGGTCCTCCGTGTCTGGGTGGCGTTCTGTGACCAGTGCTTCCAACACCGTTGGACGGTATAGTCCGAACGTTCCACGTGCGCTGATAACCCTGTTGTTGTCAGCTCGATGATCAGGTCTCTCTTGAAGTCCATCAGTTGTATATATTGACGTTTTAGTCGTCCATCTATCATTCTTTCAACTCCGTACTCGTGCTTGCATCTGCCGAAGCTCTTCGCATTGATGGAGCGTCGACTACACGCCGGTTTATAAGGCCGCTGTCTCATTCTTGCAGCGCCACTCACGGGTGTACTGTCATGTGCAATGATCATTTGCATATCAGTCCACCCTCTAGCTATTTGCATCATTTCGCGGTTGTACCATGTTTTCTTTTTTGTGAGCAACTTCCATTGTTCGTGAGAACATTTTCCTACTCTAAATATGACAATGCAATTAAATTCATTACTATCACAATAGATAAAAAATAAAATCGTTTTATTGATTATTGTGCGACCAGAAATAGATCTCACATTTGATGAGATAGATTTAAATGTGTAATTTATTGTGTCCAAGACGACAAACAATAGTGTAAGTCTGGATGTCGCCGGGTTTTACAACCCGTGAACCCAGAGGTCACAAAATCATAAAATTAGGAGCGTCACGACAGAGGGGGCCGAGTTGGCCCTTACGAGGATGTGAACCACGCCATTGGATAAAGATTATCCAATGGAAAAATATGCTTGTTACGTCAAACTCAATGCGGCAAATGGAAGAAAATTCGGAGTGACACTCCGAGAGAGGAATATGGCCATAAGCGGTGATTTGAGAACGACACTGCGAACTGATATAAGATTTGAGATGTGAAAAAAAAGGAGTTCGACACTATTATGATGAGCGGGGCGCGGTAGCCCGTTGGTTAGCGCGCTGGAGTTGCACTCGATAGGCCTGGGTTCGATTCCAGCCACTGCCAAAACTGCCGCCGTGTTCATGCGGAGTACGATCACGTTAAACATGTGGGTCCGAAAGTCCTTCCGAGAGGTTGGTGGTAGGGGAAGGAAGGTACTGTCCCTGTGGATGCCTCCCCCACTGGGTTCCGGTCTAAATTGGGTGGCACTTCCCGACCGTTCAAACAGTTACCTTACACCTTTCTGGTAGGTCGGACGGTCTGGGTTTCAACAACTATTATGATGAGCAACAAGATATTAGATGGTGATGTAACATTATGACTTAACAGACACGACTTGTATTATTAGCATGGTGACATTAGATGGTGACATGAAAGTATGACTTGTGCAGATAGTAAGAGAAAGAAGTAAGTGAGGATGTGCGCGTCATGAGTAATAGTTATCGTCGATATCACGAGTCGGTGAAAGAATACTGCGAGTTGCTTCGGTGAGGTGATCGTCAACTCACATGGCAGTGACAAAACCCAAGACAGACTTGAAGGTATGTGCCCATCATTAATCAAAGGTCATAGATACATTTTAAGTAAATTTAATAGTACTAGTCTCATATAGCCCCTCCGTCACAATAATTAACGAGAAGAATTGTTGTAAGGCATTTAAGTAATTATATCATAAATTGTCATAATTGAGTAGTTAAAGATTTATATTTTTTTTAATAAATGTTTTTGTTAAAGCTAAATTGGTGCAATCCTTTTGGTAAAATATTAATTAATAATTCCTTTACAGGAGTCACACAGAGATTAAATTATTGGAGGGTTATTGCAAAACACAACAGAAAACAACGTAATGATAAATAATGTTAATATCATAATTTAAGTTATTTTATTTCTAATCTGTTCCCACAATTATATATAGAAATATTATTCGGAATAAAAATATGTGTAATTTACCTTATTATAAAAATAACGTGCGAGTATACATAGGCATAACACGCGGTTATAAAGCAGAAGACAAAATAGGAATGTTTATTGGTAATATGGTCACCCATTTTGCAGCTCTTTTATTATTACGATAATTTAGGCTCATTATTATTATACGAATTTATATATATATATATATATAAAATTATAATTGAAGTATTTATTGTAATTTATTGTTCATGGTAGATTACATTATCACTCTCTTTTAAAAGATTTCAGAATAGCTTGCTTAAAAGCTGTTAATACGTTTACTTTTTTAAAGAGAAATAAATTCACCATATCATAGCGAAAGAAATCATTCACTTTATATGAAATAATAATGCAGTGCAGATAACTCTATTAGAAAAAACAGGTAATGGTGAATATTTAAATTACGAGACAGCAATTTATGAAGTTATTTGATCAGATATTATTCTTTTAAAATTGAGTATAATTAGGAAAAAGGAGGTTGTAAAAACTATACTTATATAAATGTGTTCATTGATTACAAGAAATTCTTGATTAATACACACGAGATTTAGTTATTAAATATTGAAAAAATAAAAACATATATATATATGTTTTATTATATATATATTATATATATATATATATTATATATATATATATATATATATATATATATATATATATATATATATATATATATATATATATATATTAAAATAAAACAGCCATATTATAAATATTATAAAATCATATTCAATTTCTTTAATTGCCAACCGTTCCGAGATTAAATATAACTTCATTTCATAATCACAGAATCCGCAGAGGCAGTACGAGAGGTTTTCCACTGTTTGGAATCACGCTACTAGTGCATCGATCAGCAAACGTGAACTTGCTTTTTACCCTCACTCTCTCTTTTCATTACCAAATAGCTGATAACTGCACTGGCATGTGTCAACTATTCGCACCTAGAATATGATATGTGACGCAAATTTCAAAAATCTTGTATGAATATTGGCTATTTTGTGCTGACGAGCGCATAACCCAAGTTAACCTATGCTAACTGCTGCACTAAGAGGGTGATTATTATCGGAATTGTTAAACTGGCATCGTTGTTTGAATGATTTTGTAATTTACCAGATTCCCAAATTGCGGTATATGGTAAGTTTTCTTGCTGTTATTGCCGTGATCAGTTTTTCTCTGCTAGAAACTGCTAATAAGCACGAGACATAGGGGCATTGATACTGATTAAAGCACCGAGAGTGTGATTTCGATAATTGGCATATTTTATTTTACAGTGTTTAAAATATACACTTTTCAACCATAAACATCTTTAATGCTACATATTATCACAATTTTCTTTTAAATACTTGCCTTAATAAGAGTATGTGCCTCTAGGAAGACAACAAGAAAGAATAAACATAAGCATCAGTCATTAACTTCCTTTGTTCAAAAGCTGACAAGCGTTAATACATTTAGTGAATCCCAGAAAGCTGGAAGATGGGGGGCTTTTCATTAATTACACATAGGAAGATTATTCCGTAATAGCACATAATAGAATTTACGTGACCATAGATTAAATCATGTCGCACTGGCTCAACGGGTTTATTGCAGAAAACAAAGTATGGCAATTTTACGAAAATTAATTCCAATAATTTGCTCTCTATCATAAATATTTTGAAATGTTTTAATTATAGATAATGACATGCCAGGATAACATTGTTAATCTCTTGTAAAGGCTTCTGAATTATTTGGGCTAATGCATCTTAAAAATTCTTAATTTTTGAAAGAAATTATTTACCTTATAATAAATATTCACGAAGTTCCGATAACACTAGTCAACAAATTATAACTTTTTTCCAGCCACGTGCGTTAATTTGCATATATTTTACTAAATCTACCGTGTTGAATACAGAAATGACAGAGGAAAGTACGTAAGACTGAACACATTTGTGCGACAGGGTTCAGTTATGAATGAGCGACGTCCTCTACTTTTGACTACCTCCATAAGTTATTGCTGAAACAATGTACGATGATGTTGAATTGAGTTTTTTGAGCATAACGTATTACCATAAAGTATTGGACATAAAGTATTAGAATATGGTATTGGTGTACACTATTAGCATTAATAAAACAACAATTATAAGCAATTATAGTAATATTACTAAATTATCCTTAGTTTGCATTTCGTTATTTTTCTTTTTGAAATTCATATTTGCTTTTTCAAGTTGAAATGAAACATTCGTGGTTTAAATTGGAAAGTCAGAGAAATAAATTCACCAGAGAACCCAGCGGCAAATAACCATATGGAAGGATAATGTTCTGGGTTTTACAGAAATTGGGTCAACTCTTAATAATTTCATGCAGAATTTTACCTCGTTTATCAGCAAACAGCAAAAGTTGCCCATCGGTTTCGATTCTCATCTTCCTCGGTGACGTTGTTTTATTATCTGAATGTGTTATAATGGAAACTTTCTCTTTCTTAATCACAACTTCTAAGTGTTTTGGGAAAATATCCAAATGGGAATACAAGAAATCTTTTGTTGAGTGAAATCCGGTATCCTAACCTTTTGTAACTGTGCAGGAGTCCTTTCACTAACTCTTGAAACCTGTCGGGTTTTTTTATTGCCCAAACAGCCTTATCTACAAACACAAAGGCTTTGCAAGCAGAGATTTCCAAAGTATTTAACTTTTCATCGGTATTTCCGTCTTCCAAAAGATTCCGTATTTGGAGTCCAAAGGATATTCTCTCTTTCGCGTTTACATCATTTAGAGTCTAAATGATATAAAGGTTGCACTACCTTTAGATCATTCCAGGGGTGCACAACCTTTTAGCACCTGAGGGTCAATTTCACATAGACTAAGCAACGGCGGGTCGCAAGTGTGTGTGTGTGGGGGGGGGTACCTCTCAGCAATATATTTTTAGTAAATATCGAAACAAAAAATTAAAAGTGAAAATTAAAAACAAATACAGAAATGAACAAAACAACTCACTTGCTTTCTAAATGTACAGACATCGCCAAAATCCTTTTATGTTTTTATAGAGCTAATGGGAAATTTGATATTGTTTGGTTTTCATTATTCTTTCAATGTCTGGTTCAATGTTGGATACAGCGATACGTAGGTTCCCCTCCAAGTGTTCATCAGTTAGACGGGAGAACGACCTTTTGATTTCACTTGTTTCATTAATGAAAATGATAGTTTCCATAAGTAGGTGCTCCCGAATACTGTTATCGTTTTTTGAGCGTGAATGTTCAATTTTTCCATTTCACAAAGCAAGTAATTTCTGTAAAATTCTAGCAAAGAAACTTGGGAAAATTTAGCTTTCAATTCGGAGTTGCTCTGAAATTCGATGAGCTCCATCTAAAAATTTACGGGCGGTGTTTCAATATTTATCGCGAATGGTATTGCAAGCACTTCCAAAGATTTCTTAAGTTTTCTGATATCTTGAAATCGACGACTGGACTGATTTTGCAGATTTTCTACTAGTGAAGCGTATTTAATAAAGTTGATGGGATCGTCTTCACAACTTGCAATAACATTACTCATTGTTGGAAAATTCAACAATTGACCAGACTTGAGTTGTGAATTCTATAATGCTAAATTAAACTCAAATGATTTGAATGAGTAAAATAAGTTATGTATCAGTTTATTCTTCCCTTGAATCTTCGTATTTTGCTCATTCAGATGGTGTGTCATATCAACCATAAAAGATAAATCACATAGCTATTCCTTGTCTTTAAAGTCTGCCACCAGATTATCATCACAACTTTTGAAAAAAGTAATGATCTCCTCACGCAAGTCATACACTCGCTTCAGCATTTTTCCAGTACTTAGCCAACGAACTTGTGTAAAATAAATGACATCATCATACTGAGAATCTAACTGGGATAGGAAATCTCGGAACTGACGATGAGCGACTGCTCTGGAACGAATAAAGTTTATTACTTGAATAGTGATTTTCATTACATGGTCCATTTTAATAATTTTTGCACAAAGGTTCTCTTGGTGTAAAAGGCAATGGTATGATACGATTCCATTCCCCGCGGCCTTGTTATCATCTGCTGCCAAACAATTTACTAATCCTTGTTTTTTTTCCCACCATAGCTGACGCGCCATCGGTTGAAATACCATGTAACATTTTTAAGTCCAAATTGTACTTTTCCAAGATTTTCTTAACTTACTCATAAATGTCATTCACTCATACATGAAATTACAGCCAATGCTTCGAATAAAAATTGACAGTTGTGCAGTGTCAGTGACATCTGTTCTTTCATCTATTGCCAATGAAAACCATGTGAATTCAGAAATTTTCTCCTTTCATGTTTTTTTTTCAATATCTAATGCCATTTCTTCTGATCTTCTTGTTACCGTCATTTCCGAATCATCAATCACTCTTTTGAAAATATTTTGTTGGTTTGTAAACTTATGTTGCAAATCTTTAATTTTATCCTTTCTCATTTGTTCCGACAACTCCGTGTATTTGTCAGCGTGCTTTGTATCGTAATATCTCTTCACATTGTACTCCTTCATTACAACAATAATTTCTTGGCAAATTAAAGATGTTGCGTTGCCTGTTCTCTACGAAAAAATAACTCTCACCCCATTTCTCCTGAAATGCACGATTCTCATCACTGGCTTTACGCTTTTTAGACATAGTCACAGAAGTTACAACGTAAATCGTATCAAACCAAAACGATTTATTTATCGACCTTCAACTACTCTTTGACTTTGAGTCTTTGACTTTGAGTCTTTGACTTTGAGTCTTTGACTTTGAGTCTTTGACTATACTTGGGAAAATGTTAACTGGAAACAAAAACAAATTCTCCTCCTACAACAAACATATTCCAGTTTTCGTTGTAGGTTTGCCGTACGGAAAATTCTCCCCAACAGCACGCCAATGAAGGACTACCATGGAAGGGTATGAATTCAAACATTCCACTTCTCATTGTAAGAAATAGACAATTTTTAATTTAAAGCTGTTTGATTTGCTCTTTTCATTTGTTTTGTAGTCGAAATCTTAAAGAAAATTTGACATAAAAACTAATTGTTTATAAAATTTTATGATGGAGTTTTCCTTTTCTTTTTGCGAAAGTCTTGGGATTTTTTTATGTGTTAGCCAAGCTAAGGGTGGCGGCGGGCCGCACATGATTAGGTCGAGGGCCGCGGGTTGTGCACGACTGATTTAGACATTGTAATTGCCTTCTGATATATTAGAAACATTATTCAATTTTGGTCATAACCTTTGCAATATTTTTTATCAAAATCCTACATTCTATGTAGAGGAGGGAGCAATATCTTGTTTCGAGCTGTTAAATAGGCATGTTTAATATTATGTTCCCCGGGACGCAATTCTCTCCTCAAGGCCAGTCTTTTGCAGCATAGTGTTTGTGGGTTATTCTACTGTATCATAAATAGGGAGTATTTCGCAAAGCCACCACAAAATTCTAGTAGCAAGGTGATGGTTTTCAAATTTGAACACACTTTTCAGCAGTACTTATTGTATTGTATTGTATTTCACTTAGCAACAGTGGTATCCTCTTTTATTTCTACTTAATGTAACACTGGTATTGATGGTTTAGTGCTGCCATTGTGTAGCAACACTGCTTTCACATTCGCTTTTGATGAGTCTATAGAAAGCGTCCATTAATGGGCATATGCTCGAAATCAAGTTCAGTCCTTTAATTTTTGTAGATACATACATACATTGAATTTGGCATTATAAAATTCAAACACATTTTATTGCTCAAACACATTGCACAACAGCCTCTGTAAGTTTCAATAAGCAGAAAGTATCTTGCAATGAACCAGCTGGACACATTTTAGCACTAAAAAACCCTCTCAGTAATCTGTTGGCCTGTGAAATGCAAACAGCAGCGGAAATAATTTCTGTAAGTAAATGCACATGTTCGCACAGTATAAGAAATGCTCATAATTCCTTCAATCCCTAATAAAATCAGAGATAGCAAAATGAAATGCAGCTAGTGTCTATTCATTTAGAAGTACTTAGGGGAGAAATTTTTGAGTTCATAGTCGAGTTTTAAAAATCTTCGCGTTTTCATATTCTGCTATGCTCCATTTTACTACAAAACGGTGCATGGTGGCTTATTTTGAAAGCCTGATATATTCTCAGGACATAAAAATTGTTTATATACGCATATTCTCATTCATGTGGCAACAACCTTTTTGCCTAGGCTGATTCCATTGAAAGGTAATGAGAAAGGTACATAATAAATTTATGGGAGGTAATTTTGTAATTTTAGAATGAATACTTCCGATATCCTGTGCAATGAAGACTCCGTAGAGACACTGAGCCACATTTGCTTATTTGGTTTCTTCATCACTAGCACCGTTTTATGAAAAAATCGCGATTTCACTGTGAAATTAATAGGCAAATTAACACTTTCTTGTTGGTAATATCAGCATTTTCCCCTTGTTGATGAGTAACAAAATCTACGAATCCGGAGTCATGTATGATAAATGAATGATGAAGAGATAGCTTTATTTTTGGCCATATGGTGTCCCATTCCTTACTGAAGACCGTCCAAAATTGGCAAATTTTTTAAATAAGGGTTAAAAAGGGCTTATTCTCTATCGGATGTCCAAATTAATGGATTTGTTTGTTTGTCTCATCGTCTATCGTATGATTATTAGCGGCAAAAACAACAAAACAATGGTTTAAGTGGTGCGAAGGAGTGGTCAAGTGAGAACTTTCTAGCTTGTCCTATCATCGCTCGTCCTCGGGGGAATGCTGACCTTTTGGGCAGATGAGACGCCATTGACCCACTTCGCCTAAGGAGCACATAAATAAATCTATGGAATGGATTATTTGGTTTATCCAGGCACATTCCCCACACTATGAATCATACTCTTCCAGGTGATGCGGTAGGACTAACTTTGTAATCTGAGCCTAAACCGTCGACTACTGAGGTCTTGACTTGGCGGGTGTTCTTTGAACCCACCCATTGAATGATTACATAGACCGAAGGAATGGAAGAGAAGGCAATGGAGGCCAGACTTATTTTCGATATAATGGTCATGTTTGTCCTGACGGGACTCTTTTCTAAGCTTATATTTCGTAGCTAATATCTCGCTGCTAAGTGGTAAAATCCATGAAACCATGATCCAATGTTCTTAAAAGGATCACAAAATGATCACATTTTGATTTATTGTTACTAATTTACCAGAAAAGATTTTACATACTCTAAATAATTAAATAACTATATTTACATGTAAATATAACATTTCAAGAAATAACAAAATGCAATGAGTCATCTTACATCATAATGCAGATTTAAGTAATTAACCGAAATTCTTAAACTTATTTCTCAAATAACCCTGTCACTCTTAATTAGTGAAGAATATATTGAGCCTAATTAGGTTCCTAAAAATGAAGGATTGTATTTCACTCTAATACGCATTACACGGGTAGAAAAAAATTCTTTGATTGCGTTTCAGCATTGTATCTATTTTTATTAAAGAAAATAAAATATAAAAGGTAGTAAAAATTAATATTTTGTCTTATTTTAGTGACGTTGCTCAAATAGAATAATAAGAATATTTAACTGTCGTACATTTAGTAATCCAAGAATTCTTATATAAACTTTTAAATTTGTTATCCAAGCTGGTATTATTTTGTTGAGAAATCGAGACAAGAGACGTGGTGAACTCATTAAATATAAAATATGAACTATGTTACATTTGAGTAATCGGTATTTGCTTTAATGTTATGAGTGTTTTATAAGTAATATCCTTAATATCAGTAAAATATTGTTTGATAATAACAATACATTCTCACAAAACAGACTTCTAGAAAGTTCTAAAGTTAGGATCACGATCTAAATGCATATATCAGCATCCGTGGATCAGGTTATTTTGCGCTAGGTAGCATGTAAAAGCCGATACTTGCAATGGATTCAAGAAATAATGTTACTAGCTACAATTTTGCAAACTTCTATGAACACATTCAGTAATCTTACATAGCCGGATTAAAATGTAAAATTTATCGACCAAATTAAAAATTATTTAAATCAAATTCTAAATGTATATGTTTCCCTTATAATTTTAACCGAGGAAGAACTGAATTTGTCGGAATCCATTGGGGTTCCCGAAAATGTGGCATATAAAAAGTTCTTTGCTGTCATTATAGGCATCTTCTATTAATTGACAGAGAGTGATTATACGCGCGAGACTGGTTGGGGGACGTTGTTATCAGTAGTAGGAGCTGCATTTAAATAAAATAGCAATTTTTCACGGTTTACTTAAAATGTATAAATTTGTCGAAATACAAACTCGAATTTACAAAGAAAAAAAAATTCTTGTGTATTACGCTAAAAATAATCATAAGTAGAACAGAACAATATAATAATTCTGACGCTTAGAAGACATTAAGCTGAGTTGCTCGTCTCCCAAAAATTTTTTTTTCTAGAACGTTAGAACGTTTCATTGAAAGATTTTAAGAACGCTACAGCGTTTTCTCATGCCAAGTCACAAAGTTCTGATCCTTACTTAGTAAGTGCATATTATATTTGATTTGCCAAACCACGAGATTTAGGCTATGTAGTTCCGCTTCCAAAATACCTAAATACTCCATTCCTTCTTCTAGATAATATGAGCACAAAATAAGCACAATTGCTGTTGTAGCACCAGAGACGAAATAACTCTATGGCACTTTTTTACGATTTGCCGTTTAGAGACTTTTTCCTACAGCGTTATCTACTTCCCTACAGCGTTAACTACTTCTCGTCCACTACAGCGTTAACTACTTCCCGTCTACTACAGCGTTAACTACTTCCCGTCTACCACAGCGTTAACAACTTCAGGTCTACTACAGCGTTAACTACATCCCTACAGCGTTAACTACGATTTTAATGAAATATGCTTCTTTTTGTGTGCCGTGGTGGAAGGTATATAGGTGCACACATTTCTTTTAAAGATACATTTAACTTATAATTTTTAAAAATTGAAACCAATCCATGTTTTGGCAATTTTCTTCAGTGTTGATGGACCTACAACCTGAACTATGGAACCGATTTTAATCACGGAGTCTCATTTGGAGTGTTCTGGTAGGCGATATGTACTTTTGTTTTAAACTTGAACATACATCTTATATTTTTGCAATGTTATATTTTTTTCAATTTGTAAGATTCTAAATCTTACAAATTGAAAAAAATATAACAGGAATAAATTACGCTTGGAAGTAAAGCACGATTTGTATTGACTGCTAGAACAGTGAGCTAGCAGTCATATAAGTTACATAATCATGCCAATAAATAGTTCTACCAAAATAATTTAAATCTCACAAAAACACCACTTCATGGTGAAAAACTTCCCGCCACGTTTAAAAACGGAAACATATTCCAAAACACAATCCATCACATTTAAATCCATAGAATCATAACTGATTAATATTAATAACAATATTACATTATTGACGGACGCTCCAGGAACATTGATAGCGGAAGGAACTAAATAAGAACAGGTCAGGAAATCCCTTCTATTGTTCGTTCTTTAATGTTGTTCAAGTAATTTTCACTTCAAGGTGATTGGTAAATTATATATATTAGTTCTATTTCCAAAAAAAATTCAAATTGAATATTGTTGATCGAATTAATAAATCGTAAAGTATTCATGGTTTTCTGTGGTTCATTGTATCTCTATAAGCATCATGTAAACTGCTTTGGAAATACGTTCATCACTGGCAATTTAACAATCTCATTAATTTAACTAATTACCATTCCCATTTCTCTCAAAAATAATGAAATAGAACAAAATAATTTTATATCTTAAAACTGAATGAACGATAAAACGAAAATTAACAAAACGAATAGCAAAATAATTAATGAAGCAGCACAAACAAACTATTAATGAAATATTTATCGAAGCAATACGAATGAATAATTAAAAAAATAATTCTATATTCTGAAAATTGAAAATGTATCTCTAAAATCTATGAAACTTGAAAATCTAAAATGTATTAGCTCTTAGCTGTTTAAATACAAAGTCTGGGACATCAGTTGTTGTTGTTGTTGTTGAGACCCAGACCAGAAAGGTGTAAGTTAACTGTTTGGACGGCCGGGAAGTGCCACCCAATTCAGACCGGAACCCAGTGGGGGAGGCATCCACATGGACCGTACCCTCCTTCCCCTACCACCAACCTCTCGAAAAGACTTACGGGCCCACATGTTTAACGTGATCGTACTCCGCATGAACAGGGGACATCAGTTGTAAAATACCTGCGAAGAAGTGCTTTCGCATTAGAGCTAAATCATCCACTAGATATATTACATTTAAAGATGGTTAACATTTGTCGAAAATTGACTTTTGTGCTCATAACTTTTTAACTAATTCAAATAAATAAAAATAACATAGAAGAGGTATCTCGTCTCGGGAGTTTCCGACCACTGTATCGAATTTCAAAGCTATCCAAAGCTTCGATTTTTTCTACTACACAAGATAAACACAGGCAGACGAATATATTTTATTACGTAAGATTCATTTATTATTTCTTAACCCAAGAAAAAACTGTAAATATCGAGATTTAAAACTTCTTGATTACGTGATCTCTGCTTGGTATTTTAAGATACACTTAATTCGTCTATCAGCAAATTTGGATCTCTGTTCTATTACCATATCCCCTGATCTATAAGCATATTGTAACAATGTTTTAAATACCAGTAACAGCGTTCATTTAATCCTGAACATCCAAATCCGTAGAACCATGATTAATGTTAATAACGATATTACATTAAGGAGCACGCTCCAGGAACATCGATAGTGGAATAAATTAGAACAGCCCTGGAAATTCCTAAAACTCTATTTAGGAAGTTGGGAGCAACATGATGCTGGTAATTAAGTTGCATAGTCAGGTCGAGGGTATTATTTTAGGTTTGTGGTTCTGCAAATGAAGGAAGATGAAATCATGGATTTGATTCTTAGATAGTATATTATTATCTTGTAGTATATTGCTATAGAACATGTTTCGGATAACACAATTAAATGAGAGTAAATAATTAATAATGAGAGTGAATGATTAACATAATTAATTAAGTTCTGAAAAAAAATCAGTTATGCTGTTAAATATTTCTTAAAGTATATTTACTTAAAAAGATGAGATTTATGTACATTAAGATTTATGTACATTATATATACAAAGAGATTTTAGAATAAAATGTCAGGGAGAGCATTTATATTTAGTCATGTATGATAATTATCTGCAAATGTGCATAATTACTCCATTTTGTAAATGTTTTAAAATAAACAAATTGAGTAAGTGACGAAAAATATTTAATTATATATCAGGTTTAATCAAAGTATCTAATTAATGCGTAATTATTTTTATAATTTACCATTTTAAAATAGTTATAAAAATGATAATTGAAATCATATAGGTATTTTAATTATATATTTTTCGATTTTAATACGTTTCAATTAAATTTATTTCATGGTCTTCCCTATCTATTCTTAATTATTATGATGATATGTGGATATTACTTTCCAGTTATTAATAAAGTTATTTTGTTATTTTGTTCTACGTGTATTTATCAGGAGGATATTTGTATTCATGATTCTGAAGCAAATCACGCATTTACTGCTTCTACGTATGATACGTAACGTTTATTTGCTTATAGAACAGTGCATTTATACATTATTTTAGTAGAACGCTTTTACCCGTGGTCTTTGAAAATAACTCAATAAATATCACAAAATATCAGTGGGCATCATATAATTGTATTACACGAATCATACTGCTACGATACATAGACATTTTGTCGATTCCCAAGTATGGCATGGCTTCATTTACATTCACAGTTGGCATTAAATAAAATTCAACATTAAATAACGAAAAGTTAAATACATTATTGGCGTATGAAAAACGTCGTTAGAATTTCGTTTTTAAATTTAAGAAATTTATTGTTTGGAATTCAAACCACAGGTTTTCTGTCATAAAATGTTATATTTCAATTATCAGATATAATCTATGAATTATATTTCTTACCGCTTAATAGCCGGGTGCGAGTCCCGCCTGCGGGGATGGATGTTGTGATGTCTTATTGGAGCAGAAGTCAGACTTCTACCTTCAGGTGCCCCGGGTCTTTGACTAAACAGAAGCAGTGCACACATTCTTCCTTAATAAATTACGTTAGGGACACGACACCAACCAGCCAACCGCCTAATAGCAAGTTTTTAGTTATCTCTAGGATTTTCACAAAATATAGATTAATTTCGTAATTCAAAATAGATTTGCGTACTGGCATCAAGAAAAGCGCTAAAATGTAATGTTTAATTTAGCTCTAAAAATTATGCCATGGATTATTACTTTTCTCTGAAATAAGTGAAGTTATTGTATTATGTAGTAAAAGTCATATGCTGCCTACATTTAATTTTTTATACCGCTTTCTCTATAAATCTTTAATTTTGAATGAAAAACAACTTATTTCCATCGAACAAGTAACCGATAAATCGGACCCTGATGTTCCAAAACTACACCATCAGATAGATCCAGGCATCTCCCAATCGCTCTCGTAAATACTAGTAATACGCTTCATGCTACATGCAAATCTAGATCTGCAAAACCATGATTACGGTTAATAATGGTGCTGCATTAGAGAACCCGCTTTGGGGACTCCGTGTCTGAGGCAAGTAAATTGAAATGGTGAGGACATTCAGAAAACTTCATTTGGGGATAGAGTGATGCTGGTAATTAAAGCGAGGAATTAAGGATCGTGTTTTCATTATGCTTCTGTTGGATTTGAGGGTGCTAAAATGAAAGTTAGAGAAAATAATTTTTAAATTGAATCTCAAAAATATAGAATACAGAGCTATGAAATAAATATTATATGGTTTTAACTTATAATTAAAAATCTGATGTGGGCAACACATGACTTACCCTGCAGACTTCTATTCACGTTCTCTTTATTTTAATTACATTTAATTCATTTTAATTCAGTTTTCGTTCTCATTTGATAACTGGACTTCTTTTCAAAGGTGTCGAAAAAACTAAAATATCTCGAGAACGGCTACTCCCAGTGTAATGAGTTTTGTCTTATTCTTTTCTTCGTTAAAAATTACGTAATAAACAAGCATTTCCTGGATACATTTGAGCATACGTAGATTTTTATTTTAGATTTTGGGGATTTTTACGGGCCATTTTGCAAAAAAAGTCAGATTATTTTTTTCCGTATCATACCAAAATCTAATCAGCACCAGGATGTCCCACAAGTGACTTATCTACCAAATTTGTTTAATTCGGGCTATCAGTTTTTTAGCTAGAGTGGATACAAACTTTTGAGGGCCATTTCGCAAAAAAAAGGCGGGTTCTTTTATCCCGAATCGTACCCAAAACTAATCAGCACCAGATTCTCCCACAAGTGAATTACCTACCAAATTTTATGAAATTCGGTCAATTAGTTTTTTAGTTAGAGTGGATACAAAATCTGCACAGACAGACACATAGACACACAGACAGACAGACAGACAGAGACACACATAGACGTCACGCTAAAAATAGTTTTTTCGTATTCTAGAGGTCTCGAAACGTATAGATCCGTCGAAAACTCGAGTTGCGGTTTTCGACATGATTCCAATACTTTCCCTATACATTGCCATGTATTGCAGGGAAAGTAAAAATCAGACATTTTTAGAGAGATGAAATTGCATTATATAGAAATATTTATTTATTGACTAACAGTTCTTATTGCATGAATGTATTAGATACCATTACAAAATTTAAAGTGCAGATTTTTTACAAAAAATAAAAATCACGTATATTTATGTACCTCTAAACAAACTATACAGTAAATGTATGCCATCATATAGTGGTAAAGGGTGTATACAATTCATTTTGGACGGAACTGTATATTAAGCATTAAGCATTTTATTTCTCTATTGCATACATATTTCGTACACTCATACAAATTTTCGGAAAAACTAGAAATGGCATATCCAAAACCGGAAATAAAAATTTGATTTGGGCAGCACATGACTGCAGACTCAATTCATTTTTTCTTTATTTCTTTAGCAATTTATAAAATTGAGTTTAATTGCACAAAATAACACTAAATTTGCATTTTTAATTCAATTTCTGTTTTTATTTGGTAATTGGACATTTTTCCAAAAGTGCCATAACTAAATGCGAAAAATCTCAAATATCTCGAGAACGGTTAGTCCTAGAGTAATAGAGTTTTTCTTATTCTTTTCCTCATCAAAAAGTACGTATAAAACAAGCATTTAATTGATATATTTGAACATACGTAGCTTTTTTTTAAAATTTTGGGTATTTTTAAGGACCATTTCGTAAAAAAAGGCAGGTTGTTCTTTTCCGAATAATACCAAAATCTAATCAGCACCAGAATATCCCACAAATAACTTATCTACCAAATTTTGTGAAATTTGGTCAATTAGTATTTTAGCTAGAATGGATGCAGGATACATGATATATTTGCGGGTCATTTCGTAAAAAAAGGCAGGTTGTTCTTTTTCGATTAATACCAAAATCTAATCAGCACCAGAGTATCGTACAAGTAACTTAGCTACCAAAGTTTATGGAATTTGGTCAATTAGTATTTTAGCAAGAGTGGATAAATGAAAATTTTTAAGGGCCATTTCGCAAAAAAAGGCGGGTTCTGTTTTTAAGAATCGTACCAAAAACTAATCAGCACCAGGGTCATACCCAAGTGACCTACCTACCAAATTTTATGAAATTCGGTCCATAAGTTTTTGAGTTAGAAGGGATACATACATTGCAGAGACACGCAGACAGACACACAGACAGACACACAGGCACACAGGCACACACACAGACGTTACGCAAAAATAGTTCTTTCGTATTCTAGAGGTCTTGAAACGTATAGATCAGTCTAAAACTCGAGTTGCGATTTTCGGCATGATTCCAATACTTTCCCTATACATTACCATGTATTGCAGGGAAAGTAAAAATGCATAGTGAATTATTACCCCCCTTTAGATTTCGATGCTGAGACCATACCAATCATCATCTAAGCTTTTCAGTAGCCAATCCGAATAAATCGATGTTGCAGTGAAATATATTGAAACGAAGTGGAAAAAGAGCCACAGATCTTTAGTGAACTTTGGTGATCTTTGGTGATCAATGGATATCTGTGGTGGACCAAAAGTCTCCTTAGTAATTTAACGAATTCAACTAAACTTTATGTATTGGTAATCTTTAGAAATGAATGTTTCAAGAAAATATTTTTACCGGAAGTAGAAATCCTTAGTGAAAAACTGCTGTCCTATTCTCCTTGAACGCTTACTAATTATATAATATATTAAATTAGTTATTCATTAGATGTTCATTAGTTGTTTTGGTGCACGTATAAAATATTTCTAGTAAAAATCGATCTCAATATAAAAATATTTCTAAAGAAAATAAGAATAATCTGATGTGGGCAGCACATGACTCTCCTTATATTATACAATTAATTTACTACATTTGCAGTAAAAAAATCTGCTGTGGGCAGCACATAACTTTCCTTATATAATGCAATGAATTTACTACTTTTACAGTACAAAAAATAGATTATTTTTATAGTATATATTTATATTCTTTCCAAGATATTGAATTTTCGTCAATGAGTTGTCATTTTCATTGATTTAGCGTCATATCTATCCATTTGGCGAGTTTTTCGTTAATTTAGCAACTTTTAAAAAAGTTCCCAAGTTGGCGACATTCCGCCAAATTCGTCGCCAAAATCTCGCCAAACATTATGGATGAAGAAATAAGTTATTCTTACAGCAAATAAATGACTTTTGGCGTTCAAATACAAAATTATTACTCAAAGTATCTTTTTTCATGAATAGAACGAGCTAAATCCACGAGAATGATGTCACCAAATTTATTGAATGGTATTACGTTTGAAAAGTGAACATGTTTCTCAATAGGAAATATTTTTTTTTATTTTATAAGACTTTTTGATAATTTTTTTGGAATTTGCAATATCTCGAGAACGGTTCAGGTTAACGTTCTAAAATTTGTGTCAATCGTTTTCTAATGAAAATTTACATAAGAAATGTCGATCTGCGTAACTTTATTAGCGGTTTTGATTTTTTGACGATTTTTCAAAATTTCACTCGAAAATTTAGGGGAGTTCTGAAAATTCGATTGCGTATAAAAACAATAGGCTTCCAGTGTTTACGGATTGTGATTTTTGTACCAAATTTATTTCGAATCGGTCCATTCGTTTGTCAGTTATCGTCTCTATAGGCTCACTGACACTCACACATACACATATTTTGACACACACACACATACTTTCACACACACATCACTTCAAAAATGTTTGATTCGTGATCAGAGATGCTTGAAACTTGCTCTCCCGTCAAAAACTCGAATTCGAATTTTCGACCCCGTCACAATACTTTCCTTATACATTATGTATATATGGGAAGTAATAACGTATGACTGTGTCCATTAAATCAAATGAGCGAACGTTATCGTATTGATAATTTAAACAGTAAAAATAACAAAGATGTGCTAATTCTTTCAGTAAGCATCGCCGCACCTTAATCATTTTATTGGTGCTATCTATTTCAAAAACAGTGTCGCTAGTATTCTCCAGAATGCATTTTTTAAATGGGATCCTATTATTTTTATTTTTTCAATTGCTTTCTGAACTTCCAATTGCTTTCAGATGCTTCCAATTGCTTTCATTTTTTTAATTGCTTTCAAAACTTTCAATTGCTTTCAGATACTTTCATTTCTTTCAGAACTTTTAATTGCTTTCAGATGCTTTTAATTGCTTTCATTTTTTTCAATTGCTTTCAGAACTTTCTCAATTGCAATTTGTACTTTCTGAATAGTAAATGCAAACATTGATAGCGCTTTTATTAGTTTTGACCGTCAAGAAAAAATTTGAGCCAATTCCTAAAGGCGATCTTTAAGGAGATATACCTAACTACTTTCAATAAACATTTCTAACAAGAAATATATGAAGGATCCTTCTTATGGTGGCGAATTTTGTGTGCATATAATTTTTGATCGAAGTATTAAACATTTTGATTCTTTTTTGCATACTTATTTTATACTGTCATACGAATTATAGGAAAGACCGGCAGCAATATCTCTAAAACAGAGAAAGGAAATTCTTAGTAAACTTCCAATCCGTTCTGGAATTTAATGCTGAATTTATATCAGTCATAATCTAAGCTCTATTTATATCTAATCTTAAATAGACGTTTCAAGAAATTCTTGGAATCGGAAGTTGAAATCCTTTTTAAACCCTTAACCGCTTCAGAATCTGATACTGATTCCATATCCATCATCATGCCATATCTATAGCAGATTATGACAAATAGATGTTTCATAAAAATTGTAATTTTTTTAAATTTTTGAATAGGAGCAACGTTTTCAGAACTGTAAATGGAAATCCTTAGTTATTTATTTAACCCCATCCAGGATATAATGTTTAATTCATGTCAGACGTTACCTAAGCTCTATCTATAGCCTGTCTCCAGAAATAGATGTTTGAATTAAAATAAAACAATTTAAACGGAAGTAGGAAAGGGATCACAAATGTAAATCCTTAGTAAATATATCTAGCCCCTTCGAAATTTGTACTGAATCCATATTAGTCATCATCTATGCTCTGTTTATAGCAGATTCTAAGAAATAGATGTTTCAAGGAAACAATTTACACAAAACTATATGGGAAAATTTTTGCAGCAATAAAATTTATAGAATAGAATATGATACATGAAACGGCAATGAACACATTCTAGCTGACATCTTATTTAAGGCATAGTCAGTTATTAACTGAAATCCCTTTAAACGTTTTAACAGCAAAATAATGTATTTCTAATAATACATTTTCTAATTATTTAGAATGTATAAAAGACACTGTAATGTGATGAAATGTGGACCGCAATAAAATCATTTGAAGACCCCGGGCTTCCTATCTACTCTATAAAATATATATTTTAAGGATTTCCGTAGAATAACACCCAAAAAAGTAAAAACTGTTAAAAAAAGTTCGAAGACTTATAATTTAGCTAAATAAATCTCGTCATATTTTATTAAAAACACTTTGTGTAAAGGATAAAGAAAATCTCAAACGACGCAATTATGCACAAATGAATAAAGTAAAGCAGGGTACATATGTTTCGCGGACACATTGGATCTCTCTTTTCAGTGACTAACAAACCCGAAGTCATAAAGACGTATCACGGAAAATCGCCTGTTTCAATACATTTGTCCATTGTATTTTAAAAGTTTATTCTACTGTGGATTTTTCCAATCTTGAGACCAACTATTTAAAATCTGTTGCTGTTGATAGTGCTTTTTCTCTTAGCATTATCAGCCGTGATCTTAAACAAATTTTCAATCGCTTCCTATAAACTTGAATAATAAATTCGATAATAATATCATTTTACCATTTTCTCCAGAAATCAGGCAACAAATTGCTAAAATCCATTAAAAATATAATTTCTATATTGTGTTTTACACCAATTAATTAGCTTAGCTATTCCAATCTTTAAAGATCCTATAGAAATATCTCTAATAATTGGGGCATTTGCAGTATTTCCTGCCAGCGTGGTCTGTTTTACATTAACCAAACTAGAGTTTCTCTAAAATTTCGGATTAAGCAACATGAAATCTTCCTTAAAATTAGCGGAATTTAAAAAATCTTTAATTGCTTAACATTATTTTTATTTTGAACACCGTTTGCATTTTACAGAGTATACAAAGCCTTTAATATTCAGAAATTTTTAGTAATTTTGTTTATGACATGTCTAGTACTCCAATTTTCCATAGTCTAAGTGCCTTGTAATGCTATCTTTTATTTTCATCTTTTTTATTTTCTTTCTGCCCATTTCTTAGTTTATGAGAACTCTTGCATTTTCTTTTGTCTTTCTTTAGTCTTCATTATCTTTTCTTTTCATTTTGTTGGTACTCTTTTAATTATGTTTCGTCATGTCTCCTCGGAAAATTTCTGTTGTGTTTGGGAACAAATCAATTTTGTATGTTTGTTCTCCGTTTCAGATTGGCTGGAGTGTTTATTATTCTGCTTTCTGATTGGTTCTTTCAAGTGGACTGCTAATCCATGACTTAAGTATAGATTTCCTCGTGTTACATGTTTTTTTTTGTCTTTTTCACTTCATGTTTCCTGTTTTATGTTGCACTGAAAAATACACTATGGCAATCAAAATAGTTTTTTTCTTCTTTTTTTTATTAATTTGTGCTAATTTACGTTCTTGGAGTTTTACCCTTTCCTCATGTAATACGTCTTTATAAAAGGGACTTTCTATTAATATATTCTCGTAAGCCCATCTATTTATATATCTTACAAACAATAGATATGCAATACTAAGTCTCGTACGTTCAAATGCGCTATACTTGCTTGGGCTTGTAGTATAAGCATGTTAAACGGTCATGATCTGCGTAGATAATATTGTGTATGTCTAAAGCAAGTACTACTGGATTTGATTGGGCTCTATATGTTTCCTGAATACCGATAGGACAGTAGTGCATAAATGGTGTCTTACATGTTCTTGATATTATTATATACTAGCAGTATAGCTGTTCTTCGTACGGTATATTCAATATAAAAAAATACTTAAAATTCACAACCATGTGCAAATTCCTATAGCATTTTAAATGGCATCGCTATTTAAAACATTCTGTTGAAATAATTAAATTAATTCTACTAAAAGTAAGTTTAGGAATTTCTTTTCTTGCTTTACAACATTATCTTAACAGGAATCCGAGAAATAAAACATCTTGATCCCATTTGTAAACAAATTTATAGAAAATAATAAATTGAATCAATTTATTCTAAAATTAAAGCTCTCAAATTGTGTTAGAAAATATACCTGTACAACTTATATTTTCGTGGATTAGAAGATTATACCCGTGTATTAGAAGATGTACCCGTACAACAATCTATGGGTTTGAAACATATTTTACCAAAATAAAATAGATGCTCTAAAAAACAGAAAATAAAATATCAATAATCCTAGTAATCATTAGAACCGAAGGCCGTAATGGATACAATCCAGTCAAAAATGCAATTCCGATAAAAATTATTTATACATATTTCTTTATTATTTAAATCGAAAAAGATGTAATAAATGATAGTAATCGAAAAAGATGTAAATAATGTAAAAGATGTAATGTATTTCGCTGTATAAATTCATTGGATTTAATTCCGTTGCTTAGCAACATAATATCATTTTTTCTTTCCAATAAATTTCCTGAAAAAATATCATTTGCATAATACTTTTTCTATGGGAGCTTTAATTGGATGTGTTTTATTAATATCTCCCTAACCCTTGGTCCTAGAATCGCGAAACTAAGAATAAATTTTAAGTGGGATATATTTCGCGTCTACCCCAAAAATTTCATAAAAATTTGGTTCAGCCGTTCTCCTGTGATGATGAGTCAAATTCACACACAAACACACCTATAAACAGACATATTTTAAAGTTCATTTATATAGATAATTCTTGTTAACTTTTTATTAGTTGTATTTAGTAATAAATATAAATATATTTAATAGTAAACACTATAAATATACTCGAATGTTGGTATAACATCAGAATACGCTGGCTGTAGCATAGATAATGATTTCTGTGTAAATTAATGAACAGTTAGAGTATTTTACTTAACATAGTATTTTTAATGAACAGTTATATTATTTTGATATGTTAATAAATGATATAAATCCTTTTCTGTAAATGTTTATCTACACTTCGCTTAAAATTAAAACCGTTCTCCTGACTTACCAGTGGTGAGCAACACGTGTCCCCTTGAGATCCATTTTTTTACATGTAATTAAGCTAATTATCGATTTTTATCTGTAGCTAACATAATATATCATTACTGGAGTATATATGGGAGATGGAGGTTTTAAGCTCCTGTCACGAAATAAATTTCAACAAAATCATAATATAAATGTAATTTCTTGTTTCTATTTACTTTAGACGAAAGTATTCCCGAAAACGCTATCAAATGTCTATTCAAAGTACAACACTAGTATCTCATAATTTAAGAGAGAAATGTAAAATAAGAGAGATAAAGGGTACTGTTTCTTTAACTCTGTTAGTAAATTCTCTTTTTCTAGTGCGGAATTTCCCAGAAAATTTAAAACTCTTATTTTCATATCCATACTTATTTTAATGAAATAATTTTTTTTAATAAAATGCATTGTTAATTATTACAAACCATCTTTTAATCATTTCTGTGGACTACAATACTTAAAATAGAACGTTAATGAATATATAATATATTTAACCTCACTCGTTTTCTTAATGTGCAAAATACCCCCATTTTCCCCCAAATCATCTAAAGATAAACTTGACAAGCAATAGCGATTGTTGGGTGTAGCGCCAATGCTCACGAAGTGTATATTAAATTTATCTGTAAAATTGCTTTGAGGACAAAAAGGAATATACATACTATTTATTGTAAACTAGAAGACGTACCCGCCGTTGCCCATGATTTGAAGCATGTTTTAAATGGATTCATTTATTCAATTTTTTCAAAAAGAATGGTCGCCCGTTCTGTGAGAGTATGAGCTGCCGGCATCTCTACGGGTACCATAGTAGACGTGCAATTATGGCCGCTAAGCAAGTGTAATACACCATAAAAAAACCTCTAAGGTCGTTGTGCGGTCGCCTAATACGTCTTTGGCATAGCTCTGAGCTCATCGATCTTTACACTCTATTACTACGGCTGCCCAAAATACTCATTTCGTCCTCTACGCAAGTGTAATACCTTTAGATAAGTTTTGATAAGCCCTAAATACGCTCATATGATAAATCTTTCGCCTTCTGTGCAGGTGTGTATTTGATACGCTCTAAAATCTCCTATTATATGCCCCGAATAGGATAGTTTGATACGACCTTAAAGAATCTCCATGGATACTGCATAAGATTTCTGAAGCACATTTCTCCTACGCGGGCGAAATACGCCCTAAATGAGCTTTTTTGATGCTCGTGAAATAAAATTTCAGATACGCCCTAAATAAGCTTTGTAGATAAGCCCTAAATTCCCTCCTTTAATTGGTATTAAATGCTTCTGTCTACCTCTTCGCTGTCGTATTATGCTATAATTAAGCTCTTGATGCGCCTTAAAAAATGTCCTTTGACATTCCCTAAATAAGCTCTTGATGCGTCTTAACTAATTAATTTCCTTTGACACGCCCTAAATAAGCTCTTGCAATACGCCCTAAATAAGCTCTTGCAATACGCCCTAAATAATTGCGCAGGGCGCATTCAAATGAAAGACAATTAACTTAATATCAACAGCACATTTTATAAATTAAGATTTTTGCAAAGAAAAATATCCATCAGATCCAATTTCTGATTTTCCATCCAGTTTGTTCCAAACCGAGCTCTGAGAGCCCTCCTAAGGTACTTCTTTAGCGGCTATGTCTGAGAATACATGGGCCGTCAACTCCCAAAAACAATATGTTTTCTGCCGAATTCTGAAAAAAAGTGAGTCTTTACATCGTAATGAAGAGGAAGGAGACCATGAAGGGTATAACTTTCGAAATGATTTATTTCGGAAGTCTTATATATTTGTTAAAAACTAGCAGTACACATGTATACATTATAAAAATATAATTAATGAACGGATGACTCCAGGAAAAAGTATTTTGAAGCAGTGTGTAAAATTTAAAGGAGCTAGTATTAATTTATTATTATCGGTTTGTCAGTCAATTTTTTTGTATCGCAATATCAAAATTGGGCACGTCTTCACAATACGAAGATTATATATATATATATATATATATATATATATATATATATATATATATATATATATATATATATATATATATATATATATATATATATATATATATATATATATATATATATCAGCATTTATAGCTAAAAATCTAATTCAAATTAAAAAAAACGCTTCTAGCTTTCTTCTGACCCGAACCAAATTATCCAAATTATCCTTATCTAAATTTCGGAGCTGTGGATCGCTTACATATTCCGCTATACGACCAACAGATAGACAATCATAGTCTTTTATTATTATTGATAAAATTATTGGTTGCAGATGAGCAGAAATTACAAAACATAAACATGATTCCTATGTAAATAAAGCGAATACAGCGTAATTTTCTAATTCAAATTTAAAAAAAAACGCTTCTAGCTTTCTTCTGACCTGAACCAATTTATCCAAATTATCCTTATCTAAATTTCAGAGCTGTGGATCGCTTAAATATTCCGCTATACGACCAACAGATAGACAATCATAGTCTTTTATTATTATTGATAAAATTATTGGTTGCAGGTGAGCAGAAATTACAAAACATAAACATGATTCCTATGTAAATAAAGCGAATACAGCTTAATTTTCTGAATAAGTAAAATCATAAAAGCAAGTGATCAGTTCGAAAATACTTTGATTTCTTTCTTCTATGTGAACAAGGCAAATGCTAAATGCCAAAAAAGGCTAAACCGTACTTTCTAGTGAAAATGTTAAGTTGAAGCACCTAATGTGGTTTTGCCACATAATTTCATAAAAAATAAATCCATTAAGAAATAGAATGGCATGAACAAAATACTAATGCAAAGTGAAATGAAATCCAACTATTCACAAAATGATCTTCTGCTTTTAAAATGTACTTTGCTCAGCAAATTACGATGTTATTTCGTCCTTATTGATATTACGTAAAGTTTTGAGCATGATTTTGAATATTCTTATATGATTCTAAATTTCTAGGAAGTTCTCCTTAACTGATACTCAATAGCATGCTTTCATTATATCTGAAAATGTTTATTCTGAGGATTGTGAAAGTATGGATTATTGGGAGCAAAAAACAAAACTCTTAATTCATTTCTATATATTAATAAAATCGAGGTTTTATTCAGTAAGGGGTTTAAAAATGTGCATGTAGCACAATTTCATTACATCTGCTAATGTATATTCTGAGGATTCTAAAAGTACGGATTACTGCGAGTAAAAAACTAAACTCTTAATTCATTTCTATATATTAATAAAATCAAGATTTTATTTAGAAAGGGATTTAAAAATACGTACGTGACAACTTATTAGTTTGTTCCAAATGTTTCATGCTGAATTACTTTTCCATAGTATGCAGTGTGTGTTTCCTTGTATCTTTTTCATCAAAGCAAAATTCAGGTCTGGTACTTGAAAACGAAATTGAAGTGTGCGCTTGATTTATAAATATTAACTCTGCACTTCAAAACGCCTCTCATTTCACGTAAACTCTTGAAAAGTGAATCAACAGCGTAAATAAAGCGCTACTTTTGTATTAGATTGCAATTCAGCAGATGGTAATCATTTTTCATAAAAGTAGAACGTCAGGGTGATAAATAACCGGTTTGGTTTTTATTCAAAAATAAACTTATTCTGAATGTTGAATTTAATTAAATCTAAATCACCTTATCTTCTACTTTAATTCTGGATATTACTTCTTTTATACTTTATGAATTTTCCATACAGGAATTATTTTTTTGGAATAGTTTATGGGAAATAAATTGATGAGTTGCAAATATGTTTTGCCTCGGGTTTATATAACATATTCAAACACCAAATTCAATTTCAGCATATTTATTTATAATAGAAGTATCCTGGCTTCATAGAAAAATGGCCACATATCCACACTTTACACGACATTTAAATATAGTAGTGTTAACTAATGTCTTTTATTTTACATAGAAAAACATCGCCGATATCTTGTTCAGACAGAGGAGTATTACGCAAGAACAATTCCTCAAGTAACAGAAGCAAGCTTTAATTAAGATTTTGTATGATGCAAAAGAACGAGTAATTGCGAACTACAACGCGGATAACAGGATTCACCAGAGTTAATTTTCCCGTCTACTAAATATTACACCTATTTAGTCATGTAGAATGTCGGTAGTGTCACCTTTAGCGGACAACCTCAAAACAGATACGAAAGTGTATAGTTCGTTACTGATGTCATCTACGTTCAGAAATAAGAATTATAGTAAACAAATATTTATATTGAAGCCAGTCAAAGCCAGAGAAACAGACACGATTAAAAAATTATCCTGCAAATCTTTATTAATAAATTTTATTTGGTTTAACAGGCGATTAGCTTTAAAAATAGTCGTCTTGTAAATTAAAAAAATGATATGGGCAGCACATGACATTTCCAACAGACTTGAATTCATTTTCTGTTTTTTTTTATAATTCATTAAATTGAGTTTAATTGCACAAAATTACACGAAACACGAATAATTATTTAAAATGGTACTGAAGTATTTTTTTTTCAATTATCGTTTTCATTTGGTGACAGTGGTTTTCAAAGGCGAAATGACAAAAATACGAAATAACTAAAATATTTCAAGATCGGTTATTGATAAAGTTATGAGGGTTGGTCTTATTCTATTCATTGCCAGACATTACGTATAAAACACGCATTTACACGATACATTTGAGCATACATAGTTTTTATTTTAGATTTTGATAATTTTTGCGCTCTTTTTTGCAAAAATGGCTGGTTCTTTTTTTCCGAATCATACCAAAATCTAATCAGCACCAAAACATCCCAGAGGTGACTTATTTACTAGAATTTGTAAAATTTGGGCAATTAATTCCTCTGTTGGAGATGATACGAGTACATTCATTGCACGGACAGGCACACATACAGACGCCACACTAAAAATATTTTTTGCGTTCTAAAGTGCTCGAAATGTGTAGATACGTCGAAAATTCGATTTGCGGTTTTCAATAGGATTCCAATACTTTCTCACCATTGTAGGGAAAGCGAAAATAGTTCAATATTGTAGGGAATTCTAGTATTGAAGGGAATTTAGTATTGTAGTGTTGTAGGGAAAGCGAAAATAGTTCAGTTAGATTCTGTTTTACAGTAGGTACTCAACATCATCATGACTCATCGTGCTCAGTGGCACATAAGGCCTTCAGCTTGCGTCGCCATCCTGGTCGATCCAGTGCCGCAGTCCTTGCTTCTGATCAGCTCGCCCATCCAATAAAATTACTCTCCTGCTCCACCAGCCTCCTCCAAGTAAGTTTGGGTCGACACCGAGACAGTAGGTACTACAAGTGTGAAAATCATCAGCCTTCTAGATCACAGCCGATGCTTCTATAGATACTTTCCGGTCCATCTAACCTCATTTTATCCACTGCTAGTCCTGAAATCGAAATTTCGGCTTAGTTATGATGTGCCCAGTAGTCCATATTATTAGTAGACAAAGAAATAATCCCTGAAGTCGTCGGTGCGTTGCTTAAGGTGCAGAGTCCACTTCGATGATAAGAGCTTGGAATTTCGCCCCAATAGCTCAACAGTAGAGCGTCGGCTGGCCAGTTCGGAGATCCAGTCTTCGATTCCTGGTAGGGGCGCCAAGACTCTTTACCAAGGCGCCCGAACAAATCAACCGAAGTGACCGAAGTGAATCAACGAAAGTGACCCTAGTACGACTAGTACGGATTCAGTGAACTCTAGATGGTTGAGCTCCGATTTCAAATTTAGAAGATAACGACCATGCAGGATACTAACCTGGGTAAAACTAGAAGTAGCAGGAGGCTAACCTGGAGTAAAAATGGCAGAAGATGGTCAGTCAGATTGTCAGTTCCCGCCAATCTGACATTAGAGGGTGGACGATGCAGAGTCCACGTAGACGATGAGCTTGCAATTTCGTCCCAATAGCTCAAAGATAGAGCGTCGACGCGCTAGTTTGGAGATCCAGAGTTCGATTCCCAGCTGTGGCAGCAAGATTCTTTACGAAGGATCTGAAAAGACTTTTAGGACAGCCTCTTTTCTTCGACCTTATATGCTGTAATCGAAAATCCGACACCATTAAGTATTTCTGTCTCATAGTCAGTACAAAGATTCAGTTGTCTATGTTGCTTGTGGATGATCGGGAAAGATATTTCAAAACCACCCAGTTTCTTCGTTTCCGGGTAGGAAATTAATAATCGTCGTGTCGTGAGCTTGGTCTATACGATACGTGTGCAACGAATCAGTGATCTTGATTAGTGGTGCGAAACACTTGGGTCCGGAAACTGTTTGTGGTTGACTTAGAGGATATAAAGAAAATGGATGTTCATATTTTGTTTCAAAATATAGATTTAAGCTAAAATTTCATATTAAGACAGTCAAACATTTTGTGTAATATTTTCATTGATATTGTTTTCTTGCTTTAAAAATATTATATATATGTATTATATTAAGCTCGATGAAATATTCTAATATTTTTATTTGCTAAACGTAAGCTGCTATTTTTATTTGCTACACATATTTGTGACCTAATAATGGTGAACGTAAAATAAATGCATTTTCAGAAATGTATATTTAATTATAATTTTTAACCCTTTATTTTATTTACATCATGGCATGGTGTCTCCGAAATAAAATTATTATTCAATGGGGTCGCACCAACAAAAAGTCTGCCCACCATTGACTTAGATCATGGGTATGCTCTGCAACATGTTAGACAATTATTTTAGACAACAGACGCAAACATGTTAGACAATTGTTATACAGTTGGGCAACATATATAACGGGCAACTAAAATACAAAACACACTGAAGGACAGCATTCCAAATTTGATCGAAAAGTAATTCGAAAGGTTTTCAGTTTTTGGAAGCAAACCTGTGTTTGGAAGGAAACCTGTTTTTTGAAGGAACCCTGTTTTTGGAAGGAAACCTGGTATTGGAAGGAACCTGTTTTTGGGAGGAAACCAGTTTTGGGAAAGAAACCTGTTCTTGGGAGGAAACCTGTTTTTGGAAGGACACCTGTTTTTGGAAGGAAACCTTTTTTGGAAGGAAATCACTTTTTGGAAGGAAACCTGTTTTTGGATGGAAACTTTTTTTTGGAAGGGAACCTGATTTTGAAAGGAAACCTGTTTGGAAGCTCGATGTCATTAAGTTGATAATGAATGCATGCTACAGCATAAGAAAGTTAAAATTAAAAATAATATGATCTAGTGTCTTATAGAAACTGAATGTTACTATGTCTGCAGTAAAGTCACATTCTTTTAGTAAATATTACGTTAAATTAATTCAGTTTAAATTTATTTCGTACAGTCGTTCATTTGCGCGCCAGTAAGTAATTATTTTGATTCACAATTACAAGTTATATTTAATGCTTCATTTAAAACCACACTCTATTTCCTTTGTGTAAAGTATCTCATCACATTATTTTAGTAAATATTACATTCAATTAATTTAATTTAAATTTATTTCTTACAGTTGTTCATTTGAGCGCCAGTAAGTAATTCTTTTGATCCGCAATTACATGTTATATAATGTTTCATTTAAAACCACACTCTATTTCATTTTGCTTTGGATATAGAAATTTGATATATTAAAATAAAAGATTTAAGCACATTTGATTAATAAAAACACATTTCACGTGTGGTTTAAATTTATAACAAAATTACTTCATGTGCAAATTTTATGCGGTTAAAATAAAAGTTAGTTAAACACAATGTTCTTTCAAATATATATTCGCTCTAAAAATTTACATAAGATAGTAAATATACTTTTCGAAATTAATTCGCAAAAGAGCAATTTTCAAATCCTTATATTTTCATTAAAAGTTCAGCAAATGTTTAATATTGACTTAACCAGTCTTTTATATATCCACATTAATTTCAGATAACATTTTCTCTTAATTAATTGAGGAGTGAGGAGAGGTAGCAAAGTGTCTAAGTTTCGTAGTTTTCTGCGATTTGCTGTTGTCTGTCTGTCTACATATTCTGATCGACTGCAATTCCTAAAACTCAACCTATGATTTTTAAATTTGGATATATGAATAGGGTAATGTGATATTTTACATGCCATGTTCGTTGCTGCATTTGGTCGTGTAAATATTACATACGCCACGTCCCCTTAACAGATATATAAGGTGTCTCGGAGCGAGTTTTATGTCTTGTTAGTCGTATATATATACTTTCAATTACAGAAATGTTTTAAATACGGTTGCAATTTATCTTATAACAATTTAAAATCGAGAATTGCAATTCTTTGAAAAATGCGAAATCTAATTTTTTATTCGGTCCCTCGATCTAAAATATTCCAAATACTAAAAATGTCTTCATGCAATAATGTGTAATATTCAAGAAAGTTCTATTCAGTTACATGCAAAATTTTCCGAAATATGAAGCATTGAATGAAACATAGTCTGCGAATCTGTCATTTGGCATTCTCGTTGAGGGACCGTATAAAATAAAAATCAAATATTTCATCAGTATATCAGTTTTCCATTTCATTTAATGACATATCTTTAGAATGCCATTAAAGAAAATGTATGTGTGTGTGTGTGTATGTAGGCGAGACCGGGGTAAGATGACTAGCTGGGCAAGCTGACGAATTGCAATTTTAACGACTTTATTCTTAAGTGGCAGCACTTTATTCTTAGGTGCCATTAAAGTAAATGTATGTGTGTGTGTATATATGTAGGAGAGACCGGGGTAAGATGACTAGCTGGGCAAGATGACGAATGACAGTTTTAAAAACTTCTTAGGTGGCAACACTTGGCAGGAATAGGTAAAACCCTTTGTATCAAAGCAACTAATCGCAGGCGGAAGGCGCCATTCTTGCTACACGTATAATTTTTATTCTTAGTCAAACTTTATTAAGGGCCGTGAAACTATTTTCGACTTGTACTAAATGAGCTTGAGCTACTTAAATGTAAGTCATAAAATTCTGTTATAACTTATAGTTAAACTTTATAATATTGAATACTCAGCTAATCTATCATAGTTTTAATCTGATGCATAGTTTAAAGTATACCAGACATATTGTTGCTTGTTGTCATTCGGGGCTAGGTGACGAAGTTCGTCATCTTCCACAAAGGAAAGCACGTCTTTTTCTATAGGTACTAATGATAGCAACACTGAAAGTGCAGATAATCCCAGTAGTGAACAATTTTCGGGATCAAGACGCTCCCCTCTTCCATCAATATTTAACTTTAAACCCTTACCACAAGTTAAAAAGTCAACAAAAAAGAGAAGAAAAATGTCAACCAGTGTTTTAACAAGTTCACTAATAAGAAATTCGTTGCTTGAGAAACAAAATAAAAAGGGTGAAATGGAAAAAAAGAAAACACAGAGAAATAAGAAGAAAATGGGTGAACAATTGCATTTTGAGGTAAGCGCAGATTAAAAGATCAAGGATATTTACTGCCCAGCTTGTGATGAACTTTATATTGATTCACCCGACGAAGACTGGATACTGTGCTTGCTTTCAATGCGTAGCCTGGTGGCATGAAAACTGTACTGGATACGAAGGAAGGAAATTCATCTGTGACTTTTGTAAATAACATAATTCATTAATGATTGTACAACTTTAAACCCTATTAGTGTTTTGCACGTTCTTTAAATATCTCAAAAGTTTTGCTAGGTCAAAATTTGCGAGTTGTCATCTTGCACCGTATTGAAAGTCATCTTGCCCTAGCACTGGGGCAAGATGATTTTTTTTGACAATATGTTAAAACATATTTTTGTATAATTTAATTTGGGAGATTATCCAATATGTTTTTTTATTAATTATGGAACGTATGAATAATTTATTTATGTTGTACAAAATATGTATTATAAGTTTTACGGATTAAAAAAAAATGAAATTTGTTAACATCGCCGCCTTATCCCGGTCTCCCCTATATAAGAAAAGTAAAAACCTTTGACTATAGGAACTCGTTGAAGTTTTAATTAGTTTCTTTTAAAGATGAATTTCTTTTAGCTGCACAAATTATGCTGAATCATCTGCGGAATTAATGTGTAAGAATATCGCATATTTTAAACTGATATATAGTAAGATATAAGAAATAATGTAAGATAAATGTAATAAGTAATTGAGATAAGTAATAATAAGATAAAAGAGATAAAAGTAATAAGTAATTGAGATAAGTAATAATAAGATGAAAAAGATAAATATAATAAGTAATATTAGAGACAATACAGAGCTGTTTAAATACGAAAAAAAAATCTGTGAGTTTATCATGTTCGCCTGTTTAAGAAAATACTGACATGGTTTTTATTTGCGATTATCAAATATCACGTATAAAGTGTCAAGCCTGATTAGACAACGTAATTACATCCATCGGGTATAGTTCTCCGGAACCACCAAATAAATATCTAGGATGTTCCAGGACATTCTCAAATTGGCTGCTTTAATAGAAATAATCATCAGAGCATGCTTTCTATCTCCAGGCTTATCATTATAATGTCCATTAAATATTTTTGAGATTTACTTCGTCCTATCTAAAGTTTAGAATAGTGTATTTGCAGTAAATGAGAATGAATTTGCTTGTATTATGGTAGTAGGTACTCAATATTGTTTAACTATAGAGAACATGCTGGTTCAACTCGTGACCCATGAAGCCTTTTATTAGTGGCTCTCAGAAACATTACAGAAAAACATCTTTAAACTCTAAAAAATTAAATCTGTTTGTTTTTAGCATATATTTAATATTTTCCATAAAACTTTATGAGTATATCTTCATGTACAGGTGCGCGTTAAAAAAACTCGATGTCGATGATATCAGAAGTATTGGTGTGTATTTAACTGGTATTAGAAGTATTGGAAGTATTGCTATAGGTATCAGAATAGCTTTCAGTGTAGTATTTCTTAAGCCTTCTTTGCGCGCTTTTTGGTAAATTCGCTGTTACAAGCAAAGCGTAGACTGACAATTCATTCGGTGCAAGAGTATTTTCTTTGGGTGATTATTGGTAAATTCGCCGTTACAAGCAAAGCGTAGGTTGACAATTCATTCGGTGCAAGAGTATTTTCTTTGCGTGATTATTGGTAAATTCGCCGTTACAAGCAAAGCGTAGGCTAACAATTCATTCGGTGCAAGAGTATTTTCTTTGCGCGATTTTTGATAAATTCGCCGTTAAAAGTAAAGCGTAGGTTGACAATTCATTCGGCGCAAGAGTATTTTCTCTCCAAAGAAAGATGATTAATTCTGATTTTGTGGGTAAACTTGCGTTTCTTGCCGATATTATGAATCCTCTTAACATTCTCAATAAGCCTTTTACAGTACGAATTAAAATGTTTGCATTTTACACCACAATTGATAACTTTTATCAAACTCGTTCTATGCTTGCGGTACAATTTAGACATGGTGACATTTTAAATTTTCCTTCTTGCCAGGATATACATGGTTAACTTGGTGATTCCAGGGATTTTAGCGCCTATCAACTCCACTTGGACATGCTGCTAAGTAATTTTGAGCTGCAGTTCATAACTTCAATAACTTCAAATTTCGCTTATGCTGTTCAGCTATCCCAGAGTGATCGACATCTCGACTATGGAACGCCGTTATCAAACGGAAATTTATGATTTGGGTGCTGATCCATTTCTTACACAACAAACAGGAGAAACAGGCGAAGAGTTCTTTAAATTACTTTTAAAGACCTGTTTACTCAGCTTCGCAATTTCGGGCCTAGCATACTATCGATATTTGGCTCCATATACCGTTCAAAAGAAGCGTTTTCAAACATGAACTCGATAAAGATCACAACCTCGAAACAACTTGGCAGACAATTTACTCAAACGTTGTTTGTGTATGTCAACAACTAAATTCAAGATAGACATCAACCGACTTATGACATTTTTTTTAGTTCAAACATCACATCGAAGTTACCGATAGGGCATAGTTTTATGCTAAATCTTTTCGTCTTTATGAGAAATAATAATTAAAGCATGGATATATTTTTTTGCGTCAGGCGTTGTTAACTAAAGTGCATACAACTGTCTGTGTTTTAAATTTGTTTGATATTTAATTATATTGAATCTATTAATTGTGTATTTAATTATATATATATATATATATATATATATATATATATATATATATGTAAATATAAAAAGTATAATTAGCATGTAAAAAATTGGAAAAAAGAAGGAAGGCTTAGCGAGAAGCTTACTTAATGGCGGTAAGGGGTTATGACCTTACACCCCAGTTGTCAACATGCATGTCATAACACTTCAATAGTTGTTCACCAGTTGTCAATATGTATAACACTTCAATATCTTTAATAATTTCCACTTTCTATCTTATATATATATATATATATATATATATATATATATATATATATATATATATTTATATATAAGATAAAAAAAGATCGAGATGTGATATAAGTACCAACAGGGAAATAACAAGTGGCCAAGGGGGATTGTGGCCCCTTGTTCCCGGTTATAGCCAGCTATTACTCCTAAGGAAACACTCCCGGAACCTGTGGCCATATTTCCTTGGAACGTCAAAGCAAAAGACGTATACCAGAAGTGAATGCAAGGACCGAGTGGAGAAAAAATTGGATTGAGACAGGTTGAAATAAGAAGTTAATTATAAATTTTTTATCACTTTTGATACGATCATCTTGTATAAGTATGCAATCTTGAGTTACGTAGAAAATGATTTCAAACGATATTGCGGAAAATATTGGCGCTCAAGTTCGACTTCCAATCGATGATGTAATTAATGTTTATATCAAAATAATTTCTTTTATCATATAGCTTTGTATATATTTTTTCCTTTTCAGTGAAATGGATACATAGATCAAGATAACTAATCTCACTATCGTGAATCTTTTTAGTTTCCGTTAATTTCAGATTTGATGGATAGAAACTGAAATCGAAATCAGAGGTGTTTTTAATACATCAAAAAATAATGTCATCCATAAATCTAAAATAAGGTATTTCGTTTAGAATAAAAGTACCTTCTTCGTATTTGTTAAGGTAGAGATCCGCTAACACATAGAGGAGCATCCTCCCCCCATAGGGATACCTTTTATTTGTTGATAGAAATCTTTACCATTATTTAGAATATTCTCATATAATACTATGTTCAATATAGCCTTATATTTGTGCAGTTCGATGTATTTTTGCATATTGTAGGTGTTATGGATTTCTAACATAATATCGAAGAGGTCGTCTAAATTGATGTTATTGAATAGGTCCTTGAAATCAAAGCTCTTGTAAATTAAATTTACGGGTTGATTACGCAATCTAATAATCACATCCGTACTGTTTTTTACCATGATTGAGCCCTTTTTTAATATCATCTTTATGATTGGTTTTAACAGTATAAGAAGCTTCGAATTAGCTTGAGTCAAGTATGTTTTAAATCCCACTGTCACTGGGCGAAACTTAACAGGAGACGCGAAACTAACAGGAACTTGAGCGCCAATATTTTCCGCAATATCGTTAGAAATCATTTTCTACGAAACTCAAAATTGCATACTTATAAGGATGATCGTATCAAAAGTGATAAAAAATTTATAAAGGAAGCGTTGAAACAGTACTATCCAATAGGATACCTCAAACACAACTATAATGCATTGCACTGCAAGGAAATTAATGCATTTGATAGTGATATTGGTAACATCTATTTTATATAATATAATGGCAACGCATCGAATCGCTCGGCACTTTATATATAAATTGTTGAATGATCTGTCATTCGGTTTAACTTCTTATTTCAACCTGTCACAATCCAATTTTTCTCCACTCGGTCCTTGCATTCACTTCTGGTATACGTCTTTTGCTTTGACGTTCCAAGGAAATATGGCCACAGGCACGCAACGGTTCCGGGAGTGTTTCCTTAGGAGTAATAGCTGGCTATAACCGGGAACAAGGGGTCACAATCCCCCTTGGCCACTTGTTATTTCCCTGTTGGTACTTATATCACATCTCGAACTTTTTTTATCTTCTTATATACAAGACATTAATAGAGCTGCATTGCGCCTATATGACTCGGCAATTTCTATTAGTTTACAATCAGGTACGTTTCGTACTTTGGTATTTACAATATATATATATATATATATATATATATATATATATATATATATATATATATATATATATATATATATATATATATATATATATACATATATATATATATATATATATATATATATACATATATATATATATATATATATATATATATATATATATATATATATATATATATATATATAAAATTAAATATATTCTCTGCTTATACTATATAATATTAAATTTGCGAATACTTAGATTTGCGCAATGGAATTTGATTCAGTTTATGGCCTGTAGCGGTGTGTTCAGATTTCTACATATAATTTGTGTAAAAATTCCGTAAAGTCCGTTTACCTATAACTAGGCTGTTATGCCAGCCTGCCAACATGGGGTAATGCTGATTCTTCCACGTGATGCCCTGGATAGCTGTTTTTCAGTGAACCAAACATCAGAAGTTGCTGCTCATGCAAATTCGGCCTTTCTACAGACATGAAATACTTTGGTAAGCGCTTTATTTGCTCTGTGGAAGACCAGACCTGCTGGACCACATCTTGTTCTTCTGCACTGGGGAAAACTTTTTTAAAACTGCTTGAACAAAAATCTGTGTTCCTCTGACTATTTTGTCTGTCTTGTCAAATGTAAATGTTATGTGTATTTCTTTTTTAGTCTATAGAAGACATCATGAAGTCTGTCGTTAATACGCCGGACTCACGTATCGGGACAGTCTGTCAACTTAACCCTCCCAGGCTTAATTTTGAAATGAATCATGTCAGTTTTTTTCTGAAAATATGCTCATTTAAGAATTTAATTATGATTTAAATAATTTTTAAATAATATTTTTAATTTTTATTACTTTAAAGGGCTTACTTTTTAAGCCCCGTTGAGCATGAGAGCAAGGGCCCAACTCAAAATAATTTTATTGTTAATAAAGGACATATATATTTAGTGGTTATTAATTTTTACGATATGCTAGCATTTTTACACACTATATCAATATATAGTTACTCCGATTTCCGGTTTCTACTCAAATAATACTGAAATTTCGCATTGCCTTTTCAAAAGATTAACATTTTAGAAATCTTCATTATGAAATTGGTCGCAACCATATTCATGAAAAGAATGCTTCATTTCATTGCAGCACAATAAAGTATTACTATGATGTGCATTTAGAGTACGGTTTAGATTCAATTGTTTTCATTGCGTAAAACTCGCATTCAAATTTCAACCAGTAGCAAACCCTATTTTAAAAACGGATGTTTCCTGACAATCAAAAACTTTTCTTTCTGCGTTTGATACACCATTCTGGTACATTTGGAGAATAACTTCGCCAGTATGACTTTTCTGGAGTAACTTTGCCTAAATTAACCTTTACGTTACCGCTCCAGGAATCCATTTTTTCAACTCCAGAACGGCAAAATAACTGAAAATTCCACTCTTCACACACCTTCAATGACCTTGTTTTACAACAAATAAACACCTTCAATGACCTTGTTTTTTGTTCTTAACTCGTTCAACCTTCACTCAATAGAAACTTGAAGGAAGGGCTGCAGGCATTCTTCAAGGCACTCTACTGGGTACAATAGACGCTCTCTTCCTTTCCCAGAAAAATGAGGGTGAAAAAGACTGGTACACCAATTGAACCGGCGCCGTTCTAGAATAAGAGATTTTCAGTGGTACAACTGTTGTACTGCCGTAAGGAAAATGTTAAGACGTGCGCAACATGGCTTTTACATCCGTAGAAGTTATACATTGTTTCTTACTTTTCTGATATTTTGCAAACCACAAATTTAGCAAAAAAATACTATCTCATATAAATGTGTAAGAGTAAAATAAAAAAAAACGTTTATTTACTTAAATAAGAAAAATTATATAGACACTTTAAATTTGCTCAAAACCGAAACACATGGTCAATATGATTCAATAATGTCAAGTACTACTGTCTAATGAATCTTTCTAGAACTACAAAGTAATACATAGATGTTCCAACAATGAACGTGTTCAGAACTCCAAATAGTACCATAAAGGAATTCTATAAAGAACGGGACTTACAAGTCCCGTTCGTCACAAAAGATTTAAACAGTGTAGTCAAGTGGCCAGAAGACTGTCAAATACTCCTCACAGTCAATATAGACATTCTCTTTGTTTAACACAAGTGGAATTCCCCCTCCCTATTTCCCTCAAGCTTATCCACCTTTGAATCACGCTCTCACTGCAATGACCAACATCAGTGGACCCGTTTTGCAATTTTTTACGCTCTTCCACGCTTAATTGGAGATAACTGCACGGATAGTATTATAATATGCTGTGTGCGTCGATTTCACAAACATTTATTATAACCAATAAAATCAGTCATATCACGTAACCGGCTTCAAATATGTATGAAATTTAAATCATTCTGTGCATGAGGCTTCAATAGATAGTTGTAGTCTCAAAATCGGCGATAAAATGAGGTTCCAACGTTCATCTACTGTGCAAATACAGGAGTATACAATACCATGTAAATTCAAAACTGCAGTTAAAGCAACACATGCCTATATTTATATTACATTTATTTGCTCAGTATTTTAAATTGTGTTCTAGTTTTTACTCATCTATTATGGTTGTATATAATCAAATATTGCATTCACTAAATCATACACCCATTATTTTGTGAACATGCAAAAATATGGCAAAATTGTCATGTTTTATTGGTGCTTTTACCATTATACATTTACAGAAGCATACGTTATAATTCATGAATTATAAATTTTATTAACTCATGCCTCCAAATATTGCCTTCCAAAGTGTCAAGTCTGATCAGGGAACGTAATTGCACCCATCAGGCAGTGCCGCAGCATCCCACATTGAAAATCCAGGATTTTCCAGGGCATTTCCAAATTACCTGCTGTAATAGAAATAATCATCAGAGCGTAAGCTCTCCCTCTCTTTCTCTCTCAACGCTTTTCATTATACTGTTCAGTAAAGATTTTCCAGATGCACTTCCTGCGCCAGGTAAATAGAATTTAGATGTGAGTTTTCGCATAAACTGGGAATGAATTTACTTTTCTCTTGCTAATACCTTGCACAGTTTAATTTCAATACATATATGTACTTACTAATACATGAAATGCATGTAAAAATACAGACAGGGTTTGCGATCTGAAGTGTAGTCCATGAATGCACAACTTTTATTTCCTTTAAACGGGATAGGAAAATCTAATTATAAAGAACTATGCCTCACTGGGGAATAGTACCACAGTTTTTCAGCTGGTCAGTTTATTCCTCATCTATTGAGCTACTAGGATGATAATAATTACTTTTATAGTCAAAGTAGGCACTACACCCTTCTTTGAGATTCAAGTTTAACTTCTGATCTGTATGATTTATTTGCATGCTTCTTTTATACAAGATCTATCTTTTATACCACAGTAGAACTCGTGGAGTATAGTAGAACTCATGGAGAAATACCCTGTTTGTGGTAAATATCCATGAGTTCTACTACTATATATTTTTCAGATCTGGGAATATGACAGCTTTAATGATATTCAAATCTTAGTATTATTCACTTAACCTATAAGCTGCTTGGACCACCATTTTAAGTTTTAATTGGAGAATCCAACCATCTACAACATTATCGTTACATATAATTAACATGTAGTTATCTAAAAGTTGTGTTCCCCTCACTCAACCTGCATGTTACTTGACTGAAGAGAAATCACTATAAACAACTAAATAAATCACTAATATAAACAAATTCACTCATTATAAACAACTAAACTGTAGCAATTTAAGAAATACATCACAATTAAGCATAATATAAAAACATTTGGTGCAACACTTTAGTCAAAAGTAACTACAATTGTGTTGCCTACTAGTTTTAGAACATAATTACACCAGAGTTAAGAAAACCATCTCAGTTTTCCTAATTTAGTGAACCAATGTTATGTCACAGTGGTTCAGTAGTCTGGTTGCTATAATTAAAATTCAAAATTGTACTTACAGTTCTTTCAGTAACATGTATTCCAAATTAATATTCGAAACTAATTATTTTTCTATGGAAACAATTTTATCAATATATGCATAATTGGTGTATAAAGACAAAACTGGGCAAATAGACAAGAGTAGATACGCTGTAGAAGTTTTAGCAATTTTCTTAGTAAACGCAAAAAAGGTACAGTGTATTTAGGTCTTACTCGACAGACGTTCTTATCTTTGCAGTGTAATCATATCTATTCCTTTCATTACTGGTAGTATTTTTTATTCAGGTAGGACTATTTGCAACAGTAACTAACTAGAATGAACTGACTTATTTTTAAGCATAATTATCCACCATGTTTAAATAATACAGAAGTTTTATATTCATGTTACATTAATATACAGAAACATTTTATACTTTTTATATCGCTCAAATGAAAATTATAAACTATAACAAATTCCTGCTATCAAATTTTTACCAACTTATGTGTTAATAAAAATGGAGCATAACGTAAACTGCTACGTAAATGAAATTTAAAATCAGACGATTGTTTCACTCTTTATTTTTAGTAGGAACAAATGTAAAGTTGAGCAACAAGTAGGCGATAAACCATACAGCTTTAGTAAAATTGTTAAACCAATGACTAATTTGATAGTTCCACCTAGTGTTACTGTGTATTTAATATCATTAAGTGTACTTATGTGCTAATATAGAAAAAAATAATTTTAAAGGAAGACAATTTTCCTGCAAGGGCCTATGTTTTTTAAACAATATCATAAGATATTGCAAATATTTTAAAATGTGAAAAGTTTATTTTAAATCCGATTTTCACAAATTTGTTTAACCATATTTTATTTAGAATCACCAACTCCTTAGACTTTAATCTGAATGTGCATGTGTTTTAATTACACATAAAATCGTCTACTGTGAAGGATTACTGGTGTCTTATTTTTAATATTCATTTTGTTTATGACATATCAATGTATAAAAAAATATAAATATATTTAACTTCATATCAAAAATATATTAACTGCAGCTTGAACAAACATGTTTCTTGAAACAGCACGTCGTGAGTATCAAGCCTGACCAGACAGCGTAATTGTATCCAACAATTAGTACAGCAGCATCACCAACTGAAGATCCTTATTTTACAGGGTTTTCCCAAATTGCCAGCTTTAATGGAAATAACCATCAAAGCGTGCTTTCTCTCCTAGTTTATCATTATAATTTTCATTAAAGATTTCCCAGATTTACTACTTATTTTGTATAAAGATAATTTAGACAGAGTTTCTGTGGAAAATAGTATAGAACTCATTTAACCACATAATCTATATATTTCTGTGCATGCAAATATATTATCATAAATATATCACATAATCTATATATGTGCATAAATATATCACGTAATCTATATATGTGCGTAAATATATCACATAATCTACATATTTCTGTGCATATATAAACTCGCTGTTTGAAATGGATATATTTCACACAGATAATATAATAATTAACATAATATTATATTAAATCTTTTAGAATTTGTATGTTCACTATTTATTGGTTTATATTGAAATATACAAAAAACGTAAATAAAAAAAATGAAATTTTAGGGTAAAGCGAAACTAGTTATTTCAGATTTTACATTTAAATTCTTCATATTTTTATTATAATTTGAAATCAAATTTTCTCTTCATGATTCGAAACATTCCTCTTTTGGATAATTATAAATAAATTACGGAATATATTTCTGAGTGCCAAATAACCAATTTTAATTTTTAAAAACGGCAAAACATTGTGACAATGTGCCCAGCTGCAGATCAGTTTTACAACCCTTTGGGTAAATTTCCCTGTGTATTTCTTGTGGCATTTTCAGGTTTTTATTTGCTTTGTAAGAACTTGAAACTTGTTAACTTAAGATTTTATTTGCTTCGTGTATACATTGTAAAACTTATAGAAGGAAATAAAACAATATTCATTTCAATATAATTAAATTTTAGTTTTATATATTCAGTAGGAATGATCATTATTTTCTTCATGTTCCTCTTTCTCTGTTTTGGCGCATTCTTGGATTTCGTGGAAGTCATTTTTCTTACAGTCATCTTTGATTTTTTTTACTCTTTTCTTTTTTATGGTTTTTTCTTCAATGTCGAAAAGCAAATGAAAGCTGCTCATCAGCCAGATCCAACAAATAGTAATATTGTTGGCACTGTTGCACTCTTCAATCCCATGAGATGCAATAGTGCAAGCCCTCTAGTGGCCGAGGACTAGCGTTGCGATAACAACTAATCCATGTGATAATTAGCTCCTCTGCTTTATTCTTGTTGCGATATCATTGGATTTACATCAAAATATATCTATGTATAACTGTTTATGCAAAACATAATATATAAGATAATCGCATCAGAACTCGTTAGCATCATCTCGGTTAACATACTGCTCTTTGGACCTGGTATCAGTACACTAGAAGAGCGATTTTCAGTTTTGGAAGAGCTTCTTATCATCAGGTTCTGTGACTATAAGCGTAGCAATTGCATCCTCGTTTTGGTCTGATCTTTTTCTTTGAATGATTTGAAGCGGATTGATTGAGAAACTGTCATCACCATTGAGTTACAACAAATTGCGAAACAAATCATGTTTTTTATCTCATAGTGTAGTTATCGGTTTTTAATCGCGTAAGAGTGATAATAGGCGTGAATCTTAGATTCACTATTATTTATACATGCCCTGAAATTGCGATTTTAAATTTTCATAGTATAAACTCATGCCGGATGAGTTCTCCCAATTTATAACAATAATTTATTTCCATTGGAATGTTTATAGACGAAATCGGTATTGGATTCTATCTTTAATCAATACACGTTGTTGCATAGTTTTCACCAGAAATTCCAATCCTTCCTAGAAATTTTCAATCTCACTACTTTACTGATTTTGCGACGTACATAAATGATAAGTATTTCTGATGTAGCTCTCAAATTGAATTGATGCGCTTACTTTAGAGATATATAGTTAATTATCCGTAATGTGTTAAGTAAAGATATAAACTATTTATACTGTTATTTTAAGTTTTATTATATTTATAGCAGTTTGTGACATCACTTACAATGTATCGTGAATAACTTGCAGTGTTAACCCGGTAGCATTTACGAAAATTGCACCATTTAGCATTGTTAATACTGGCAGTACATAAATGACAAGTATTACATAAATGATAAGTATACATAAATGATAAGTATTTCTGATGTAGTTCTCAAATTGAATTGATGCGCTTACTTTAGAGATATATAGTTAATTATCCGTAATGTATTAAGTAAAGATATAAACTATTTATACTGTTATTTTAAGTTTTATTATATTTATAGCAGTTTGTGACATCACTTACAATGTATCGTGAATAACTTGCAGTGTTAACCCGGTAGCATTTACGAAAATTGCACCATTTAGCATTGTTAATACTGGCAGTACATAAATGACAAGTATTACATAAATGATAAGTATACATAAATGATAAGTATTTCTGATGTAGTTCTCAAATTGAATTGATGCGCTTACTTTAGAGATATATAGTTAATTATCCGTAATGTATTAAGTAAAGATATAAACTATTTATACTGTTATTTTAAGTTTTATTATATTTATAGCAGTTTGTGACATCACTTACAATGTATCGTGAATAACTTGCAGTGTTAACCCGGTAGCATTTACGAAAATTGCACCATTTAGCAATGTTAATACTGGCAGTACAGACAAGTATTACATAAATAATAAGTATACATAAATGATAAGTATTTCTGATGTAGTTCTCAAATTGAATTGATGTTGTTGTTGTTGAGACCCAGACCGTCCGACCTACCAGAAAGGTGTAAGGTAACTGTATGGACGGCCGGGAAGTGCCACCCAATTTAGACCGGAACCCAGTGGGGGAGGCATCCACAGGGACCGTACCCTCCTTCCCCTACCACCAACCTCTCGGAAGGACTTACGGACCCACATGTTTAACGTGATCGTACTCCGCATGAACACGGCGGCATTTGTGGCAGCGTGCAAATCTAGCGCGCAAACCACGGGGATACCGCACCCGAGATGGCCAACAGCACGCGGCGTTCCGAGGTGGTCACCCACCAAGTACTAACCGCGCCCGATGCTGCTTGACTTCGGTGATCTAACGAGAACCGGTGTTTTCAGCACGGTACGGCCGTTGACCCAAATTGAATTGATGCTCTTACTTTAGAGATATATAGTTAATTATCCGTAATGTATTAAGTAAAGATATAAACTATTTATACTGTTATTTTAAGTTTTATTATATTTATAGCAGTTTGTGACATCACTTACAATGTATCGTGAATAACTTGCAGTGTTAACCCGGTAGCATTTACGAAAATTGCACCATTTAGCATTGTTAATACTGGCAGTACATAAATGACAAGTATTACATAAATGATAAGTATACATAAATGATAAGTATTTCTGATGTAGTTCTCAAATTGAATTGATGCGCTTACTTTAGAGATATATAGTTAATTATCCGTAATGTATTAAGTAAAGATATAAACTATTTATACTGTTATTTTAAGTTTTATTATATTTATAGCAGTTTGTGACATCATTTAAAATGTATCTGAATAACTTGAAGTGTTAACCAGGTAGCATTTACGAAAATTGCACCATTTAGCATTGTTAATACTAACAGTATATCAACGCTTGTGAGCAAAGTTTGCATCTACCTCCCATGATTGTATAAAAATTATTAAATTCTCACTGTTTCAACTATTTCCGAATGCTATTTTCTAGAAGTCATGCTTGCTTTAAAGTCATCTGAACACATTTTGTCAAATAGATTATGATAGGTCTATTTAACAACTAAATATATGCGCAAACATTGCCATGATTTTTTTAATAAAATTTCCTTAACTTGTACTGACAAGTGCAGATATTTATTAAAATATCTACAAGTATCAAAGATTATAAATTTGTTAAAACTGCCCTATGCGAGAAATAAAATACACAGAAAGAAGTCTACACAGAAATAATTTGAATGCTATTAAACCCAAAGAAAATAACGTATAATCTAAATCTCTCCTAATTTAATGAATCATGTCCTCAAAACGTTGATATTTTAGATATATACAGCTATACGTAGAGCCCATTTATAACATAGCTCGACAGAACTTAATTCACTAATTCACTATATCCCGCAAGGGCTATTCAAGATAAGGAAACATTATTGGAGGACATATCTTTATTAATACGGTGTTGGACCATCTCGATCTGTTCGAACTGAAACAATTCAACGTGGAATAGATGGATATAGGTCTAATATATAAGATAACATAGTTTGGGGACCTTAATCCTATAATATATGTACCAGCTGTGTGACTGATGTAGGTACAGGAAACAGAGGTCTAACCTGCATTTCCAGAAGCTCCCATTAACGTTCAATATAATACAATGATATCGAAGGCTTGACCCTCAGATGCCTAGAAGAGCAGATTTACTTCATCCCGTACTGAGCAATTTATATGTGGACGACACATTTCCTAGTATGAGCGGATGCATTAATTGCCACAAACCAGGGACAGTCATCAGGAAAAATTGTCTGCAGAGTGAATAGTGGTGGTTTCTGAGAATAAAAGGATTATGTTGCGGACCATGCATGGCCATGTATAATAAACAGTCGTTCTACCGAAAGAGAATATAAGTTGCAAAATACGATCAGGTTTGTCCCGTATAATTGATATCTATAACCAATAGTCAGAAATTGTTTTTACCAGATATAAATCCTATCTATGCGGTAAGGGTAAAAAGGCGAGTCATCAGACTAGTTGACACATTGACAATATTTAACATATCATTGTTTAAATATTTTGCACCATGCTAAGCGTTTTATTATATTCCTTACGTTAAAAAATATGGTGACAGCTTATCCGTTAGGACGAAAGCAATGAGACTTTCAGATTGTTAAATCATTTTTCAATAATATTGTTAAATCAATCAAATTTCAATGCAAAATCAATAGACTTAATATTATTTGACCACTATGTATTACGGTTCAGTGCAAATAATAACTTGTTTGCAGCCTAGATTCTAGCAAATGATAACATGTCTTTACACCAATCAACAGCAGGTATGTAAGTTATGTGACATCACAGGACCTATCTTCTCTTAGAATAAAATTCAGTAAGTTAAACTTAACCAATAGGAGACAATAATAATAATTTTATTTACTCAATTTTGTATTTTTCATTAACACTTTTTATTGTCGTTGCATTTTTATTCAACATTGATATTCCATTTTTTCTCTATTTGTCATGTCTCGACTCACTATTATTTTTGCTAAGAAAAATTAATGTTCACTTTATAACTACGCAAAAAATATATATATCACAAGAATAATTTAGTTTTATTACTATTAAAACTAAAGCCTATTATTACCCATAATCAAACGGAGTAAATTTTCATACGAAAGGTAACAAGTCAAAATATAGTTTACTGAAAAAGCTAATACTACGATCTCTTGAATTTGTACAAAATGTAAGTGGTCACACTTTTCCAATTACATAAATTGGTTATGAGTCTTAGTTTTTTTATGTTTAATTTAAATTACATTTATGAGTAGTGCAATTCTTGAGAGGAAATTATGTTTATGTATCTGTAGCTATGTTAAAGAAAAAACTCATTTCCTACATTTCCTAGAAATTTGACTTGGTGGGCATATTATCTTTTATGAGGATTCATAACACAACTGCAAATAAATATTCACAGTTGAAGCCCGCATATTTAATATAGATATAATAATAGCATACAGGCACGATTAGAGAATTTTGTTTTTCCATGAAAATATTTAAGAAAATCTTTTAAGAAAATCTTTCGAACTTGAGACCAAAGAAGATACTTTTATATTACGCAGGACTGTGTCGTCATGCTTCTCGCCTGGTCACAGATGTATTTTCGTTGATAACTAATGAATAGAGGTATCACTTACCACTACCATACTGATCACTAACTCACTGTGGACATCCTACCGTACACAGAAATATGTCCTGGCAGAACAGGTGATACAATCCCTACGAAATGCATATGATTTGCATACGATGAGTGGTGTGTGTTAAATTGAAGCCCATGTTTAGATTATTTTGATCCCTGTGTGTTACAGTGAACAATCAACAACCAAATCATAACTATTTTCATACGATATTAAAATAACCGGCCAAAACTTCTTAAAAACGATTCAATGAGTAGTTATAAAATAGTTTGCATGCTTTTTACTCAACTAAAATTCGAAAATGAAATTATTCCATTTTCGATATACCAAATAGTGTCGGAACTATAAAAGACACTTTAATTCCCAGATATGGTTCTAAACAAATAACAATAAAATGATTCTATAATCCTTGAACAAAACTTCTGTCAGTATGTAATTGGTTTTTATTCAAAATATCACCCGTAGATCGAGTAATAAGAATCGTAAGTCTCATGTATATTAATAGCTTGCGTATTATTCATTTTTCTCGACGGTTTAGACAAAATCCTTGCAAATGAGGTTTCCCTAATTAACTGCTTCTGGGTCACAGATAACGTGACACTTATTGCTATGAGCAAACATTATTACGCTCCGGTACGATAACTCTTGCTTACATTTAATTCGCGTATAACGGAAACTTAATTCATATTAAGTTTTCATATGTGATGTTTTTTAAACTACATAACTACATTTAATTTATATTCCTGTGTAAAACATTTGATGTAATCAACAAACACTTCTATTTAAATTCACACACACTCACACACACAAGCGCTCAAGCACACATACACAAATGTAAACTACATAACTGCATTTAATATATATTCCTGTGTAAAACATTTGATGTAATCAACGAACACTTCTATTTAAATTCACACACACACACACACATACACACACACACACACATACACACACACACACACACACACACACATATATATATATATATATATATATATATATATATATATATATATATATCCAAGTATTCTCATATTATAATGTCTGGTAATTGTTATTCGTTGGTAATAATTCTATTCTTAGCCATTGATTTTGTGATCGAACTTAGCTTTTCATACATTGAATATCTTAATGTTTTTGTGATCGAACTTAGCCTTTTAATTATTCATTCCGGTGTTTCTAGATATTTTAAGCTGTTAAGGTTGATCGTGTATACACGTGGTGAAAGAAGAAGGGTTCATGCCGTAAGGTAATACAAATTTTCTTAATGTTTCCTATCTTCATTTTTTGATGCCTGTAGTCTGAGTTTGAGTATTTATAGTAATGTACTATTGCTCAATCTGAAACAGGCATTTTGTTTGGGTTAGTTAGAGTTAAATACTCAGACCTGAGGAGGAATTTGATTCTGACTAATCATTGAATTTGGGCTGGTGCTATTCTCTTCTCTCATCGGCATTATGGCCGTGATTTTGCTTCTATGGTGATGTTAATATTACTTGAATTTTTTATTATTACACATTTCTAATATATATATTTACTATATATATATATATATATATATATATATATATATATATATATATATATATATATATATATATACATACATATATATATACATACATATATATATATATACATACATATATATATATATATATATATATATATATGCCTGTGTGTGTGTGTTTAAATAAAAGTGTTTGTTGACTATACCAAATACTTTGCACAGGAATATAAATTAATTGTAGTTGTGTAGTTTAGAAAACATCATATATGAAATCTTAATATGAAATAAGTTTCAGTTATATATATATTAAAATTGAGCGAGTTATATTTAATTGAAAATTGAGCGTTGTGAATGGAGACCATGTATCAAATTAGAAATGTAAATTTGTGACATATCACAAAAAAATATAAAATCTGGATAAAATACATAGGATACCCTGTGAGTACCACTGCTTTATATGATCTCTGTCTGTGTAATGTTTTATTTAGATGAATTTCTGATAAAAACAATTTTAACACATACAACATATTTCCGATCCAAACAATTTCTATCGTCAATTTTTTTAAGATCCTTATTTTCACTGTTGAAACAGCATTTCACATGGTACGGAAAGCGGCATAAGTCAGATTTAGTCCTTTATTATAATTCAGTTGATTGTAAAGATACAGATATGCGATATTTTTAAATGATGTTGTTGCATTAAAAATAAAAAAAAATTCTGATTGACCAAATATGTCCAAGGTGGTCGTATAAAAATTTAAAAAGTGTAACATTTTGAAAATTATTGAGAGGACTATTTCATTAATTTAGTCTTATTTCCTACCTTACTTTTAATATTTTTGCAACAATTTACACTGCCCACTTATCTCCAAAAGGTAGAGAATTAAAGCGCGATATATATATATATATATATATATATATATATATATATACAGGATGTGAAGTAAAGTCCTTATAGGCCAGAAACTTTGAAATGGTTAATTATAGACACATATTTCCAATTAGAAAAAATATGCATGTGATGTATTCGATATATTGTTCGATTTGTCTTGGATTCGACAAAGGGCCGTATAGTTATGAAAATACGACATCGCAATTTTTATACGGTCCCCGGGTCCTACCATTGCTATTTACAAAATTGAAGTCCTGTAGCTAACGAGTACACCAAAACAAATTCCTTGCTAAGTGACATACTCACTGAGATATGTAAGGGTAAATGTGATGACTTCACCACATTACCTACCCAAGTTAGGCCGCAAAAGCGCTCATTTAGGGGACTTTCTATGAAATGCACTAAGTTAAATAAAGATCCCGTGTGTTGGATAGAGAAAAAACATGGAAACCCTGAAAGAAATAAAGGGTGCAAAGTGCAATCTGTAAACACACGCGGAAGAAGCAAACTCAGAAAGATACAGTTATGAGCGAGGTGCATAGGTATAGTACAGGGGCTATGTCTTCAAGACGAGGCTAGCACGAAACGACATAGAAAAGAGACAGAAACATTTATTCATACACACACAAAATAGGCAGTCGGTGCTCGAGGTGGCTACCGTAGGCCATAATACAGGTGTGTATGCGATACAGAGTTTCACGTTGCACGCGACGCAGCATTGCAGGTGTAGCGCGGTTACAAGCTTCGGTAATGCGAAGGCGTAGATCCTGCAGAGTCGTCGCTTGGGTCCGATAGACCTGGTCTTTCAGATATCCCCACAGGAAGAAGTCCATTGGGGGTCAGGAAGGGTGATCGGGGAGGCCACTCTACACTACCACCATAACCAATGATCTGTGAGCCGGACGTTTCGGTTAAAATCCTTTGAACATGGTCTGTAGCAGCTCCAAATATCGGCGGCCCGTTAATGTTCTCGCATAGGACACAGGTCCTACCAGTCTTCTGTTCCAAATGCCACACTATCTGATGTTGGACCCGTCGTCCCCAAGATGGATTGTTATCCCACACAAGTGGTCATTGTGTCAATTTAGCACCCCGTATCGGGGGAATTGAGACTCGTCCGTCCAACGGATGTGGGTGACAAAGTTTGACTAGATGTGTAACGTATTTATAACATACTTGCACCAATTCAAGATCCCCTGGCAAAAGTGTCTGCATCGGAATACCATGGTACGGGTGAGCACCGACTTGGTGCAAAATTTGCCACACACTAGTTGATGTGAGACCACACACCCACTGACCTCTCTCGTACTGCAACGGGGGTGGGCCAGAATATACGCTACAACGTCCTGCGGTTGCACACGCAGACCTACATGGCGTAACCTGCCGGAGCGTGGACGACTGGTAACGCGACCAGTCCCCCACAGTCGCCGCACCGCATTCGTGATGGGCATCGCTGTCGAATGGGATCCAGCAGGAAAGCGTAGAGTATATTGTCGTGCAGCGTCTTGTGCATTACGGCCACATTGCTCGTATAGTAGCACCATCTCACAATATTCCTCATTCGAATACGTCGCCAAGTATTGCGTCTAACGGGCGCTTCACTTCCCCAACTACATTTCACTCCTGTCGCTCCCACTTTTTATGCTGGAGGTACGGTATCACGTGCAGTACACATGTCCTTATCATATGCGTTGCATGCCAGATGCGTATCGGATGCGTATTACGCCATTGGCTGCTTGACAAGAAATTTGAATTTCACGCTTGTTGCTTTCGGAATGTTTCGTCCGCTGCAGACGAACCTCGATATCATGAAAGGAACAGTTTTCTGTTTTATTACGTAGCAATGTATTTTCGTTATCGCAGTCGGATGGACAGATGGAGTGAGGAGATACATTTCGTTGGTCTCCCCCCCTCCTCCTCTCTGCGAACATCAGCCTTTTTGGTGCTACTTTCCTTATCTCAATTAAAATCTTTAAAACGCGTAACAGCGCAATAAAAGAACTGTTCCAGTTAGTAGCACTCATAAATGAACCTATGCACATCTAGCAACCTCTTTTTAGATTCAATGTAATCGACGTTTTTCAATTTCCAGTTGATCCCTTTAACATGCTTCAAGTTTCAATGTGCGATATCTCAGCGAATATGTCACTTAGAAGCATGGAATTTGTTTTGGTGTACACGTTAGCTACAGGACTTCAATTTTGTAAATATCAATGGTAGGACCCGGGCACCGTATAAAAATTGCTATGCTGTATTTTCATAACTATACGGCCCCTTGTTGAATCCAAGACATATCTAACATCTATACATCATATGCATACTTTTTCTAATTGGAAGTATGTGTCTATAATCAACCATTTCAAAATTGCTGGTCCTATGAGGACTTTACTTCACATCCTATATATACATATAGTATATATGAAAAATATTTTTGTTAAAAGTATGTAACTTTAGCCAGTTTTGTAGCAACGATATGAGCTCCCTTTTAATGGTGTTATTGGCATACACGTTTATTCATCTCTCATGTGACTCCCTTCTATATTAAGATTTTTCTTCTATAATTCCTGTTCATCCTGTTTACTTTATTATTAATTATGGTTATTCTGCTCCAACTCTAACTCCATGGGTGGGTTTCAGTGGAGAGCCCTTCTACTATTTGTTCCCCTCTGATTCCATGGTTTATTTTTTATTCTCCTTCTCCCAGATGTTCCTTTCATTCAGTCTCGACTGCTCGTCTTCATAGCACATGTATACACTATTCCTGCCTCGTGTTTCATGGTAATACATGATTTCTTAATAATTTTTCAACCTTTTCCTCTATTAATGCTTGTAGTCTGTGCTACGGTATTTATAGTAACTTACTATTGCCATATCTGAAACAAGCATTTGTTTGTTTTAATTAGGGTTAGATGCTCAGACCTGATGAGGAGTATGTTCTAATTACCTCCAAATTAAACCAGTGCTGTCCATTTTTTCTTTCGGCATGGTAGCCGTGGTTTAAATATTTTGGTGATATTATTGTTTTAATGTTTCGTAATGTTCTAATGTTCGGGTATATTCTTAAATACCATAGCGTTTTGTATACACCTGGCATATTCTCTGACAAAGAAATTACAATATTTTTTTATTTTAAACGATCACTATGATTATTTCTAAAACGAAGTCCTATTTCAAGGCAAGTAGAATGCAAACAAATTAAGCCGTTATTTTTTTCTCGTAAAATTATTTAGGTTTGGAGTCTGGAATATAAGTAATATGAATGAAATATTCATTGTTTTGCATTGAGAGGCGGATGATTTATATCTCGATCATGTCACTTAAAGAAAGTTCATTTTGTGTATCTAGAATTGTCTTTTTTATGAAGTTTTAAGTTTTCAGTTACTGTAGTACTGTGATTATTAAAAAAATATCAACGCTGAATGTATCACGTTTTAGAGATGTTTAAATAAATTTGCATTTCAGTTGGTAAGTGCTTCATAATCAATGCTTTATGCATGATTGTTCTTCCTGGTTTTAATTTTATTTTAGAAAATAGCTGTTATTTAATAGCTATGATAGAAAAAAATCAATTTTAATAGTAATTTATGTAATAATAAAACAGTAATTATGTAATATTAAGAATAAAAATTTTGGTATATTCTGTTACACGTTTAGAGACACTATGATTTCGGAATTCAAACCATGTTTGGTCTAATTGTAGAATCAGAAAAAGCAAAATAAATCAACTGCCAAGTCGCTATTCAAGCAATAAATGCTGCTGCAGAAAATGATCTTTTATGGGAAAAATTCATTCATGCACTTTACAATATAGAATAGACGTTGTATTTACTCAAAACTTTAGTTAGTAAGGTTTCTGTTTAATGCCAGGTGTATACAAAACGCTATGATATTTAAGAATACGCCCGATTTTTATCAAAATATAGTTGATAGAAATAATGTGTAATAGCACATCATAGATTTCCAAGTATTGATGGAAAATAATGGACGTTAAATTCTCTCGATCGGATAATTAGAACTCGAGATAATTATGGTATACAGGTTTTTCGTTAGCTCTTATGCATTTTATTTTATAATCTACTTAATTTTTCTCTTGAATGACTTTGAAATTTTGCTTTTACTTAATCAAAATATTATCAGTAGAGCGAGAAATCAGAATCAGCTGTCTTATGCATATTAATAGCTAGCATATTATTCATTTTTCGGAGGGGATGTTAAGCAAAATACTTGAAAATGAGTTTTCTGTAATTAACTGCCTCAGGGTCATAGATAGCGTGACACTTATTGCTATGCATAAACATTATTAGGTCCCAGAGGAAATACTCTTCCTTTTCCAAAATTTATCCATGGATAGTTTAAAAATTATTTATAAACGTACTCATATGATATCTTGTATAGAACTTTAAATAGGCTTGTAAATATATATTCATGCTTAAAGTGATACAAGCTATGTCTTTACCTTTGAAAAGTATTAGCATTGTAATCTGAGCACACAGTCGCTGATATATGAATTATGTAACAGTCGCTGATACTTAATTTAACAGCCACTGAAAAATAAATTATGTATTATCGTATTACGTTATTTCTGGTTCGTAATCTCAGTATGTTTGTTCTCAAAATTACTCTGTAAAAATAGAGGTAAGGACATTTTCTATACTGACAGAAATATCCCCTTCCTTGTTACATTGACGGATAATGACCTGATGAAGAAGGATCTATATTACTTTTGAAATTATTTGATACATTTAATCAACTATTTATGCTGTTACTAAATAAGCATCTTTATTTCCTGTGCTTGACGGATATGCCTCATTTAACTTGATGGAGAAGGATATTTTTCACTTTGGAGACTTTTTAATACATGTAATCAACTGTTTATGCTGTTACTAAATAAGCATCTTTATTTCCTGTGCTTGACGGATATGCCTCATTTAACCTGATGAAGAAGAATCTATTTTACTTTTGAAATTGTTTGATATATTTAATCAACTGTTTATGCTATTACCAAATAAGCATCTTTATATTCCGTGAATCATTAAAGGGTTTCAAAAAAATAACAACCCCATAAGTTAAACTAAAATTTCGTGTTACATATAAATCATCAGGTTTCAATTTTTTTCCTTGTAAAATTCATTCTTTTCGGGGGTTTACTAAAATCAACAGTTGACCAAAATATTGGATTGAAATTATGTATTGTAACTTAAGATCTGTTATGTACTCTAGCACCTGATTAGCTACAGCTTTCCGTCCATGTAAGGATATTCCTTTGAATTCCCTCTCATTTTCTTAAGAAGCAAAGACAGGCTGCCACAAAAAGTGCTTCTAGTAGCAACCACAAAGATGCTAATTAGAGATGTGGATCGGGAAATTTTCCCTGGAAATTTTTCGGAAAATTTTTCTCTATACTTATCCGGAAAATTTCCCATTCTATTCTTACTTTTTAATTAATTTATAATTGGAATGTGATATTATTTCCAAACTGTTTTTCTGAAACACAAGTAGCTTTACAAAAAGTGTTTGATCCTTGAATTTTCTAATTTTGAAAAAGGAAATGAAGTAATATGGGGGGCAAATGTGCGTATGCTAACTTTATATTATAGAAACAGAATGGATAACAACCAAAATGGAACAAGTGATATTTTACTGATTCTAAACAAAAAGCAAATAAAGTTTTAAGAAGCCTATTCTTTCAGTATTGAGTTCACCAAAATTTATAACGATATTAAAAAAATGGAATGTTTTCACAATTTCTGCTGAGTTTAGAGTACTTTAATAGCATTAATGTATGTTTAACTCCTCTTGTAAATTGTCTCTTATTTTACATGATACTCACTTGTTCAATTACAAGCAGGTATTTTTTAAACACAGTTTAATATTATATAAATTAATTTATTTTTAAAAGGGCTTAATTACAAGCATTTGTAAAAGATATTTTTGTCGTATAATATGTTTATATATTCAATAATTTATTTTTATACTTATAATAAACTAGTAAGTTATGTTGTTATTTAAGAATATGATAGAACATTTCCCTTTGAATTGTCACTAGGTAAGCCAGCGGCTCTACCGTGCTGAAAACACCGGTTCCCGATAGATCACCGAAGTTAAGCAGCATCGGGAGCGGATAGTACTTGGGTGGGTGACCACCTGGGAACACCGTGTGCTGTTGGCTCATTTAAGTCGACGTGGTGGCCGAACGGTCGAGGCGAGCGTTTCCAGCGATCGATCGGCCGTCACGTTGTGGGTTCGAATCCCACGTAAGACATGGATGTTGTGGGCGCAGTGTGTTCCGCCCTCCTCTGGTACGCCTGGGGCAACGTCCTAGGACGGCAAAATGGTTCACGATTTCGTCCGTACATAGGGCAAACGACTTAATTCGACGTAGAGTCTAGTGCCTGGCCATTGGAAAAAAAATCACTAGGTATGGAAAAAAAAATGCTATATATTATTTAATTCATTTTTCAATTATAAACAGTTTTTAATTTTTTTTTAGAATATTATAATTTATAATCTACTTTTTATACCTATAATAAACAAATTATTTATGATTCTGATAAGGTTTAACAATTTTTAATTATTCCTCACGCTTTCTCTTTAATTTCGTTCATACAATGCCTTAAAATTGAGGGAATTTTGAAGATAAAACAAACATTATTATATATAAAATAGAACTTTTTAGAAGTTTTCAAAAGCAAGTGTATTTAAGGAAAATAATAAATTGCAGCTGATACTGCAGTATACAGGTATAAGCAATTTTCATGTATGGAATTTTTTAAACATTTCTAGATTTAAACCTATGTTTAGATTTGTTATATGATATATGTTTGACTGTGGCCGTAATAAAAGAATTAATACTTTTCACTGAACTTCATACTGTCACTGAACATATTATTCCAGCTGAAATATAATATAGAGAAAGAATTTTCGTAGTTGAAAATTTTTCGGGAAATCCACATCTATAATTTTAATATTTAGGTTATCCGAGTTTATTTAAGCTTAAATAACAATTTGCTAAAAGCCCAAAATAATCAAGTTCCTATTGGACTCTGCCAAAGTAGCTTCAGCTACACAAATCTAATCATGTAAGAAATCCCATTTTAATAAGTATTTTTCCATTAGCATGAAGTTAATTATACGAGCTACTGTTATAAAAGTATAATTTCCAATTCAAAGTGAATTCAGTGTTTAGTTACTTCATAAACAAATGAATTAAACATTATGAAAAAATGTTTAATTCAACTGATTAATTTTTTTATATCTGAAGAATTTTCCAGGAATATCCTTTTTGTATAGGCCCAGCAGCATACCCGTTCTTCGAACGGAGTATATAATATAAAGAAACTTAAAATTCACAATCATGTGCAAATTTTTATAGTATACTAAATGATATTTTTAATCAAAATATTCTGTTAAAATATTTAATATAATACTCATAAAAAGAAATTTAAGAATAGCAGTTCTCGCTATACAAAATTATCTGCACTGGCAGTTCTGAAGAATAAAACATCCTGGACCCCTTATGTAAGCAAATTTACAAAAAAATCTGGAATTGAATTAATATATGCAAAATAAAAGCGTTAAAATTGTATGGAACCCGTACTAATAATATACGCGGATATTAGAAGATATAACCTGTATTAGTAGATTACGTGTAGAAATTGAAAATATCAATAAACCCGTAATCTTTAAATCTGAAGACAGTCATTTATTCCAATACATGTCAAAATGAAAACAGTGCTAAAATTATATGGGAAGATATACCCGTAGTACTTATAATGTCGTAGATTAGAAGTTATGTCCGATTATTAGTAGAAGATTACCCGTATTACAATATGAGTCTCAAATATCTTTGCTAAAATACAACAGACAACGTATTAAATTTAAAATATCAATAATCTCCTTAATCTTCATACCAGAAGACCGTACTTGATTCTAATATATATGCCAATATATGTCAAAATATATGCCAATATACCTGTACTACATATATTCTCGTAGGTTAGAAGATATACCCGTGCATTCCTAGAAGATTACTCGTACATCGTACAATATGTGAGTGTTAGCAAGTTTTGCTGCAATAAAACAATGGCGTAATAACTTAAAAATATCGATCATCTCTGAATCAATAATCCCACAAAATATCAACAATAATAATGTTTAAACCTGAAGACCGTAATTGATATTATCTAGTCAAAAATGAAATGGCAGTGGAATTTATTTTATATGCATATCTTCATTATTCAAATCGGAAAAGTTTTAATAAAAATCATCTGCCGCTTAAACACATTGGATTTAAATCCGTTCCTAAGCAACATGATATCATTTGCTTCAAATAAATTGGTGGAAAAATGTCGTCTAAATAATACTATCTCTATGGAACATTTGGCGATAATTTCGTCAATTTAGCGACATTTTAAAGAATCGCAAAATTTATCGCCATGTGGGACTATAAATCTGACAGTCTCACATGGCGACAAATTGACGAAATATCATCACAATACTATCCCCTAACAAAACACAATTAATTTATTTAGCGCAATTTTATCAATTTCAAGATATTTTTATGGATCTGAAAACATTTTTATTAATTTGGTGACATTTAAACAATTCGCTAAATATATTACTAAGTACGACGGTTAGTATGGCAGATAAATGATAACGAAACATCATTTCAGTACTCTCTTCTAACAAAACAAAATAAATATCAATAATATACGTCGTTTTTATCAATTTGTCGACATTTCCTTCAATTTGGCAAAGTTTAAGAAAAGTTGAAAAATTAGCGATATCCCTCTAAATTCGTAGCTTTGAATTTGCAGATCTGAATGAAACATCCTGATCCCGTTCCTATATACTAAATGAAAACACTACAATTGTATTACCCGTTCTACTCTTTTTGTGTTTCAACAATCGGCTAAAAGAATTTATTCGCTAAACACAATATGTGAGTTTAGTAGCTAAACACAATATAAGCTTGAAAACTCTTTGCCAAAATAAATGAAAGTGATGTACGCAGTCAGCAATTAATATAATTAAAAGAAAAATGAAACTGTTCATTCATTAGATATAATTTTATATGTATTTATTTATTATTCAAATCGAAAAAATAATAATAAAAACATTAACAAACACATTTAATTTAATTGCGTTGCCAAGCAACATGATATATCCTCATAAAATGGTAAAATTAATTAACGATTTTGATTTCTTAATACTTTTCATTGTTGCGTAAAAGCTTGTGGAAAATAAACCATGGAGATAGATTTTCCATTTAAATTCATGTTTCAAACAATTCATAATTTCATATATTGCATAATTTGCCCAAAGAATCTCCTCCAAACTCAGAAATAAAGTTTTATTTCACTTTGACGTTTTAAACAAACGATTTTCATCCTTTCTGTTTGGATAAACCACGGAGTTAGAGAGTAGAACCCCTAGGAAAAAGTTCCGTTTCTCATCAATATCTCGTCAACCCTTGGTCTTAGAAACTGGAAACTTGGACAAAATTTATGGTAGTCTATTTCAAGGCTATCTACAAAATTTTGTAAAATTCGGTTTAGCCGTTCTCCCGTGATGATGAGACAAATGAAAATTACTTTTTTACTAATTTTTCGAGAACCACTGGTCGTAGAAACTCAAAACACGGACTGCATTTTATGCGCCTGCTTTCGCGCTCGTCGTCAGTTCTACCGTGGATATTAGAAGGAATGGATTGTTTCATAAATCAGGAGAAGGCTGAGATGCATTTCATGTACGAAGCTGTGGAGGGGAATGCGAGGAAAACCCCAAATCTGTATGTGGTTCCTACACAACTGAGAGCCACCCCATATGAATTTGGGGTTTAATCGCATTCCCATCCGCAGCTCCGTACATGAAATGCATGTCGGCATTTTGATTCGTGAAACAATCCATCCCTTCTGAAATTCACGGTAGAACTGACGACGAGTGCGACAACTGCATTCACTGGACAGCACCATCTAGCGCTTAACCGCATGCGTTACGAACATGCATTGCATGTTAAAAAGTGCTTATTTTGATGTGTTCTATCACACCTTAAATTTTTTTTTCCGGCCACCCAATTTGTTACTCTAAGTCTTCGGACGAGTCGGTTGGTCTGGGCTTTCGACACCTTAAAATTTTGTCCCATCGTTTTAAATCACCCAGTATGCTTATTAAAATGAAATCAGTGGTAGCAAAAAATAAAATATATCTTTCCTGTAATCTTGGCACCTTGTAATCTTGACATCATGCAGGATCAAATTTCTTTGAATATACCATAGACCATGTTTAGTAAATATTCAACTAACAGCAAGTGACGCATTAGTTTGTGGAGACATAAAAGCAGTAAGGGACATCAGCTCTGTATGGGACTCTTAGTTCATAATTGGCGACATGTAAGCACCATCTTAGTGTTTAAAACAAGAAAGATCAATCATGCATAAAGCATTGATTACGAAACACATTCCAGCTGCAATACTATTTTATTTAAACATCTCTAAAATGCGATACATTCAGCGGTAATATTTTTAAAATTATGACAATACTACAATAATTTATTATATTTGAACACTTAAAACTTCATCGAAAAAAAATGAACTTTATTCAAATGACGTCATAGAAATATAAATCGCCTGGCTCTCTATGAAAAAGCAGTAAATATTTCATTCATACACTTTTTTCTATTCCTTTCATTCATCACAGTACTACAATAATTTATTTTACTTAAAAACTTAAACCATGGAGGTAAAAGTAATTTAAATCTATCCTTAAAACTTCATGGAAAAAGTCTGTTATAAAATCGTCTGAGTCTCTGTAAAATCAATGAATGTTTCATACATATCAGCTATATTGCAGACAACAGAGCTAAATAATTTTACAGTAAAGAAATTCAGCAATTGTTATACAACTTATTTTACAGCTTCATGTATTTATTTTGTCCATAAGTAAAAATTAAGCTTTGTAGTAGAAATAATCGAAGTTTGATGATCATTTAGATTCAAATATATTGTATGCGTTGTTTCAGAATACAGATGCACAGAAATTAAGCAAAAATAAAGAGATTTTAGGAGGGATACATCACTAAATATAAATTAAAAATAACTTTAAAAATCACGATTTTGACGCAAGATGGATGTCATAATTTATTTTGAAGTGTGTCATGTGATCTTATCATATGATATTGGCGTACTTATTATTTTAATTTTTATTAAGAAAACTACCGAATATATTTTGCTGAATTTTTTTATAATGTTTATGGGATAATTTGAATATTTTCTAAAACTTCCGAAGAAATATCCGAATTTTAAATTCGTTTAAAAAACGTTTGAAAAATTAGATCCCGTAGGGTTCAATGCATTTCATTTTTTCAACCCGGGTTTAATCCAAAACTAATTGGGTGGTATTATTCATTTATATTCTCATAGGTCCCACAGACAGTCTGGACAACATTTTAAAATTTCCATTTAATAAAGTCATTTTTACGGCAGTTATCGTGCTAAAGGACAGACAGACAGACAGAGAATTGTTTTTGTTCATATTGTTGGTTCGACACATTGGTTCACATTGGAGTTTGAATACTTGACTTTTCAATTGTTCTGTTTTCTTTGGAGTAATTAACAACAGTTGAGTTACAAAGTTATAAACATTTTTCAACTATGTTGTAAAGTGTTGAAAAGCATTTTAATTAAAAAGATGTCAAAATATTTAACTAATTTAAAATTTTAGATCTAAGAAAACGCATATAGAATTTAATTTATTTTACAGTAAGCAAGATGTTTTAAAATATAACTACTACTATATTTAACAATGCTTTATATACTAAATTAAAAAAATAATGATTTAAGTAGCGTTTAAATTACTCAAAAGAAAATAGAACGATTGAAAAGGTAAGTATTCAAACTCCAATGTGAACCAATGTGTCGAACCAAAATGTGAACAAAAGCATTTTAAAAATTTAAATTTTGAAATTTATAAATGTTTGTAGGCAATTGAATCAGTAATTTCCAGGTGGTCAGACAACACTCTATTAAGTTATTAATCTCTCTACACTCTCTACACTCTATTAAGTTACTACGAACTCTACATTTGCTTCGATCAGATTTCCAATCGATGTACATCTTCTAATCCTTTTAGACCTTCTCCCAATATATATATATATATATATATATATATATATATATATATATATATATATATATATATATATATATATATATATATATATATATATATATATATATATATATATATATATATATATATATATATATATATATATATACATATATATATATATATATATATATATATATATATATATAAGGCATCAGTAGCTAAATTAACTGCTATTTTTACAGAACAATAGTTTATCGTAATTTTTTCAATTAAAATTATCCATTGTTAAGTTCATAACTTTAATGACCAATTTTTACGAATAAATTTAGTACAGGAAACAAAGATCAAGGAACACCAAGCTGGCACACAATTCATGAATAGAGGGATGAACCTGTCAGAAGATAGGGGATTAAGTCAAGGACTTTCCAAAATCAGGCTATTAGTGAGGAAAAAAGGAACCTGTTTGTTATAAAGTTCTAGGCCCTTGTGGGTTATTCTGAGAAACTGTAGGAGGGCACTATAATGGAGGTCACCTATGCACGGTTATAAGGTGGGAGATCGGTTGGAGATGGCCAGACCCAAAGATCATATATTTTTGAGCTTCAGAGCGTGTAACCCGCGAGAAATTGCTAACTAAAGAGACTGAAAAAAACAGGTGAGTCATGATTCATGTTACGAAATGAGATAAATATTGTTATTAAAGCCTAGATACAACAATAGAAATGGAGAAACTTTAAGACTTTTTTCCTGTTACGACGCGTCTATGCGAATCTGCAATTTTCACATTATTTTTCACATTAATTTATTTTATTAATTTTCATATTGCACTATCAGTCATTGAGAAATGAGCTACTAATAATAATTAATACTAATAATAATTAATACTCAATAATAAATGTATTGTTGTTTTTATTGATGACCAAAATGTAGTTGGTGGTATACTAAGTTTTGCCATACTATACTACAAAGTTTTCGTTGAAACCTGTTTCTCAGGATCTGCTATAGACAGAGATTGCATGATATTAGATATATATTTAACAATAAATTCCGGAGGAGGTAGAGATTTACTAAATGTTTTTACTTCAGGTTCTTTTCCATTTTTGATTCAAAAATTTTCATTTTACCTAGCATTTTCTAGGTCAAGGGGCTTAGCAACAAGAACAACTAGCTCTTTTAGAGATATTTCTTCGGATCTGATCAACCAGAAAATCAATAGACGCCCAACGTTTATCAATTAAAATAATCTTACGTATTTAATTCGATTTGCTCAATTTGTCCGAAAGGCAGCATTTCTGCAGTCTCACACACAGAGATTCATAATCTTGGCCCCAATCCAATATTTTTCATTACATATACATATTTTCACATTACATATGTATTGTAGATGAAGTAAAAATGTGAAACATGTCATACAATGCTTAACAAACAAAAAAACATAATTTACAATTTATATGCCTTAATCAACTTTTAAAAGAAATTAAGATCACCTCGCCCGGTCCCTACACCCACAGCTCGCTGACGCTGGCAAACTCCTGGAATTCAAGAGATCTGCCCTCTGTTCTCTATTGCGCACTAACCACCAGAGATCTCTGAACGAGTGCTTTTTTCACTGTTGCTACACAGCCGTGATAGCCTAGAGGCTCTGTCCCCTTCTCGATGACGTCCATCAACCCCCGTAACTCGCTTTAAGGGAGGCTTCACCTCCTACTCGCTGAAGTTTAATGAGTCTTTGATATTGTTATTATTGATTGTCTTTGTTTACTGTGTAAGGAATATATTCTTCTGTTGTAAACTTCAAAATTTTTAAATAAATCTCCCGGTCGTCCAAGTACTGCTATAAACCTTCAGATGAGTTAGACAGTCTAAGTAGCTAACAAAAGCGGCCGCAAGTTGCAGGCGCCGTAACTGCTTTACAGTAAAAGCTCAATAAAACAATATTGGACCAATAGCGTTATACTTCAGGGAAGGATTAATATAATGATATTTCATAAAAAAGTGATTGAAAAGTAGATTGTTGAAAGTAACTTCGATTGCATACTACGACATTACTGTAATTAATATTTAAACAACGTGTATGGCTTACTAGAACATCCTGTGAGTCGTAAACTCAAACAATTAGTAGGGTCAAAATAACTGTTCTACTAAAATTAACATAGCTAAATACATTAAACAACCAACTTAACAAGATTCTTATAAAATTCCTTGTGTAAAAAGCGAAAATTATAAAGTTTTGACTGTCGAAAAAGAAATATTCATATTTTTTTTATCTATGCTGCTCTTCATAAGAAAAAAGCTTCACTAATTAACTGGAAATTCTTTTAATTTCCTTCACAACAGGAAAAAAAGATGAATATTTTTTCATGCTAAAGTTTGTAAACTTGCGAAATAGATAATAAATAAAGGAACTGTGCAAAAGAATTTAGTAAAACTTCGCATTTACTCAATAAAAATGTAATTAATTTTTTATTACCTTCCTAATTAGATAATTTTTTCAACATTTTTATATGCAGCACAATATTTCGTTAGTTGTTTAGAGTATATGTTTAGAATAATTTATTTATTCCAGCGATACATTTGTTTCTAATTAAGTACAACTTTGCCATAAATTGTCGCTTCGCTTCTTTAATACTCATAAAACATTTTACTTTTTATCCAGTTTTTATCGCAAAAATATCAAACTGAACTATTAACTGGTTTAACTGCACGTGTTTAAAGTCAAACTTCACTCACATAAAAACTATAATGATTAACAAGATAAGCATAAATATTTCTGAAACGTAAAGTTATGCAGTTTTTCTCGTAAATGAACTTGGGCGATTGATTTTTTTTTGTCCAGATAAGTGTTCTACCAACAGAACTTCCTTGCTGTAAAACAACTTAACATGGTTTTTGTTCTACTAGCCTCGATCTTCCAGATCTTGATATTTCTTGATCTCATCATATAGACATATTTCCAAATTGCTATAATCCCATTCTGTGCATATATATTGTTACGAATATGTAAAATACCCTCACCGGAGTCTCTTTTGCAAATCAAACGAAAGAAACACCCACACATGCCTTCTTTCCTACTATATGAATATAAGGTTACTATATGTTGAAGTTCGGATTGTGATTGTCAGAGGCGTCGATTTATCATCATATTGTTGACATTTGATTGAAAGTTTGAGAAACACCTTGAAATAACGAATATTCTACGAGATATGAGAAAATTCTAGAATTTTTCACAGAAAGTATATAAAAAGAGTCATCACTCAGTTGGAGAGGATTGACGTGATACGAGCTACATTAAACTGTGATATACGTCAATGTTTTGAGAATAGACGCGGTCGTTTTGTAAAATTAAATAAATCGTTGTTTCGAGAATCGTATCTGTTGTTTTGTGAAATTAGTGGAGAATTTAGGTGCTATTTTACTGTATATCGTTCCTGTTTGCGTTCTGCTTGTGAATAGACATGTTAAGTATTCAGAAACATGGACTCATTATTGTATGCCACTTCTAACACCAATTTGTAATGACGTATGCTCTGGAATCGTGGGTGTACGCTCAGGATGCAAGGATGAGTTCAAATTTCTGAATGCTCTTCAATAGTACCTTCGTCAGTTTAGGCTGTACAATTCACCCTTCATCAGTGAGTCTCACTATCTGTATAATATGGATAATCAAAACTGTCAAATGTTTGAATTCATCCACCAGTAAATATATTTTTAACGGAACCGCTTAGTTCATTAAAAATATTAGAAATAAAATGCCACAAACACTCTTATTAATATTTAAATAATCAATCAAGTATTACCTTGATTATATTCAGCAATTAATTGGATCTGTATGGATATACAAGAATAATAAGCACACTATAAGACGAGATAAAGTTACAAAAGATTGCCCAGATCCGATAACCATAAAGTTAAAAAAAGTTTCCTCCTATCCACTGCGCGCTATCACATGCCAGCACACACTCATCCCATCTACTGCGTACTATTACATGCCATCACACACTTTCCATTCACTACGCGCTATCACATGCCAGCACACACTCCTCCCTTCCACTGCGCGCTATCACATGCTCACACTCTTCTCATCATTATTATTATTATTTATTATACGCTCCAAAACTACTCAAACGCACAATACTATACCATCCGCTAACATATCGCAATTAATCTACGCTCCTTTAAACCGCCTAACTCAACTATGTTACGTAAATTAGCATTTCTTACGTATTTAAACTTTATAAGGCTAGTATGAACCATTCTCAAGATATTGATCGTGTCTCTAATAAATTTATAAAAAATATTACATAAAATTACTAAAGTATTAACCATAGAGAAATATATTCACTTTTCATGCAATGGTATGCGAAAAATTTGCTAACGTCGTTCTTGTGGATTTAGTTCATTCCATTCACGAGAAAAGATACCTGTGTAATATTTCTGTGTTTTTATCTAACAAATCACAAATAGTTATTGATATACAAGAAAAATTATTCCCTTTATCTGTATTTAACGCTTGGTAATAAATTTTTCCAAATATATCACCAACTTGACGATATTTCTGCCCAGATTGACAAAAATATAGTTGAAATTGTAAATATGACGTCAATTTAAGAAAAATGACCCCAAATTGATGAGTTAATTATTAAAGTATTTTAATATATATATTACATTGCTTATTGTAGTATTGTACTATATTGCTTATTAATTTCAATATTGATAATTGTCAATTTTAAGTTGGACAAACTATAAGTTAATTGGATATTTCGAAATAGTTTTATATGTTGTTATCTGGAAAAGCGCCAAATGTACAACTCAAAGTTAAAAACATTCCCCCGTTAATAATATACATTATACTGACGCAGTGGTCGAGTGTTCAAGGCGAGCGTTTTCACAGCAATCGCTCGACCGCCACGTTGTGGGTTCGAATCCCACGTAAGGCATGGATATTTGTGGGCACTGTGTGTTTCGCCCCCCCCCCCGCTGGTGCGCTTGGGGCAACGTCCTAGGATGGCTAAATGGTTCACGTTCTGGTCACTGACAAGGGCGAATGATGAAAGTCAAATGCCTGGTAAAAAAAAATATATATATATATATATATATATATTATACACCATTTGTCCACTTTCAAAAAAGTAAATTGATTGCGTTATATCGGATAAGTTATGTGTTGCCCACATCAGATATTATGTATGTTACCAGAATAGTATGTCAGCTGTTTTGATAAAGATAAAATGAAACAAAAGAAGAGAAAAACATTTTTGTTCTCAATATTAGAAACTATGTATTCTCATTGATCTTTCTGCGCTACATTTTACGTTATGGACCAGTTCATTATTGCATGATATTCTCAATGCATTTATAATCCATATAGTATTCTTAACACAACTGTTATAATCGTCTTCATGATATATGTCTTTATCTTCAAAAAGAAAATCGTATTAATTAACAAATTGAGAGAAAATGGATTTACATTTTTTTTTAATTGTGTTCACTGGTTTTAATTTTTTTGCTGTATTATATTTACTTTAAACACGAATATTTTATTACATTTTTTAATTCAAATGATCAGTTTTCTGACTTTTATTAATTTTAAGGAGGTGAGTGTGCATTTATTATACTACAGCAGTTGAATTACTAATTACACTCACTGTAAAATCAGTTGTCATCAAATAAAAGAAGCGCCTAAACAATTTATTTGAATAAAAGATTTATTATATAAAAATCCCTACTTCTTTAGAAATAAATTTCTACTCCAAATACCGTGAATACTTCTAATTTATAATTGGAAAAGTTTTATTTGCTGAAGAGTTAATTAAATATTTTTATAATTATTTTCTAAAAAATATTTGTATTTGCACATACGACAAAATTATAAATAAATAAGTTCATCAAAACTTTTTTAATTACGTAAGTCCAATCTCAGGAAAATTGTATTGAATAGAAAGATAGACATCACTAATGTGATACAACTTGTAAATGCCTACGTTAAATTACGTGCACATCGTTTTGAAAAGGAACAACACCGCAAAATCATCTATATACAGGGTTTTGAAAAAGGTATATGTGCCTTCTATAAGTTTTAAACTGTTTTATGGAGGATATCTTATAGTAATGAAGATTAAGAGGAGTGAGTGTGTGCGAGAATTTTATGAGCCTCAGCGGATGGAAGTTTTTTGCTTGACTTTATACTCTCAGACATATGACTTGCCTAGCATCTAGTGTGTAATGTATAAAAAGATAAATTTCAACACAGGCTTCTAGTTTTATTTTCCCCTGAATCACGAGATGAATTTTGTCAATTTTTAACACTTTACAACAAAGTTGAAAAGTTTTTATGACTTTGTTCATTCTGTCTGTCTGTCTGTCTGTCTGTCTGTCCGTTAGCACGATAACTGCCGTAAAAATGACTTAATCAAAATGAAATTTTAGTATGTTGTTCAGACGGTCTGTAGGACCTATGGGAATATAAATGAATAATATCACCCAATTAGATTAGCTTTGGATTGAACCCGGGTTGAAAAAATGAAATACATTGAGCCCTGTGGGACCTAATTTTTCAAGCATTTTTTAAGCGGATTTAAAATTCACAAATTGCTTCGAAAATATTAGGCAATATTCAAATTGTTCCATAAAATATATAAAAAAAATTCAACGAAATATATTCAGTAGTTTTCTAAATAAAAATTAAACTAATAATAACACCTCTTATATGAAGCGATCCCGTGACCATTATATGAAACGATCACGTGCCATACTTCAAAATGATATATGGCATCCATCTTGTCTCAAAATCATGATTTTTAAAGTTCTTTTTAATTCATATTGAGTGTTGTATCCGTCCTAAAACTACTTTATTTTTGCCTAAATTCTGTGCATCTACATACTGAAACAACGTAATGACAATATATTTGTGTTTAAATGCTCATCCCAAATTTGATTATTTCTACAACTAAGCCTATTTTTCACCTATGTAAAATGTAAACAGCAAAATATGTAGAATGACTTGTATTAGAATTGCTGTAATTCTTTAACACAAAATCATTTAGTCCATGGAGTCTGCTTAGCTGATATGAATGAAATATTCATTGATTTTAGAAAGAGAAGGACAATATTTTTCGAAGAAGTTTTACGCATATAGTTTAATTACTTGTAGCTTCATGGTCTTACTTTTTAAATAAAATAAATTATTACAGTATTGTGATGAATGACATGAATGGGGGAATTATTTATGAATGAAATGTTGCTTTTATAGAGAGAGCCAGGCGTGTTATTTTTTCTATGACGTCATTTGAATGGATTTCAGTTGTTTTCGATGAAGTTTTCAAATATAATAAATTATCGTAGTATTATGACAATTCTAAAATTATTACCGAGGAATGTATCACATTTTAGAGATGTTTAAACCAGGCAATTTATACTTCAATGCCGTCATTTGAATGAAGTTAATTTTTTTTATGAAGGTTTAAGGTTTCAAATATAATAAATTAATGTAGTATTGTGATAAGTTTTAAAATATTACCGAGGAATGTATTGCATTTTAGACATGTTTAAATAAAATTGCATGAAGTTGGAAAGTGTTTCATAATCAATGCTTTAAGCATGATTGATCTTTCTTGTTTTTTTTCAAGCAATGCATCCAGGGAATATCCCGGTGTAAATTAAAGCACTTTTACAACGAAATGCGAAATAACTAGATTTAGAAACTTATTTCTGTCTGTCTGTCTGTCTATCTATATATATGCCTATCATGACCCATTGTAAATCGAGAGCGGGTAAAGGTTTAATACATATTTATTAAATCTAATAAGGAGCATAATTTACTGTAAAAATATATCCGATCTTGTACCGCTTTGTATAAATAGGAAAATTTCAAAATACGCCACCAAACTAAATATCTCTTGAATTACTCCATCTAATTTGGTGAAACATTTTTTAAGCAATGAGAATAAATTCAGGGAATCTTTCATTGTAAGGGGTCTTTTTCTACACCTTCTCGCGGAAGAACGAAAATTTAAATGTCTGTTTTATCAGCCTTAGTGCAGTAGAAATAGTATTAGAGGTGGAACTAATTGCAACAAAAATTATACTTGTTGTAAATGGTAGGTAACACGCTCTTAATCAACATACTAAAAATATACATCCGTACAGTCGCGCAAAATGCGTTTTTTTGCCACCATCTTAAAAAAACATAAAAAATTTTTAAAAATCATAAAAAATCATGTGTGGTATCAAATTACAGGAAATTTCATGCTGAAGGAGAATATGATATTGATTTTTAAAAGTAAAATGTTTACAAAGATGAAGTAGGGAGGAAAACGATGAAAAAATTATGCCTTCATAGCCCTGTATTTACACCTTAAATGCTTAAATTATACTACATTACATTACACCTATACCTGATGCTGTGAGACTAATTTTGATTTTCTTTATTATCTGTTTCAGGTAGGAAATCTTTGTTTTGAGTGAAGAAATCATCATAAGAAAAATGGAAGAAGAAACTTGTTTTTGTGTTCCAATGTGCTTTGTGACGATACTCCCTATGGACAGGAAAGGCTTGAAGGGAATTATCAGCGCGAGCAAATAAAGTGATGACAAAATTCATGAACTTTTCACTCCTATACCTACTGGTGCTGTTAAAGTACATACTGAATATCGAAGTATATACGAAGATGTAACACTGAATATATCGCAAATGGATATTCCTTCGACCAGTTCGAGAACGCTACGAGGAAGTGTTGGATCATTCAATTTCAAAGAGAATTGTTTGTGCTATAGCCAGATTATTGCGGATTGTAAAAAGCGTAAAGAAATGGCAGTCTTTCCTGTGCGTACTTTCCAGTTTTGCGAGACAATTTTGAAACTATGCAGTACTAGAAGTGATTTATGGGCAGCAAATGTAGGATGCTTTCAGTTATAGATTTACCTGCTGCAGAAGCTCGATATCATAAAACGTGCAGTGTCAATTTTAGGAGCCGAAAACCCATTTCTGTGAAGTATACTCCTGAAGGTAGTGAAGGATTGCTCACATCAGTAGGCCTTCCGGTTGACACTGATAGTTCTGATGTTTTTGTAAAGACATGTGAGTGGTTTCAAGAAAACTGTGAATAGCCAATATCTGTCGGTGACTTAGTGGGCAAAATGCGTAGTTTTTTACCAGAGGGAAGTGACCCTTACATTTCTAGACATTTGAAGAAAATTGCAAGACTGGTTTAGAGACAACATCATAATATCAGGCACAGATGGGAAATGTAAATGATAACATTTGGAAAAACTGTATCCAACATAATCTTGGACTATCACAATCAAAAAAGACTTGATAACCCTGATTAAGAAAATTTAGATTAATCGAGTCTGCAGCAAAACTGATCAGAACTGAAATAAATTTGTTGTACAAAAATAAGTACTTTTTTCCTAGTGCATCAAATATTGCATCCGTTGAAGAAAACAAGACATATTTACCCCCTGTTTTACTAACTGTTTTGGTTATTCTATTCGGTGGCAAACGCAAAGAACTGAAGCTGGTTACGATAGGTCAGGCTGAAACGCAAGTTGCAGGCTTCGTTCTCTAATATGCCCAATTCCTCTTGTTGTAGGCATACAGATTCACAGAGATTTTGGGTCTCTTTTCCTAAATGATTAACTTTGCAGCCTTGGATTCAGTGTGTCTTATGATGAAGTGCAGAAATACATACACTTTTCTGTAATGGATGAAGTAACCAAAGCGTTGTACCATCAGGCTACTTCTCTCAATGGATCTCTGACAATGTAGACCATAATATAGCAACAATAGACATCTTTCATAACATCTTTCATGGGATGGGGGTTATAATGTGCGCATCAGCAGCATATTTTAACACCTGTTTATTGCTCACACAAAATAAAACGACTCAAATCCTGCCCTCTAGCACATGACATTATAAAGAAAGTAAAAATTCCCCTCCACTACATTCAATCTCCTAGCTCAACAGCCATGAATAAACTGAAATTTCAAAATGTATTCTATGAACCAATTCAAACTAATCTCCTCGATGTATGTTCTTTGGAGTACAAGTTGGTTATTTAAAACACCTCAACTAAGATGGTTATGATACATGCAAACTGCTGTAGAAAGTGAGCACAGTGGTGTAACAGTAACTTCTTTTCTACCAATACTTGATCTGAATCCAATTTCTTACAGCTGTGTATACACCACACTTATGTTCATAAGTAATGAAGCAGAAAGATTTAATGTGAAAACTCCTATTGTAACCTTTGATCAGTGCTTGTGGATTAAGTCAATGGAAGTTATATGCGCTGATCACAAAGGATAACTTGATAATGTGGTAAACCGGCTGGGTGGGTTTCATACACTAATGTCTTTTCTTGGGGCTATTGGGGGACTGATGACTGGCTCGGCCATAGAAGAAGCTTTGCAGACAGTGTATGCTGAAAATTCAGTACCCCACATGTTAAAAGTTAAAGCATATTCACGTGCTCTTCGAGGATATTTTCTAATTTCTTCAGCTCTGATTGCTTTAATTGTAGCAGATGTATTGAAGTGCAGCCTACCAGCAGATTTGAGCGAGATCGCATCAGAAAGTGAATGCATTACCGGTGATGCAATGGAAGTGGAGACAAATGATGATGATCTTAATCTTTAAAAATGTATTCAACTTTTCAAAAACGTGTTCAGAGGTGATATCAAAGCAGAGGGAGTTCATTTCTCAAAACAGAGGTGATATCAAAGCAGAGGAATTATGTCAACAGAAGGTATTGAAAAGGGACAATAGTTTTGATGGGTATGAAAAACTAAATATAAAAGATATGGAGCACATATTGCGCATGAACCAGTCGTCTGTTGTAGTAGTCTTTGATGAAAATTCGCCTGTGATAATCAAGAAAAATAAATTTATTTATAACTCTACAAAGAAACAATGATTTATCAATATACTGGGGAGTTATTTTCAAGGAAGAGGCCATTTCTTCATTCATACAGAAGGTGATGCAAACACACTAATCGTCAAAAAAGCTTTAAACATAGCCAAGGAAAAACATGTCACTGTAGTAGCTGATGATACTGATATTTTAATCCTACGACTATATCATTCTTCTAAGAACATTTTAATGCAGTATGCCACACAATCTGATAAAGTTCGTGAAATTCAAGCCATGCAGAGATCTATTGGAGAGGAGGCTTGCAAAACTTTACTTTTTGTTCACGCATTAACTGTGTGTGACACCACTAGTCCGTTATTTGGCAAAAGTAAATCTTCTGCTTTCAAGAATATCATAAAATCTAAAATTTTATGCATGCAAATGGGCTTCCCATTTTAGATCATCCGAAGATGTTACTAAGGAAAATTTAGTCGAAATTGGCTGTAAAGTTATTGTGTCACTATATGGAGGTAGCATCGACACAAGCAACCTAAATGTGCTTCGTTATGAACAATACATTAGGAAAATAGCTTCAGCTAAAAAAGAATTTGATATAGCTCGTTTGCCTCCAATACAAAGTGCAGCGATATACCATCTACTTTGAGTGCATTTGCAGTGTTTTATTTGAAAAAAAATCTTTATGGCAACCCCTCATCCTTCACTATGGGGTTGGCAGTTGGTTGATGGAGAATTTCAGCCGATATTAACAGACTTGAGCCCAGAACCAGACAAACTTTTAAATATGATTAAATGTGCCTGCCAAACTACAGTTGAAGAACCATGTAATACCATGAAATGTACATATAGCCGATATGAATTTCCATATTCGTTAGTTTGTAAAAACTGTTGTGGAAAGGACTATACAAACACAGGAGACAGTTTTGATTTAGCTGAAGTTTAAGATGAGATTTGATTTTTATGAAATAAATATGATTTCATATTATAAAAACCCCTTTTATTGTATAACTTTTTCGAACTCTACATTTTGTTTAATGTGAAATTTAAACTTTAAATAATCAAAATTTTAATTATATTTTAACCTGGTGACTGCCATTCACAACAAGAATCATTTTTGTTGCAATTAGTTCCACCTCAAGGTGTTTTTTTACTTATTTCTACTGCACTACATGTAGCGATCGCTTTATTCGAAAAGGTTCAACAGATCTGCACTCCTCACTGTAAACTCAGGAGCAAAATGCTTTGGATACAACATAAATCATGTTTAGTGAATGTTCAACCAAGGCTTAACTGTATCCCGCGTCATGCGCACGCATGTGAGTACGAAGCGTAAGATACAAGCATTGGTTCAACTAATATCCATTGTGCTCTTATGCCTGCACATCAACTTATGCAGGCATAAGAGCAAAAGAGTATATCAGCTCCAGGTTATAACTCTCAAAGAGTTGACAGTCATCAACTAGAGTGGACCACTATGTAGAGCTTTTAATTCATAATTGGCAATATTTAGGCACCATCCTAATGTTTAAAACACATTTTAAACAAATACATACTGAGATATTTAACTTATTTTAACTTTTAGATCCAATCAAGCAAATATAGAATTTAATTTATTTTACAGTAGCAAGATATTTTAAAATATAAATATTAAAATTATTTAATAACATATAATGTACTAAACTGAAAAAAAATGTTTTATATAGAGTTTAAATTATTCAAAAAGAAACAAAACAATTTAAAAATCAAGTATTCAAACTCTTATAATGTGAACATAAGAATTTTATAAGTTTTATTATTGAAAACTAACACTGTTCGTAGGGAATTGAATCAGCAATTTCCAGGAGGTCAGACTACACTCCATTAAGTTACTATCCATTAAGTTGCTATTCACATCTGTAGTCTACATTTGCTTCGTTCAGATTACTAATCGATGTACAGATTATAATCTCTTTAGATCCTCTCTCAATATATATAGTGGGTATCAGTAGCTAAATGAACTGCTATTTTTATAGATCAGCATCGCATTACAATTTCATTTTAATTATAATCACCGTTGTTAAGGTCATAACTTAAATGAACAATTTTTATGAATAACTCTAGTATAACGCAGAATAACGCAGAGGATTAATTAGGGATGCCAATTATTGAACCAATTTAGTAAATAAAAAGAAATATAGAGTGTTAAACCAAGTGCTTAGCAAAATCAGGCTATTAGTGAAGAAAAAGGGCCCTGTTGTTATATTAGGGATGCCAATTAGGGATGCCAATTATTGAACCAAATTAGGGATGCCAATCATTGAACTAAATTAGTAAATAAAAAGAAATATAGAGTGTTAAACCAAGTGCTTAGCAAAATCAGGCTATTAGTGAAGAAAAAGGGCCCTGTTGTTATAAAATTGCAGGTCCTTCTAGGTTATTCTGAGAAGCTGTAGAGTGACATTATATTAGAGGTTATCTATGCCAAGTGATAAGGTGGAAAATCAGTTGAAGATGACCAGTTGGAAAGATCATGTGTTGTTGAGTTTGAGAGTTTATAACCAGCGAGCAATTGCTAACTCAAGAGGCAGAAAGGAAACAGAATAAACAGGTCAGTCGTGATTCATGTCACTAAATGAGATAAATATTTTCTTTTTTCCTTATATGCAACAATACAAATGAAAAAACATTAAAGCTTTAAAACTTCTTTCTTGTAGCGACGTGTCTATGCTAATGTGCAATTTTCCCAATATGTAAAGTCATTTATGCATTGGTACATTTCACAAACAGTCAGCAAGAAACGAAATACTAATAATATTTAATACGTGTTGTTATTTTCACGTGTTATTTTTACGTGTTGTTATTGATGGCAAAAATTTAGTTCGTGTCATAAAATTTGTCATACTATTGTTTTTAGTAAAAAGTTTTCGTTGAAACTTACATCTCCTTTCTCGGTGTACAATATAGATAAAGATTAAATGATAACAGATATAGAGTCAACATCAAAATCTGGTGGAGAGGTTTACTAAGGATTTTTAAGTCAGGTTTCTTCCATTTCCGGTTCAAAATTTTTCATTTTATTTGAAACCCTTATTTCTCAAGATTGGTTATATATAGAAATTAGAAGATACCTAATATGAATTTAATATTAAGTTCTGAAGAGAGGAGGTGCGGGAGGTTGCAAATTGAAAGCACAGATTTACTCGATGTTTGGAATATTTGATATTGCGATACTATGCAGTACAAAGGATAATAAATGTCAAGTAGAAATTTAAGCAATAACAGCAAAGTTTCTGCTAACAATACACACAGACTGATTGATGCCATGAATTGAAACTTAATTCAGCTGAATTTATGTGGGGAAACTAAAACTTTAACCACTTTCTTCGAAAGGCACTTGATCTTTCTGGACATCGAGTCAGCGTGCAGTTACACCCAGTGATCTTCATCTAGTGAGTGCGTTCTCGTACTAGATAGCTCAGGCCAATGGAGACGGCACCATGGGGATTATATGGGAGCACTGTTACTTTATGGGGAAATTTTATACAAGGTCGAATAAATATGTCGGAACCAGCAGAGAGAGTTGAAGAAAGAATTTCAGGGCGCGGTAGCCCATTGGTTAGCGCGCTGGAGTTGCACTCGGTAGGCCCGAGTTCGATTCCAGCCACTGCCAAAAACTGCCGCCGTGTTCATGCGGAGTACGATCACGTTAAACATGTGGGTCCGAAAGTCCTTCCGAGAGGTTGGTGGTAGGGGAAGGAGGGTACAGTCCCTGTGGATGCCTCCCCCACTGGGTTCCGGTCTAAATTGGGTGGCACTTCCCGACCGTCTAAACGGTTACCTTACACCTTTCTGGTAGGTCGGATGGTCTGGGTTTCAACAACAACAACAAGAGAATTTCAAGTCAGTTTGAAAAACAATCGATTCATGAAAATTGAGATTCAAGAGTTCACTTTCACGGAGTTCAAATATACGAGTTAGAAACGGTAGAGTGTTCAAGACATAAGCTTTTAAATTACAATGACGAAAGAGATAAGTGTGGAAAGGAGTATAGAGTTGGCAACAATGACTTCGGCCAAAGATGCGTTCTCCTGTGGCTCTGCAACCAGTAAGGTACTGCAAACAAGTACCCTCTATCGTCAATGAGGATTCTTCATATTAATAATAAAATGACTCTAAAGTCACTTATTAAAATTATCTGTCTAAAAACCCACATCCCAGAAACTTTGTTTTTATTGCTAAGACTTCCACTTGATATTTAGTATCTTTAGTACTTCATAGCATCTCTATATTATGTATTTTCCAGCATCGCGTCATCCTGTTCTCACTCTAAGGATTTCGACTTCCGGTTTAAAACAAGTTGGTCAAACGTCTACTTTTCATGATTGGATACATGTTAGATGATGACAGGTATGGATTCAACATCGAACTTTAGAAGAGGTAACATTGTTTAAAGATTTCCATTTTTAGTCGTGGAGTCTCGCTGCTAGTTTTTCCAAACATTCGTATGACTGTACGAAACATGTAAACAAAAGATAATATATTACATTTAATAATTCCTTAAGAAATTAAACGAGTACAAATTTGCCTTTCATAAATCTCTTGTTTTATGTGCGTTTTTATATATGTTTTAAACTTTTATAATCATACTTCGGTATCGAGACTATCCATTTCACTTTCCCTACAATAAATAGTAATGTATAGGGAAAGTATTAGAAACATGTCGAAAATTGCAACTCGAGATTTTGACGGAGATGCAAGTTTCGAGCACTCTAGAAGCCAAAAAGACTATTGTTAGAGTGACGTCTCTGAGTGTACTTGTGTGTCTATCTGTCTTTGGTATATAAGTCCAGAATTTGATATGTATGCCACCTGAGGGATATTTTGATGTTCTTTAGATTTTGTTGCGATTAGAAACAAAGCATATGCCTTTTCTTTCAAAATAGGCCGAAAAATTCACCAAAGTCTAAAGTAAAAGACTACATATGCTCAATTGTATCAATTTAATGTTTGTTATATACGTAAATTTTTACGATACAAAAAAAAATACTAATACCCGTAACTGTAGGACTAACCACCCTCGAGATATTTTAGATTTTCGTATTTTTGCAATGTCGCCTATGACCAGTTACCAAATGAATAAGAAAATTGAAATAACACTGCAAATTCAGTGTAATTTCAAACAATTATCCATTTTATTTTGTGCTATTAAACTCAATTTAATGAACTATAAAAGAAAGAAAAAATTAATTTGAACCTTAGGAAAAGTCAGGTGCTGCCCACATCAGTTTTTTCTATTTAGAAACCTCTTCCATATTTCAATTTCTGTAGTCAATATATATCGGCTGAGATATAAAACATTCCATAGTATAAGTGAAGCACGCTACTTTGTGCACAACAAAAAACAAAATGGTTCATAGTGTAGTAAAAGTAAATGAGAGAAATCATCGGGATTGATTTCCTTCTTCAGAGCAACAAGTCTGGTCCTGAACGCCCAAATAAGCACAAGCCTACATCGGCCAACCTAAATATAGCTAAATGACAGATCCCAATATATACATGTATCCGAAAGTACCCTTACATGCTCAAAAACATTTCAACAACAATTTTATATGTAAATTCTCAAGTTGAATTTGAATGATTTGTCAGTACTAAAAATATTTTAGACACAGAAAAAATTGACTGAATTGCTAGTGTTAAAATCTCTTCCAATTTATGATATTCCAGATATGTTTAAAATCCGAAGTTTCTAAAAAATACAACTTAACATAATATGTATAAAAATTCAATAAAATTATGAATAGGTTACAGTTGGCTGTCATATGGGAAACTTGTCCACAATGAATTCTAAACCACATTCTGCTGAGGTAGCTTTTGAACGACTGAGAACTAACTGTTCAATGTAATTAAATGAATTTATTGGGGTAATACATAGAATCACAATACATAAATACAAACTTACAAATCGAATATGAGTGCATAGGATACAAAACTAATTAATTATGAAAGAATTTGCCACTGCAAGCAATGTCCACCCAACAACTAAACGGACAAGACCCCGCCACCTCAAAGATTCGTTCCAAATCATACTACGGAGCAGTTCATTATTGCATGATGTTCTCAACGTATTTATAATCCATGTATTATTCTTAACGAAACTGTCTGTAATAAGAGTTTTTGGGTTATATGGCTTTATCTTCAAAATGAAAATCATATTAATTAGCAAATTGAGAGAAAATGAATTTACATATATTTTCTTAACTGCGCTCCGTGTTTTTCTGTACTACATTTACTTTAAATATAAATATTTTATCCTATGTTTTCATTCAAAATATTATTTTAGATGCTGATTAATTTTAATGAGATGTCCATGCAATTATTATACCGCAGCAGTTGCACTACTAATTACACTCGCTGCAAAATCAGTTTTCATCAAATGAAAGAAATGTCTGAACGATTCATATGAATGAAAGATTTATTTTATAAAAATCCCTACTTCTTTAGAAATAAATTTCTACTCTAAATACTGTGAATACATCTAATTCATAAATGGAAAAAATGTTTTCTGCTGAAGAATTAATTACATATTTTTAAAATTCATTAAAAAATGTGTATTTGCACATCGATAAAATTATAAATAAATGAGTACTACATCAAAATGTTTTAACTGCATACGTTAGAAAAATTGCTTTGAATAGAAATATAGAAGTTCCTAATTTGTTAGAAATAGTAATTGTTTGCGTTAAATCACGCGAAAAGCGTTTTGAAATGAGACAGGACATCTATATCATCTTTAAACATGGTTCGTAAAAAAAGGCAACCTTTATAACTTTTAAACTGCGTTTTGTAGCTCTACAGAAGTAATGTGTACCTATAAGAAAGTGACTATGCACGGTCGATTGAATGCACTTGTAGGGCTCCTGGTGGCAAAGTTCGAAACTTAATAAAACCAACTCAGAAACCAACAGAGATAAGCTAAAAGTCCAATCACAATGTTAAACACCGACCACAAATTAGTACAAAACGATGCATAATTCAACAGAAACATTTACAAAACTTACCAGATAAAGTAGTAAGCATTCACAACAACTCAGACGTAACGTAATATTCATGCAATACAGCTACAACTTACCCGCTAAACAACTTAACCGGCAAGATAATCTTCAGTGTAGTGTTGCATAAAATTTCGTCAATATCAATACAGCATTATTGAACGTTACGGTGTAAAGTCATTTATTACGTGCAATTATTCGTCACCGCTGAAAGACTGTCCAATTTCTCCTTGTCAGGTGTACCGCATCCGACACATGAAATCAAACATTACTTTCACTTTTTACATGTAGACCCTTGACTGCAGTAAAACATTGCACATCTTCTAGAAATATGTCAGACAGTTCAGTACTATTATTAAGCAAAATTTCTTCAAAGTGAATTTCAGTGAATTTGAAAAACTTTTATGTGATGCCGATGTTAATCTGAGTAGCACAACAAAACAGTTACATACAGTTTGCAATGTTTAAGTAGTTTTTCAAATTCCCTCTTATCTGTTGTAAAAAGGGATACTGCATAAGGTAAGCTGCAGCTATGAAGGTATCTGTTACGATTTTTTCTGGCAAAGCGATCTTCCTAGTGTATATGCACTGTAAGATTTGGCTTAAACATTCCCCACTGATGCTTGAGATGCGATATTATTTTCTACTTTCACCACTGTCGCTAAACAGCGTTTTAAAATATTTGCTGCTGCCTACTAACACATATCGGTGAACATCAAAGGAGCATCCGTCATCTATATGCACTTTTGCATCTGAGAAACTTAAAAGAATTGAATTCCCTTCAGAGTCAAAAATACTTTTGAATTTCATTTCACAAATTTCCATTTTATGGCTACTATTATCTAAAATCACTAACTTAAAAAAATTATGACATTCCTCTTAAAAACTTCTTAAATTTTTATACATTTTATTTTAATTTGAGTTATACAGGTTGATTCAAAACGATAGGGCAAAACTTTAAGGGGTGATAGAACACACCTAAACAAGCAATTTTCGTCATACAATGCATGGACGTAACACATGCGGTTAAGCGCTAGAGGGCGTGTCCATCGAACGCATTAAATCGAACTCCTTTATTAACGGTAATTCCTCCTTCTTCCGTTTCACTTTAAAACCTCTGGTTTAATCCCTAATTTTGCCTTCTTTGAATAGTACATTTTTAGTTTATCCCACTCGATTTTGTTAATTGCTGATTATGCTAGCTTCAAAATCTTTTAAACTGTTCTCTATTATTTGTTCCTTCCCACTTAGTCCTGATTTTATTAAGAGAATTCTATCAGTTGTTTTTTGCACCTTTTTTTTCACTTTCAATTTCTTCTTGTGTTTTTTGGTAACATTTTCTATCTCGGTCACATTTCCAAGTCTATCGGCAAATGCCGATCTTACTTTGCTTAGAGTAGGCCGCACTATCCTACTGTCTAATGTTTTACTATAGCGTTGTCCTGTTGTGTTATACCCTCAGGAGGAAACCGTCCCTTTCAATACGGCAGGATTGGTCTTGTAATCTAAGACAAAGACCGCCGGCGTCTGGGGTCTTAATTTGATGGATGTTCTTTGGATCCTTTTCAGCTAAGGATTCCGTTGACCAAACGATCGCGAATGCGGTTTTGCTGGATGAGAGATTAGGTGATGAGGTTTACCATTTATCAACATGAAACTCACGCTTGTCGTTTTCAACCCCCTCCCTCTCTTACGATTCATCCGGTTGTCTTAAAAAATGATTTTGAATGCTATCTCAAGTTTTTATTTTATGTTGTGTTAAACGATGCCTTATATAACTTTAACTTGAAACAGCAATTTTATGGAGTATTTTGATTAATAATTTATTATACGCCAAGAAGAGTTATTGATAACTCATGTACAAATATGTCCGTGCATTCTTTATGAAAAGTGCAAATCATTTACCTATCTTAAAAATACAGGTGCATTTAAATTTTGTGCTTATTTGTTTTAGATCTAAAATGCACAATTTATCCAGAATAGCATGTGTTAATGTAATATAAATTATGTTTCTTTTTCTTCTATCATATTTTTAAAATAAGTCTTATTTTGCTTTCTCTTTCCTTAAAAAAATTGGGAAATTGAAGGCCATCTTAATGTTCTGAAAATCTATAAGTTTCTTATAGCGGTCGTTTGAAATAAATGTAGAAAATGTATTATGGATCGTTTATTTTGCTTGAGAACTATAATGTCAACATACCACAAATAGACACATAAACATCATACAAAAAATTAATAATTTGTCTTCAGTTCAAAATGTGTAAATATGTCCATGACCAAGAACTGGAATCTTATTACCATCACAAAGCATCAGCTTTAAAGATATATTCGGTATCGAAGATAAGCATAAAATATCCCTAATATTTAATTAACATTTTTTAAAATTAAATACCTAACGTGCAGTACCGCACGATTTGTGCAGCACAAAAATTATAGTTAATATTTAAGAAATTATAAAAATGCTTTATTTAAGAAAGTATAAAAATCTTTAAAATTTGCGTCTAAAGTAGGCACCATTGCTACCATATAAAGGCTCGTTCATTATTTTTTATTACAAACATGTATTTCATTGAGTATCAGCGTCTGTTAAATTTTTAATAATTTTATATAATATATTTCATTTTAAATATACTATCTAAGCATCATCGGTATTCGAGAGTCAGCCGTTGGACAATTCCAGAGCCTAGATTACATGGCCATGCAACCTAAGAAAAGGCGGTCACCCCTTCCCCCCTCCCCGAGGATAGAAATCTATGATATTTTATAAAAATTATTAAAATAGCCTGATTTTGAATTTTGAAGATTCCAAACATTTTTGGATGAGAAACACTTAGACCTCAGTCCCTCCCGCTATTTTGCTAATAATGCCCACTTGTGCAGTACAGACTTATCTTTATAAAAAAAAACCTTCCTGTTGAGCTCTTTGGTTCCAGTCAGCTCACGGGCGAATAAAAAGTGCGAAATCTGTCCATGCATACACCGTTATCCGCGAACGGAGCGCGATCCTAGCATTTCTCAATTTTTGAACCTCCCCTCAAAATGAAATTTTTCTCAGCGGGACAGACGATCAAGATAAAAGTCAGCGGAATTGTTGCCATCGCTACGGGTTGCAATTTGAGCAGTAATTGTGGACCGGATCTCTCCAAAGACCACCTACAAGATGCCATGTCCCTGCGAATCATTAATATAAAGGGAGCTAGTCTTCTGAAATTGACTCGGTGATATTGCCGCTTCGTTATTGCCATCGTCGGATATTTGAGCAATACGGCGCCGCAAGGCTTACATGAGAAAAATTACCAAACAATGGGGGCTGTTATTTTTAAACAGAGAGAGGATGTCATTGAAAAGTATGCTTGATTTCAGAGCATTATGAGTTTGAAGAGAATTTACGATACTTTCGAAGAAAATGCATGGTGTAAATTTGTCACGTAATATAATTTATTGTTTTCGAGTAAGGAAATATCACATACTAAAAGTTTATTTATGTGTGTGTGTTTGAGTGTCTTCTATAGATGAAAATTCAAACTTCGGATAGCTACGAAATCAGTACTAGGTTATCCGAACTTCGAGTACAATAGACCTCGTCAAGGTCATTAGGTCATTTTTAAATTCAAAATTATTTTTTATTTATATTAGGTTGAAGCACGATTTTCCGCAATTTTCAACGAAATTACTTCCTTATCTATCGAAAATAATATCACAGAGTTTCCATCCTGACATCATCGGAAGGATGGAAGAATGATTTTTTCTAACTATTTTTGAACCAAATCCGCGGGACAATTCTTTAATATTTATTTACTTATTTTTTTTAAAAAACATTGAAAGATACCTGAAAGATACCTTGAAAGATATTTATATTTTATCTTTGTCTTTCGCCGAAAACAAAAAAAGGAAGATTTGTCCAATTCTATAATTTGGCAAAATTATGAGCGCATATCTTCGCAGTTTAACATGTTTTTTTCTTTTGAATATATTTTCTGATTTTCTGTTAATTATCAACCAAAACCATAAAAATCGGAATTTTTTTGGTATCCGTTCTTTCTCCTGTTTGCTAGGATTTGCTATATAATAGAAGTGGATGTATGTGCGGATGCATGGCAAATAGCTGTTAATATATGCAAATAGCAACTAAACCTGCGTTGGAACTAAATGATTTCGATTGAAAAGAAGGGAGTGCATTTAGTCCAAACCAGGAGATTTGGGAATTGGGTCGTGTTATCTGTATAATGTATATGTATCATTTAATTAGGGATCGCTTATTTAGGATCCTGACATTGTTGGGTAAATCGTTCATGGAGCCATAAACAACCCCTCGTATGTTTAACTATGTCAAATTTTGTCCTATGCTGCCACGTTAAGAAAATAAAATATTGTAAATAAATTTTGATGTTTTCGCTCGAATTAAAAAAAAATTCTATCTAGTTCTACTAGATTCTTCGCTAACAAAGCTGGGTATAACGTGTCGTGAAAATCCATTAATATTTGTGGCAACTAATGTGAACAGAAGAAATCGTACTCAGACAGACTACATACTGACAGAAGGACATCACTCTAAAAATAGTTAAAACATGTTCAGATGGTTTCCAAAACGTATATTAACATAAAAATATCGAAATCGGAACATTTCGTGAAAGCATTTTTGTACTTCTATATTCTATAACATGAGAAATTAAAATGTCTATCAAACTATTTAATTTTAGTATAGAGCAAAAAAAAGTTTTCAGGAAAATTTTCGAATTCGAGACTTTGATGCGTATGTTTGAACATCTCCTGAACACGTCTTGCCTACTTTTAGAGTGATATCCGTCTGTCTGTAGTCGATTTCTTGTGTACACTGTAGCAACCACAAAATATCTGATGTGGGCAACACATGACTTTCCTTATATAACGTAATGAATTTACTACTTTTACAGTAAAAAAAAATAGGTTTTTCTTATACTAGATACTAATATTCTTTCCAAGATATTGAATTTTCGGCAATTAGTCGTCATTTTCATTGATTTATCGTCATTTTTATCCATTTGGTGAGATTTTTGTTAATTTGGCAACATTTCAAAAAGTCGTCAAGTTGGCGACATTCCGCCAAATTTGTCGCCAAAATCTCGCTAAGCGTTATGGACGAAGAAATAAGTTATTCTTACAGCAGATAAATGACTATTGGCGTTCAAATACAAAAGTATTACTCAAAAAATCTTTTTTCATGAATGGAACGAGCTAGATGCATGAGAATGATGTCACCCAAATTATCGCATGGTATTACATACGAAAAGTGAACATGTTTCTCAATAGGAAATATTTTTTTTATTTTATATGACTTTTTGGTAATTTTTTTGAAAAATGTGCAATATCTCAAGAACGGTTCATGTTAGCGTTCTAAAATTTATGTCAATCGTTTCCTAATGAAAAATTACATAAGAAATGTCTATTTGCGTAATTTTATTAGAGGTTTTGATTTTTTTACGATTTTTTCAAAATTTCATTCGAAAATTTAGGGGGGTTCTGAATATTCGATTGCGTATAAAAACAATAGGCTTCCAGTGTTTACGTATTGTGATTTTTGTACCAAATTTCGTTCGAATCGGTCTATTCGTTCGTCAGTTATCGTCTCCAAAGACTCACTGACACACACACACACACACACACACACACAGACATCACTTCAAAAATATTTGAGTCGTGATCAGGGATGCTTGAAACGTGCTCTCCCGTCGAAAACTCGAATTCGAATTTTCGACGATGTATATAAGGAAAGTAATATTAATGTATTTCTGTATATCCGTCTTTGTCAAAAAATCCAAAACTACATAGACTTTTTTTAATTCGAGCTAAAACAACGAAATTTATTCGAAATTTTATATTTTTGACAGCATACGACAACATTTGGCACCATCATGAATAAAATAGTTTATTTATGGCTCAATAATCACGATACTTCATTGTTTCAAACATTGTTAAAAATATCCGCGATGTAATTGTGTTGTTCTTGGCGTCCTTCGCTCCCTCCCGGGTGGCATGGTACACCACCTGGGATACATTGTGAAATGTGTTTCAATCGATATATTTTCCAAAACCTTTAAAGTGAAGGATAGTACGCTATAATTGTTTTCTTTTGGACTCACGATAACGATTCTTTCAGACATGGTCTTGTAAAATTTGAAACCAAAGCAAAAACCAGCTATAAACATAAACATCAGAAAGATCAACCATGCATAAAGCATTGATTATGAAACACTTTCCAACTGAAATGCAATTGTATTTAAACATCTCTAAAATGCGATACACCCAGCGCTGAGATAGTTTAAATTATCACAGTACTACATTAATTTATTAAATTAGAAAAATTCATCGAAAAAATAAACTTTATTCAAATGACGTCATCGAAATATAAATCGTCTGTCTTTCTATGTAAAAGGAATGAATATTTCATTCATATCATGTTTATTCCAGTCTCCAGAGATAAATAATTTTGCGTGAAAAAAAATCTGCAATTCTTATACAACTCATCTTATAATCACTTGTTTACATTCTGCATAAATTAAAATTAGACTTCGTTGTAGAAATAATCAAAGTTTGATGATCAGTTAAACTAAAAAATATAATAATTGCTTTGGCACAGAATATAGATGCACAGAACATACGCAAAATTAAACGGTTTTAGGACAGATGCAATACTAAATATAAAATTAAAAGGTCTGTAAAAATCACGAATTTTACACTAAGAAAAAAAGATGGATGCTATATTTTAATTCGAATTGAGTCACGTGATCTCGTCAGATAATATGGCTGTAATTATTATTTTAATTTTTATTTAAAAAACTACCTAACATATTTTGCAAATTTTTTTATGTATTTTATGGGATAATTTGAATGTTTTCTTAAATGTTTGAAGCAATTTGTGAATTTTAACTTCGCTTAAAAAATGTTTGAAGAATTATGTCCTATAGGACTCAATGTATTTCACTTTTTCAACAAGTGTTCAATCCAAAACTAATTGGGTGATATTATTCATTTACATTCCTATATGTCGCACAGACCGTCTCAACAACATACTGAAATTTCATTTTGATAAAGTCGTTTCTATGGCAGTTATCGTACGAACAGACAGAACGAACAAAGTCATAAACACTTTTCAACTATGTTGGAAGGTGTTAAATGCGGATTCTGGTTTCAGAGAGTCTAGTTGAGCTACACTCTAGTTAATTTATAATATTTGTCAATCACTGTAAGGAAAATAATCATTACATTACAATACATATCGCTCCAAGTAAAACTTAAGAGGATATGACACTCGGTCTTGCGTTTCACACTTTAAAGGAAAAGTTCGACTGTAAAGTTTTCCACAACATTTCGACACAGGAATTTCACACGAAGCCCATACAGAGGAATAACCTACTGCCTCAATACGCTGATGCAAGCGGCATGGTGCGAAATACATATATTCTCATTTAAGGTATTTTAAATTTATTGTCTGCTTTAATGTTGAATTAGTCGGCGATTGATAGCGGTCTATCCTGTTCAGAAAGAATCTCCTCCATAATGAGCCTATCCATCTAAGCACTAATTTCTATCATTTTAAATATGGTCAAAAAATTATAATAAGAGAGAAACTTGATGAATTTTTGGTGAGTTTCACTTCTATCCGTCAATCTTCAATTGCAATCTGGAATTAAACTATCTGAGCTATCAGTTCGATAAGTTCAATAATATCAAATAGAAACTAATGTACAACTAAAATGATCATGGACTGTTTGTTAAATAGTATTTAAAATTCATGCGTTACCGATAAAAATGTGAAACTATATTTTAAAGCAAGATTTCTCTATTTCCTCTTCTTGGGGTTAAATATGAATACTATGTATGGGATAAATGACGTATTTTTGGATAAACCTTAACTAGAGTCCTCAACTCGACTTTCCCACTCCAGAATTCATTTTTTTTATTCTACAAGAAATTTTTTTAAACATCTGTATCGTGGTTTCAAATGATTACACATATAGCGTGTTACCCGTGACATTAAAGGGCTTTAAAAAATATACTTCGATTGATAACATACTTGACAATGTATACCCCGGGGGAGTAACTTGCCCCTCAAGGGAGTCTAATGCCGTCAGGAACACAAAAAAAAGTGTATCATGGCTATTATTCACAACGATGATTGAAACTATTGATTCTGGTGTTCATTGAACAATACAAAAGCTCTTTTAAACATGATTATGCTAAATTTTTTCCTATGCTGCGTTTTAAAAATAAACATAATTTCGAATAAAATTCAAAGTTTTTGCACGAATTAAAAATAATTATCTAATTCGAAATTTTTATAATAAAGCTAGATATAAAGTTTCGTGAAAATGCATTAATATTTATGGCTGCTATCGCGTACACAAGAAATCTACCACCGACATCAGTCATACACACACTCAGTTGGACATCAGTCCAAAAATAGTTAAAACATATTCAGGAGGTCTTAAAACATATAGTAGCATCAACATCTCGAAATTAAAAATTTTCATGAAAATTATATTTTCTCAGTACTACGTATGAGAATGTAAAAAGAGCAGGTGGGAATATAATTTGTTTACATATTTTGTTTGTAATTTTACTCTGCAAATATATTAAAGTTTCGAAACGTTAGTTTGTACAAATTTCGAGGTAGTGTAAGTTTTTGAAATTATTTATCTAATAAGTAGATAATGTCTAAAATGCGTGAGCAACATATGATTTTCAGTATATATTAATATTTCTTTTTCTCTTCTGCAATTTATATTAAATGAATCAGCATGTATCCATATTGTTTCATGCATAATATAAGTGTACTTAAAATCGTGTACTTAAAAAGTAATACATACTTATTGTAAATAAGTGTACGTAAAAAGTGTATTTTGAAGTGTAATTTCAATTATTTAATTTTTAATTGGTAATATGTCGTTTCTATTATCTTGATTTAAAAACGCTTAAATTCCCATAAACAAAAAATTGACCTCAAACCTGTTTAGCTTAGCATATTGAAATTGATTGCGTGAGATTTCTCATGATAAATTTCACATAAAACAATCGATTGGTAAATATACAATTGTAGATTTTACATCTTATTTCAATAAATTGAAATTTTCGAGTAATGGTGATAACAAATAACTACTTCTATTTTTTTATAATAACACCAGTGTAAATGCCATGTAAATCTGATAGATCTTAATTTGTTGTCGATAATACTTACATTACATTTTAATTGCACGGACAGGCACACAACACACATGCATATACGAAAGCAGCAGTAATCCTGTAAATAGTTTAATCGTGTTCTATCATACATAAAATATTAACAGCTAACAAAAATTCTTTGGAATGAATTCTGTTACAATTATTTACTTATTACATAGCATTTTATACTATTGAGTATAAACATGCGCTTATTATTATGAAGTAAATACCCTAAGGCTGCATATAGCTAAATTTCCAGGTCCAAAAGTGCTGTGAAAAAGAATTAATGGATTTTGCCAAATATGACCCTTCTTAATTTCGGGCATTCATCATTTGTCTACTTTGACTATACAGTAGAAAACGTCCATTTTGATATTACGATCTTCCTGCTGATGAGGTAGTTGAGTATTTATCGTCGCGGAAGTCTTGTGCCCACGCAGCAGAAAGTCATCAGAGAAAACAGAACAGACACCAGAGAATAACTGACATCTAAGAAACAATAAATGATATCTTTAGGCACTTTAGTTGGTAAATAATAAAACATGTTATCAACATAGATTAGAAGGAAATTGAAACAAATAATAAACAATATTGTTTCACAGTCAGGATTTGACCTGCGGCGAAATTGAATAACACTGCAAAAGTACGGATATATAGGGTGTATATAGACTTTTTTGACAAAATAAGAGGAATGATAATACCCATTAAGATGAACAATATTTACTATGGAACCTAGGATCGCATTCCACTCTGAGAGTCAGAAAAGAGTAACTTCGAAACACGTCCAATAAGCACAAGCCGTCACTTCGGACAACAAAGCTGTTGTGCCGGAGAAGTATCACATCTCAAGAACATCACCGCCACTTCTAGTTATCCGACACTTCTTGAATACCACACATCCCGGACGGTGGATTGGACGTAGTGGATCTTTGGCTTGGCCTCCACGCTTACCAGACCTCAATCCACTGGACTTCTTCTGGGGGCACATAAAATCATTGGTGTACGAGACGCCTGTGGGCTCGTTGAAAAATTTTGTCGCGAGAATCGTTGTTGCAGCGGACAGGATAAATACGACACCAATTGTCCTCGAAAGGGTGCACCAGTGGTTCATTCATCATTGTGAATTGTGCAACGGCATCCTTGGCCGTTACTTTGAGCAACTCTTTAAGTATTTCTCTGGTGTAAATAAATAGGATTGTGCAACTTATGATTACGCTAATTCTCCTTATTTTCGCTGTTAAAAGTTCAACTTTAACTTTACGCTTTTCTGACACTTAGATTGGAATGCGACAATAGGTTCCATTGTAAATATTGCTCGTCTTGATGGGTACTATCACCCTCCTTATTTTATCAAAACAGTTTATATACATCCTGTAGAATGAAGATTACAAAATAACGATGTAGTGATCAATTGCTTCAAATGAACTCTGGCCAAATTTTATGCGACCGTACACGATGGATTATCATGCCTTGCAACACGTCTACTCATAACCAGTCGATGTGTTCTGGATATGTCCGAGTTCATTCTATCTATTATATTTAACTGCGGTCTTATTCGACGTAACTTTCTGGATTATCACTTACAATCAGAGCTCGAGCTGGAATTTGTCCAGAAGAGTAAAAATACTCCCTGACTTGATTTGAAGGAGTATTTTGCTTTACAGGGGAGTAATTTTTAACAAATGTACATTTATCCTCAAATTTCCAGGCATGTATTACATTTAATCTATGTATAAAAAAAGGAATGCACTATATACTCTTTATTTGTGTTAATAAATAAAATACATTGTATGTCTAATAGCATAATTAATATACTTTATAAACATTAAAAAATGAGTTTTAAAATGTTTAATTTGCGATCCTAAAAAATATTGTTTCCCTTTTTTGTTTACAAAATCAGTGCGTAAAAATATGCATTACTTAATTTATAAAGCGTAGTTTCTTATTTTATAACATGAAATACGCGTCTAGATGCGTTATCTGGATCTTTGACAATGGAATATCAACAAAATTCGAACGAAATCATTTTTATATAAGATATAATCTTGAAATATTACCGGTATTTATGGACAGTGCACAAAAGTATTTCAATTTTAATTTTCGTAATATCATACTTTGTGGGGAGGTAGAATAAGCTAGATATTTTATACTTAACTAAAGGTTTTTCAAATGGCTTTAGTAAAAAAAGACCATAACCTGTCGATCTATGAATAAAATGAAATAAAATTTGGATTTAAAAATGGCAGAATTACTGTCCGTATGAAATTCGCAGCTAAAAGTTATTTCGAATTTCGTTTTTCTCATTGGTCATTTTAACACAGGCAAAAATACTAAATTTGGATAGAAATAATCTGACTAAATGTTTCTCCAGTCTTCCATAAAAAATTGCAAATAATCATAATTTCAGTGTCCTCCCCAAAACACCGAATGCAAAAAATTTAAGTAGGCAAATGTAGGCGTGGTCATACATATAACTGATACATGTTCCAGCTATTCACATTTGAATCTCGAATATAATTTTTAAACAATGCTAATTTCCTAATATTGAACCTGTCTAACAGGATTTTGAATTAATCAAATTTATTATAGGTGACAGGACCGCAGTATCCTTGCCAGAGGGACTTTGTGTAAAAATAAAGTATCAGGGCCATATATAAATAGTAAAAGAGTATATCACAAATTATTTATAAATTTTTTAATAATATTGAGGGAATTAAGATGAAACTCAAAAATGGCTTTGCTCTCCAAGTTTGTTTTTCTTTTATCTTTTATCTTCTTTTACTTTTTATTTATTGTACTGAAGTAATTGTTATGCATATAATATAATGTTCTGCATTAAATATTTTCATTTTATAAGTCCTAACATTCATAATGTATAAGTCCTAACACATTTTAATTATTCTGCAAAAATATATATAATTGCAATAAGTATATATAATTGCATTAGAAATAACCACAATTTTTAAACAAATAAGGAAATAAGAAAAAATTGAATTTTAAAATATAAAAAATATAAATTGTACTCGACGTTATCAGGCATTTAAGATACATACCTTTAGTAAAAATTACATCAGAGTTCAGAGTAAATTTTCGAAAACAAAAACGTGCATTAACAATATGTCCACTTACAAAAATAGAAAACCTATAAAAAAAACCGCTTACCGTCCGCGTAGCAGGTGCAGTACGTGCTAAATAATCTCCAAAAGATGATTTAACCCGATGACCGGGTGCGTGAAACACCTTGGACCCGGCGCTGTATACGTCGACCTCAATTATCTAATACGAAAATATAACTCCCTAAATCCGTCGTTCGTCTTCTATTCGGGCGTTATACGTCGCAATAACGCTCAAGAGGTGCCCTAAATAAGTACTTCTCCTCTCATACGCCCTCCTTTGATACGCATATAATTTGATCGCCCTAAATCAGCTCCAAACAGCGCCAAACAGTAGGACTGAACCCCTCATCCAGTCCTGCCCCCTCATCCATTACTATAGTGAGGTAAAAAACAGGTCTAAACAGCAGGACTGCTTCACTGTAGTGTTGGTAACAATATATATGTTAACTGTATAAATTCGACGCTCCACGCTAATGCCGGCCGTTCAAATAATTGCTCAAGTCCACTAGATGAGCCGGACGGTCTGGGTTTTCAACACTACGCTAATGATGATATTTTGCGGTACATATATTTTCATGTTGGCATAGTTAATGAAAATTCATTGTTGCTGTAATTTAATAACAGCAGACTCGATCCAGTGGTGCTGTTTTCTTCACTATAGTGATAGCACTATATAGCACTACTATAGTGATAGTTTACTTCACTACATGTATGAGGGATCCAGTCCTGCTGTTTGATTCACAGTGAAGCAAACAGCAGGACTGAATCCCTCATCCAGTCCTGCCCTCTCATCCATTACTATAGTGAAGCAAAAGCAGACTGGATCCTCAACAGCAGGTCTGCTTCACTATAGGGAACAAAACAAAAGGATTGGATCACTCAAATATGAGAGATTCTAAAATTTAATTTAAGTTAGTAAAGTCTAAGTTCTGTATTTAATTTGATGCTAGCGAATATTGACATTTATATGTTTTCGAGTTCAAATGCCTTTATGCATACATTTCAAATCTTCAAATTCTAAATATGCATGTATATAGCAATGCACACAGCCATGTATGTGTGAATGTATTTATATTAATATATTCTTTATCGAGTGATAGTCAAAAATTTTTGAAGTTTAAGTGTTCGCTGGCAGTGAAAGGTTGCGGATCCAGCATTTATTGCAATGTTTGGCCCATAATTCGTGAACTTTGTAAGTTGGGAATGGAACAACTTTTTTTGTATAGAATGAAGTAAACACTGCGTATTTTTATACATAAAATAGTTGCAAGAAGACGATCGCTTAGAAAATACCATGCCTTTTCTCTATTGTGTAACTAAGCTAATAAGTTAACAAATTCCAAAGGAGAAATATGTGAAAGAGAAAACACTTAAATACAGTTGTGGATGTGCTAACCAGTGTGAAGAAATAGATAAAACACGAATATACAAGGATCTAGAGCTAACAAAATTATTAAAATGTATAAAATTAATGAGACAGAAAAAAATATTTTAACTAGACCAGATTGTTGGCCTTTTCATATTTCATTTGAACAACCATTTATCTTGTAAAGGAAATTTAAGCAACGCATATAAGCACAAATAACATATTAATGCAGCATATATCTGTTACGAGAAAACCTTAAATTCTCTTCGCCAGTGCAAGAGAACCAACAAACCCGAAAGGAATGAATTCCGCCATTGGACAAGATAACGCTCGACCACATATCGCACGATTTTCTCAACAGTGTCTTCGAGGATTTAATACCCTTCCATGTCCATCCAGATCCCCAGACCTATCATTAATAGAACACGTCTAGTACATGCTGGGAAGTCAATTGCAGCCTTCTCAAAATACCAGTCATATATAGCTAGACCAGTTGCATTATTTTTGGCAGAATCTTCTGGAGGGGGGACACAAGTGACTTAATTGATGCTGTGCCGCACCAAATATCGATTTGCATAGCTATCAGGGGAGGATCTACCATTTACTAAAACGTCATCTTCTTGTTGCCACTATTTCTTAATAAAATATTTTTTGCTCCCAAATTCTAATGTTTCTAATATTTTGTCAAACGATATATATATGACGAATTTTGAGGCTGTAGCTCAATTTCTTACTAGTACATCGATTTTTTTTGCAACAATGTGTATTTAGAAATTAATTATAAGAGATTTTTGTTTCTTTAATCATTACTCCCTTGTGTATATCAATCTCAGGAATTATTGAGAATTAAGTTCAAGTACGTAAATTTCTTAAATTTTAATACGATTTATAAGCTGATTAAATGTTTTGTAATCTAGATGGGGATATAGTTCATTAACAGACATTTTTGAATGAGTTCTAAGAATACAATTATTTAAAGTATGGTATAGTTAACTGAAGCACGTTTACATTATCCTGATTAATTTTTTACATTAATTAGATTTTTTTTTCCTTTTTCTCTAAACCGATGAAAAATTACTTCTATAACAAGGAGTTCTTCTAAAGTATTCATATTTCAGGTTTTAATTACTCTAATTAAAATATGATCCATAAATATAAACAGAAGTTTAGGGAATTACTGACATGAATATTTAATACAAACTTTTAAATTTAATCGTTTTTCTTGTATATATCATGCATTTTTTTGATAATTCTATGTACTCTTTTGCCAATAATGGGATTCGTTGATAGAAAAAGAAGATGAAGAGTTACTTAAGCTGATCTAATATTTTAGAATAAAATTTTCTGTTTCATATTTCACACTTATGCTTTTTATGGTGAATAAATTTACCTGGTTAATCAATAATATTAATTAGCGATTCATAATTAATAAGATAATAAGTGAAATGGATATATGTTGTAAAATACTTATCTGACAGGGCCATTGTAAAGTACTGGATGACTTAAACATTTAAGTGAAATATGCTTCAATTTATAAAACGATCTGAAGTCTGCGAAAAAATAACTACACTTAACATATTAATTGTCTTTTTCACACAGCTATCTCGCTGGAATTCAAGCATATATGACGTCACATATAAATATATATACAGCATTTATTTACACATCTAGTCATACACTATTTTACCTGGAACTCATTCATTACTAAAGTTCAATCGAATATGAAACTAATTGGGGCGATAACTTATTATACGACAACGATGCACATTTCCCAATCTCCACTTTGCACTAAAATCTTGCCGCATGGCCTTCCGTTGCCGATGGTCGAATACGCCAATTCGGACACAAGCCGATTCATTCCATCAAACTCTCGCCGAATCTCTATCTTTCCATTTCTTTTTCTTTCCTCTCCAAATTTCAAAGTCCGCCGTTAAATAGATCTGACCAACTACGAGGGTGGGCTTCTACTGAACCGAACTCCAAAGATTTTTATAAAGAATCCCCTCAATGTGTTCATAACGCTGGCCTTGAACATTTAAGAACAATTGTATTTGCAGTAGTACGTTCTCGAGGGACAAGCCGTAACTTTGCCCAAACTCTTTGGTTTATTATAATGGAATATAATTATACACTTATAAATATAATTGAAAATACATCTGTTTGTTTCACCATTAAAGAAAAATGACAGTGTCGAATTTCATAAAATTTTGATGGGCAGCCTTGGCATGGTCCGTTTGTCCTTCAGTTTGTCTATCTTGATGATTTACTCAGTAGATCATCAAGATAGACACGTTGACCGTAGCACAATAGTTGTATAATCGTCCAAATGCACTGGATTTAAACGTTATCAATGTCTCCGAATTAATGTGACCTATTCCTTTTTTAACCTCTGTACAATAAATAGAGTTCAAAATCAAATAACGTGATCAGATCCTTGGTTGTGCTTTGTGTGCATTGTTAAAAATATGGAATATTTATTAAAAAGAGTAGACATTGAGTACATTGGGCATAGAACTCACTATTTGATTCTGAAAATAGCCAATACTGAGATGAGCTACCTTTAAAAAGCCAATTACAATGCTTCAAAGCACTGTCTAATTATAATATATAATTATAATTTTACTATAAATGTACAGAGTGACTCACAAAAATGAACAGTGGAATATTTTTGAACCATTGGTTGTACATACATAGTTCCAATTGCAGAAATGCTTTAAATAGGGTATTAAGTTACGACATAATAATTTAAATAATGTGTAATATTTTTGTAAAAAAAAATAAAAATTAAAACCTTTTTAAATAACCCCTCTAGCGAAAAATGTTAAATTACAAAAATGTTGACAACACTTCATTTAGTCAGAATAAAAATATAATATTTGAATCTCAACAGTTCGAATTTAGGACGAAATAAATTCTTAAACTTCTTGAATTATATCACTTTCTAGTGACATTACGATTCTTTTGACATTACCAAAATTGATGAATTCAGGGGTCTTTCACAAATTGTATTGATTCACAGAAACCATTCAGTAGGGTTACATCGAGTGATTTCCATGGATTGTCTTTGAAATGATTAAAGATAGACAGAAGACAAGGTTAAAAGTTATTTTAACACTTAACTAAGATAAATAAAGCATATTATCGTGATTTTGCCGGTCTGTCAGATATTTTCCAAGCAAAATTTATGGAAAAATAAGCTTGCCGTTCAAATTTTGAAATCAACTATAATCATTTAAAACCACTGTTTCCAGCTGACTGAATAAGTTTTTAACACATTCTTGTCACTGCATTTTTTCAACCAGAACGAGAGCCCTTATAGGTGAATTATTAAGAGTTCTTGCATTCGGTACATCAAGAGGCGGCTTCGAGCTTGGGTTCGAGCAGACTGGTGGCGGGTTTGCACAGACAGAGGAAGACATTGTTCAGTACTTACGATTAGGACATTCGTATGTGTATATTACGAGAAGTTGGCTGAAATACATATTTCATTATTTTCCGTTAGTACCCGTTATCGTCCTGAGCCATATCGATGATGAATTAAGTCTGTTGATTGCAGTTGACATACCAGTCACCGAATAAAATCTCTAGAAGGATGCCGGCTGAACAGGAAAATATAATAGTATTCCCTCAGTGTACACTAAGTGATCGGTTGCATTTTCCGTAAGTTTAAATCATCTCACAGAATCCGGCATTACTGCCATAATTCAAGTTCTAGGTAGCAGTTACTTGGATGCTTAAATGGAAACTGTAATTCGGCATAACAGTGACATAAAAATTTTACGGAAATATCTGCATAAAATTTGAAAAAGTGGTAAACGTTTTAATACATAACTATTGGCAATCGACATTGATTTTGGATCTCTCCTTATTTCTCAATAAAAATTTAATCAGCGATAACTATATCAAATTGGATTGTATTACAGCCATTTGTTTTGAGTTTTACTAATAACGGTATGAATATTTTTGCAATTGGATTTATTTCGATAGAGGCGTTGTATAAAAAGTTAATTTTCTTAGCTTTTTACAAAAACCACATCATTAAAACATGATCCAAATTACTATTTTATGATTCCCTATCTTGTTTACAGCATTTTTGCAAGTGAAACTATGGGTCTACAACCAACGGTTCAAAACATCTTCCGCTCTTCACTTTTTGTGAAACACCCTGTATATATCTAACGACTAATTATGTATTGTCGTCTATTTCGCTTTGTCTCATCTGTACTTTATGCTAACTTTGAATACTTCGCTGCAGTTAATTTCAATCGATTTCATTTCAGTATAGATAGATCTACCAATTGCACTCGTAGATCTTTCCTTTCAAATTAATTGGGTTGTTTGCGGACATTCTTGGTAATATTGTATTTACTTTTTTGGTGTAAACTGTGCGACTGCTACCTGCATCTAAAAGATTTTACTCATTCTTAATCCCTAGCAGTGCAAACAATATGTGTGACATATTTACAGAAAGGTGCATCTGCTGAATTCGATAAAAATCCTGCAAATATCTGTTACGACCATTTGCTCGTTTTAATGTGAATCCGAATTGTTATATTAAGCAAAAGTATTTCTCATGACGGAATTGGAATTTTTCCTTCATTCAATGAAGAATAATCGTTTAAATTATTTACATTAAATGTTTCAACTTTTAAGTGGTACAGGTAGTTTTCTAATCATTCTTTTGAGTACTTTCCTTATAATACATAATGTAATTAAAGGAAAGTATTGTGTTGGGTAAATTTTAACTGACAAAATGTGTATAGTTCAAATGTTCCTTTTTTTAATTCTAGAACATAAATCATCCAGATTGAGAATGATGTTTATGTGTATGTATCTCTATGAGTCTCTATACACAATTTCTCTGGAAGAAGTCGAACAAGTTAAACTAAATTTAGCATGAATACTTCTTAAAGTGAATATAGGAAGCTTTTTAGATTTTGGGTTCTGAGATATTTCTCACGGAAAAAGGGCACACACTACACTAAGATTAAACTTCGAATCTGACATATTGTATTTGAGGCCTCATAAATCCTTATGAAATATATTCTTCGAAAATATTTTTAAAACTATTGAATTTTTCTAGTTTTCGAAAGTTTCTTGGAACTCATCGGATCGCTTGCTACTTTAAAAAAACCGCGATAAGCTAGGCTAATTATTAGTTTTGGAATAAGGGGGATATCATACAAGCATACAAACAAAAATTAACAAGAATTCTCAAGTATTAACGAAAAATTCACCAACAGATTTCGAAATTAATAAATGATTTAATAATCAGTCTTAATTCCGTTAATTAATCAAATGTTATAATTTGACCCCATACCCCTATTCCATCTGTTATTAATTTAACTCGAGGGCTTCGTCCGCTAGTGGTCATTAAATACAGCAATCATATTTTAGGTAAATTCTGCGTACGCAAGTTGCAGAGCAATAGTTTAGCTTGGCAGAAATTTAGTGTGAGCAGATTGTGTAAGTTCATTACAGAGTAGAAAATATAAAGTGAAAATTACATCAAATCGGAGCAAGAGTCGCTGAAATTGATGAAAATGAATATTTAGAAAAAGCCCCCCTCACCCCTCAGCCAATCCCCCTTCTATAACGGTCCTAAGATAGATAAAAGCGAATAATTTAAAAAGGGAGCCGTTCCCCATCTCCTTACGTGAGGACAAAAATCGAGAAATAAAAAAATTGGGTCGAAGTTTAGCGAGAGCAGATAGAGTGGGTTTACTGCAGAGTAGAAAATGCAACATAAATAGTACATAACAATCGGAACAAAAGTCGCTAACATAGAGAAAACGAAGATCTGAAATGGACCCCAGCCCCACGACACTTCTTATAGGTTTCCACCCTCCATCATAGTTTCGTTAAAAAAAAAAAAACACGAGCTTCTGGTACAGTAAGCACTTCGTATGAAGGGGTACATACAAATATACGCGATTGACATTTAATAATGTAGATGCCATTTACGTGCTATATTTTGCAACATGAAATAATCTGTTTTGCAACAACATATTTATTACAAACAGCTCAAACTGCTGCTAAAACACAAAATTAAAATAACTTCGTTAAAAGTAGCATATAATAAAAAAATAAAGGTATCGACCGGTTTTGAATGAAAAAACAGCCTATTTTGCCAAGACACACATTTGTGAATTTCATTATTCAGATATTGAAGTAAAACAAATATACCGTGTCCAATTCCTGTATTAAACAAACGTATTTCGTTTTTAATTGTATTGTTATGAGCAATTTGAAGGTTTGGCTATGGACAATTCGCTTTCTCCCATTTTATGTGATATCTACGTCATCATTTTGAAGAATAGCTTCTGAATCTGAACGATTTCAAATGCTGGTGTAGAATTGTGGATGATACTTTCGTATTGGCTGACAATAGCTTCAAACTTTCTAATTCGCTTCGTTTATTAATTCCATTTACCCTTGAATTCAGTTTACTCATAAAGTGGAATGTGATAATCAAATTTCCTTTCTTAATATTATTATTTTAAGAAATAATGCTACCTTTTCAACTTATGTTTTTCGTAAATCTTTCTCTATTTCCATGTCTCCTCATATTCGTTCTAATCATCCTGTTCAGCAGAAATATCCTGCTTTTTAGACTTATGTTTACCGTGCCTTATATTTGTGCTCCTCTGAGATGGACTATCTGAAATCTTTAGCCGTGTCTATAGGTTATAAGCAAACTATAATGTACATAGCTCTGCATAAATTTAACAAGCTGAATTTGGTTTTTAACCTTCAATGTCAAGTGGTTTGCCCACGTAATTTTATCGTTTTACTTTTTATTTATATGTCAGCTATAAGGTCGCTAATATAATTTCCCGTTTCAATTTTAGATGTATCTTTAAGCTCTTTACAAACTTAATTTCCCTTCTCTTAAAGACCCTATTCTTGTCTTGAACCATTGGGGTGTTTTTCACATTCCTTTCAAATGCGGTCATGGGCATGTTGCTCAAACAAAAATAGCTTTTAAATTTCGTATTAAGAAACACATAATGTTTCTAAACAATAAGATTCTATGTCTGCAATTGCTGAACATTCTTGGGACTCTAATCCTTTTTTAAATTTTTCCAAAGCTAAGATCCTTTTTACTGCTAATTCCATATTTGCAATTAACTTTCTGGAAAGTTTCTGCAATGTTTATTGGTCAAAATTCTTTATTAATAATAATTATCCTTTTTTGTCTTATGTTTGGAAATATCTGGTTTACTTTTTATTTTTCCTTTGCTTCCTTCTTATTTTGGTATTTTTCATCTTTTGCTATTTTCTTTTTCAAATTGAGATTTTATGAACAACTGAACGAATAAAATGGATCATTTGTTGGACATTCACTTTTCTCTGTGGAATATTACCGTTTATGTATTGTGTTCTACCTTTTGCTCCTGCTCCCTGAGTTTTTTAACTCCATTTTCTTCTCTCATTGTTGGCAGCATTCTTACCTTGCTTCTGCCATGTATGTTGTTTGTGTATCAGTTGATGATATTTCTCTGACGATTGAAGGTTGTGCTTGTGACAGTATTTAGCACCATTTGGTAATTTGAAATCGAACAAAGTACTCAGACGAGTGTTGTCACGTTTGACATTTAGTGGGTTATAAATTTTTATGTCAGTGTTTCTTGTGTGTCCTAACAAAGAAGACTGTTTTTTCTTTCAAAACGGAGCGATGCTTTATTATATTTTATTAAATGCTGGTTTTGACGAAGTTGTTTGAATTTTAAACCTATTTATTTTTTTAAATAGATGTCAGTAATGATACTTCGTTTTGGTGGATCATCAAAAACTGTTGACCAAAGTATTATATCCACATTTAGGTATATGAAATATTTTGGTAAAAAGATAAATTGACAACACCATTTATTTGCATCAAATATATTTCGCACATTCCACAACTTTAGCGGCGTAAACAATATACATGTCATATATTTTCGGTAAGGCAAATCTGTTGAAGTCGAAATAAATCCTCGAGATATCGCAGGAAATGTCCCTTGCGGAAACTTTAATGTTATCCTGTATTGTTATGTTAAACACCCGCATTTCTCATCCTGGGAAGGGAATTTTTCATTCCGCAAACCTTTCAATGTGAAAGAATGATTTCTCTAAAACATTACACTAAATGATTATATGTTCAGTAACAAAGAAATGTCCTAGATCAATTTATATTTGTTTTTGTGTTAGTTGTTTTTGGTGGGGATTTGAATGCGTAAGATTTTCGCAAACATCTATTTTAACGTGGAAAATTAAAATTATAATGATGACATAATTGCAAGAAATCCCTTCATTGAGGGTTTAAAATATAAAAAATTCTTCGGTCACAGCTTACTTGAATATATTTAGAATTTGGTATTTAAGACAATTTTATGAAGTAAGAGAAAATTTTATAAATGGAAAAGATATATATACCAAGTTTAGAAAACTGGTCCCTGCCGTAGCTGTAGCCATGACATTACTTTTGGTTCGTAGACGTTCACGCTGATAAAATAATATTATCTATTAAGATTTTGGATAACAGACCAAAACCATAAAAGCTGTTTAAATGTAAAACGTCAAAGCCATGAAACAATTATACATAGTAATTTTTGCTGTCAAATTTAAGTTTTTTAAATAACTTAAAAATCTTAGCAAATAGAAAATCTAAAACATTGCCATCGTTTTCTACGGTATATTTCATTTTTGTCTTCAAATTTTGAAACTTATCGGGTTAGCGTATTCTGAACCCACTACAGGAATGTACTGGTTTTTATGGAATAACACGAAAACCGCAGCAGCTAGAAAATCCAAATTTGGTATATCCTTATCTTTTGTGGTATATTTTAATGCTTTGAATTTTGAAGCTGCCTCTGATAGCCTATCTTGAACGTGCAATATTAATGTATTCGGATTTTGAAAATAACTGAAGAATCAAAGCAGTTAGAAAGTTCAAATATGTCGTTGTTGTTCTTGGTAAATTTTATTGTATTTTTTTTATTTTGAATCTTACCGGTTCAGCCTGTCCTTGACACGCTCTTTGAATGCAAATGTCGGTTGAAAATAACTTGAAATTCGAATGAGATAGAAAATCCAAATTTGGTACATCGTTATCCTTTATACATTTAAGTTGTATACATTTTACTACATACATTTTGCTACATTTGAGTTACGTATAAATTTTAAAACGTTGTACATTAAAAACTATGCTTTTTGCTTTAACTTGTTTTATTTACTAACCTATTTATAAAGTTAATGAATTTTATTTAATAAACAATTACCATCACAATTAATTAATATTAACTTTCAGACCTAATGTGTTAAAAACATTCTACTCGTCATGAAACTTTTAACTGTGCAAACAATTCGCGAGCAATCCATTTTCCGGAGGGAAAGTCTGCTGAAATCCAAATAAATCCTGGAAATACCGCAGGAAATGTTTCTTGCGGCAACCTTATGCAGCCTTTAAAGTTATCCCGCATTGTTATGTTAAACACACGTATTTCTTATGCTGAATAGGCAATTTTTCACACTGTGAATCGTTGAATGTAAAGGAAGGCCTGCTTTGAACTTCACATTGAGATAGTCTTGGAGACAAACACTTTGTTAAGCGTCTAGTAGATTTATTTAAGTGCTAAATTTACTGTTAGACCATTTTCGTATATAAGAATAAAGAGAATATTTAAGTTGAACGTAAATTTAGAGTTTAAAAGGATACAATTAAGCATTTGGTTCAACTAAGGCAGTGTTTCCCATATTCGGGTATTTATTCCCCTGAGGATTCATGAAAAAATTCAAGATGTACTTGTACTTAGATTGTTTAATATATTATATTATGTCAAAAACATTTATAATCACATAAATTTTATATTTTTTTCGAAATAAGTATGTCTACTAGCAGGAACATGTGGTGTTATCCTGGATTTAAAACACAAAGCTCTTAATTCGCCCAGCAGCGTAAACAATACTTATAACACAACCCAGTTAAAAAAAAACAGTCTCGCTTCTGCAACTATAGAAACGATTTTTTTACCTACATCTGTAACCATAATTTGTCCAACTTCGAAAATCTGAATAAAAAAAAATCAACTGTATTTTTTTTTAATTACCGACTTCAACCTGTAATTCTCCACACATTTCGTTTTCGTTAAAAGAAAAGCAAGTTTCTAGGTTAGAAACTAACAGAGAAGATAGTGTTTTGAGGATGTGTAGTTTTTGTCAATTTAAAGGCATTTTTCGAGATCAAATTATTTAAAAATTTGTTTTATTTTTTGAATATTCGAGCGTTTTATTCATGACATGGTTTGACAGAAATTAATATATACGTTTAATAAAATCTAACAAATATTAATAAAACATGAACTTGTCTATAATCAGCAAATAATAAATTGTGCTTTGGATTGTATCATTAAAACTTCCTTTGAACTATTCGGTGGGGGCACGCCTGTTAGATTGAATCTTAAGAGAGTACTAAAAAATGTTATCAAAAGATGTTTAATTTGTATACTCTCCCAACATATATAGTGTCAAAGATGTGTGAGAATATTTCATTAGAGCGTGTATTACATATTTATAACTCGTCTAAACCTAGAATCTGGTTCCCGATTGAATCAGAAGAACAAGATCGAATCTATACATTTTATAGAACAGGGTCGAGTTCAATCTAACATGGAGCTCGGTGATTGCCCAGACAATTTTGAACGACCACCTTGAAACTACGGAAGCTTATTTTTCTGTAGGACATTGAACAGTTTCAAGACATTATATTTTATAATCTGTTTTATTTGTGGCCCTTCAAACATATACTCCTTTATTTTTTCATTAAAAATTGCGGGGAATTTTCACTTCAGATATTGAAAATCTTGTCCATCTTTATCTATTGTCTTAATATATTTTTCATAATCGCAAGCTTGTTACATCACAGTGGTAAAAACAACTTTTAAGAATCAAGGTGATTGTATTTCACATTTCTGACCAGAAATTATAGCCTGGCATTTTGATCATTCATTGTATTTAGTTTTAATGAGCTTGCTTCCACCTGCTATCCCATTCACAACGGAAACAGCAGATATTGATGTAACTAACTACTTTCCTACATATTTCCTAAAAGCACCGCCCTCTATGTGAACACTCTACCGTTGATAACTATCAAACAACCTAACATATATTTTTCTAAGCGCATGTGCTCTAAATTTTACCTATTTCGATAAAAAAGGAACGTCGAAAACTTTAAATGACCATTTTTTATAACCCACTGGTATTAATGATTTATTTCAAGTATCTTAAGAATGTATATATTATATATTTTCAGATCAAGAGCTATAAAACACTATACATATGTAGAGAAACAGGAAGTTAAAAAACTGCATTTGACAGTGCCATGAGATTAGAATAAATTAAATACTTAACAATAGTAAGATACTTTGTAATAGAATGATCATAATCAGTTTTTATATATCCTGTTTTCTGCTACATAGGGATAAAAACGTAATACATTAAGATGCGATGTAATAAAAAATGAAATGAAATTATTAGTGATGTGGTCTTATACATTTCGCATATGAATTAAATGAGAAAAAAAGTTTTAAAAATAAAAAATGACTGAATCATTAAAACCTTCTGAGACATTTCATTTGGAAATAACATGATACCATTTGTATAGATAGTGAATATACACCTTGATACACTACACATTTATCACTGTGAAAGTGAATAAAAAGTAACTATCATTTACATCAAGATAAAAACATTAACACTTTAAACATTTTGTTCTTTTACGATGGGGGAAAACCGCACAAAAAGATACGTTAGATGAAATATTTTGTGAAGTCAGCTTCATCTATGGAAAGACATAATAGCCTTAAAATCGCACAATATATAGAGTACTGCATTCACTATTTAGAGATCGATGATTAAATTCCCTGCTAAGCTATAGGATTTTTTTACAATCGTTTCAAACAAACTAATCTTACAAGATAAATACAGCTGTTCTGAATAACACTAACATTTAAACATTCCCAGTTACGTACGATTAATGGTTGCGATTGCAATTAACTAATTTTACAATTCTTACTGATGTATAAGTTATTTACATTTTGATTTCATCTTTTAAACCAGATGTTTCATTAGAGCAGGGCCCACAAACTTTAATCGTCTAGGAGAACCAAAACTATATTCAATTCTTGCAGGGCGATACTGTCATACTATTAAATATCTTCAGTTAGCATCCTGATATTAATACTTCTAGAGAAACAAGCGCGGATTTTACTTCGGATATAAATTGATTATTTGTACCATATTTACAGTTTAGTTAGGGTTTAGTTTTTTCATAATTTTATCATACATGTTTTAAATTGGAATTGATATATATTTTTATGCACAATAATTTAGATAAAGTATTTATGCAATTTATTGATATTATCATACAACTAATTATCATACCTAATCCATCTAATAGATGAGTAATAAATGTTTCAACTACTATACCAGCAACTATACCATTTTTTGTTTTTAGGGAATTTAGGTAGTTGGAATCTTCTCAGTAAATGACACGTTTGTATTATGCTATGTTACCAATTTCTAGAAATAAGTTTTTTTCAATCTACCGGGATTGAATATTACCGGGGTAAAATAAATTTTAACGATAAATTATAGTTTAAACATAAAATTATGGTTTAAACATTGGTTTAAACAAAGGTTTAATCAAATGGGGTTTGAACCAAGATGATTTAAAAAAGTCATCCTTACTGTCGAACCAAAAACTTTCAAACTGTTTTCTGTGTTTTAATGTTTCAGTTGATTAACAATTCAAAATTTGTAAGATGAGTTGTAATTATATTGAAAACACGCAGGTTTGTGATTTAAAATTAGATGGAAAGCGGTATTTAACATGATCTGACACTCATATCTAAAATTTCCTGCAACTGCACCGTTTTTCTATAAACCATCACATATTGTTTAGTGATAAAAGTAATATGACAAATTATAAATTTTGCGGAATTGAATGTTTTGAACTAAGCGTTTGGTGTTAAGAACTTCTAATTACAAAAAATGGCCTATAGGAAACGTTCCCCTAAATCTGGAAGACACTCTCATAGAGTATAACAGCATCTATTGACCTATTTTACACTTTATCTGTGTTCGTCAGTATGTAATAACTGATATGTGGAATGGCAGGAAGAAGCTTGCTATAAGCCGCAATTTTCGCCAACTTCTGAGAGAACTGACAATTTCAGTCCTTCATCATAGCCGGCATCAAATTGATTGATTTAATTGAGGCATCAAATTACTCAATTTGATGCCGTTTACATGGAAGTAATAGAGTTATCAGTTCCTCTAAAAGTTCCCCAAAATTTTGACTTATAGCATATGTATTACTTTCCTTATCGGCTATTTCATACTAACAAGTACAGGATAAACGTAAAACTGGTACGTGGATGCTGTTACCTGCACCGAATTCTTGTTTATATAAATGTTGTTTATTGTATCATTCCTGAATATGACATCAATTGGCCAATAACCATATCGTGTCAAATACAAGTCTTCTATAACAGTTCTAGTGCTAATTCTTACCAATTAGACAATGCTTTGCAACTTGGAAAGGGTTTTTTTCTGTGCTTTGTTGTTGAGTTATATATCCTAAATATTAAAATTCTCCGCTTGGGGTGCTGCAATCCCTTTTATCAAATCTTCTAGTGAATCGACAAGAATTTAAGTTACAAGGAAGCTTCATTACTAAAATTTATGATATTACTTTACGAAGCTTTAATTATTTTCCCTACAATATATGGTGATGTATAATAATAGTACTGGAATAGTGTCGAAAATCGCAACTCGAGCTTTCGATGAATCTACACGTTTCGAGCATACTAGAACGCTATAAGTATATTTTTAGCGTAATGTCTGTGTGTGTGTCTTTTTATGTGCCTGTCTGTCTGTGCAATGTATGTAAAATTTTGAAGAACTTTTTATAGTTCTCTACATAAATCGAAACATATGTTCAAAATAGCTTGATTAAATATACATATTCCTTTGCTCTAAGTTACTGAGAATTTTTTTAATGTTGAGAATAAGAATTATTAATAGTAATTATGCAATTTCCAAACTATTACACTTTTGGTATATTGCGATTCTTGTTTTTCGGATAAAGTCCAGTCGCTTTTGACCAAAATAATTGGTTCACATTTCTATTAGGATCATTAACCTAATCATGTTTTAATCGTTATGATCTCGAATTATTTAGAACTATACTCTTCATAAACAAAGTTCCTAGGAAAATCCAAGCACACAAATGATTTTGAAATAAAAGGCCCCTAAGTACGTTTAATCGATCGATTTGATCGATCGTAAGTTTGATCCATCCTCCTCACACGTTTGTTCGTTCTATTATAACGTGACTATGCCACATGGAATAAAAGTGATTTCAGCGCCATAGGCGGAAAGTTGGCGAAGTTAGGAACAAGAACTTGGCAACAAAGCGAGACAAAAGAAAAATGCCATTAATGAAGTTGTAGATCATTATCGAATTAGTAGGAATCGACATTAGGAAAACACAAAGCGCCTAACGTAAATGGAGGGGAATTCTTACCTGTCATACTTCATTAGTTCAAAGCTACAAAGAGTCAATTGATTCAAAGCTTGTCAAAGTGCGTGATAACATGCTTTATAAAATACAAATATCTATTGTTGTTGACAGTAGATATTTTGCATAAACTCTACACTAGTTGAATGTTCATGAAAATGCTGTTCGTGATATTATTCCTGAATGAGATAGAAATCGCCTATATCGATACTGTGTTAAATAATTTTCTCTAACCGATTTATTGTCGATTTCTAATTAGTAAAATATTTATAACTTTGTAATTGACATTTTAAATTTATAATTGACCTTGTAATTGGTATTTTTAATTTCTTATTGACTTTGTAATGGACACTTTGTAATATACTATATCCGATTCCGTGCTCCTAATTTCTTCAATTCTCAGCTGAGGGCAGAACCAGTCACTCTTCTTTAATCGCGCACATTCCCTATACAATAGATAGACCCATTGTGTGCACTCGAGAACTTTTATTCCGAAGCAATTTCTCTGCGTAAAGATTTACTTACGAATCTTGTATATATTATCATACAGTTTGTCAAAAATTAAAAAAAATCTGATATGAGCAATAGGGTGGAGTGAAAAATATAGGGATTTCTTTTTTAAATTCGTAATCGGCCAGGGTAAAAATGTTTTCCCGTGGGACAAAACGAAAGTGTGAAAGATCTAATGTTCCTGAGGTCAAAATTTTATGAGCCGCATGGAGGTCAAAATGCACTATTTCAGGCCCAAAAACCCTCATTTTGTTCGGACACGAAAAAAAAAAATTCATTTTCGAAGTCATGCAGGGTCACAAATGTTAGTCTATAGAATAAAACAAACATGCGTAAAATTTCAAGTCCCTGCGGTCACATCTTCATGCGCCGTACAGAGGTCAAAGGTAACTATTAACCTATAAAAGTAACTATTAAAGGTATAAAAACAGAGACCATTTTAATCTAAAAACGCACAGTTATGAAATGCTCCTTATATATGTTATTAGACTATAAGAAACAATTACTGACCCATAACTTTGCGACATTTTACTCTCTATACCTAGATTCCAGGAACTTTGTAATCCTTAGGAGCCTTTTCTTTAGGTTTTCGATTTTGCACGCTCTCACGGAGTTTTGTATGGCCATGCTAGAGGGCTTCTCTCACCAGAGTATATACACCACTCAATATAAACCGAGGCTTCTCACTCCGCGGTTTGTATTTCAGTGGGAGAAAGGATACAACCATGCTTCAAGTAAAAAGGGCAATATTATAGACGAATAGTCCAAGAAGAACATTACACCCTGGTACAACAACCAAACTCTGTCTATACTGAACACATTGCAGTTTCATCTGGTGAAGCCAAACTTATATGTGACGAAACTTACTTAAAAAATCAACAAATATCTCTTGATCGCTGTAGGCTGTGATGGGACAAATATAAATACTGGCGTGAAGGGGGGAGGGTTATGCGTATATTGGAAGTGACATTAACTCGTCCATTGCAATGGTGCATCTGTCCGTTACACGCACATTAATTACTTTTGCAACATCTTCCAAAAAAGCTTGATGGAGAGACTAAAGGTCGCAATACATTTTCCGGATCTATCGGAAAAGCAATCGAAAATTGTGAATATGTAGTGAATACGTATTCTCCAATTTGAGGAGAAAATCCTTCTTTCGATGTAACAGATTTGAAGTTGAGCTCTGATCAAACGTATTTGTATGATATATGCCAAGCAATTTCCACCGGTGTCTTCCCTGATGGTATTGCATCCATGAAACCAGGACCAGTTGCACACTCTAGGTGGCTTACAACAGCTTGTAGAATTTTAAGATTATGTTGGAACTGAAAATCCATCTAAAAGCCTAATTACACTTGCAACATTTATAATGAAAGTTTATTTACCTATGTGGTTTAGCATAAAGATAAAACCACTCTGCTTGAAGGGTTCGTGGTATAAGTGGAATATAATCCATCTTTCCAGATATTTGAAGGCGTATTTTAAAGATGTTATTGATCCAGTAATACAAAGAATTATTTTCTTTTCGCACCAAGAAAATATTGTCCTGTCAATGCTTGTAGATGACAGCGAACATTTAAGGAAACTAGCTGCCAGAAGAATTACGGCAGCAAGAAAATCTACGAATGTTTCAAAAGAGGTGAGACATTTTAGTGTTCCGGAAATATATTAAAGTGCAAACGATTCCACTGAACTTATCGACTAGCGAACATCAGAAATATATGAACCACCTCTTCCTAAGAGTATTCAAAATGGTGAATTATTATCTTGCAATATCAGGAAAGGAATGTAGGCTGGAAATTAATATTCCAAAATTTCCGTGCCATACTCAGTCAACAGAGAGATACGTTCAAATTGCAGCAGAGGCAGCAAGAAAAGTCTGTGGAGATGAACAACGACATGACTTTATCCTAACGAAAATTCAGTCAAGAAAACTTATGAATACTTTTAATACGACATCAGGATTTTCTGCTTAATTTTCTTTTCTTTAACATTTATGTTGGAATTTATGTATATTTTTTTCCTTTCAGTGTTTTTCATATATTTTTCTATATTTTATTTTGTGAGCAACAACGGCAGTACATCTTATGTCACGAGAAAAGTGTATGTTATTACAAGCAAAATGCCTTACTGTTAGTTCCAAACTGTAGTTTAGGGAAATAAAAAAAAATTAAGTTTAAATAACTTATTTTTATTCTACTTCTATAAGCTTTACTGTAGTAACAAATCGAAAAATCTTTATTTAAAAGCCTAATTATATTTAAGATACATTCATTAAAAATGTTAGCCGTCCTCTTCTGCCTCTATGACTTTACAGGATATGCCAGAAAATCGCCTTTCTTTGGCTAAAATCGTCACATTTAACAAATATGCGGCGCATTAAGATGTAATATCAGGGACTTGAAATTTTAAACATGTTTGTTCGATCCATTGAGCTAAACTTTTTGACCTTGGTCGATTTCGAAATCGAAAAAAAAAAATCGTATCCGAACAAAAAGAGGACATTTTTGCCTGAAATAATGAATTTTGGCCTCCATGCGGAGCATGGAATTTTGACCTCAGGAACATAATATTTTTAACACATTAGTTTTGTCCCATGGGACAACTTTTTTTTACCCTGGCCAATTAAAAATTCGGAAAAAAATGTTTCGCTCCATCCTGTTTCGCTCCATCAAAAATTACGTATGAAAAAAAGCATTTAATCGATATACTCGCATTTAAGCATACATAGTCTTACTTTACATTCTAACGATTTTTGCGGGCCATTTCGCAAACAAAAGGCAGCTTTTTTTATCCCGAATCGTACCAAAATATAATCAGCACCAGGGTAACATGCAGGTGACTTACCTATAAAGTTTAATGAAATTTGGTCAATCAGTTTTTGAGTTAAAGTGGATACATACATTGCACAGACGGACATACACACACACACACAGACACACGCGCACACATTCACACAGGAAAACACAGATGTCATGATAAAAATAGATTTTTTTGTGTTCTAGAGAACCCAGAACGTGTAGATCCGTCAAGAACTCGAATTGCGATTTTCCACTACATTTCCAATACTTTTCCTATACATTACCATGTATTATCCGGAAAATAATTAAAAATCCGTTGTTGATTTAAACTTTATGTGTTCCAAGTTAATGCAAGAATTATACAATTTAATTACTTAGATCAGAGTATGGTGACGTCGACATGATACAGCAACGATTCCTCAGTAATTGATATGCACCAATAAGCAGTATTAAAACACTGTTTATACTTGTCCATCACTATTGCGAAAATCAATATACAATGCGTAATCCTGCAATTTAAAAAGATTAATCAGATAATACCTCCATTTACTGGTTATAAAGTTTTCAATATTAATTTTAATATAAAATATAAAATATAAATTTTCGAAATATTAATTTTAATTCGCAGCGAAATATTATTTCGAAACATTCCATTTTGTTCTTGCTGTACGTATTAAAACCCGTACTGTTTTTCTAGTTTACCTTCCTTTGCGGTAACAGAAACAACTTCTTAAAAACTTGAACCAGTTAAAGCCATTTTAGAATAAAGAAAAGAATTCTAATTCCTACCATAATCTCTACAAATATTTATTTTTAAAAAATTATATAATCCTTCAGCCTGAAGATTTAACGTGTATCAAAGAATTCGTGTTATCTTTGATTATTCTGTTATACCTTTGGGGCAAGGTGGTCTTAGCTCATGAATCACATTTCTGGTTGCAAAAACATTACGTAATCCTTTATACGTGCATTGGCATCCAATTAGAACTTAATACCTCAAGAAAAAATAATACACTAAAACTCCAAAATGGCAAATGTGTAACAATTCCGTGACGAAGCTTACGTTTGTGAGATTACACTAGATCTTTTATTAAACAGTTTTTGTTAGCATGTTTCGTATAAGTGTATATTTTATACATGACGTTTCTGTGGAGAAAATTGATATATAGAATATTCTCTTCAGAACTGACAAGATTTACATTTTCACCCATTTTCAGTATATGTATTTATGGTCTGGATAAATTATCTTAACATCTACTTCCAGCAGCATGTTTGTTAGCCTATTTCTATATTTTACTTTTCCAGCATATTAATCAATAGAGAAAATGTTGGAATGTCGGAAATTGCAACTCAATTTTTCTATATAAACTTACACGTTTCGAGAATCCTAAAAAACGTTTGTAGGTTGACGTCTGTATGTCTCTCTGTTTGTGTGTCTGTCTGTTCATTATATGTATTTTTGCAAAATGTTTTAACATAATAAATCAAGAAGGAAAGGAAACGATATATATATATTTTATATATTTGATAGATATAGACCTAAAAAATATTGAATATGAATTTATGAAAAGCTCGAATGAAAAGTGATACGTCAGATATTTGAAACTTGTTTTAATACAACTTTTCATGTGATCCCCAATGTCATAAAACCAAGACGTCAGTAGATTAATAAATATTTAAAAATGGCACATACATTTAATTCGTTTTGTACTCCTTTTACTTCAAATATACCCTAATTTAAATGTACTTGTGGTCACTTTATTTATTGGAATTTTTTTTTATAATAAACGTGTATAAGTCTATAAATACATAATTTCAAATTTTAACCGAAATTACACAAATTTCACCGTATTGCAGGACATGTTAGAAGGTAAGATAGTTACTGTTAATCATAGTAGTGAATCTTAGTGAAATATTTTTTAATATTTTAGTTCACAACTCGAAATGTTAGTGTTCTCTTACTCACATTTTTCAATTTTGAAATACGTTCAAACTGCTGATATATGCTAAAAAAGTTTTAGCGCTTCGTATAATTACATTTTACAGTTTGGTATTTTTACAACTTGTTTTTTACTTTCCTTATATACAATAATGTATAAAGAAAGTATTGTGATGGGGTCGAAGATTCGAATTTGAGTTTTCGACGGGAGAACACGTTTCAAGCATCCCTGATCACGCTTCGAACATTTTTGAGGTGATGTCTGTGTGTGTGTGTGAAAGTATGTGTATGTGTGTGTGTGTGAAAGTATGTGTATGTGTGTGTGTGTGAAAGTATGTGTGTGTGTGTGAAAGTATGTATGTGTGTGTGTGAAAGTATATGTGTGTGTGTGTGTGTGTGTGTGTGTGTGTGTGTGTGTGTGTGTGTGTGTGAATCAGTGAGCCTGTGGAAACGTTAACTGACGAACGAATGGACCGATTCGAACGAAATTTGGTACAAAAATTACAATACCTGAATACTGGAAGTCCATTGTTTTTATACGCAATCGAATGTTCAGAAGTCCCCTAAATTCTCGAGTGAAATTTGGAAAAAATCATCGAAAAATCAAAACATCTAATAAAATTACGCAAACAGACATTTCTTATGCAACTTTTCATTAGAAAACGATTAACATAAATTTTAGAACGCTAGCATGAACCGTTCTTGAGATATTGCGCATTTTTCAAAAAAATTATATATAAAATAAAAAAAAATATTTCCTTTTGAGAAACATGTTCACTTTTCATATGTAATATCATGCGATAAATTTAGTGACATCATTCTCGTGGATCTAGCTCGTTCCATTCATGAAAAAAAAGGTACTTTGAGTAATACCTTTGTATTTGAACTCCAATAATCGTTTATCTGCTGTAAGAATAAATTATTTCTCCATCCATAACGCTTGGCGGGATTTTGGCGACGAATTTGGCGGAATGCCGCCAAATCAAAGAACACCTCGCCAAATGGATATAAATGACGCTAAATCAATGAAACTAACGACTATTTGACGAAAATTCAATATCTTGGAAAAAATATAAGTATATACTATAAAAATAACCTATTTTGCTTTTAATGTAAAAGTAGTAAATACATTGCATTATATAAGAAAAGTCATGTGCTGTCCACATCAGATTTTTTTACTTATTCGTCTATTTTTCCTTTATGTCAACAGTTGAAGATAGTTTATATGGCAAACGATTATTTGTTTTATGTTAATTTCTATAGCCTTTTTGTAGTCGTTTACAAAGTGTTATTTTTTCACCTCGTGGCATTTAATATCGGTCCAATATTGGGCCAATATTGGACTAATATTGTGCATCTTGCCAGGAAATATTTCCAATGTAATCCCAATATTGAGAAAATATCGGGGTTACACTGGCCTCCAATATTAGCTAATATTCTTATTACAACGATGCGCCAATATCGGTGTTACATTGGAAATATTGGCGTAATATTGTCCCAATATTTTAAGCCAATATTGTGCGAATTCCTTTAAAATGTCCACTTTTCCATATTGGTGCAATATAGAATCCAATAAAATGCAAATATTAGTCCAATATTGGATCCAATAAAAAGCAAATATTAGTCCAATATTGGATTCAATAAAAAGCAAATATTAGTCCAATATTGGATCCAATAATAAACAAATATTAGTCCAAAATTGGATCCAATAAAAAGCAAATATTAGTTCAATATTGGATCCAATAAAAAGCAAATATTAGTCCACTATTGGATCCAATAAATGCAAATATTAGTCCAATATTAGATTGCTATTAGGGAAGTAACCTCCAAAAGCGGTAGTTTTCTGTATAATTGATTGTAAGGCACCTATATTTGTAATTTTACCCACTGAACAAGTGCTTTGAATCTGCTGGACGGTCATATTCTATCTTGGATTTAGCCGTTTATACACAAAATGTTGTTATTATTTCTTTCTTTTTTGGTATGTATCGTTTATTTGTTTATTCAAAGAATCCAACTATTAATTTCTTCGTCCTTGGTTTTAATATTCTCCTGGCATGATTTGGCAACTTATTTTCGACTTCATCCACCTTTTCTATTCTATCGATAGACGTTGATCTTGTTCTGATAAGTGTGAGATTCTCTCCTTGTAGTCCTGATGAAGAAAGCTATTTTTTGCTTTCGAAACGAAATAACACCCTCATTTTATTTTTTATACTTTTTTACACGAAGCGTTATAAATTTTTAGCGGTTTACAAATATTTATTTCTCAATTACAAAACATGTAGGTTCCTCTAAATCGTTTCTCAGCGTTGAACATTTTAAAGCACCTCATTCTCCTATCAGAAATAGTTACCAAAGTCCAATGAATTAAATTTTGACGCTCATATGCGAGGAATGAAAGCAGGCTGCAAGAAAAAGATCTTGTTCCAAAACTTTCAACTAATTTGCATTCAAATAAATCACCAAACTTCCACGGACTTAAAATTTCCCTTCTTTGGAAGTGCTCATAAACGTCATAATAGAAATCATTTTTGAAAAGCGAGGTGAAGAATTTTGAGATTCGAAAATAAGTGATGGCTTTAATAGAAATTGGGATAATGCTCTAGTGAAAGAATCAATACAGATGAATTTGTTTTTCTCCAGTTGAAACTCATCTTCCTTAAGTTGTCATAAACTGCAAGAGAAGCAATAAACCAGCTGTAGGTCTTAACTTTTCTTGCTTCCAATGCGGCTTACTTCTAATACATTTCGCGGTTAGTTGAATCTGATGAGCTCAAATGGGAACAGAATCGATCGATGTATGTGGTTTTTTGTATTCATCGCTGATTTTTGCACAAACTCAGAAGTATTCCTCTTAAAAGTAAGTTGGTGGATTCAGTAAAAATGCTGAAATTACAAGTGCAACGGCAATGGACACTGTCACATGGTAAATCCATGATCTAGTATTTCGGGGGATGCAATCTAGAGTTAACGATTTTATTTTGGGGGAGCAGCTACGGATACCAGCTGCACTCAAGAAGAGGACGAGCGGAGTTTTCTTTAGAGATCGCATTTTTACCAAAATATGCTACTTTGTCCGAGCCGGACGGGATCATAGGGCTGGCGGGCCTTTTGAATTAGCGTCTAAAAGGGTATCGGTTCGCAGGGGCTTGAAAAGGACTGTTTGGCCTGAGTGGTCTAAAAAGCCAATAATGTTGCTTTTGGGTCAAGGGGTTACGCCGCAGAAACCAATGACAGGACTTTCAGCGTCTCAGAGGCGGGTTTTAAAATCTTAAAGAGAGAGATAGCTTAAAATTGAGAAAAGGTGGAATCGGCTCTGGAGCTGCTAAGTCAAGTGCCTTTATTCGTGCCTCCCGGCTCCTCTGGTAGGATGAGAGACGCGTCACTGCAAATGATGTTGATAAAGTTACCCATTTGGGCCCTTTCCTAAAATGTACGCGATCTTTTCTCTCTCTCCGATTTATTATTATTCAAAATAACGTTGGACTAGTTAATATTAACTTTTGGTTACTTTCAGTCCCAATTTAATCTTTGAGACTCTTTACCATTGTTTCTGAATTGTTTAGAATGGGGTTTTCAATCCATTTATTTTAATATGAATATATTGTTTAATATAATGTTTGTAAATAGTTATAGGTTTCGTAAATATATTTTATGTATTTTGTTAAAGTACACACGGCCTTATCCTTTTTCGAGCTCTTACCGGGCGTGTCCGAAAAGAGGTAGATACCTCAGGACAGACACTTCATAATATTTTCTGCATTAAAAAAGGTAATTTACGTCGCCGCCGGTGTTTGCTAAATTTCACGTCTCTCGAGTTTCTCTACCCTGTTCCGCAATATCTACAAATTTCAAAAATATGAAATTTAGAGCATCTGCAGAAGAGTGTTAGGGGAATAAACAGAAATAACTGTTTTTCAAACTTTAGTAGACGAACTATTTAATGTCAAACCAAAGGAAGAATATTGAAGCTGCGAGTTCGCGCCCAGGACAGACTACTAACAGCAAAACGCACATATTTTTGCAGACATTGAACTTGACCCTTGCAGCTTCGAGTAGCCCGAGCTACAATTGTGTACGAATTTTATGCCGGATATGTAGAAAAACTGAAATTGTCTGTTCCCGAATTCAGTTAAATTCATTTTAGTATGTTTGAGACGGTCTGAGGGATATCTTGGAATGAAAATGAATAATATCCCCAAATTAGTTTCGGAGTTTACCCAGATTGAAAAAATGAAATTTATTGAACCCTATGGAACTTAATTTTTCAAACATTTTTAATTGAAGTTAAATATCACAAATCGCTTCGAAAATTGTAGGAAATATTCAAATTATCATACAAAATGTTAAAATTTTTTCTACAAAATATGTTGGATCTTTTTTTAAATAAAAATTGAAATAATAATTACACCCAATGTATATTAAGAGATTACGTGACTCATTGTAAAATAAAATAGGACCTCCATTATTTCCGATGTTACCGTAGATAATTAAAGATCGTTTAAATTTATTTTCGTAATTTATATTAGATCATTTACATTTATATTAGATCGTTTAAATTTATGTGTTGCATTTGTCACAAAACCGCTTTATTTTTGCGTATTACCTGTGAAAGCCCCAGGCCGTCCGGCTCGTCCAGAGGACTTAGAGCATCAATGCGTATTACCTGTGTATATAAATTCAGTGTCAACATAATTACAATATTTTTTATTTTAAATGATCACTGAAATTTGATTATTCCTACAACGAAGCCTAATTTTAATATTATACAATAGCATGCAGCATGTAGACAAATCAAGCGATTGCAAGGTGAATTATATAAGAATTGCCTAATTTTTCACATGCAAAATTATTTAGCTCTGGAGCTTGGAATATAAGTGATATGAATGAAATATTGATTGATTTTACATAGAGAGGAAGACGATATATGTTTTGATGATACCATTTGAATAAAGTCATTTGAATAAAATGAACTATATAAAATATACAAAATTAATACATAACAACATTTGAAGGAAAACAACTGATTTCGTAGAGATATATAAACTAATTCATTAACTAACTTTTCAAATAACTTTCTATAAAAACATTTCAAAACTCAAATGAATAAATGATTGCGAAATTATGAAAAATATGATGCAGAATATGACAAAAATAGCTGGTTGAGGAAGCTTATTAACTAACATCATAAACTAAACACAAATAGTTTCTGATTAAAAATAATACCCTTGAATAAAAGACTGTTGAAAAAAGTACTCTTATTCAACTTTTTGTGCTTTATCTATAGAAGTTTATTTTTATTTTTTGCAAACTTACTGAAAACGACAAGATGCTAGCACTGGAAATTGACCCTGGCAACCAGTATTGCGCTAAGACGTATTACCAGCTACACCACTCTTAGAATTTCGTTGTTACTTGAATTACACTCTCCCTTGTACAACAGGATCGTGATTATCCAAATAATCTTATCTTTTGCATATAATAATAAACAATAAAAAATTTGTCTCTATCTCTTATTTCTCATTTCTAACATTCGGGTGCTTTAGAAACATTTCTCGGAGTTGAGAATTTTCAAACACTTCATTTTTCTATCACTAGCGGTCACTGAGTTGTGAGTGGTTTCTCCATTGAGTTCAAATTTGTAGCCGATGTGAAAGTGCAAAGTCTAAAAGCTAGATTGAGAGAATAACTTATTTTTGACAGTAATTTGACAGCTTTAAACAAATTTGAATTCGAATGAATCACTAACTTCTAACAACTTTAAACGTTTCCTTATGTGATAAATCTCGAATATTCCATGATAAAAACCTTATCTGTAAAGAAGGAGAAAATTTCTGAGATTTGAAATCAGTGACTGTTTGATATTACTTTTGAGTATGGAAATCAATCGACAGATTTAAACACATTATATGTTTGAATATAACTTGTTTTAAATAACTAAGAAAATTAATAATTAGATATGAAGTTAAATGATTGCACATTAGATATTTTTTGTATTCAAATTTTGTGAAACACTCTTTGATAAATATCAGATGTTAAGTACTATTCGTTTAATAAAATTACAACAGGGTAAATTTATGTGTCGTACTCTGAATTTTTTAAGCATATTATTATATACGTATTACCTGAAATAATTATATGTGAAAATACTTTTGGTATTTATTATTTTCGAATGAATAACTTTTGGGAGTAATTGATAGTTATTTAAAAAACGAAAACTAAAAAAAACATTTCGTAAATATCCTTAGTATCACTCAAAGTTTAGCATAATATTGGCTCAACACTGTATAACATTTCCATAAAAAATATTTCCAGTGAAATGCCTATATCAACATTCCAATAAAATGTCAATATTTGGTACATATTGGTTGTCAGTATTTAACTAATATGGCTATATATTGATGTTTTATTGAGAATATTTCTAATAAAACATCAATTACCAGTATTTGTGTTTCAATTGAAATATTTCCAATAAAACGCTAATATTGGTTAAATAAATTGGTTAAATAAGATAATTGGTTAAATAATTGGTCAAATATTGGCTATATATTTTCTTTGAAATATAATAAACAATATTTGTATATCACAGAATATGCATGTTTTGGGTTCAAAAAAAGTTTGGGTCTCTAAATAAGTTCATAGCTTAGGATGTTAGATATTACAAAACAAATATATCGAAATATTTATATAATTATTCGATATATTTATATCGAAAACTAGATCGATATAGCAAAAGAGGGTATTCAAACACTTTTGCTCTCGGGGCTTATATTTTATAGGCCTAAAACCTACAGGCAGTTATGAATCTCTAAACGCATATGATGGAAAATAAATAAAGAGGGTAATGAAGGAGATTAGAGCCTTAATAATAATTTAAGGCCTCGAGGGCCAATCATATTTGCGTCCTGAACCATTCAGATTTGAAGAGCTCTCAAAATTTATATCGATCTTGGATAAAATCCAATTTATTTAAATGGTGCATCCAACACAATAAAGATCCCTGGGCTTCAACTGCATAGGTGTCTTTCACTCAATATCTTAGTAGTTTCAAAATTGATGAGATACTGAATTATAATCCAATATATTTTGTGGGTTCATAAGTACATTTTGGTTCCCACAATCCAAAAATGTGTTTTTGTTCCATGGGCGCCGTGACATATTTAGGCCGGTATCCTGCAAATAGCAAGAGGTTTCAATTTTTTTTTTTTTAATCAAATGGCCAGGCACTTGACTTTCATCATTCGCCTATATATCGGTCCAAAACGTGAACCATTTAGCAGTCCTGGGACGTTGCCCTAGGCTCACCAGAGGGGGGCGGAACACACTGCGCCCAACAACACAATATCGATGGCTTACGTGGGACTCGAACCCACAACGCGGCGGCCGAACGATCGCTTGAAAACGCTTGGCTTGACGGTTCGACCGCGGCGTCGGCTCAAAATTGATATTTATGGCAAATAAAATTAGTTGTAAAAAACATTACTTCCATAAAATTATGGGTCTTAGAGCCTGAAATATTTTTTGTATTCGAGCTTTCGACCTACTTAGAGGTCTTGAAATTGTACGATTTTGAAATAGATTTAAATTTAAACATGTCAAAATTTTAGGTTGTCGGCACTAAAACATTTGTAGAACTTACGCCCATGAAATAGAGGTTTTAGTAGTGATATTTAATTTGAAAATGTTTCAGGCATCGGACGCTTTGAAACTCACCCTAATGTTTATAACAGGAAGTATAGTTAAGCAAACAGAAAATGCATCAAAAACATATCTTGGTATAAAAAATTTATTTTCACATCTATTTTGAAAAAAAGTACATTTAATAAAATACTAAGTAGAATTAATCAGTTTTAATTTCTATTTATTTCTATTTTGTTCTGCATTGAAAGAAAGCAATAAAATTTCATCAAGGTAATACACGCAAGGGCAAAATATTCAAGAATTCCAAATGTCCTGGTGAACATGGGCTTCAATTATTTCGAAATGAGTTAATTTTGTAACCTAATGGTGCAATGGATAGGCCACCTGTGTGCCAGCCAATAGCCCCGCAGTCTCGAATTTAATCACTGATGGAATCTAGTATGTGTTTTGTTCCAGAAAACTTTTTAATGTTTAATGATTTTTAAATGCTTTATTTTGTTTTCACATTCGCTCGCTTAAATTCGCTTCTTTTAACGATTACATATAAAATATTAAGTAAAACTTGTTATGCAATATTTTAAACACTATATAACTAATATCGCTTGCTTCCTAACAGGCCAATAAATATTGGTTATAGCGTTGCAACCAATATTAGTGAAATATTGGCAAAATATCTGCACTCCAATATTGGCGATCTACTGGAGTTTCTGATAAAGGAAATATGTTTTGTACTTTACCTGTATGGTGAGAATAATGTAATGAAATTTATCATAATTTGTTTCGTATTAAACAGTTGATTATTTGGCATTATTATACACATATATTAGATAGTATCTTGTTTCATATTATTTCGATAAATCTATAATTTTGCGTTAAAGTCAATACATAAAAAGTTGCAGACAATGCATTCAGATGCTAAAACTATATAAATAATGGAATACTTGATTTTGGACATTTCTAATCATAATTTACATATATTTCATTAAAAGTTAAAAACATTAGTTATATGAATCATTTAAATTGTCATCTGTGCAGTGTATTTTAATATTTTACTTTTAACAAAACAATTTTGTATTAGTCTAGAGTAAACAACAAATCACTTATCACAACCATTTCAATTCCATTTTTCCAAAGATATTTGCTTTTGAAACTTAATTTCTGGCACTGAAAATATGAAAACACTTTAGTGTCATCGGCTGTCATTAAACTCCAATGTATTCACATTCGAAACTGATGGTAAAGTGCAGGGGGTAGAAGGAGGTACTCAATTCAGTTCAGCAAAACGATCAAGTTCCATATCTGTCATGACTACAAGGAATTTGCATTCGAATAAATTACTGAACATTCGCAGTCTTGAACTTCTCCTGTAAAAGTCCTCATAAATGCCACAGTGGAAAGGAAATCTGAAATTGAAACGAAAAAATTCTGAGGACAGAAAATCAGTTACTACTTTAATAAAAATGTTGAAACTTGAAAACGACCGAAGTAAGTGCTTTGCACCTTTGGAAATATTGTTTTATCAAATATACAGTATTTAGATTTTAATTTTCATTTAAATGATCGTGATGTAATTTATTTTTGTTCATATCAAATATTTTAATTCCGTACTAAATTGTCAAATTTTTAATATATTAAAATTAATTAATAAAATCCTGTTGAAGTAAGATAATTTTGGGATTTAAAGTTGAAGGGATAATATTCGTTTAAATATATCGCGTCTACATAGGAAAGGAATGCAGATTTAAAATGATTTTATATGAGATATTTTTCTGTAAAGATTCATATTGCTTTGAATGGTACATATTTCAAACATTTTATTTACTCAACTTACTTGTCACAAGCACTGGTGAGCAGGACATAACGTATGCGGTAATAGTTGCTGTAGTGAATAAATGAAATGCTTCTGTTTAAGAAGTGCCCGATGTGAACAAGAATACCAACATTACTCACATTGCGGCTACAAAATTCAACACTTCGGTATATTGAAGTACAAGATGACACAAAAGTTTCTGATGTGCTATTGTTTAAAAAAATGTAGCGCTAGAAGACAAGTTTGAAATAATGTCACATTGAGCAACAAGAGAAAATTACTACTTAATTTATAAATAAAGTGGTTGTGTTTACACAATGGTTAAAGTAAGCAGCCACTCTCTGTTTCCATACAACGTACTATATATCCCACATATTTTATTAAAATCACTACTGTATCATATATTAATATATATCTCATATTTATCTTTGTCATTTATTAGCATAAATGCACGTCCAACAATATTTTCAATTTTCAAAATATAAAAAATTAAGTGTAAGTAACAGAATTTAACAGAAATTAAATTAATACGTAAGATCAAAAAATAAATAAACATAAGGACTCTTTAGGTTAATCTGATATATGGATAACCGGGGTTCTACTGTATAATTTCAAAGTTTTATTTCTAACTTGTATTTAGTCCTGTCAAACAGTAATCTAAAAAATCGCATTGTAACTATGTTTTAATAAGTTTTATTTTGTTTAATATTAATTGTGCTTAGTGGTAGATATAGTCGACTTAATAAAAAATCTGGTTTAGACGGTGGTCTATATTATTAATGTAAGAAGATTCAGCCTTCTAGGTCACCGGCTGAAAAGAATTTCGAACCCCCTTTTTCACCAATAAGGGTAGAAATAAAAAATCCACCTCCGTTAGTATCTGTTCCGTTGTCCATACTATATATTTGGAAATATTCAGCATTCTAGGTCTCTGGTCGACTTCTGGAGAATCTAGAAAATAGTTATTATATGTTGATTATTTAAAATATATTCAACTCTTTATCCTCTTATCATCGATAAATGTATTAACTCTTAATACAAAGGCAGAAATGAAATATATCATTCTCTTCATGCCATAAACTTCATCCAAACTTTGAATATGGTTTTTTTTAGGAATTGCGCAATTTGTATTAAAACGCTATATAAAGCACCTAAATATTTAATTAAGAACATTCTTTTTACAATATTTTCTAATATAAACATATTTTCTCTCTCAAATATAAAAGAAAAAATAAATGAAATGCTTAGCACACTACTTTCCCTACATAATGCAGCGACTTAACTTTCTTAACAACAAAATAATGTTGTCGATAATATTTTAGACTATTTTGTAAAATAAGCCCCTCCCCCGAGCTCCATTAATAAAGCAACTGTTTGCCGAGGAATGTCTAAATATAATCGATCTAGATGACATATTTCTCCGCATTAGAATTAGAAGATAATTGTGTTGAAAAGTGCTGAGAGAGCAGGCAAACGATTTATCATCCAAACCAAGACAAGTCTCGCTCCTTCAACAAGTTGAAGAGATTTATTCTAGTTTCACCGAATATCATCTGGGGGAAAGCTAAGGATTTATTTCAGTTGATGTTCTGGAGATAAAAGTAAATTTGCATAACAACTGATCATGTTTTGCTTGGACATTTACGCCAGGTAAGATACATACCGTTTATTTATCAGTCTTAAAGTAAGTCAGAAAGCTGTATGAGAAATAACCGATGTGATAAAAGAAGTAATTATATATTTAGTTTATCATCAAAGAAGGAACTATGGACTTATTATCAAAGAAGAAAACTATCAGCATCTACTGGTTGAGATTAGAGATCCCCATTAAACTAATTAAGCTCATTAAAGGTGTCATTAATGGTTGATTATAATGCACCAGTTCAGATAGAGTTTAAGACAAATGACTTCATTACATTTTTTTAAATACTTCCTTTAATATTGCATGTTATGCTTATCTTGTGGTGAATATGTAAAATGCACCACGGCACTTTGCTACCCCACAAAGAGAAAACTATTTTACAAGCAACCATAGCTATTATGTGAAGGAAATGGTTAACACAACTTGGGGGCATTTGTTTCACATTGGTGCAGATCTGGCGAAATATCGCCAACTTGGATATTTTCGGTGAGTTTTCGAAACCATTAGACTTTTCTAGAAAGCTGCATCAGTGTCGAAGATATAACCTTTTCCTATAGATTTCTATGGATACTATATAGGAAGGTCATCATTCAGTTGGACAGAGTGGACATAATACAAGTCAAAATAGAATTGTGAGATATGCCAGTATTCTGTGAACAGGATCTGCAATTCTGTGACTTAGTTGAACATGTATTTGCTGTTTTATTGAGAACTTATAATGTTTTTAGCTGTATATTGTCTCTGCTTACGTTTATTAGTTCTTTTAAATAAAAGTTTTAGTTATCCAGAAATAAGGACTCATTTTATATCCTGGGAGTACGTTTAAGATTTTAAAGGATTATTCTTAACAATATATATATCAACCTATATTTCTTAGCTGAAAAATTTAATAGATATGCTGACTACTTTTTTTAAAGACATATATTTCTTCGGAAGAAGAGTATCTGTAGCACCCACTGATATGCCGTGAAACAAACCCCTCTCCAAAACGTCTTAAAAAAGCAACGCTGTGAAACACGTAAGTTCGATCAATCTAGATGCCATACTTCTCTGCAATAGAATTAGAAAATAATTGTGTTAAAAAGTGCTGAATGAGCTGAAAACGATTTATCATCCAATCCAAGACAAAGACCTGGCTTCATCTATAGCCTTCAACAAGTGTGCGGGGAGTTTAACACAGATGTATAGAATGTCGCCTGGAAGAAAGTGGAGATATATTATATTTGCTGCAGTGCTATTATGTTTATATAAGTCAACTGGGATCGTGGAGTATATAAACACTTCCCGAGACCTGAATGACATATACGTAATGGATAAAGCTAAATATGCGTAATGGATAAAGCTAAATATGCTAAATGGATATATACTCACTTTTAAAGAATTGGACTCTTTATACAAAACCAATAAATGCAATCTGGGATAAGGCACCGCAACACCTTTGGTGCAAATGTCACAGACTTGGAGGAATAGTTAAATTTAATTGAAGTAGAGAGGAACAGACGGCTTTAACCGAGATTTGGAACTGGACATAATAAGACACATTGTACCAGAAAATAAAATTTGCACTGGCTGTCATAACTGTCAAGGTGGCAACATGGCTAGCATTGACCACAATCTGCAATGTATTGGAGTGACTTGAAAATGCAAGCATAACAATCCCGGACATGTTTCTTTTTATATACATCTAAAAATATCATAGAATTGATGTGAATTTGATCTAAGTTGAGCATTCACAAATATGTTTATGATATAAATTTCTAGTTTTTGTCAATTTTTAAGCGAGATAGATTTTTTTTAAATTACAACTGAGGGGTGAAACTCAGTGGTAGCTCGTGCTTATAAAAATAAGTAAAGTGCTATAAGAAAAATCATAATATTTTTTAAATTCATTTTACCTTTTTTCAATGGTATTATTTTATTTTGTATCATTCATTATTTCAAAAAACATTTCAGAAAATTATATTTTTAAAATAATTTAATTTATTTTTCACTATTAATTTATTTTTCATATCTTAGGATTATTATCTCTAATTTACTACAAACAGCGATTCCTCACGCCAAAAATTAATAGAATTTCATTCGCAATATACATACATAAATATATAGACGCATAGACAATTATTGATACGTTTCAATATGATATAGTTCGTAGTTTAGTGTTTATGAAGAAAAAACTAAAGCATTCCTCGAACAGATTCATAAAAGATATTTTAGCTCAAATTTTGTATTACGCAATCAAACTTAATTTAATATAATATAAAGATGAAGATGTAGACTGCAAAAAAATTTATTTGATGATAACCACCCATGCTTTTATGATCCTTCTCCAATACAATAAAAATATTGACTTTTCTAACTTTAAAGTTTGATCCGAAAAACATTAATATTCATGTTAACCATTTCTTTCTAAAGCACCTCCATTATCATCAAGAGCTTGAGATCGATCTCATCTAAGATTATATCATGGAATAAACCCATCTCCAGGGCACCATTAATAAAGCAACTGTCAGCCGTGCAAGATCTAAATTCAATCAATCTAGATGTCATATTTCTCCGCATTAGAATTAGGAGATAATTGTGTTGAAAAGTGCTGAGTTAGCTGACAAACGATTTATCATCAAGCCATGACAAGTAACGTGCTTTCAACAAGTATGGTGAAAGGGTTTCTTCAAGATGCATTAAGTATCGTCAGGATGAATCGAAAATTTTATTTCATTTGCAGTTTTAGAGGAAAAAGTAGCTCACGTATAATTCCTCTGGTTTTTTGCATACAGGTGGTCAAGGTTATGGACAAAAAAAAAACCTTGGAATGTATCAGAGTTATTATATATTTTATACACGTGTATAGTAAAACTTAATGATGTTTGGAAAGAAATTTGCTGACCCAACTGGGAATCAAACCACTAATCTTTGTACCGATTCTAACGTTAAGCTACTGGAATGAAATTGCAATTCCTTATCGTCTAATGGAGTCTGCATTCTCTACAATCTAATGCCGTATTGATGTGCAACTGACAGACTTGTTGACCATCTTCCACTATTTTTACCTCAGGTTATTCTTCAGCTGCTATTTTTATCTTCCAACTTAGCCTCCTGCGGAATCATTGACCAGCTAAATTTGAAATCGGTGCTAAATATATCAGAACCATCTGAATCCGTGCTAGTCATACTATGATCACTTTCAGATGTCCGACATCTTTTCACTAACCTACAGAGTTGGTTTGTTTGGGCGCCGTTTTAAAGAACTTTGCTGCCTATCAGACAATCGAACCATGGGTCTTTATACTGCCAGTCAATGTTTTATTGTTAAACTACTGGGGCGGAATTGTAAGCTTTTATCATCGAAATGGATTTAGAATGGTACATGATGAGGCAACTTTAAAGGGGATGACTTGTTGAGGGGGTACGGGGTTATATTGCTCCCTATTAGATGGTAAAATGTCAATTACAAAGTTGTGACTGTTTCAGAAAGTCGTACTATGCATTTTTTATTCCCCAGAAAAAGATAGAAATGAACACAGGCAATCAGTTTTCTAAATAGTTATTTAGAGAGTTATTTTGCATCTTTCGGTGTAGGGCAAAAAAGTCAAGTACTAATTTTTACCACTCTTTAACTTTCTAATGAAAGGTTTCCCCTATCTCTAACATGAAGCAAAAAAACAAAGTAAAAACTTTGAAACTATGTACTAAGTAATAACTCTGAAACTAAAGTCGAGTTAAAAATATATATCTGAGTTGATTTGGGGCGTGGCCTAAACAGTCACTGTATCAACTTTCACAGCTGTTGGTCGTTTAGATTTTAGTTGCGCCTCTATCAAATAGATAAACAAGCAAGCATTTTCTTTTATTTCTTTAAAAAAGCTCCCTTTATTTGTTAACAAAAATTAATCATAATAAAGTAAAAATAGTTCTAAATGGTTCAGTTTTTCTAAAATAAAAATCTATGCAGGGTGATTAAAAAAGGATGGGCCAAAGTTTACGATGTGGTAGTACATACCAAACCCAGTATTTTTCGTCATAGTTTACCGGGTCGGAAATGAAACGTAAAGGCGTTACAGGGCGTTTACTCGTTGGAAAACCACTTCCCAAACTTAAAAGCGTCATTCTGGTTGTTATTTTCTGGTTGAAGAAGAAAATCATGTATGCAAATTTCACCTGGAGAAAACGAAGAACACTTGCAAATTTTCGTAACACCCAATGTAGGGCCTTATTAGTTCGCAGCAGTTATTCGCAGCTCCAACTTTTGAGACGTTGGAGGAATTTACAAATAGGAAAAAAACCGATATGCATTTTATCTATGGATCTTCATTTTGAGGGGCTATCTCAAGAGTCTCGTCTATGACACTCCCCTTGAATCTGAAGAGGAACTCGTCGCCATAATTTCGACCACTGCTGCCGAAGTGTACGACATGCCTGGTCTGTTCGAGAGAGTTCGCCAATCCCTCCATCGCTGCTATGAGACGTCCATTCCGGTTGGCGGTAGCTCTTTTAAGCCATTATTGAAATTATTGTTTATTAAATGTCATTTTATAACTTCTAAGTCATTCTTGTGTTTTCGCATCACCGCGTGGGTTTCACCATTAAACGTATACTTTTACATTTCATTTCGCCTTTACATTTCATTTCCGCCCGGATAAACTACGACGAAATATGCAGGGTTTCATGTGTCTAACCACTTCGTAAAGTTTGGGCAATCCTTTTTTAATCACCCGGTATAAAGGCTGTAGAAAGTCACTTGTTGAAAACATATTAAAATATTTCATATTTCCCTACTATTTTACTATTAATTTTTCTGTCTTCTATCTATTATCTGAAAAACTATATTATTTATACTCATTTTGTATTAAGCATATTGTAGTTATCAGTTTGGAAATAGAGTACCTTAGACAATCTCGTGTGATAAGCACATCTCGAGTACCATTAATAAATCAAATGATGACGTAAAATAACTAAATTCAATCAATCTAGATGTCACATTTCCCTGTATTGAAATTAAGAGATAATTTTGTTGAAAAGCTGAATGAGTTAGCAAAGTAATCTTCATATGGCCCAAGATAAGGTTCGTGCAGTCAGAAAATGCTGAGGGTAGCGCCAGTCGAGTTAATCGAAAGTCAGTCTCTCAGATTTTGATGGATCTATACATGTCTTATATCCCTTAATTCGAATCAAATATATTTCAATTGAATTAATAATGTGTCTAGATGACTTATTATTCATTGAAGAAATGAGACAACAATTTAATTTTTTTGTGTTTGAAATGGATGGTACATTCTCTTAGGATTTCAGTTCTAAGGGAAACTTCTGACCGAAGTGCAGTGATCTGCATGACCTCCCCATTGGTGGCAAAGATTTTACCTTTTTGATTAAAAAGTTTTCCTTGAAACATCAGGGTTTATTATAGATAGAGTGATGAGTGCTATAGATATAGAATCAAATTCCACATGATTTGGGTGGGTCCAGTACAGAATTTTCAATTCGGATTTTTTTTTTTGTGCAACATTTTATTTAACTTAGCAGATTATATGTAATTGCAAAGTTTCAAATCCTTGAGGCCTTAACTGAGCATGTTCGACTAACCGTAGCGACATGAAGTTTCGTATGTAGGTGTCTTTTGTGGATTTACATTTAAATTTGTAAGATTTTCAACCTTATTTAGAATGTACCCGTATCTTAAATCTCTGCAAGCCATTTTAGTTTAGCATTTTATATATATATATATATATATATATATATATATATATATATATATATATATATATAAATATATATATATATATAAATATATATATATATATATATATATATATATATATATATATATATATATATATATATATATATATATATATATATATATATATATATATATACATACATATATATATATATACATATACATATATATATATAAACACAAGGAGAAAATTTTTAACTTGTGATTATAATAATGAACTGAATTTTGAGCTTTTTAAGCTATATGCAAATAATAAAATATTGTAATTAAAAAGTAAAACGCTTTTGCTTTGATTTGTTCCACTTCCGTTGTACTTTAAAAAGTTTGAAATTTTTCATTTTACTTGAAACATGTATTTCTCAGGATTGGCTATAAATGGAGCCTATATGATGAACGATGGGAATTTAGCATCAAATTCTGAAGGAGGTAGAGTAATTTACTAAGTATGTCCACTTCCGTTTTTGTTCCAATTTCCTATTCGAAACAAATTTTTAAAACATTATTCCTTAATATTGAATACAGATAGAAATGACTGGTATAAATCCAGCATCCAATTCTGAAGGGGATAGTAAGTTAATAAAGGATTTACATTTCCCATTCAAAAAAATTCTCAGGATTTGCTATAGACAAAGCTTGGATGTCGACTGAAATTGCTTCAGCATAGAATACCAGTAGAGGTAGGGTTTAAAACAAGGATTTTCCATTCTGGAGATGCCATTTTCTATTTTTTCGAAAATTCGCATGACGAAATAATTATGCAGAATGGAATTAAAATACCTAATAGCATTTCAAACATTAAGTGTGCACACCATATTCTATCATATGAAAGCCCCATCATAAATTTCTTGTTTAACACTTTTCTACTTTCCCTATATTACATACAATAACATCTCTTAAAACGGATATAAGCCTGTAAACACTGCAGTGATTATTAATCACTAGTGAAAATGCAAATGTGAAGAAATTTTCCAGAATTTAGTAGGAGAAAACTTTCTGGGACTGCGAATTCTAACACTGCAAATTTCTTTGGGTCTGGTCTTAGAATAAAACAACGATTTATAAATGAAATATAGAGTCTTTTAAATCAGTTATTATGTATAACTGATAAATGTTACCAAATAAAGATATAAACATATTTTGAAATAAACGGAGAACGCCTCTCATGTGATAACCTGATAAATAATAATCGTATAAAGGATTCCATACAATACTTCTAAGAAAGTTCAATAAAATCTTTAATTAAAATTATTCCAAAGTTATTTTTAAATAGTTACAATATAAATATATTATAAGCTTTCCACAAATATCTGAAAATTTTATAACTTGGATTAAAATGTTATAACAAAATGTGAAACAATTTTCTACTATATAAATTCCATTGTGATATGTATTTACATTTTAGAAAGGTACGTAACTTTCCTTCACTTGACTGTTGAATTAATAAAATGTTTAACTATTCCCCTTGTAAGTCTTGTTAATTAAGCATACCAAGCTCTTCGCATATATATATGCAAAGTACTTTTCTATAACATAAGACATTAATATTAAACTTCACTAGCTGTTCCGAATTAATGACACGCAAGAAAGCTGTGGGATATTTCCCCAACAAAGAAGCTGCATAATATTAATTCGTTTTTCTGAAACATTCCTGGAGAATAATATATGCTAAAATGCTATAATTTTAACAACAGATTAATTTATTTGTTGAAACTAAATTCAGAACATAGTTGGCTTGTAGTATAAAATACACAGTGCTGTGGATTTTTCGACTAGAGTGAAAACATTTGGAGTAAAGTCCTAATTGAATATAAAGGAGGTAATTTAATTTAACAATGTGCTAATTCCACAATGCATCCTACATTCAGTTGGCGATATAGCAATGTATTCTACAAATAAATGTAGCATACATTGTACTGTTAGTGCTTGAGAAATAAATACCACCATTCTTCTGTTATGGTTATAAGTTATAACTTAATATGCCACAATTCTCCCTAGTCCATACATGGACGACACTGCAAGCCGTGTTTTATATTTACTTATATCATAAGGCTTTTGTTGCTTATGTCATAAGACTTTGATTATCATAATGCTTTGCTTATCATAAAACTTGATTAGCATAAGGCTTTGCTTATCATAAAGCTTTGCTTATCATAAGGCTTTTGTTATAGTTGCATCATTTTATTGTGGTATAATTATCATGCTGGCATTAACAATTCTCACAAGGATTAGCAATGGAATTAAATTTTGTCTTCAGAAATATTAAAATATTGTTAACTGACGACATTTCCAATCAAGATGGCTATATTGCTCCAAACTGGTCACTAAATCTATAGATAGAGACAAAGGATATTTTTATACAGTATCATTTTACATTGCAGTATATTTTTCGTCATCACTTTTTGCATTGCTTTGTTAAACCCAATTGCTTAAACAGGGAAAACAATATTGTTTAAATAGATTTATTTCATACCCGTGTATTAGCATGGAACAATTATGGCGCGAACTCTTTCAATGTCCTTATCCTTATCTTTAAACATTCCTTAAAGAGCCATTTAAGAATGGAATAAGTTAAGCACTCACAAAACTTTATCTTGGATCAACGTACGAATTCACTTGATTTGGTTAAGTAGTAGAAAGTTAATGGAAAATATATTCATGATTAACGAAAGAAATGGCTATGATATTGGTTGAAGGGTACAAATGCTGTCAACAGTTTCTAATTTTGACTATTATATATTCTTACAATTGCAAAGAGTTAACGCAGACTTCAAATTATACAGGGTTTCTTTTAATAACCTTCTAAGAAATTAAAATAGACGTTAACTGTTATTTTAACATATTGTATGTTCAGTTTAATATATTACATGTTAGTTTACGACATTGCGCAAAGCGTCATTCATATACATGGTTCCTAATAAAGACCTTAAGTATCCCATTAATTTTGTTAGTAAAGATCCATAAATGGCAAGAATACTGACTCTCTCTCTCTCTCGTCCGAATTTACAATATAAAGAATTCTTTTAAAATATTTAAAAATAATATTTCATCATAAACAATTATGTTGATATAAATATTTAGATATTTTAAAAATATCTAAACGTTATCTAAAAGTTCATAAGTATGGAAGTTAGCTCTATAATAAAGTGGGCATGCTCGATCGAAAGTGATAACAAAGAATGGCCTATCAGCGAATGTTAAGTATTAGGATAGCAAACTTATCAAAAAAGTGTAGAATACAGACTAAGGCAGTCTATTATAAAGTTGTGGAGAACTGTTAAATCAGCAGAAATTGATATCATAAACGCACTAAACGCTACATGGAATGCAATAAATATCAATCATATTTCACCTGTTGCTATATTCATAGCAACAAATTGTAATTAATTATTGTGGAATATTATTTCTCAAATTCAAATGTACATAGTCGATGGTCTACAGTCGAGTCTTGTGAATGTAACTGTTCTTTATTGCATTATTGTTTATTGTACTGCTTATTTTTTAATAGTACAATAATTTGCCTATAGCCATATTGTGTCAAATAAATGTCTTCTGGAACAGCTTTATTGTCGATTTCTAAAAATTAGACAATGGGCTACAATAGGAATCCGCATTCTTTTATTATCCACAAACCCCCACAGATTTCAAAATTTTCTGAAAAGTACATTACAAAAAATATATTATATATACACTTATCTATAAATACATACATATATATATATATAGAGATAGATATATATGTATATATATATATATATATATATATATATATATATATATATATATATATATATATATACACTTATGTATAAATATATATATATATATATATATATATATATGCATATATGCTTTTACACATAAATGTGCACATGTTCTCTCTACAGATTAACTAAGAATTGCCCTGTCATCGGACAATAGATGTTGAAGAGAACTTAAGAGCATCAGGACAGTAACACAGTTGAGTACTACGTCTTTGTGGCAATGTAATGATATGAGTTGCTTTTTCCTTTGGAAGCTGCACCGATCATCCGGTTTTCCCATGTGTCATTATAACAATGCAAAGGTATTTCGAGAAAGTCCTTGATCGTTTGCTTTATGCAGCTTCATTCAGACCATAATTTTCTGTTACAGACGACACGCATGTCCACACACAGAGAATATATGTGAGTATTACCGCCAGAGCAAAGGTATTAAACGTATGGAATGGACAGCGTATATTTAGGAACTTAATTCGGAAATGTTTGGGATGCCCTCAAGGGAACTGTTCGCATATGCTCTCGAAACGCTTGCCAGTGCTCTTTCACCACCATCCAGGAACTACAGAGCACCTCATATACAAGAATGGCACCCATTACTTCACTCATTACTCAATCTGGATCATATAATAGTGGGTATGAATTGTCGAAGCCAAACCTGTATAAGGATCTGAGGATCCACATTCCATATTAGAATCACTTGGCCCTTCTATGTGTCATTCAGAATGTTAATTTTCTCTGTAGCAATTTATTTATTTAAAAAAATCCTACATGTCTATGCTTTGTCTCAATAAAGTATGTATGACTATATAACTCAGAATAATTTCATGCGAAACTTGAAGTCGATCGGTGTAGAACTTTATACATTATACAATATTTACTATTACGCGCTGAACTTTTGGAAGAAGTTGTATGCAATATACATCCCTTCTCATAATAAATAGTAAAGGAGGCACCTTACTTTACTTTTGTATAGCAGCCCAGGGAAGGGTTACGGCAGCCCTGCTTCCAGTATGAGAATTAACGAGGTGAAAATCCTAACAATTATGTTCTATTAGAAAGCAAGCATTATTTAAGAAATAACAAGATTTAATTGTGAAAGAGAGGGGCACGTATTTGTGCATATGGCTCTGCCCATATTTGTAGTCTTCCATTTTTTTAGCATTCGGAGTCTTCTTGGGGCGTTGAAATAGTGTTTATCAATATAAATAAAATAGAAAATCTGTCTGTATGTATGTGTGTATGTATGCATGAATGTGTTTGTCTTCTCATCACGGGTGAACGGCATTTCATTTCATGAAATGCGACTAGCCGACAAACAGTTACAAACCATGAATTAAAATTTAGTCCATGTTTTAAATTTTTAGGTCCAGGAATTATATAAATAATTATAATAAACGAACCTCCTCCAATATAAATTATATTATGCAAACGATATTTTTTGCGCAAATTTATTTGAAATAAAAATGACATCATGTTGTTAAGCAACAGAATAAAACCCAATGAGTTTACCGAAGGCTATTTTGATTATATTTTTCCCGATTTAAATAATTAATAAATGTGTATAAAAATAAATTTTATCGGAATTACATTTCTGACTGGATTCTATCAATTACGTCCTTCGGGTTGTGAGGTTACGGGTAATATAGATCTCTTCAATTGAAGTAATCTATTTTATTTTGGCAAATAGTTTTCAAATTTATGTATTGAGTTTAGCCAATTGTTGCAACAAAATAAAATTGTCCTGGTATATATATCTTCGAGTACAATTTTAGCGCTTTCATTTTGACATATATTGATCCAATTTCACAGCATTTTCATATAAGGGTATATTGATCAAATTTCATATTTTACGTAAATTTGTTTACAAACGGAAACAGGATGTTTTATTCTTCAGATCTGTCTGTAAAGATAATTTTGTATAGCCTTCGAAGAATTACATTATTTTAATAAAATGTATTGGATAACAATGTTATTTAGAATACTATAGGAATTTGCACATGTTTGTGGATTATAAGTTTCTTTATATACTTCGTATAAAGAAGGGATTTACGTCTAGTTTGCAATAAATATGAAAGAGAGGGGGGTATTCATTCAAGAAGAGGGTTTCATTCTAAATCACTATTTCCACGGTTGCTAAAGTAGTCAATTGAATTTCTATTTGCTTGGATTTTATATTGGTAGCAATTCTGCTATTTCAAATCTAAATTTCATTTAATGTTCTTTATACCGAGACATGTCATAGTTAAATTTTTTCGACGGTAGCCATTGGGACAGCCATTGGCTAAGCCCAACATTCATTATTTTATATACTCGCAGAGTAGAGATTGTAAAATATTAAAATAAAAATATATTTGCTTACCATCCACATAAACCGATAATATTTTAAAAGTATATTTTACATAATTATTTTATTCAATTGTTCATCGTGTCAGTGTTCTTGCACCATGGAATTTAAAAAACTACGTCGAATGAACCGCAGAAAATAGTTAAAGTTGTTAGAACAATTAACCCCATGTAATTTTTCCCAAACAGCCTGACTCTGAGGAAACGTAATGCGTGGCTTAATCCATTATGCAAAGTAGCCTAATTTTAGCCAATGGTCATTTCAATTAATTTACCGTTACTTCGATATTTTGTAAATTAGGCGCCATGGATCTTCAATATATTGTACTCCGTTCGTTAGTCTTACAACTTTACACTTGCCTTTGTCATTTTTATGGCTTCGTACCTTTGTCATACATTCCTTGTGTACCTGTTTTCCCTTGAATATATAGTTCTTATTTGTTTGATAGTAGCTTTTTTTTTACTTGACCTACATAATTTCTCGTTTGGTATCAAAAGGTGTCCTTAAAGCTGAAAAACCTAAAAAAACTTTAAAATTAAACATAAAATAACCTCATTTATATTTAGCAACTGATAGTTTTCAGTGAAATTTTTGATAAAAAAATCACGCAAACAATCAATTGCAATCAGCTATGATAAACCGCTTTAATGAAGTAACCTATTTATAGAAATATTACTGATTTGTCGTCAATAAAACCTACAAATTACCAAGTACAAAATAAATAATTAAAAAATTGGATATTTTGAAGCATCTTAAATAAAATGTAAGTAAAATCTTGAAATAAAATTCTATTTTATATCAAAATGAGAATATATAGTAAGTTAATATATACTGAGAGAATATATAGTATATATACTAAGAGAATATATCAAGCTTTCTTTTTAAAAAATATATTAATATATGTTGACAAGTAATAAGTTGAAAACATACGTGGGAAAACAATTTGCATGTAAATGTGAACTCGACGATTTAAATAATTTGAGATACAACAGTGTAGGCATTCACTTTTTGTTTAAAAAGCAATAACAAAAATCCGTGGACTAGTCGTCTAGGACCTTGCTATCTAAATTCTATTTTATATCAAAATGAGAATATATAGTAAGTTAATATATACTGAGAGAATATATAGTATATATACTAAGAGAATATATAATAAGCATGTATACATATTGTATAAATAGCAAAAATAATTAACGAAGCATTAATTAAAGAAATTTATGTGTCATTCATGTGTATCTTAAGTTATAAATTTGGCCTCGTCATAACATAATTTTTACACGTGCATGCTGGAAATTTAAAACTAATAAGGTTTCATTGAAAATTATCTTTTATATGTTGCTCCCTTCGTTATACACCAGCCGTGATTCTTATTCATAACACCATTTAGATGACAGCTATCAAGGTGAACAAAATATTTATATCTGCTCTCCTTTTCATTCAAATGTAAGTGAATTGTCATATATTTCTTTGAAATTACGTAACACCACACACGTGTATGTTATTCATATCTTCCATAAAAGATAATGCTTACTTTAAAATACAGTTATGCCTGCTTTAAAATACAATTTAACAGTTTCATCACGAATATATAAATGTTAAATTATATTTAGCAATCAGTGAATATCATTTTAGTTTTGCATTATTATCCACTTGATAATATTAAACTTACTAAAATATCTCCGAAAACTATTTTTAGCACAAATAATTTAATTCCACATTACAAATGAAGATTAGTAGATATAAGTGAAATCCATAGAAAATTTATCAAATTTCTCTCCTGTTATAGAATATTTGAATGCAATTAAAATTACGAACATTAATCATTATCTGGTTAGGTATTAGAACTGCGTTGCAGAGATAGCTGAAGGAAATCAAAAATACCCGCAATATATATGCAATTAGTTTTTCACGCCATATCACATTCAAAGACATCAGAATAGCTAACAAAAAGGATAAGCTCGTATAACTTTCCCTGCATGCATTCTATAAGCATGGGGAAATTATTGTGACGGGGTTTTAAATTTGAATTCGAGTTCGAATTCTCAACGGAAGAACACATTTCAAACATCCCTAAATTCAATTTGAATGCTTTTGAGACGATGTCTATGTGAATGTGTGTGCATGTTAGTGTGTATGTCCGTGAGTCTGTGAAAAAGATATCTCCAAGAACAAATCGAGATTCGAAAAAATCTCAGTACGGTTATTACAATGAGTGAATACTGAACCCAAATTGATTTTATACGCTTTCAAATGTTCTGAAATAATATTAAATGAATAACCACTTATTATATATTTAATCATTATAAAACAAATGACATCAACTTTAGAACGCAATCACGAACCGTCCTTGAGATATAGATGATTTTCAAATAAATTCATCGCAAAAATTATATGAAATTAAAATAAGTAGCACGTATCCTTAAATAGGTTGACATAGGTGATAAGTTTGACGAAATATCACCAACTTTGCAATTTTTATGAATTTGGGCAAATTGACCAAATCGTCACCAAATTAGCAAAAAGGACGCTAAATTAACAAACAAAACACAAAATTTATGAAATGTCAATATGTTATAATAATTCAAATTGTTTAATATATGGTCTCAATTGCTCAGAGGATGCTAGTAATATTTATAATTGGATATAGTTGGATAAATAGAACAATTTCAATCGTTTTATAGTTTGATTAACACGTTAGATCTATGGCACAAAAATATCGTGACATGCATTTTGTACATCATTAGTGTGCTGTAAAAGAAGGAAAGGAAGTCATTGTATTATGCATGATATATGTGCTGTCCACCTCAGATTATTTTTCGTAAGAGGAGGAGTAAAAAACGTTATGACAAGAAATTAAAAAGTTGGAATGACATTTTTTATACGAGTAACATTTCAAGAGCTCCTACAGGTTTCTTCAATACTTATCTCAGTAAATTTTAATAATATAAAAAAGGAAAAATTTTAAATGTTTCTTTGATTTCTCTCCATCGTCCCTTGACTGTCCTTGTAGAGCACTAAATTCCAGCTCGCGAGTATTACGTTGCTCGCGAGTATTGCGTTGCTCGCGAGTATTGCGTTGCTCGCGAATATTGCGGTACTCAAGAGTATTGCGGTGCTCAAGAGCATTTTGGTACCCACGACCAACGAGTTGCGGACCTCTCGATTAGACCAAAGTGTGTCTTCTCATCCAAACATATAATTCCAACTATGCTTCGTAGCACGGTCATTCATTTTATACATTAGTTTACACCAAATGTATGAGACTTATTCAAACAAATTACTAATTAAAAGGTGTATCATTAAGAAAAAATTGTGTTGACAATATTCGTTTTTGTACTTTAAAACATATATTTTATATTTCCCCCAAAGATTTATATTTTAGTTAAATTACCTCTCTATTTAAAGGCTTTATAGCATGATCTCATTCATGGTTCTCATCTTAATCCCAGAACATTCCATGAAGGATCCCTTAATGATAGAAGAATTTAACCGCTCACCAACTTTTATCTTGCGCCGCCGTACCTTCCCACCATTACTTGATTAAGCCGCTAGTCCTGCAGGAAATACCTCGATAGATAATGAAGCTGATCACGAGAATGTCCTTTGAAGCGTACCAAAACAGCTAATACTTTGGAAAATTCGTATTTTTGCCCATTGCACGCTGACGATGCATTCAGACTTGCTGTAAGTCAAAATTGTTTAAGATGCATGTGTACTTCTGAACAATTTAAAACGGGGAATATAAGATAGTTTTATAAAAATGTCTTATTGAAAAAAGTTTAAACTATGCATCTGTCATAAGAATAAAATATTTTGAAAGATCTACAAAAAATGTAATAAGTATATTGAGATTTTTACGGTGTGAAAGAATTAAAGGAAAACTTTAATCCACGGAAAACTAGTTACATGATAATGCACTATAATTTATTTTCAGCTGTCACTGATGTGGCTGACAATGCGTATCCTCCTTGTGTAATCGTACGTGCGACATCGGAGAAATTTTTCTTCATTTTCTCAGCTTCAACAAAACTAATAAATAATAGTAGAAAAATCCCGTACACCTACTTGGTTTTCAATTTTCTAGTAATTTTCGAAAAATATCTTCAGTTCAAGCTTTCTTTTTAAAAAATATATTAATATATGTTGACAAGTAATAAGTTGAAAACATACGTGGGAAAACAATTTGCATGTAAATGTGAACTCGACGATTTAAATAATTTGAGATACAACAGTGTAGGCATTCACTTTTTGTTTAAAAAGCAATAACAAAAATCCGTGGACTAGTCGTCTAGGACCTTGCTTTTTTGTCAACACTTTTGTAAAAAAAAATACACATTTTTAATAAAATTTGGATAATGTACTTACTCTCTTTAACGTATGTATAGAAAACATAAGATGTGCGAAACAATGTGTGTAATTTCCACAACTGCCGTAATAAAAATGATCAACCATATTTCATCTGTTCTTTAGTTACGCATTAAATACTTATTTTTACTTTCCCTGCAATACATGGTAATGTATAGGGAAAGTATTGGAATCATGCCGAAAATCGCAACTCGAGTTTTCGACGGATCTACACGTTTCGAGACCTCTAGAATACGAAAAAACCATTTTTAGCGTGACGTCTGTTTGTGTGTCTGTCTGTCTGTGTGTCTGTGTGTCTGTGTGTCTGTCTGTGCAGATTTTGTATCCAGTCTAACTAAAAAACTAATGGACCGAATTTCACAAAATTTTGTAGGTAAGTCACTTGTGGCCGGGGCTAGTGCTGATTAGTTTTGGGTACGATTCGGAATAACAGAACCCGCCTTTTTTGTGAAATGGCCCGCAAAAGCTTGTATCCACTGTAGCTGAAAAACTAATGGACCGAATTTCATAAAATTCGGTAGATGAGTCACGTATAGGTCACCCTGGTGCTGATTAGATTTTGGTATGATTCAGAAAAAAATAACCTGCCTTTTTTTTGCAAAATGGCCCGCAAAAATCGCCAAAATCTAAAATAAAAAACTACGTATGCTCAAATATATCCATGAAATGCTTGTTTAATACGTAATTTTTAACGAAGAAAAGAATAAGACCAACTCCATTACACTAGGACTAGCCGTTCTCGAGATATATTAGTTCTTTCGTATTTTCTCTACGCCACCTTTGAAAATGTCCAGTTATCAAATGAGAACGAAAATTGAATTAAAAGTGAATTAAATGTAATTAAAATAAAGAAAACGTGAATATAAGTCTGCAGGGGAAGTCATGTGCTGCCCACATCAGATTTTTATTACACATGCCATAAATATTTAGCAGTTTATTTGTTTTGGAGACTGTAGAAAAGAATATTATACCATGACTCACAAAATGCGACTTTTGTCACCAGTTACGTAAACTTCGCAAAATCCGTTAAGGAATGCATATTCTATTACATTGTAGACAAAAAACAAAATTGTGAGCCAAGATAAAAACATGAAAATATTGCAGAATTGGTGCAAGTAAGATTGATAAGGGTTTGGAGTATACATTTAGAAGCCCCAAAGTGCACCTAACAAGAAAGATCGGAGACATCAATTAAAGCTATTAACACATGCGGCATTATCCAGATCTATCCAACGTCTATCCTGATTCGCTAGGGATCAAATGGTGGCAATGTATATCAACCTTTCCTGATATATGCTGGGAATACTTTTGTATATAGGCATTTCATGATATGTATGCTGGGTGTAGGTTGAATTTATCAGAGTGATTCGGCACAATTCCATTGTTAAATAAGCATGTTACGATCCAGAAATGTATGTATGCTGTTATTTACCTTGTTCTTTGTTTTAATAAATTAAAAGCTTGCTTTTGCTACACCCGCCAACATCGTTATGGGAAAGATCTTCAAACGTTTTAATAAATCTAATTAATTAACATTTATTAATTTTTAATTATTAACATTTTTCACATTATTTCTAATTAATTAACATTAAGTTTTCCAATGTGAACTCCGTTAAAGACAGTGTTTTTAATTCTTACCCCTTTTTAATACTTTCCAACATAGTTGTAAAGTTTTTATGACTTTGTTCATTCTGTCTGTCCGTTCGCGCGATAAATGCTGTAAAAATAACTTTATCAAAATGAAATCTTAGTATGTTATTGAGACGGTCTATGAGAATAATTTTTCAAATATTTTTAAGCGGAGTTGAAATTCATAAATAGCTTCGAAAATTTTAGAAAATATTCAAATTATGTAAAATGTGTAACAAATTTCAACAAAATATGTTTGGTAGTTTCTTAAATAAAAATTAAAATAATAATTGCACCCATCTTATGTGAGGAAATAACGTAGCTAATTTTAAAATAAAATATGGCATCCATTTTCCCCCAGTGTAAAAATAGTGATGTTTAAGGATTGTTTAAATTTTTATTTAGTGTTGTTTGGTCATAAAACCGCTTTAATTTTGTATATGATCTGTTTATCTAAATTCTGTGCCAAAGCAATTAGAATATTTTTTTATTTTACATAATCACTAAACTTTATTTATTCCTACAACGAAGCCTAAATTCTATAGCATGTAGAATGTAAACAAATCAAACGATTGTAAGATGAGTTGTGTAAGAATTGCTGAATGTTTTTCACCACGCAAAATTATTTAGCTCTGGAGTCTGGAATATAAGTGATATGAATGAAATATTCATTGATTTTAGATATCAAAGTAGACGATTTATATCATTGACTTATTTATGAAGTTTTAAGTTTCCAAGTATAATAAATTATTGTAGTACTGTAATAATTTAAAAAAATATTAGTGCTGAATTTATCGCATTTTAGAGATGTTTAAATAAACTTGCATTTCAGTTGGAAAGTGTTTCATAAATCAATGTTTTATGCATGATTGATTTTTCTTGTTTTTGCATATTTTAATATTTTCTTCTGAAACGTTATCAATGTGGAGGTTTCAAATGCAAACATATTAAATGGTTATCAGTTAAACAGAAAGTTAGCATGCTAAAAATTCTAATTTTTCGTAATTACTCTGTTTAATTATTAACTAACAAAAGACAATATAATTTAAACCGCATTAATAATTGTATTTTAATCGTAATTACGAAACACAGTTATAAATGCTTACTTTTAATATTTTTAGAGCCTTACTGGAATTCAATCCTCGGCCATCTTTGTGACGTTACTTTCAGCAACCTATCACATTGAAGTTGGAAGTCTGCTCGACCAATTAAATATTTGCTCCCCCTTCTAATGCAAAATTAAAAAAATAATGATAATTAATTAACTAAAACTTAAAATTCTTCGTCCGTCTTGCACATCTACGGATTAATATTAGTTTATATGTAAAATTGTAGAAGCGTAAGTCTTACCGTCTATTCGCAATGCAGTGCCAGAATTTTCAGGATTTTTATTTTATGTTTGAGCAATAATTGGTGTTGGCCAATTCATTTTCAGTTCTTCTGCGACTTCACAAACTCATAAATTTAAAATTTAAATTAAAGAAAAGTTTTAAATTCATGTTATTTAAAGGCGCATTTATTTAGAATTTGAGGTTAACCTATTCATATGAATATAAATAAATAAAACTGATGTGAGCAGCACATGACTTTCCCTGCAGACTTATATTAACGTTCTCTTTATTTTAATAAAATTTATTTCACTTTTAATTCAATTTTCGTTCTCATTCGGTAACCGGACTTATTTTCATAGGTGGCGTAGATAAAATACGAAAAACTAAAATATCTCGAGAACGGCTAGTCCTAGTGTAATGGGGTTGGTCTTATTCTTTTCGTCGTTAAAAATTACGTATTAAAAAAGCATTTGATAGATATATTTGAGCATACCTAGTTCAGTAGTTTAGATTTTGACGATTTTTGCGGGCCATTTTGCAAAAAAAAGGCAGGTTATTTTTTTTCGAATCGTACCAAAATCTAATCAGCACCAGGGTAACGCACCAGTGACTCATCTACCGAATTTTGTGAAATCCGGTTCATAAGTATTTCAGTTAGAGTGGATACAAGCTTTTGCGGGCCATTTCGCAAAAAAAGGCAGGTTCTTTTATCCCAAATCGCACCCAAAACTAATCAGCACTAGACTCGCTCACAAGTGACTTGCCTACCAAATTTTGTGAAATTCGGGCCATTAGTTTTTTAGTTAGAGTGGATAAAAATCTGCATAGACAGATAGACAGACACACAGACACACAGACACACACACAGACGTCACGCTAAAAATGTTTTTTCGTATTCTAGAGACCTTGAAGCGTGTAGATCCGTCGAAAACTCGAGTTGCGATTTTCGGCATGATTCCAACACTTTCTCTATACATTACCATGTATTGCAGGGAAAGTAAAAATCTGATGTGGGCAGCACATGACTTTCCCTGCAGACTTATATCCACGTTCTCTTTATTTTAATTAAATTTATTTCACTTTTAATTCAATTTTCGTTCTCATTCGGTAACCGGAATTATTTTCAAAGGTGGAGTAGAGAAAATTCGAAAAACTAAAATATCTCGAGAACGGCTAGTCCTAGTGTAATGGGTTTGGTCTTATTCTTCTCGTCGTTAAAAATTACGTATTAAACGCGCATTTAATGGATATATTTGAGTATACCTAGTTCTTTAGTTTAGAATGTGACGATTTTTGCAGGCCATTTTGCAAAAAAGAGCAGGTTATTTTTTTCGAATCGTACCAAAATCTAATCAGCACCAAGGTGATCCATAAGTGACTCATGTACCGAATTTTGTGAAATTTGCTCCATTAGTTTTTCAGTTAGAATGGATACAAGCTTTTGCGGGCCATTTCGCAAAAACAGACGGGGTTTTTTATCCCAAATCGTACCCAAAACTAATCAGCACCAGACTCGCGCACAAGTGACTTGCTTACCAAATTTTGTGAAATTCGGTCCACTAGTTTTTTAGTTAAAGTGGATTCAATATCTGCACAGACAGACAGACAGACAGACACACATACAGACAGACACACAGACACACACACAGACGTCACGCTAAAAATGGTTTTTTCGTATTCTAGAGGCCTTGAAGCGTGTAGATCCGTCGAAAACTCGAGTTTCGATTTTCGGCATGATTCCAATACTTTCCCTATACATTACCATGTATTGCATGGAAAGTAAAAATGAAACTTTCTGTTGAGACAATCATTTTATCCTCACACATCATCATATTTTTAAATAGATTTCATATTCATTCACGGATTTATTTAATAGTCAAATTCCCTATCTACCTAGAGCAATTCTGGCACGGTTCCATGCATGCTTCTTATCTTAATCCTAAACATTCCTTGAAGGATTCCTTAATGATGGAAGGATTTAACCGCTCACAAAGTTTTATCTTGCGACTCCGTACGTATCCACCATTACTTGATTAAGTCGCTAGCCTTGCAGGAAATACTTCGATAGATAATGAACTTGATCGCGATGATGTCTTTTGAAGCGTACGAAAACTGCGAATACTTTGAACAATTCCCATTTTTGCCCGCTGCGCGCCAACAATGCCTTTAGACTGGCCTTAAGTTGGGCTTATTGAAAAGGGGTGGTTGTTTCTGAATAAGTTAAGACATGGTAAATAAAATAGTTTCAGAAGAAGTCAATTGTTTGTGTAACGCATTTTACTTCGTGTCAGTATAAAATTTAAATGGTAAACATAAAATGATGAACAAAATGCTAACTTGCCGGTACTGTTAAATATTTTCCATTCAGAAAGTTATATTACTTATTTTGGAAAATGCCATAATTGCTTAAAAAAGCGACAACAGCAAGTTATTGTAAAGACTGCAAAAGAAGAGTATTTATAAGTTGTCCTCTAGTGCAAAATTTCCTCTTATAACATTATCATGTGAACTAACTGAAAAATGTAACGCAAAAAATGTAAAGTGTAAATTACTAGTTGTCTTCAACACCTTATTTCCTACCAAGGAAAACAAGGTTTGATTTAGAATGGAAGTAGAAGCAATAGAAACTTTAAAGTTACAATTATCCCCCTACAGCTAACAGTATACATTGAGTGGTTTCTAGCTTTATCGATCTATAGATTGTATCAGCAATGGAAGTGTAATCCTTATCTTGGGAACGTCTCCTGTAGACGGTCTTTATGACAAGAAACATGACCTTGGCAGTCATGTGTCGCCTGAGCTAAAATGTCAAGAAATTTGCATCTGAGTATGTGTCAGAACTGAATTTGTCATTTTCCATAGACATTCCAAAGATCTATGGCACATAACAAACCTTCCGCTAGCATATATCGGCTATAACATTTTAACCAGGGAGGACGCGTGCCTACTCCACTGACGTTGACTATCACGCTAGGTGTATAGAATCCCATCCCAGAAAGTGCATCCTTTTTCAATGAAAAGTGTTAGTTAATAAAACTTTAACGCAATACATTTAATCTATTTAGTGTAAAGGCATATATAATTCATAGTCGGCAATTCAATTTTTTGTAGTAATTGTGAAAATACTTAAAAATATGGAAATATGTAAAAATGCAACAGCTTTTACTCAAACATGCTACAAACAAATCAACCATATAAAGGAACACTGAAAATCTAACTGCAACATCGAAATTCACTTCGACTGTTTGCGGTGAGACAACTTATTTCACAACAGTGATACGTTAATAATAGTACGTTTACTTTTCCCCCAAGTTACACCCTTCCATTACTCAGAGCGAAGTAATAAGACAAGCACATCCATGCCTCATCTTACACAGGGCGACCATAAACCCAGCTACACAGAAAAACTACAACAATATTGCTACCAGTTCTTGGAAAGCTGGAATTGGCAGAGCTGAGGAACATAGTCAACCACGTGCATTTTCCATGGGGAAACAGGCACATAATAAGAGCGAAACTCATCTATAGATGTTGTTATCTGTAACTAAAGCATACTATTAACTTTTGGAACGTCCCCTACAAGAGTTGATTAACAAAAATTCAAGTCTTCTAATTCTTTGTTGAGTCAATAGCTCTTTTGCAATGGCCAATTAATATAGTATTGATACCGAATTTTATTTAATCACGTATTCCGTTTGAGAAATGTTGCTTTAATTTCAGTCGAGTTTTTTCGAAACCGGATTTCTTTTCCGGTTCCTCTTATTAGGACTTTTCCGCACTTCTATCCAACTTGGCTAGTTGATCAAACTTCTTTTCAACTGACTGTTGATCCTCTAGATCACCTTTTAACTTTACTTAAAACTTTTCATTCTCAACCGGCTTAACTTCAGTTTTCGAAATTATTTCTTCTGTTATAAATATATGTTTCCACTGCACTACCTCCTATTGTAGCTTCCATCCCGCGCCCGTTCCTTTCAAATTTCTTTCACTTGAAATAGTCATTTACTGTTCCTTCTTTCAACTGATTCATCTAGTTGAGGAACTCTTCTTAACACATTTCTCCATTTTTTCTATTACGGGCCACAGATTACTATCTTTTATATTCACTGCGTGTATGGGCTTAGTTGCCCTTTCTTTCTCCTTGAATTGGCATTCTCTAAAATTCCTTCTTTGATCAGCTCTTTTAATATATTTCTGTAAGTGTCCTTTGACCCCATTATTCTTCATTGCCCATATCTGTTATTTGGACCTACTTGTGGTCTTTGTTGGCTCCTTGATTTGAATTAAATCTGTTTACTTCCCTCCGTTCGATCGGATGTCGTGCATCGTATTTAGTTGCTACATCATAAAACTCATCAAAACATCTGGGCCGAACATCTGCCGAAGAAAAAAATCTTGAACTTGTGTTCTGAATCTCTCATAGACAAGCTCAATCATGCTTTCATCACTTATTTCCAATTCTAATCTATCCATCAGTTCGACTTTCCTAATTATAAACTTATTCATGTATTCTGTCGGCTGTTGTTTTACACTGTACAACTCTCTGTACACTGTTTTAAACTGTACAACACTGTACAACTCTCCGGCCACACAGAAAGCTACCATTAGCCTATGGGTTGGTCGTGTGGTCTGGGTTTTCTACACTGTACAACTCTGCTTCTAGTTCAACTTTGTTCCACTCTTTCGGAAAGTTTTCCTTCTAAATTTTCTTTTAATTTCGCCTATGTTTTGAACATTTTTCTGCGATAATATTCCACCACCGTTTAGCCTCGTCGTCTAAAGTATCTCCTACCACTGCTTACTTTTGTTCATCACTTCTCGACACTTTTGAAAAAAAAATTCCAAAGATTTTCACATATGCTTTTGCTCCTTTCTGGTAGGTCCGACGGTCTGAGTCTCAACAACAACAACATATGCTTTTGCTGATCCTTTGCCATTAAAACTGAATCCTCTCTTCCTTGATATAGCGAGCCCTGCGATTAGTTACTCCACCATATTTTCCATTGCAACTTCTTTAAACAAATGTATTATGAAATACATATTTCCTGTGTTATTGGCTTTTCTTATGTTCGGGCGCCATTGTAAAGTAATTGCCTTCTCGGTTCTTTCTGATTTCTTTATTCTACGGATGAGTACACTTATATTTCGGGAATTACAGATCCTTAGTTATCTGTGTCACCAACGTGACATAACTCAAATTTAAATACTTTGATATTCAGACCTTTCAGTCCAAGGGCAAAAACACATGACTGCACTGAGTGAGTCAAACTAACGCTATTGTGCACTTCACAGAAATAACAGCCGCTGGTTCTTTAAAGCAAATATTGACATAGACAATAATTTTTCTTGTACCTGATCATAATGCATTGCAAATATACAAGATGCTACCATTAACAGGCCTGGTGATACGTTTTAAATGGAGACTATTCTAAAGCTTTTGTGCTTACCAGTGGCTTTCTTTTATCTCGCCTCGTATTGCGGCCAAATCCCGAATACAAAACCTTTCCTAGTCATTTTTGCATTCACTGGGTTTTCTTTCCACTCCTTTACTCTAATCCATCATCATTCCAAGAACGCTCTACTCAAACAGCCACTAGTCAAGAAGCCCCCTTTCCTTCCCAGCCCTCACTCAAGACACGCACGACCTACCGAACTCTCCCGATCCAAAAACTTATTCGTACTCTCCAGAAGGAACGCAGGCAATGCCGATTGAGTCGGTGATTCGTCTAACAACCGAACCAGATAGGATCGTTAATTTAAGTAAATATAAATTATAATGAAAACTGAGGAAAATAATAATCGAAATATTATTTAGACCTCACATATGTTAACAAGCCGAATGTAGTGCGGTAGCATAATTTCGTCTGAGGAATCTACTAATAAAATATGATACTATCCTGTCGTTATACAACAACGGAGTCACTGCGCTACGTCAGGTTTTATTTAGATAGACACATAACAAATTAATCTTAAATAGAGCAAATTAAAGAACTAAATATTTACTGTCATTTTGTGAGACAGGGCGCACCCTATTGCGAATACACCACTGCTTCTATGGCAATGGAGAGGGTTTCTGTAGGGTCAGTTAAGTATTTTCAAAACATCATTTATTTTTCACCCCGCAGGAGAGAATCGAAAATTTGGTTCTATTAATGACCACGTAATATATCGCCTAGTCTTTACTATAAGTGAACCTTTACTATAAGTGAGTTTTTACTATAAGTGAATGTATTAAAATTTAGCTGGGTAATATAAAATTGGTGGGGGCGTATAATCGTCTTAGCGGGAACTTCGCCCCCCGGATGTATGCCTGAAAGAAACACTGAGCAGAAAATCAAAAATTATTCTCCGTTATGTTCTGTCCCGTGGTCGATACTATAAATACTGTCAACGGAAGCTTAGGAAGGGTCTGGAAATACTAAAAACACATTAGATAATATATTATTCCTGGAAATGCTGGGTTTTTTTGGTAGTAAAATATAAATCTGAATAAAATTTTGAATACTTTATCCATTAATTTTTTCAACTAAAGTATTTATAGCGAGATTTAACTGTATATCGCATTGTTCAAAATCATATTTCATTTATATTTTTATTTTAATAAAAGTTCGAATTTTACGATCAGTCAGTCACTTTGCAAGCTCACTGTTAGAATACAAAAGATGCATAATAAGACATTCGCCCCAATGTCGAGTAATACTAGTTTCGATATTCATTCTGCCACATACCATTTATCATTTTAACATAAATTTAGTCGCGTAATGGAATCACCCATCATTTCAAAACATCGAACACAATGCAAAGCATTGTTGAAACATTGTTCTGTTACCAACAAGAAAAATTCAAATTTAATCCCTTTACTTCCTGCAAAACAACAATATTCAACTACTATATTTCTAAAGAAAGTACTCCAATTTCCAGCACAGATATACAGTTGATATCCTGCCGTCGAGACAGGGCGCAAATACCCGCTGGCGCCAAGAGCTCGCCAAGTGACATGCGGAGATCAGATTTAGAAGTCTGGCGGCACGGTTGCCATGGTTACCGGATGCGAAGGTTCAATGAAAATGTACGCCTTTCAACTAGTCATTAAAAGAGACTGTGAGGGGGTTTGATCAAAACTGTATGGGGTTGAACGAATATTGGTGAAATTGGAATGTCAATTGTTGAGATTCGAGGTTTAAGTAAAGTTTCGCGAACGTGAAAAAGCAGATTTGTGGACGGGGGGGCGTATGTGATTAGCGGTTTCTACGTATTTTTCATCACGAATGTTCCATCATATCATAATTTTTTCATTTTTTGAATTGATACGGCAGTTGCTAATAACAACTGAAAATAAACGTTTTAATAGTTTTAAAATATTATAGAATATTTTAGTATATTAGTTGAATTCGCTAGAACATTTTTTTTATTATACTAGAATAAAATATAACGACTGTGTCTGGGATAATACTAAAATAAAATTAATGCAATAAAATATGATATGGGCAGCACATGACTTTCGCTGCAGACTTAAATTTTATTTTCCTTATTTCTTTAATAATTCATTAGATTGAGTTTAATTGCACCAAATGACACTAAATTTGCATTTTTCAAGATATCTCAAATATCTTGAGAACGGTTAGTCCTAAAGTATAATGGAGTGTATTATATTCTTTTCCTTGTCACAAATTACGTATAAAACAAGAATTTAATTGATACATTTCAGCATACCTAGTCTTTTTTTTTTAGATTTTGGCGATTTTTGCAGGCCATTTCGTAAAAAAAGGCAGGTTTTTATTTTCCGAATCGTACCAAAATCGAATCAGCACCAGAATGTTCCACAAGTAACTTATCTGACAAATTTTGGAAATTTGGTCAATTAGTATTTTAGCTAGAGCGGGATAAATAAAATTTTTAAGCGTCATTTCGAAAAAAGAGCGAGTTTTGTTTTTACGAATCGTACCACAAACTAATCAGCACCAGGGTCACATCCAAGTGACTTACCTACCAAATTTTATGAAATTCGGTCCATTAGTTTTTGAGTTAGAGTGGATACATACATTGTACAGACAGACAGACACACACACACACACAGACGTCACGCTAAAAATAGTTTTTTCGTATTCTAGAGGCCTCTAAACGCGTAGATCCGTCAAAAACTCGAGTTGCAATTTTCAACATGATTCCAATACTTTCCCTATACATTACCATGCATTGCAGTGAAAGTAAAAAATTATAAATATCTATAAACATGTTCCCAATTAAGCTTACCAAAACAGCAAACATTTATATAAATAGGCTGAGCCATTCTTAAATTAATAGCGGATACGACACAATTTATGATTAAAACATGCTATGTGTATCGACCTATCTAATGTTGAAAATTAATTAAGAGTTTTAAAACATTTCTTTGTTCTATAATGCATTTTATGATTTAATCTTTTTTACTTTCTCTGCAATACATGGTAATGTATAGGGAAAGTATTGGAATCATACCAAAAATCACAACTCGAGTGTTCGACGGATCTACACGTTTCGAGACCTCTAGAATACGAAAAAACTATTTTTAGCGTGACGTCTGTGTGTGTGTCTGTCTGCAGATTTTCTATCCACTCTAACTAAAACAGTAATTGACCGAATTTCATAAAATTTTGTAGGTGAGTCACTTGTGGGCGAATCTAGTGCTGATTAGTTTTGGGTACGATTCGGGATAAAAGAACCCGCCTTTTTTTGCGAAGTGGCCCGCAAAAGCTGGTATCCACTCTAAAGGACGAACTAACGGACTGAATTTCACAAAATTCGGTAGATGAGTCATTTATGAGTCACCCTTCCTTGTGCTGATTAGATTTTGGTACGATTCGGAAAAAAATAACCTGTCTTTTTTTTGCAAAGTGGCCCGCAAAAATCGTTAAAATCTAAACTAAAGAACTAGGTATACTCAAACATATCCATTAAATGCTCGTTTAATACGTAATATTTAACGATGAAAAGGATAAGACCAACCCCATTACACTAGGACTACCCGTTGTCGAGATATTTTAGTTTTTCATATTTTCTCTACGCCACCTCTGAAAATAAGTCCGGTTACCGAATGAGAACGAAAATTGAATTAAAAGTGAAATAAACTTAATTAAAATAAAGAGAACGTGGATATAAGTCTGCAGGGAAAGTCATGTGCTGCCCACATCAGATTTTTATAAGCGTTTTCGGGAATAATTTTGAAATTTGGTTTAACAAGAAAATGCATTACAGATGAAAAAGCTTTTGCATTTATTATATTTATATGAATATACGGTGAACTCAAGTTATTCCGCATTTTAAGGTTTAGGGCACGATAACCTAGAAAAAGGCGTAACCTAGAAAAAGCGATACACATACGTCCGGATATGTTTAGTTGTTCAGAATATAAATTATATGTACTAGTAAAATCCGCGGGTATTTTGTCAGCAAGTAATTTAAAACAAGAAAGATCAATCATGTATAAATCATTGATTATGAAACACTTTCCAACTGAAATACAATTTTATTTAAACATATCTAAAATGCAATACATTCAGCGGTGATATTTTTAGAATTATCATAGTACAATTATTTGAAACTTAAAACTTCATCAAAAAAGGTAATGTCATATAATCGCTTGCTGTAAAAACAATGAAAATTCCATTCATATCACTTAGACTCCAGAGCTAAATAATTTTACGTTAACAATTTCAGCAATTCTTATACAACTCATCTTACAATCCCTTGTTTTGTTTACATTTTGCATACGTTAAAATTAGGCTTCGTTGTAGAAGTAATCAAAGTTTAGTGATCATTTAAAATAAAAAAAAAATTGCAATTGCGTAAGCACAGAATTTAGAAACACAGATAATATGCAAAAATAAAGGGGTTTTTAGAACGGATGCAACACTATAAATACAAGAATGATTAATCATACATATAGCATTGATTATAAAACGCTATAAAACTGTAATTTATTTAATCATCTCTAAAATACGATATATTCAGCGGCGATATTATTTTAATTAACACAGAACTACAATAATTTATTTTACTGGGAAAATTAAAACCATGGAGGTAAAAGTACGTTCCAGCTCCATGCTTAAAACTTCATTCAAACTTTATTCAAATGACGTCATCGAAATATGAATCGTCTGGCTCTCTATGTAAAAGTAGTGAGTATTTCATTCATACACTTTTATCCCAGACTCCAGATGTAAATAATTTTGAATGAAAAAAATTCAGCAATTCTTATACAACTCATCTTTCAATTACTTGTTTACATTTTACATTCCTTAAAGTTAGGCTTCGGTGTAGAAATAATCAAAGTTTGATGATCATTTAAACTCAATAATGCTGTAACTTCTTTAGCTGCTGTAACTCATCCTGGGACTTAGCAACTATTTGGACGGCCGAGCATAGTTGCTCAAGTCCCAGGAAGAGTCGGACGGTCTGGGTCTTCAACCCATATAATATGAAGAGGTCACGTGAACCACTTCAAAATAAAATATGGCATCCATCTTGTGTCAAAATTGTGATTTTTAAAGTTCTTTTTAATTTATGTTTAATGTTGCACCTGTCCTAAAATCGCTTTATTTTTGCTTCTTTTGTGTGCATCCATATACTGCGCTAAAGCTTACAGCAATATTGAGTTTAAATGATCATCAAACTTTGATTATTTCTACAACGAAGCCTAACTTTAAGGAATGTAAAATGTAAACAAGTGATTGTAGGATGAGTTGTATAGGAATTGCTGATTTTTTTTTCATTCAAAATTATTGAAATCTGGAGTCTAGAATAAAAGTGTATGAATGAAATACTCACTGTTTTTACATAGAGAGCCAGACGATTCATATTATATGGGTGTCATTATTATTCAAATTTTTATTTAAAAAACTACTGAATATATTTTGCTGTAATTTTTTATATATTTTGAGGGATAATTTGAATATTTCCAAAAATTTTCGAAGCAATTTGTAAGTTTTAATTTCACTTAAAAAATGTTTGAAAAATTAGGTCCCATAGGGTTCACTGTGAATTTGTGTTTTCAACCCGGGTTCAATCTGAAACTGATTGGGTGATATTATTCATTTACATTCCCATATGTCCCACAGACCATCTCAACAGCGTACTATCTATCATTTCATTTTGACAAAGTCATTTTTACGGCAGTTATCGTGCGGACGGACAGACAGACAGAATGAACAAAGTTATAAACACTTTACAATATAGTTGAAACGCGTTAAAAACGGGTTTGTTCGTGGGATATGTAGCCACAACGCAAAAGAAGATATTATAATATCCAATGTTGTAAATAAATTAAAAATGAGTCCCGGCGTCAGTTTCAGTATGTGATATCATATGAAACGTAAAGCTCGAAAATTTTCCAATGTTGTAATTAAGTTAAAAGTGAGTTCAAAAAACCGGCTTCGTTTTCTGTATCTGAGGTCGCTCAACGTATGAACTCCAGAAAACTGATTTATATACCTAACTGTAAGGAATGTAAAATGTAAACAAGTGATTGTAAGATGAGTTGTATAAGAATTGCTGATTTTTTTTTATTCCAAATTATTTAACTCTGGAGTCTGGAATAAAAGTTCGTATATAGATAATATAGAGTTTAGATTATGGAAGAATAATATAAACTAACCTAAAATAAGCAATTTTTAAGTATATCGTATTTTGAAAACTAAAGGCTTTAATAACAATGCTAAGTTTTTGTTAATTTTACCGTCCGTGCTTAACATTTGGAAGCCATTGTATCTCCTAGACTAATCGGTATTTTGTGGAGCTTTTCAATGTTTCCGGAATTCGCCATATATATATCGCCAAATTGGCGATAAATCGCTAAATCTGGCAACCATGGGCCACGTCATCTACACGTCCTGCTGATGTCATGGACTGTTTTTCGTGGCTGACTTGTCTTTCTTGTTAATCGTGATGAGTTTCTTCGCCTGGCCTTCTAGACAGACGAAAGAAAAGGCGTCAATGAGGGAATATTGCGCGTTCCGAACAATATAAATTGCTTTTAAGGACGGCTCGATGTAAAACTATTTCGATCTTATATTTCACGCAACTCTAAATTGGCAATTACCAATATTGATAGCATCAGCAATAAGCAGTATAATATCCATATATTAATAATCTTTTTATTTATTCATCAACTTGGTGTCAGTAACTTAACATCATTTTTTTTAATTTTAAAGATATTTCCATCAACCTGAGGCGAAATATTATCATGTTGGCGATATTTCTCTAAATTATTCACCAAACTCGCAAAATTTATCGTCAGACGATAATTTTTGTTTACCTCGTTTATTTGCAGACGGAGAGAAGAACATATCTTATACACTACGTGACAGTGAAAATGAGACACCAAGAAGGAGTGAGCAGAAAAATATGCAAACTGCAGGGTAGACGCAACTCACTGAGTTATGTAAATGCTGCAAAAGGCTCAGCTGTTCCGTGCATGCTGAGAGAGATGGAAGGAACCTGCAATAGTAGCGCCGCTCTGTATGCCAGGGAAATCATTTTGCAATTTTTTTTGTCTTAGACGAAACGTGTAGTAGCAGAGAATGCCAGGCCGCCGCCAACCGAGGCAGTTCCAGCAGACAGACGATTTCACAAGGGGTGTGGTGATCGGACACCGAAAGTCAGGTTGATCCATATACGTCAAATCTCAGCGGGCAGCCACCTACACGCGTCCATGGTGCACCGGCTGTGGCAAAGGTGGTTGGAACAAGGGAATGTTGCACGTCTGACTGGTGCCAGTACGGCCAGAGTGACGTCAGCACGCGTGGATCGACGCATCCGCCGAGGCTGAGGAAATTGTAGCTGAGACTGAGGAAATGGAAGCTGAGACTGAACTTGCTGATAAATCCAATGATGAAAAGATGGATGAAATCATCAACCTCGTCAGAGGATTTATCAGTATGTTCAACCTAGACGATATAAAACATCTGTTGATGCAGCTCGCTGAGTTAATTCAAAAAAAGAGCGATCCAATGCAAATGGTCTTTGAGGCTTTTAAATTAATCGCGGAATTTAATAAAAACAGTGAGAAACAAACCCGCCATGAATAGGTCCCAAAAAGAAAGTTTTAAAATAATATTTTGGAATGCGAACGGCATATCTCCAAGAATAAATGAACTTAGGAGCTACGTAAATGAAAATGATGTAGATGCCCTGCTAATCCAGGAAACTAAAGTTAGAGAAAACAAAAAACTAAATATAGAAAACTATAATAGCTATCATACCCTTAGCTCAAATATAACTGCTAGAAATCCCCATGGAGGAACAGCAATATATATTAAAAGTAATATTCCCCACGAGGAAATAAACAACATAAATCTTCAAGGTATAGAAAATACTAGTATAAAAATTAAAATAAATAATGTAAACCCATTTATCCTAACTTCAATATATGTCAAAAACATGAGTGGTATAAATGTAGCTGCGCAGCTGGAACTGCTTTTCTCGCGATATCCAAACACAATACTCGCGGGCGACTTCAATGCACACCACCGAGCGTGGGGCAGCAGGAGAGCCAACACACGCGGTACACAGATACATAGATTGCTAAACACAACAAACACTGACATCATTGCACCGTAGAGACCAACCTGCTTCTCAGGTGCCAATGGCTCATTCATAGACTTTGTCCTAACGAGAAACATAGAATACGCTCACACAATTGGTACCCTGGATGAATTCGACTCGGATCATCTACCGGTACTGGTGACATTCGATTTGAACACTCCCCTTCCAGCTTCTCTGGGACAAGAGAGGGTGAACTGGAACGTATTCAAAAGAGCACTTTTCGAGCCGCATTTAGCAGTACCCAACATTATGAGCACGGCGGATATTGACTCTGCCACGCACACACTCACAACAGAAATCAGGAGAGCTATTGCATCTGCCACAACACATCGTGAGTCACCAAAAATGCCCACACTTTCCCACCATGTCAAACAATTAGTTAGGCAAAGGAACAGAATGCGTAAGACATGGCAGGCTAATAGAGATCCTACCCTCAAAAGGGAGCTTAACAGACTCACGTGGAAAGTCAGGGAAAAAATTGTCGCAGAAAAGCAGCAACAGTATAAAGAGTTAATTGAATCCCTTAGCTCGGAAGACGTATCGCTCTGGCAATTCGCTAAAAGACTCAGAAAACCTCAAATTAAACTCCCGCCACTAATAGATGGCGCTAATATTGCGTACTCAGACGAAGAAAAGGCAGAGGCGCTTGCTAGGCATTACGAAAAGCAATTTGAACCAAACCACGATCTAATGTGTCAGGACACCCTAAGAATGGTTAGGCAAACTCTAAACAATTTCAGGAACTCCCCTGTCACGGCTGAGATTAACCCAGCCACCCCGCAAGAAATAGTAGAGATTATCAAAAACCTTAAAAACCGTAAAAGCCCAGGGCACGACAAAATCAGGAATATCGCGGTAAAAAACCTACCCTTAAATATAATATTTTACTTGACCATCTTAATAAATAAAATACTAGAACTAAATTATTTCCCCAAAGAATGGAAGGAAGCGATAATTATAGCGATCCATAAACCTGGTGAGGATGCCTCAATTCCAGCCAACTACAGACCAATCAGTTTGTTGCCGACACTTAGTAAAATTACTGAGAAAATAATTCTTAAGAGACTGAACACGCACCTTAGTGAGAATGACATTATCATTCCGGAGCAGTTTGGATTTCGGCCAAAACACTCCACCACTCATCAATTGCTGAGAGTGGTAGAGTACATTTCTTCTGGTTTTAATAATAAGACACCCACAGCTGCGATTTTTCTTGACATCCAAAAAGCCTTTGATAAAGTGTGGCACTGTGATTTAGCTTACAAATTGATCACTCTAAGAGTCCCTGACGCACTTGTCAAACTTTTAATTTCATACCTAAATAACAGACACTTTCAAGTCAGAGTAAAAAATAACTTATCTACACCCAAGCTCATTAAAAGTAGTGTACCGCAAGGATCCATCCTGGGCCCGACACTCTTTAACATATATCTAAATGACATTCCCAGGACCCCAGACACGGAGCTGGCACTCTATGCAGACGACAGCGCGATACTTGCAAAACACCCTTACGTCTCAGTAATGCACAGACAGCTACAACAACACTTAGACATACTCCAAACATGGCTGGAAAAATGGCGAATAAAATTAAATCCCAATAAATGTCATTGGATTTATTTCTCAAGAAAACGTAAACCTCCGCCTCCTCTGTACATAAACAACCATGCCCTAAAAGCGGAAAAATCTACTAAATACCTAGGTGTAACGATAGACTCCCACCTAACTTGGAAACTGCACGTAACGAACATTATCAAAAAAGCGTATATAACCATAGGAGCCTTATACCCAATGATAGGAAACGGAAATCTAAGTTATCAAAATAAACTCCTAATTTATAAATCGGTCATCTGCCCGGGAATGCTGTATGCAGCACCCGTATGGGGATATGCCTGTAAAACTACCATAGACTTATTAGAGACAAGACAAAACAAAACCCTAAGGATTATAAGGAAAGCCCCTAGATACTTAAGAAACTCGGCAATTAGGAAAGACTTCAAAATAAAAACTGTTAGAGCCCAAATCAAAAAGCTAGCGCTTAAATTCTACAAAAATCTGCCATCTGTCCCAAATGAACTATTATTTAATCTGCATGACTATGATCATCGCAAGGCTAAATCTCGTAAAAGACCCCGCTCGGTACTTAACTTTGATATTCGGTACTAGGAACGTCCCACCTTAATCAGTTGATATTAACGAAAACTCGCGATCTTTGGTTTTCTACAAAATGTTTAAAATCCTAAACTGCTAAAATGCTAGGTTACCCTCAGATCTGCATCAACCCCCCAAACTGCTTAAACTCTTAATGTGCAACAAACTGCCACACTAGGAGCTAGGACAAATAATAAAAACAGTAAATCAAAAACCTCGAACCTCCAACTATGGACCAATGAAATAATGTCACAGTATGAAGATAAGAACCACACCTAGAGATTGGAGATTAAAGGCGCTTCGCGCCTGGTGCTCTGTTCTGGACGAAACTCTATGAAGGCTACTTCCGTCGCCCTTTTGCAACACGTGCAGGACACCCTTGATGCTCCCATATCGACCAGAACCATTATTCGCCGATTGGTCGCCAGCGATCTGTACTCATGCCCCCCTTTAAGAAGACGGCCATTGACACAATAGCACAGGCCCCTCCGTTTGCAATAGTGTCGGGACAGAGCCACGTGGACGGCGGAATGTCACCGGGTCGTGTTCTCAGACGAGTCACGCTTCTGTTTTAGCAATGACTGTCGCCGTGTACGAATCTGGCGCCGAAGTGGTGACAAGTGCAATCCGGCCGCATCTGTGGACACACCGCGTGACATCATGGTTTGGGGGCGCCATCTCTTACGATAGCAGATCACCTCTGGTCCGTATTGAGGACACTCTGACGGCCCAACGATACGTGGATGACGAGTTGCGGCCGGTGACACTACCCTTCCTTCAGGGGATGCCCAACGCCATTTACCAGCAGGATAACGCCCGACCACAACGACACGCATCAGCCAACATGCCCTGCAAGGTACCCAGGTGCTTCCGTGTCCATCAGTCTCCCCAGATCTCTCATCAATGGAACACGTCTGGGATGTGATTGAACGTCGCTTTCTTGCGCTGCCACCGCTGAGTTTAGAAAATGAACACTGGCAAATGGTTGACAGGAAATGGGCAGCCATCTCTTAGGACACCATATGCACGTTCATGAACTCTGTACCTAGACGTGTTGCTGCCTGTATCGCCGCCCGCGTTGGTCCTACAACCTACTGATCAGACAGTGTTATCACTCAGTGTATAGGTGTATCATGTTGAAATAAACATCACTTATTGTCCTCTTCACTCAAACATCACTTGATGTTCCTCTCTGTTTGCCGATTTTCATCACTTTCTGCCCACCCCGCCTTGGTGCCTCATTTTCACTGTCACGTAGTGTTTATAAACGACTGTTGGCGAATTGTTAGGCGTCAAAACACAAAACTATTACAGAAAGTATCTGTTCTTGTGAAAGGAAAAGACTAGATCCTCGAGAAAGATGTTAACAAATGTATCGCATAATATTACACATGAAACTTGAAAATACTTTACAATAGTTAATAATTGTTTAATTTTATGTGATTATTTTGATAAATTTATTTGAAAAAAGTATAATATATCAAGAAAGGTTGGTACAAGCGTTCTAAAGTTTATGTCAATCGTTGTCTAATGAAAAATTGCATACGGCGTAATTATTTACGTTATGTTGTTGAAGGTTATGATTTTTTCAAAATTTCTTTCAAAAATTTGGATGTTTTCCGAGCATTTAATTGCGTTATAAATCAATAGGCTTCCAGTACTTACTAATTGTAATTTTTGTACCATATTTCGTTCGAAATGCTCCATTTGTTCCTGAGGTATCGTATACACAGACTCACGACACACACACATATATACATACGGGCAGACATACATTACTTCAGAAAAGTTCGAATCGAGTTTAGGGCTGCATAAAAAAACTTCCATGGAAAGAAAGCTTTCATAGAAAACTCAAAATCCGTTGCTTAGCAAAGGAATTAAATCAAATAGGCTTATTCGGCAAACGGTTTTCATTTTATTTTCGATTTAAATAAGATAGATTATATAAATGAAAAGTATTATAGTTTTGATTGTTCCACGGCCTTGGGATATAGGTTTACTGGAATTATTGATAATTCCAATTGATACTTTCAGTCTACTATTTTATTTCGGGAAAAATATTTGAATCTCCTATATTTCCTAATGTATTTAACCAATTGCTGAAATAGGATCATTTAGAAAAATACTAGAATTTGCACATTTTTAATCATGAGAAAATTCGGATATATATATGTTAATAAAATAAATACATTGATATAAATATAAATTTAATAGATAATCGGTATTATATTTTGATATTTCTATATCAGTTACCGCGAGGGAATATAAGACAACGGTAATATTTTAGAAAAATATTTTTTTTTAAATTCATATATTTCCTAATGGGTTTAACCGATTGTTGAAATAGGATCATTTAGAAAAATACTAGATTTGCACATTTTTAATCATGAGAAAATTCGGATATATCTGTTAATAAAATAAAAACATTGATTTAAATATAAATTTAATTGGTAAAGGGTATTATATTTTGATATTGCTTTATCAGTTACCACGAGGGAATATACGACAACGGTAATATTTCAGAAAAATATTTTTTTTAAATTCATATATTTCTTAATGGGTTTAAACGATTGTTGAAATAGGATCATTTAGAAGACTACTAAAAATTGCACATTTTTCACTACAACGAATGACGCAAATATTTCATGATCATTGAGCTATAAATAATTCCTTTTAAGTACAATTATGCCATATTTTGTTCTATGCTGCCATGTTAAGATAATATAAGAAATAATATAAATTTCGAAGTTTTCTCTGGAATTTCAAGAAATTCTATTTAGTTTTAGATATTTACTTTTATTATATATATAGTATGATGTACAAGGAATGTAGTGTGTGAGGGTCTAAAACTCGAATTCAAGTTTTCGACGGTTGAGCACGTTCCAAGCATCCCTGAACAGGAATCAAATGCTTTTTGAGGTGAAGTCTGTGTGTGTTGTTGTTGTTGAGATCCAAACCGTCCGACCTACCAGAAAGGTGTAAGGTAACCGCTTGGACGGCCCGTAAGTGCCACCCAATTTAGACGGAAACCCAGTGGGGGGAGGCATCCACAGGGACCGTACCCTCCTTCCCCTAACACCAACCACTCGGAAGGACTTACGGACCCCCATGTTTAGCATGATCGTACTCCTCATGAACACGGCGGCAGTTGTGGCAGCGTACAATTACAGCGCGCAAACCACCGGGCTACCGCGTCCGAAATGTGCCAACAGCACGCGATGTTCCCAGGTAAGTTTGTGTGTTTGTGTGTATGTTGTGTGTGTGTGTGCGTATGTTGTGTCATGTTGTATGTGCGTATGTGCGTGTTTGTGTGTGTGTAAATATGTGCGTCTGTGTGTGTGCGCGCTTGTGTGTGTCAGTGAGTCAGTGAAAACGATATCTCCAGAACAAGCAAAATGATTCGAACGAAATTTATTTCAAAATTTACTATCCATGAATACTTTAATACTACAATTAATTGTTTTTAAACGCGATCGAATGTTCGGAAGACCAGCAAATTTCCAAATGAAATTTTGAGAAAAATCATCAAAAACTCAAAACCATCAATAAAGTTACATAAATAATCATTTCCTATATAATTTTTCATTAGAAAACGATTGACATGAATTTCGAAACGCTAGTATGAACCGTTCTTGAGATATTGGGTTTTTTCCAAATAATTTAATCAAAACATTTAAAATATAAAATATATATTAACTATTGGGAAATATATTTTACTTTTCATATGCTATATTTTTCAACAAATTTATTAACATCATTCTGGGTATTTAGTTCATTCCATTCACAAGAAAGATACCTTGGGTAATAGTTTTGTATTTGGACGACAATAGCCATTTTAGTATTTTAAGAATAACATATTTCTCCGTCTTCACAAAATACTGACAATGCATTTAGCGGAATATCGCCAACTTGGCGACTTTTTAAATGTCGCCGAATTGATGAAAATATTGCCAAATTGATAAAAAGGACAATAAATAAAAAAATAACGACTAATTGATAAAAATTTAATATTTTGGAAAGAACATAATAATTGACTATAAAAAACACATTTCTCCGTCCGTCCGTCCGTAACGCTTTGCAAAAAATGGTTCGATGAATTTCGCGGTATGTCGCCAACTTGACGACTTTATTTAATGTTGGCAAATTGACAAAAATGTCGCAAAAGTGATAAAAATGTCGCTAAATGATTGGTAATGTTTTGCAAATCTTGGAATTTCAGCATATAACGGTCATACCTTCTAGTATATAAGGAATACGATTCTCTCCAATTGTTTGTAACACTTGGTGATACATTTGGCGATCCTGGCGAATAATTTAGAGTCATATCGCCAACTTGACGATATTCCGCGCCAGATTGACGAAAATATCGATACAATTTCAATAATGATGTCTGGTTAATTAAAAATATGCAAAATTTATGAATTGCTTATTAAAATATTTTAATATATGGAATATATTGCTTATTGAGGATGCTATTCTTTTACATTTGCTTGAAATATAAGTTAATTGAGTACTTCAATATCGTTTTACATGTTGTTATCCGGAAAAGCTCCAAATGTCCAATTCAATATAAATACAGCATCGTGAATCTTATACATTATTCTTTCACTGTAAAACAAGTAAATTCATTGCATTATGTAAAGAAAATCATGTGTTGCCCACATCAATTTTTTTTATAACAAAGCCAGATATAATGTTTTGTAAAACTCCATTAATATTTGTGGCAGCTATTGTGTATACAAGAAAACGACCACAGACAGACATATCTGGTAGTAATATCATAAATTATAGTTCGGGCCTCTTCATTGACAAAACTCCGAATACACTTATACTAAAACCTAAACTTTGAAGAATTGCAATGAATAAGTCAGAAATTCCCCTTTGAAATAAATTCCGATTTACACTTGCCGTCCGTTGTTACTTTCTCGTTGAATAAATACGGGAAAGGATTTCACCCAATCTCTTTGTTGAAATATAACCTTTTTTGGTTTTCCCCCGCGAAACACTTTCCGCTGCTTGATTCATATGACAGGAGACATATATTGATCCTACACACCCGTTTGAAATAGATAGAAGAATCACATATATGTCCCATCATTCCATTGCATCATCTCCTTTGAGGAAGTCGCCCCTTGTTACCTTAGACGTGTCTGTCACATTAAATCGCCACTCCTCTTTTATATCATAAATACCATTTTACAAGATCATAAATATAATAATGTACTCGTATATACTAAATGAAATGCATAATGCTGTTTATTAGAAGTGCATATGCAGTACAAGTTTTCCATGTTTGCACGTATTTTAAATCGGGAGCAACGACGGGTATATCAGGTAGTAATTTCATACAATTTAGTTCGCAAATCTAAATTGCACTAAAAAAAATCTGATGTGGGCAGCACATGATTTCCTTATTATAATGCAATGAATTTACTACTTTACAGTTAAAAAAATGTTATTCTTATAGTAGATACTTATATTATTTCCAAGATATTGAATATTCATCAATTAGCCATCATTTTCATTGCTTTAGCGTCATTTCTATGAATTTGGCGAGATTTCTGTTAATTTGGCAACAATTAAAAATATCGCTAAGTTGACGATATTCCGCCAAATTCGTCGCCAAAATCTCGCCAAACGTTATGGATGGAGAAATAAGTTATTCTTACAGCAGATAAATGACTATTGGCGTTCAAATACAAAAGTTTTACTCAAAGTATCTTTTTTCATGAATGGAAAGAGCTAGATCCACGAGAATGATGTCACCAAATTTATCGCATGTATTACATATGAAAAGTGAACATGTTTCTCAATAGGAAATATTTCTTTTTTATTTTATATAACTTTTTGATAATTGTTTTTGAAAAATGTGCAACATCTCGAGAACGGTTCATGTTAGCGTTCTAAAATTTATGTCAATCTTTTTCTAATGAAATTTTACATAAGAAATGTCTATTTGCTTAACTTTATTAGCGGTTTTGATGTTTTGACGATTTTTTAATTATTTCACTCGAAAATTTAGGTGGATTCTGAACATTCGATTGCGTATAAAAACAATAGACTTCCAGTGTTTATGGATCGTGAATTTTGTACCAAATTTCGTTCGAATCGGTCGATTCGTTCGTCAGTCATCGTCTCCACAAACTCACTGACACACACACACACATACTTTCACACATACACACATACTTACACACACACACTCATACTCTCAGACACACACACACAGACATCACTTCGAAAATGTGTGATTCGTGATCAGAGATGCTTGAAACCTGCTCTCCCGTCGAAAACTCGAATTCAAATTTTCGACCCCGTCACAATACTTTCCTTATACGTTATGTATATAAGAAAAGTAAAAAGTCAGTTTGTCTATAATTATTCCTTCATAAATAAAACCATTTGATCAGCACTGACAAAACTCCGAATACACTTATACTAAAACCTAAACTTTGAAGAATTACAATCAATAAGTTAGAAATTCCCCTTTGAAATATATTCCGATTTACACTTGTCGTCCGTTGTTACTTTCTTGCTGAATAAATACGGGAAGGGATTTCACCCAATCTCTCTGTTGAAATATAACCTTTTTTGGTTTTCTCCCGCGAAACACTTTTCCGCTGCTTGATTCATGTGACAGGATACATATATTGATTCCCCCCTTTGGAATAGATAGAAGAATCACTTATACGTTCCATCACCCCATTGCATCCTCCTCTTTGAGGAAGTCGCCCCTTGTTACCTTAGACGTGTGTGCCGCATTCAATTGCCACTCCTCTTTTATATCATACTTACCATTTTACAGGATCATAAATGTAATAAAGTACTCGTATATACTAAATAAGATGCATAATGCCTTTCATTAGAAGTGTATATGCAGTATAATTTTTCCATTTTTACTTTCCCTGCAATGCATGGCAATGTATAGGGAATGTATTGGAATCGTGTAAAAAATAGCAACTCGAGTTTTGGACGGATTTACACGTTTTGGGACCTCTAAAATATGGGAAAAACTATTCTTAGCGTGGTGCTCGCGCGTGTGTGTCTGTGCAATGTATGTATCCGCTCGGACTCAGAAACTAATAAATCAAATTTCCTAAATTGTTATAGGTGAGTTACTTGTGGATTACCCTGTTGCTGATTATTTTTTGGTACAGTTAGGAATTTAAAAAAAAAGAAAGACCTGCCTCTTTTACGAATTAGCCAGCTAAACTTCGAGCTAAAACTGATTGATCAAATATCATAAAATTTGGTAGATAAGTCACTTATGGTTTACACTGGTGCTGATTAGATTTTGGTACGATTCTGTAAAAATGAAGCTGCCTTTTTTTGCGAAGTGGCCCGCAAAATTCGCCAAAACCTAAAATGAAAGCCTATGTATGCTCAAATGTATTAATTAAATGCTTGTTTTATACGTAATTTTGGACCACTAAGAAAATAAGACCAATCCCATTACTCAGGGACAGGCCGTTCGTTTCCGAGATATTTTAGTTTTCTTGCATTTTTGCTGCGCCGATTTTGAGAATGTGTCCAGTTACCAAATGGAAACTAAGATTGATGTAAAAGTGGAAAATTTAGTGTAATTTCAAATAATGATGCGTATTGTTTTGTGTAATTAATCTCAATTTAATGAATTATTAGAAGTAAAGGTGAAATTAATTTAAATCTGTAGTGAAAGTCGTGTTCTACCCACATCAGATTTTTAGATATAAATATGACATAAAATTGAAAATTTTAGCAGAGTACTTTGTATAATGATTAAATAAAGAAAATGTAACTTTATGCATAGATAAAATATCAGTATGTAATCTGGTGTTATTGACGCAGCAAGTCATATTCATCTGTTCTAAAAGAAGTCTACTGACATCCATATTGCTGGCCACGTTACCCGTCTGGGCACCATTGCGATTACAAGCCACTACCACTAATTGTATGAATATTTTACATGTTCTTAAAAGGTATTTCCACAGTGTAAAACATGAACATTCTATAATTACTGTATAAAAGCTAATAAGGTTAAATGTTAAATTAATAATAAGCATAAAATATCGCAATTACTATAGTTTAGCACCAAATATAGTGTAAAAGATACAACATAGCCATCTTATATGTAACTTAACCGTGGACATTTGGGATTATTAGTCCAATGATGTACGGGGCCCAGTGGTTCAGGCACGGGTATTGTACTCGTATCCGAGTTCTGATTCTGCCAATACTGTCCCTGTGTTTACGAGGAGTATAAGCACATTAAATATGATTAATATGATAATTGGAATATAATAATTAAAATCCGTCTTACATGTCTATGAGAACATCCAGTTTAGTTACAAATACACTATGTAGTAGGTGAAAGTGTTTGATATGAATAATTATTGGGACGTTTTCATACAAAACTCCCCTATAGGGTGCGTTCTCAAACTTAGGATCGCGCTTTCATTGCAGATAATGTCATCCGTGAAATGGTTGTGCGTTCGGCAACATGGAAGAGCAGATATCTGCAACGGCATCAAAGTTTCTTTGAGCCACAATTATGTTAACCTCTACGGAGATCAATAAATTCAGTCCTGCAACGTAGCCAGCTTTGAATTTCTTTTTACTTTCCTTATATACATAATGTATAAGGAAAGTATTGTGACGGGGTCGAAAATTCGAATTCGAGTTTTCGACGGGAGAACACGTTTCAAGCATCCCTGATCACGAATAAAACATTTTTGAAGTGATGTCTGTGTGTGTGTATGTGTGTGTGTGTGTGTGTGTGTGTGTGTCAGTGAGTCTGTGGAGACGATAACTGACGAACGAATGGACCGATTCGAACCAAATTGGGTACAAAAATCACAATCCGTAAACACTGGAAGCCTATTGCTTTTATATGCAATCGAATGTTAAGAACCCCCCTTAATTTTCGAATGAAATTTTGAAAAAATCGTCAAAAAATCAAAACCACTAATAAAGTTCCGCAAGTAGACATTTCTTATGTAATTTTTCATTAGAAAACGATGGACATAAATTTTAGAACGCTAACATGAACCGTTCTCGAGATATTGTTAATTTTTAAAAAAAAAATTATCAAAAAGTCATATAAAAAAAAATTCCTATTGAGAAACATGTTCACTTTTCATACGTAATACCATGCGATAAATTGGGTTACATCATTCTCGTGGAACTAGCTCATTCCATTCATGAAAAAATATACTTTTAGTAATACTTTTGTGTTTGAACGCCAATAGTCATTTATCTGCTGTAAGAATAACTTATTTCTTAGTGCATAACGCTTGGCGAGATTTTGGCGACAAATTTGGCGGAATGTCGCCAACTTGGCAACTTTTTGAAATGTTGCCAAATTAACGAAAATCTCGCCAAATGGATAAAAATGACGACTAATTGTCGAAAATTTAATATCTTGGAAAAAATATTAGTATCTACTATAAGAAAAACCTACGTTTTTTTACTGTAAAAGTAGTAAATTAATTACATTATATAAGGAAAGTCATGTGTTGCCCACATCAGATTTTTAATATTGTGGTTAGGCTGTACTATGAAGCTGTATTAGGCTGAGAAATTCATACTCACAGGACACATTCCTAAATTTCGGATTGCTATGCCATCACATTGGAGACACGATCTAAATTAAATCACTCCCTATTGATAATGTGTTCCTGAATTAACCGCGCTCATCATTGGAATCTGAATTAGGGCACCCATTTTAATTAATTCTAAGAATATCACTATTAATAAGGAGACTTGCTCTGCAAATAACAATGAAATGATCGAGTTTCTATTTTTTCTACTAGAAATATAGTTTGAATCCTCCAGTATACTGGGAATAAATATTACAATGATCTGATTATAAATGTGGAAAATAAATATTACTTTTATAGTCTTTTAAATGCCACACCTGTAAAATTCTTAAAATGATTTTTCTCGGTTTATTTTATTTTTAGTTAAGTCACTGTATTTAAAATGTTAAAACTTTAACAGATGTTTTTAAATAACTTGATTATTTTTATATATTCACTATGATCAACTTAGTTGGATTAGGGGTGGGTATTGCAATATAATGAAAAGGAAATATTTAAAAAATGAAAATGTAAAAATAGAGTTTCTTTCTCAGTTTTTGCTATATGCGTTTTATTTTATTTTTCCAAATCTAATTCATGATTTGGGAAAAAATGATATTCATGATTTGGATGTAAATGGAATCAAATTCATGATTTGGATGTAAATGAAATCAAATACATGATTTGGATGTAAAATGATATTTTAAAACTGTTAAATATATTTTTTTAAGTTTACCAATTTAAATGTTTACCTAAAATTTTAATTTTCTTTCTTATTAAAATCAATTTATATTATAGCAATTTTTTATAATATTCATAAAAAATAAGTGAAAATACTTAAGTTAAAATTATTTAAAGTCTATCGAGTCCCTTCAAGCGCTAAACAGCTCCGTGGTCTCTCTTATCTGCAAAAGGAGCACGATCCGATCACTGGCAGAATATTATAATACCTAAACTGTACAACTTTTTAATCATATACTAACGAATGATTCAAATATGGCTTTGATATCAATTCAGTCAACCTACCATTTCATCAATTTAGTTCTGCTTTCACAAACCATCAGTCTTTTATTTTTACTTTCTTACTGAATAAATACAAAAATGAAGTTTACACAGTTCCTTTGTTGAAACTTAACTTTGTCTGTTTTTCCCAACGAAACATTTTTCTACAACTTGATTCATGTGACAGGATAAAGATGCTGATCCCATCAACCCCTTCGAAAAAGAAAGGAGAAACAATTATTCCCCTTCCCATCATCCCATCACTTAGCTCTCTCTTTCAGAGCCCCACACTATTAATGTCACTGTAGAAAACTCTCATTTTCTTCAATTTAGATTTGCCATGACGCTTACTTATTGCTGCGGTAAATGGTTTTAAAATTACTTTCCCCAGAATACATTGTAAGGGGGAAGCATTGAAGAGGGTAAAAAGAAATGGATTATCGGACTTTGGTACATTTAAATGAAATGCAATGTCCATATAAATTCGTATAATTATTTTAATCGATAAAAACAAACACAAATGGATTTAAATATCGATTTGTAGAGAGACTGGGTCTGGGTTTAGTCAGGCAGGGGCCAGAGTGGGCTAAGCCCCAATATTCAAATATACTGAAAAGTTTTAAAAAGTAAATACAACATATATAACTTGCATTGTACATGTTATCCCAAAACCCGAGAGAGTATAAAACATTAAATATTTTAAATATTACAACTATTTTAGAATAACTAGACTAATACCCGTTAAAAATGAACGGTCTCGAAATGAGCAAACACAGAATAATGCAAATTTTTGAATAATTCGCGTTTTACACTTATTATGCAAATGGAATATTTCGGTGTGCAGAACCCCTAAGGAAGAAAATAGAGGAAAACTTATATTGCGCACTTCATCATTTCGAACTATCTACCCGTGCACAAAATTAAAGTCTCTATTTCTTACTGAAGCATGCAAAGTTATCATTTCACCTTTCGAACATTTCTATATGGATCACCTTCTTAAATGAACATTTATGAGAAACTCTATTCGTCTTGGGTTTTTTATCAAATGATTAGCCAATATACCAAATTTCAAGCCTCTGTCAAATTTAAAAGTAACCTTTTCCATTTATTAGGCAAATCGAATATTTTAGTGTGTGACACCCCGTTAGGTAGCAAATATTTAAAATCTGATATTGTACATCTTTTCCTTTCGAACGATACACCCATACACCAAATTTGAAGTTTCTATCTCATCGCAAAGCATGTTTTCTATCATTTCACTTTTCGAATGTTTTGGTGTGCCCAACCTCTAAAATTTACAAATTGAAATTTTCTATTGCACACTTTCTTTTTTTAACTATCTACCTGTACACCAAATTTTAAGTTTCTATTCCATTGCAAAGCATATTTTTTCTATCATTTTACTTTTCGAATGTTTTCATGTGGTGTAGCTACCCCCTTAAATGAACAGTTTTGAAAACCCTATACTTGTGTTTTTTAGCAGATGTTTGTTCAATATACCAAATATCAAGCCTCTATTACAATTTAAAAGGAGGCGTTTCTCATTATGTCGGAAAATCGAAACTAAAATTGTACGTGCTCTTCTTTTCGAACTATCTACGCATACACCAAATTTGAAGTCTCTATCGCATCTTGAAACATGATTTTATGTCATTTCACATTTCGAACGTTTTTCTGTGGAGCATCCGTATAAAAAAATATTTTTGAAAACTCTTTTGTCTTGGGTGTTTTCATCAAATTGTTAGCCCATATACCGAATTTCAAGCCTCTATCAAATTTTAAATCAGGCGTTTCTCATTTGTTTGGCAAATCGAATATTTCGGTGGGCGGCACCCCCTAAAGTAGCAAATATTGAAAATATGGAATTGCACACTTTCTTACTTTCGAATGATGTACGCATACACCAAATTTGAAGTCTCTATCGCAAAGCATGATTTCCTATCATTTCACCTTTCGAACGTTTTGGTGTGGAGCACCCTCTCTTCAGAACATATTCGAAAAATACGATTTTTTCAGAGGGGGTTTAACAAACGATCAACCCCATGCACCAAATTGCAAGTTTCTATCTATTCGGGAAGTGCCAAAAAAGCGTGACAGACGGACACTTGGCAATTAGTATATATAGATATTATTGATCAATTTATTTATAAATGTAGGCTAAAAATATTTAAAAATTATGACAATAGTATTGAGAATACTTTTGTATTATTGTGGGGATTCACTGTTATGCATTATAGACTCAAAATCAACTGATAAGTAGGTAAGTAATATTAAGCATTAGCTTGTATTAACTTTCAGAATGTTTCTACAAATTATTAACCATTTTATCACTAGTTAATGGTTACATTAAAATCAATTGTAATTATTATATATTAATATTGATATAGTATAGTAGCTATATGGATATTACTAATCAACTCTAAGTATGCAAATATAAATTTGCAATTATTTGTTAATAATTTATATAGACTGAAATACATAATAGTAACTGTTAGGGTTTATAAATATTAATAATTACTTATGGTTTGGGTGAGCTCCCTATTTCTGTTAAGCCTCTCTTGAATTTTCCTCTAGCCCCTCTTCAATTTCATCTGTGGCTGCAGCCCTGGACTGAGTTATTGAAAAACTTTTATTTACAGATAGATCGAGTTATAAAAAATATTTCATTTGCAGGGAGATGGGATTATAAAAAACGTTTATTTACAGAGACATCGAGTTATAAAAAAGCTTTTACTTGCAGAGAGATAGAGTTATGGGAAATCATTTATTTGCAGAGATATCGAGTTATAAGAAAATATGTCTTGTAGGGCGATAAATAGAAATCATTTATAAGAAAGAAGGCGAGTTATAAGAAATCATTTATTTTCGGACAGTTCGAATTCAAAGAAATCTTTTGCAGAGAGATTGAGTTATAAAAAAGCTTTTATTTGCAGCGATGTCGTATTATAAGAAAATTTTTATTTCTAAAAAAATCGAATTATAAGGAAGCTTTTATTTGTATAGCGATCGAGTTATGAGACAGATTATATTTATAGGGAGATCGAGTTACAATAAAAATTTCATTTGGAGAGAGATATAGAGTTAAAAGAAAGCTTTTATTTTCAGAGAGATCAAATTATAAGAAAGCTTTTAATTGCAGAGAAATTGAGTTATAAGAAACATTTTATTTGGAGAGAGATCGAGTTATAAGAAAGCTTTTATTTGCAGAGGGATAGAGTTATGGGAAATTCTTTATTTATAGAGATATCGAATTATAAGAAAATATGTCTTGTAGAGCGATACATAGAAATCATTTATAAGAAAGAAGACGAGTTATGAGAAATCCTTTATTTCCGGACAGTTAGAATTCAAAGAAAGCTTTTGCAGAGAAAGTGAGTTATAAAAAAGCTTTTATTTGCAGCGATGTCGTATTATAAGAAAGCTTTTATTTCTAGAAAATCGAATTATGAGAAAGCTTTTATTTGTATAGCGATCGAGTTATGAGACAGATTATATTTGTAGGGAGATCAAGTTACAATAAAAATTTCATTTGGAGAGAGATAGAGTTAAAAGAAAGCTTTTATTTTCAGAGAGATCAAATTATAAGAAAGCTTTTAATTACAGGGAAATCGAGTTATAAGAAACATTTTATTTGGAGAGAGATCGAGTTATATGAAAGCCTTTATTAGCAAGGATATCATATTACATGAAAGCTTTTATTTTCAGAAAGAACGAGTTATAGAACAGCGTTTGTTGTTTTCTCCCAATATCTAAATTTGTTGATCTTCAGAAAAGCTTTTCGTTGGAAAATCAGTTTTTTATAGTATAATTATTGCTATATACTTTACCTTTACAGCTACATCCAAAGTCCTACATGCATATGACAGGATGCATAATGTTATCCTATCTGTTCGCCTGCGTAACTTGGACTCATAAAATCCTTGCATTTGCAGGTCATGCTTGTCCAGATCAATATTTTAAAAGCTACAAAATCTCATAACAGAACACAGTTATTTGACGAATCTCTAAATTACCCCCTATGAAAGGAAAATTATATACAACCGCATTATTTAACGTATCTCTCCTCTGATAAGTAGTGCTATATTTTCAACTCAAGAATATTAAATTAGTTATCCCCACCAGCAACAGCCATGAATTTTCAGATATATTCATTTCTGGCAAAGATGGCAACATTTCCCTAAAGTTCCGAAGTTGCCGATGTCGAATAAAAATTATCGTTCTTCTGAGTTCGCGAAAATTTTCGCCAAATGTGAGGTTGCAGAGTCCAATTCGGCAGTAACAGTTTGAAATCTCATCCCAGTACCTCAACGGTAGAGCTTCGGCTGACCAGTTTATAGATTTAGAGTTCGATTCCCGCTTGGAACAGAAAGGTTTTCTACAATGGCGCTCGAACGAATTAACCGCGTAAGTTAGTGCAAAGATGACGGAGGTATAAAAGTTAGCTTAGTACGTCTAAGAGGCCAATGACCACGCAGGATACTGACCTGGATTAAATAGTAGTATCCGGAGGCTAACGTGTGGTAAAAACAGCAGGAGGTTGTCAGTCAGATTGTCAGTAGCTTGGAAATCTGATATTAGAGGATAGAGAATGCAGAGACGATAAGCGCTTGCAATTTCGTCCCAGTAGCTCAACGGTAGAGCATCGGCTGGACAGTTCGGAGATCCAGAGTTAGATTCCCGGTTCGTTCAGGAAGGTTCTTTACAAGGTAAAACGTGACAAACTATCAGCTATAGCTGACATATTTATTTTATAATGCTTCTTCAATTTTGAACTCAAAATTACTTTTAATAAATTACTTTGAGGAATGAATGCATCTAATTTAAAACTAATGCACTTCTAGAAAGCTTTAGAGCAAGATACAAAATGTTATTCTACGAGCTTAGCATTAATAAGGACTCGGAAACAAATAGAAAAATCTTTTTTTTCCGCTTCATCACCCCTCGCACAGAGGGCCAACGGCCGTACCGTGCTGAAAACACCGGTTCTCGTTAGATCACCGAAGTCAAGCAGCATCGGGCGCGGTTAGTACTTGGTGGGTGACCACCTCGGAACACCGCGTGCTGTTGGCCATCTCGGGTGCGGTATCCCCGTGGTTTGCGCGCTAGATTTGCACGTTACCACAAATGCCGCCGTGTTCATGCGGAGTACGATCACGTTAAACATGTGGATCCGTAAGTCCTTCCGAGAGGTTGGTGGTAGGGGAAGGAGGGTACGGTCCCTGTGGATGCCTCCCCCACTGGGTTCCGGTCTAAATTGGGTGGCACTTCCCGGCCGTCCATACAGTTACCTTACACCTTTCTGGTAAGTCGGACGGTCTGGGTCTCAACAACAACAACCCCTCGCACAGAGGAAGTTACTCTTTACACCTTCAATGAAGAAGTTACATTTTGCTTCTTTTTAAGTATTTCAAGCATACGTTTGTGATCTTCTTGTTACTATGACCTTATTACAACGATCATTTTTCAGATTTCGGGAAAATCAAATACGGTTATACGTTTATTAAATGTAATTCCATTTTGTTTTGGAAATGTGTTGCAAAAAGTCTTCTAAAATTTATACATAACTATAATGTAGGCAGAACATAACAGTTTTAACGAATAAAATTGAACATACTTTCCATCTCGAGGAATAAAAATTATACGTTAGTAATGTCGTATATCGAGGGGTTCAAAACATTTTAGCTCCAACGAGCACTCGCAGACTTATACGCTCACTGAAAGTATATATACTCTGTTGCTATATATATATATATATATATATATATATATATATATATATCGTATTTATTTTGCAATATACCGGCTCTTCGGGAGTGTTGTCGCGACGCAAAGCATGCTTAACCGGGGTGAGAGGTCACAACTCCCCCCGGCCATCTTTTGGTATATTGTTTCCATCCATACCTCTTTTCTTTTTGAAAATATTTTTAATCTTCTTTTTAGTGCGGCTTAGCGCCTTTTAAGTGTGATTTCTGATGATTTTATAATATTATATTTCACGGTATTTTCATATTATATATATATATATATATATATATATATATATATATATATGCTTTATATGTGCACATATAAAGCATTAAGCTACAGTCGCGAAACTCGGCATGCAAATTTTTGTTTATGAGTTATACAACTGATCAAACTGTCAGAGCAAATGATGTTTTAGGGCTCATGCAACGTGCATGAAAAAGACGCATCGTGCAGTATTTAAAACGACCGGTATTCTCACTTACGGGTAATAGGAACTGATTTTTCTGCTTTGAATCTACAAGTTGCAAGTTGTGTACGAAGATGCCTTTGAGACGTACTGGATGGTGCTACAAATAATTGTCGGACTTAAAGTGAGGTCGCATCAGAGGCCTAAGTGCAACAGGTTAGTCCCACAGACGTATGAGTATCCATCTCAAGTGGAGCGATATGGTAGTTGCTCGGTGTCAGCAACAGTGGAAGAGAGGAGGCACATGTGACACTCGCAGAGGCTCAGGATCTCCAGACAGACAACTGATCGAGAGGATCGTGCAGTCAGAAGAGAAACCAGGTGCACACAAATGGCATCTCTGTCAGCCATTTGAAGGTATTTGCAGTCCTCCATGCATCCTGGCAAAGGTCGGATTAGGTGTCGACGCTCATTAGAGTGCATGCCACTAATCCCTTAATACAGGAAGAGCCGTTTGGATTTATGCCGATCTTGGTGAGCTTGGACAGTGGCCGATTGGAGCCATTCTGTCTTTAGCGTCGAATCTGGCTTCTCTCTCTAATAACCACCGCCGCGTGTGGAGGAATACTGGCTATTGTTCCAACCCTGCATTTATTGTCAAACGGGACACGGTCATCGCATGTGGTGATAAAGTCTGGGGAGCCACCTTGTGGGGCAAAAAATATCCCCTAGTTGTGCTGCAAGCCAATTTGATGGCTCGCCTTTACGTCGACGATATTCTGCAGCCGATTGATCTGACCATGTTGTCATAGCGCCCAAATTCCATATACTAACAAGACAAAGTTCAACGACATACTGCCTGACTCTCTAAAATGTCTTCGAGTATTTAATACATTTCCATAGTCATCCAGGTCCCCAGAACTATCACCAATAGAACGCGTCTAGGACATGCTGGAACAGCAATTGCAGCCTTCTCAGAATACCACTGACTTTTTTAATCCGTTGTAACATATGTGGCTGAATCTTAAGAACATAGGTAATTTAAGTGAGTCCATGCCGCATTGAATATTGGCTAGTATAACTTCCAAATGGAGAATTTACTACTTACTAAAGAAAATGTAACTATCTTGTTGCCACCATTTCTTAATGGAACCTTTTGGCTCTCAAATTCTAATCATTTGCATATCTCCTGAAACAATACATACTTGCAGTCCACGACTGTAACTGAAATTTGTATCTGTGTATATTTGTATCTGTGTGTATATACAGGGTGTACATAAACCGATGGTCAGAATTATAATGGGTTATAGAACTCACCAAAACAAACAACTTTCACAATACAATGTGGGGTCGAAAAACATCCGGCGAGCCGCGAGAGGGAGTTTTCTCTGGGAGTGGATGAAACGTCGGGCCAAAATGGAGTGACGTAAAGACGAATACAGTGAAGGCGAATAATGCAAATTTATTGAAAAAATGTTTAGAACAAATGCTCAAATGAACGACTACCAACTGCTTGACAGGCGTTACAGCGGTGACACAGTGAATCGCGTACACTTTGGAAGATTCCTATCATTTCACGAACGTCTGCAGCTGCGACGCTAATTCGGACGACAAGGTTCTCTGGTGACTCGATGGACGTCTCGTAAATGGCGCTTTTTAGCTGTTCCCAGAGGAAAAATTTCAGGCAGGAGAGATTGTGAGATCTGAGAGGCCAAGCGATCGAATCACCGCAGCCGATCCATCTGTTCAGAAAGGCAATGTCCAGGTAGTTCCGCATAATCCTGGTGTAATGTGCTGACGCTCCGTGCTAGAACTACATAATCACTCCATGATTTGCTGGTACAACACGTAGTAAATCTGGCAGCACCTGCTGGAGGAAGAAGGTGAGGTACTTCTGTCCGTCTAGGCGGTCTGGTAACAGATACGGGCCAATTAATTGGTCGTGGATAATCCTTGCCCACACATTCACGAAGAACCTTTGCTAGTGGCATCTGGCACCTGTAGCATGCGGATTTACTGTGTTCTCCATTTTGATGCAACGTTTCATCCACTTCAAGGAAAGTGCCCTCTCGCGACTTGCCGGCTGTTTTCCGACCCCACATTATATTGTGAAAGTTGTTTGTGTTTGGTGAGTTTTATGACCTCTTACAGTTCTGACATATACATATATACATACATATGTGCATACTTTGAATTCGGATAATGTACGTTTACTTATAAACGAACATGAACCAAAAATATATAGGTCACTATTCACATCAAGTTAAATACAGAATATATACTTAACTAGCAAAATCAAATTTTAGAATCCAGTTCATAGTCGGCAAACAGCACAATTATGCAAACAACTTCCATTTCTGCTATCAATAAATATTAGCAACAACGAATTGTAACATAGAAATATATGTACCCTAAAATATATTTATCATTGACGGGGATTATATTATTTATACAGTTTATACAGACACATAGAACCTAGAAAATGTTTTCAGTACAATCAACAGTTGTTCACTGTAGAGGATCTCTGATAAAATTAAATCCTGAGACATCGGTACTGTCGCATCACTAAGAATATGATCTAAATCTTTCGAATACCTAGTCCAAAAAGTTTACGAACTACAAAATAAAACTGCTCTAATTTAATAACGTGTTTATGTCTATTATATATCTTAAAATCAAATCTTCCATTATTTTCTTTTTTATTTATAAATTTTGGTTATTTTTTTCCCTCAGTCCATATAGCTAAAAGTATAAAGTTGGTTTTAGCTATTTTTACAGCATAATTAAAATGCATTTTTATATAGCTTTTAACAGAAAATATGGAAAATTTTAATTGTATGTTGTCTGCATAAAAGTGTCAGAATGAATGAACTAAAAATAAGTTTAAGGTAATTTTTTATACTCAGATAAAAATGGCAGTACCCGACACTGTCCAAACTATCCACGTGTTCATGCAGAATATGGGTACGCTAAATCTGTGGGTCCTAAAGTCCTCCCAAGACGTAGGTGGCAGGAGAAAGAAAGTACAGTCCGTATGGATATCGCCCCCATTGGATTCCGGTCTACATTGTGTGACATTGTTCCGGTCTTTCTCAATAGGTTTTGTACGTTTATTTTACAAAGGCGCCAAGGAAAGTTTTACTGCGACCACGCTACTTATAAGAAAATGAACAAAATGAAAATCCTAGCAATTATGTTCATTTATAGAAAATAAGCATTATTTAGAAATCATCTAGAATATTTTATTGTGAATAGCCGGTACATGTATCAATTGTGTATATGGCCATGCCATACATTTGTCCTCTCCTGTTTTTAGTGTTCGGGGTTTTCTTGGGACATTGAAATAATGTGCATTTGTAATAAATATGAAACTTGGATGTGATAAATTTTTAAGCAGATATTTCATTCGAAATTAGCATATCCATAAGCGATAAAATGTGCAAATACAGGTATTGGAATTTTCTTTCGATTTTACATTAAATTTAATTCTGTCAATTCGAATCTGAATTTCATTTTATTTTATAGCACTGCAGATCATAAATATTTTTTTCGACAGTAGCCATTATGGCAGTTTTTTATAAGTCTAAAACGGATACCATTATTCTGTATCAATTCAATTGCATGATATAGACAGGATGTTATAGTTAAAAGCGAAACTTAATGGATTATTCATATGTTTCGCTGATCATATGAATCGCTAATATTATAAAAAGAAATTTTATATAGAATATAATTTCGGTTAATCGCTAATCATCTGAGGTAATTGGTGAATCTAGAATGCTGCGCCAATTAATGGACCCAGCATTATTTTACATAATATATTTAAAACAAATTCAATTACCTGAATTTTCTGCAATTCATGATTGAAGTTATAGCGTAAATTAACAAGATTTAAGAGGACTTTTAACAGTAGCGTGTTAATATGTTTTTAACTCCAATTCACATTTCTAACATATTTGCAAAATGTTATCAAACATTGACTTTTAATTTAAATTTGCTTCTAATTTATATACAAAAGATGCTTTAATATTTAACAAAAGGTAAAGTAGGATAATAGAGGAAAATAGCCCAGTGGTTAATACACAGGGATTGCACATGTAGAACTTAAGTTCGTTTCCTGGCTCTGCCTAAACTATCCCTGAGTTCACTCGGATTCTGAGAACCTTAAACATGTGGGTCCAAAAGTCGTTCCGAGATGTAGATGGCAGGAGAAAATGCTGATGCCACCCGCACTGAGTTTTGATCTAAATTGGGTGGTATTGTCCCAGCCGTTCAAACAGATACCTTACACATATTGGTCGGAAATTTTGGGTAAAAAAAATAAGAAAAGGCTTTAGTTCCGTAATTATTAAGGAGCCTTTATATTTTCTTAACAGCTCTTTTGAATCTGGGAAATCAGCCACCCAGCCTTAAGCTATTTATTTCAATGTTTAATTCATTTTCACTTTCCTTGCTATTACAGATTTGAGTCAGAAAATTTCTGGAAATGAAAATATTTCGATCGGTTTTCTTTATCTTCATTTTAATTAATTTGAGAATAAAATATAATATTATTTTTGTTAACTGTTTCTTTTTTTTTTCTTTTAATAAAGCATGTAACTTTGCGAGAAGTATTTGATAATCGAGTTTTTTAATTGAGAAGGAAAAATGATGGTGAGGGACGGAGTAACGTGTGAATTTGTATGCTTCATTCATAAGGAAAAGAGTGGATAAGAACCAGATGGGTCCAAGTGACATTTTATTCATTCTCAGAATAAACCTAATCCTACTTTCTGACAGTCGCCTTCGTAGAGTATCCATTGATGCAGGATACATGGAGGGTGGGAAATGCTTTCGAATGGCGGATGGCGACGCCATTGGTGTGAACATGGCTCCTCTCCTGACTGCACGATCCTCTCGAGCAGTTGTCTGTCTGGGGCGTCCTGAGCCTCTGCGATGGGTAAGCGATGGGTCTGATCAACTTTTGCCAACACGGAGCAAGGAGCAACTACCATATCGTTCAGGCCAAGATGGTGACTGATACGTAATTTGAACCAGTCGGCTTCCCTTAGACCTAAGATGTGACCTCTCCCAAATCCAACAATTATTCGTAGCGCCGTCGAGTACGACTCAGAGGTATTTTTGTGCACAACTTGCAGTATCAAATTAAAAAATCGAGTTTCAATTACATGTGGCACACATACAGGTTGTTCTAAATGTTGCACGGTGCGGCTTTCTCATGCGCATTGCATGAGTTCTATAATATCATTGAGCAGATAGTTTTATCATTTGCTTGAAGCTTAAAATGAAATTCACATGTCGTGCATCGCGGCTGTAGCTCAATTTTGCATGAGAATATATATATATATATATATATATATATATATATATATATATATATATATATATATATATATATATATATATATATATATATATATATATATATATATATGCATATATATCTATATATATATATGTATATATATATATATATATATATATATATATATATATATATATATATATTTATATATATATATATATATATATATATATATATATATATATATATATATATATATATATGTATATATAGATATATATATATATATATACATATATATAGATATGTATATATATATATATATGTATATATATATATATATATATATATATATATATATATATATATATATCTATATATATATATGTATATATATATATATATATATATATATATATATATATATATATATATATATTTATATATATATATATATATATATATATATATATATATATATATATATATATATATATATGTATATATAGATATATATATATATATATACATATATATAGATATGTATATATATATATATATGTATATATATATATATATATATATATATATATATATATATATATATATATATATATATATATATATATATATATATATATATATATATATATATATATATACATATATATATATATATATAGATATATATATATATACATATATATAGATATGTATATATACATATATATAGATATGTATATATATATATATATATATATATATATATATATATATATATATATATATATGTATATATATATATATATATATATATATATATATATATATATATATATATATATATATATATATATATATATATATATATATATATATATATATATATATATATATATATATATATATATATACATATAGACAGAGTCTATTTTTAATGAATATTTTTCAGTTTTAATATTCATCTATTCATCTTGCTGCAGCAGCTTGAAGGATTTGTTTTAAATTTAGATTTTTTTAGATTTTTAGCAATTAAAGCAGTATATAAAGGATCATTACACCTTTTTATATGTCAGACCCATGAAGTTAGACGGCAGCACATAGAACTACTATGGATGAAAATCTTGAAAATACCATAATATTTGAGAATTGTTAGGTATACCACGTGTTATTAAAGACTCATTTGATCTCAAATTGTACAGTAGGAAGGCATAATGTTAAGTATACGTATTTTTGATAATTTTAAAATAAAAATTCATGAATTATGAGATGATGTAAGAAGTAATTTTACTAATTATAGAATGGGGCGCAGATTATATGGAGACAAAAATAAATTGAAAGGTAAAATAAATGGCATTACTTTGGAATATGCTGCATTGTTGAGTTCGAATTTACATTGCACGAATATTTTTTTCTGCAATATTAAATATGTAAAACATATTGTTGCATTATATACTAAATTTCTGCAATAGAAATTCGTAACATGCAAAGAAAATAAATTTACCTCAGCGAACTTAAATATTTTCTCAAACGATTTTTGCGTTTTAAAGTTTTAACTTATTAACACTTTACAACAAAGTTGAAAAGTGTTTATGACTTTGTTCATTCTGTCTGTCTGTCTGTCTGTCTGTCTGTCTGTCCGTTAGCACGATAACTGCCGTAAAAATGACTTAATCAAAATGAAATATTAGTATGTTGTTCAGACGGTCTATAGGACCTATGGGAATATAAATGAATAATATCACCCAATTAGTTTCGGATTGAACCCGGGTTGAAAAAATGGAATACATTGAGCCCTATGAGACCTAATTTTTCAAGCATTTTTTAAGCAGATTTAAAATTCACAAATTGCTTCGAAAATTTTAGGCAGTATTCAAATTGTTCCATAAAATATATAAAAAAAAATTCAGCGAAATATATTCAGTAGTTTTTTAAATAAAAATTAAAATAATTATAACACCTCTTATATGAAGCGATCACGTGTCCAAGATATGAAACGATCACATGACCCACTTCAAAATGATATATGGCATCCATCTTGTGTCAAAATCGTGATTTTTAAAGTTCTTTTTAATTCATATTGAGTGTTGTATCCGTCCAAAAACTAATTTATTTTTGCCTAAATTCTGTGCATCTACATACTGATACAACGCAATGACAATATATTTCAGTTTAAATGCTCAACCAAATTTGATTATTTCTACTATTAAGCCTATTTTTCACCTATGTAAAATGTAAACAGCAAAATATGTAGAATGAGTTGTATTAGAATCGCTGTAATTCTTTAACACAAAATCATTTAGTCCATGGAGTCTGTTTAGCTGATATGAATGAAATATTCATTGATTTTAGAAAGAGAAGGACGATATTTTTCGATGAAGTTTTACGCATAGAGTTTATTTACTTCTAGCTCCATGGTATTAATTTTTAAATAAAATAAATTATTATAGTATTGTGATGAATGACATGAATGGGGGAATTATTTATGAATGAAATGTTGCTTTTATAGAGAGAGCCAGGCGTGTTATTTTTTATGACGTCATTTGAATCAATTTCAGTTGTTTTCGATGAAGTTTTCAAATATTATAAATTATCGTAGTATTATGAGAATTCTAAAATTATTACCGAGGAATGTACCACATTTTAGAGATGTTTAAACCAAGCAATTTATACTTTAATGCCGTCATTTGAATAAAGTTAATTTTTTTCGATGAAGGTTTAAGGTTTCAAATATAATAAATTAATGTAGTATTGTGATAAGTTTTAAAATATTACCGAGGAATGTATTGCGTTTTAGACATGTTTAAATAAAATTGCATTGAAGTTGGAAAGTGGAAAGTGTTTCATAATCAATGCTTTAAGCATGATTGATATTTCTTGTTTCTTTTACCTCCATTCTGAGACATTTTTATTGACAAATAAAAAGTTCATATTGCCACAAAAAAATTGAAAGTACTTAATTCAGAGTAGTGAAGAGTTGCTTTGAGAATACTGAAATTTAGCTGATATTTATAAATGCTATGTAAAAACTGAACATTTGAATGAAATATAATTTTATATCTTTCTCTGAGATTTCCATAGAATTTTTGAGAACATTTTTGCACCTAATTACAAATGAGTACTTCGTAAATTGTCATAGGTATACTCAGGAAATCTTCGCGGATACGGACATATATGCTTGACTATTAATGAAAATATCTCAACATATTTTCCCCTGTCTGCTAATTCTTTAAATAACCATTGACGATATATCATTCGGACAAAATATTACCGTTTGTATGGAAAAGTAACCATAGCAACAGGTGGTATGGGTCATTATTTGTATTCCTGTTTGACATTATTAGCTTCTTACTTGATGATGTTTCCTTTCCTTAGCAAATCTTCATCATTTTATTGACTTAGTTCTGAGCCTGTAATTGTATAGATATTGTTCCTGAAACTTATACACTTGTGGTCCAAATTGAATTTTTGGAAGAAGGGTGAAATAACAGAACATTGGTATGTACATACATGAATTGCTAGGGGGCGCTAAATATATTTCCAGTCAAATAAATCTGCACTACATATTTGAATTATTTATTGACGGCAAATAGTTATGTCAAAAGTGACATGTTATATTTTTCTCATTAATGGTTGATAAGAATATATTTTTATAGATAAATGGATAGGGTCAAAACAGATACTGTGCTTTATTATATTATAGAACGAATTAACCGGTGTCCGCCCGTGTCCTAAATATACGCCAGCTACGTAAATAATACAAAATAAGTATCAAATTAACACAACTTAATTGCGGAAATGTTTGTTTTAAAAACAAATTGTTCCCGCACTCAATTTGTTCCATTCGTAAATAAAATCCCAAATAAAATATGGTGTGGTCAGCACTTGCTCTACAGCTGAAATTAATTTATATATATTTTTTTTATTTTATGATGCATTAAATGGAATTTTATTGCAGAAAATTACAGGGAGACTTTTCTGATATTATATCCAATTTGCATTTTTAATCCATTTTTGTTCCATTTGGCAACTTAATGTATTTTATAACGTTTTCCACTCCTCAAAATTCTAAAAAAAAAAAAAAAAAATCTTGCGAAAGGTACATCCTAGAGTCATGGAGACAGTCTTGATTTGATTTGTTGTCAAAAATTACATGAAGAACAAGTTTATAATTATTACTTATATCAGCAATAGCCATTTATTTCAAATTTTTAGGATCTTTCTTGGTCATTTTGTATAAAAGGTCGGTTATACTTTTCTAAATCATTCGATAATCTAATAAGCATCCGGGAAAAACTTCAAGGGACTTAACTACTAAATTTTAACAAATTTCATCAAATAGTTCTTTAACTACAGTGCAAAATGTCTTCAGCTCCTCAAAAATTAAAAAAAATCTTAAATATCTCTAAAACGGTCCAACTTAGAGGAATAGGGATGGTCTTACTGATAGTATTTAATTGATACATTTTAGCATATGTAGTCTTTTATTTGCAATTCTGACGGATTTTGCGGGCCATTCCGCAACAAAGAGAAGCAAATTATATTTTATTAGAATCTTACTAAAATCTATTCAGCACCACTGGAATTCCCAAGTGACTTATGTACCAAATTTTATGGAATTTGATCAATTAGTTTTTCTCAGCTACAGTGAATGCATACGATTTTGCGGAACATTTCGTAAAAAAAAGGGTAGGCTATTTCTTCCCAAATCAAACCAAGATCTAATCAGTATTAGAGTCTCCCACCAAGGGACTCACCAAACAAAATTTATGAAATTTGGTTAGCTAGATTTTGAAATAGTGAATGCAGTCATTGTACAGACAGACAGACACATAAACAGAAGCACACACACAGACATGCTAAAAATTGTATTTTCGAGTACTAGGGTGCTCGAAATATATAGATCGGTCCGAAAACTCGGGTTGCGATTCTCAGCACGATTCCAATACTTTCACTATACCATATATATCATATATTAAGTCACCACTTTCACTATACCATATATTAAGTCACCATGTATTGTAGGTAACTTAAAGCTGCGTAAATTAATGTCATAAATTATAGTACTGAAATTTACTTATATTAAGTTACCACTTTCACTATACCATATATTAAGTCACCACTTTCACTATACCATATATTAAGTCACCATGCATTGTAGGCAATTTAAAGCTTCGTAAATTAATGTCATAAATTATAGTACTAAAATCTACTTATATTAAGTCACCACTTTCACTATACCATATATTAAGTCACCATGTATTGTAGGTAACATAAAACTTCATAAATTAATGTCATAAATTATAGTACTAAAATTTACTTGTATAATAAATTCTTGTCGATTCAGAAGAAGATTAAATAAAAGGGATTGCAGCGCCCCAAGCGGAGCATTTAATTAGTTAGGTAATTAAAATCAACAACAATGCATGATGGAAGAAAAGCAACCATTTACAAAATTCCAAAGCATTGCCTAATTGGTAGGAATCAGCAATAAAACATATTATAGAAAGGCATGTATTTGACACAATATGGTTATTGGAGACTCGATGCCATATTAAAAAATGCTACAATAAACAACAGTTACATGAACAGAAACCTGGTGCAGATGGCAAACCTCATATTGCAGTTACCAGCATCCATGGGTCTCACTTATTATGTGCTTGTGAGCAAGAAGTAGCCGGTATCAGCAATGGCAGCAAGAAACTTTGCCATAAGCGACAATTTTTTGCGCTTCTTTTGAAACTTACAATTTTCTGTCCTTCGACACGAAGCCTCAT